>JAPDNY010000003.1:240326832-240926832 GCA_029375565.1 Gekko gecko | reverse complement strand
TATATAGTTCCCGTGGACCACCCCCAGGTCCCATCGGTGGGTTTAAACTTCCCACCAAGGTTCCTATTGGTGGCGTCTTGAGGTTTCAGGATCCTAGTCCCTATTGGACTAGATGGGCCATTGGCCTGATTCAACATTGGCTTCTCTTATGTTCTTATGTTCTTAAAACTTCCTCACTATAAGTGTGGTTGAGCAGTGGAACAGGCGGCCTCGGGAGGTGATGGGTGCTCCTTTGCTGGACATTTTCAAGCGGAGGCTGGACGACCATCTTTTGGGTATGTTGTAGGGCTGTCTTTTGGCTCTTCTCCTGCAGAGTTCAGGGGGTTGGACTAGATGACCTGCAAGGTCCCTTCCAACTCTAACATTCTGTGATTCTATGATTTTATGACATGGTCCTCGTTCCCTGCTTTCTAAAATCCACGTTTCTCTCTCCAAACTATCTGCCAAAAACTGAGCGTATTTATTGTTCTTTAGCACGTTCCAGAGTGCAACTTTGGCATTCCAGAGAGCTGAAACCCTGACTCCGATTACACCCGAAATACATCATCTTGCAGAGCAGGTCCATAAAACTTTGAAGTATCAAGGGCTGGGAGGGATTATCAGGAACAGGATTACTCGACTGGAACTCGACGGCCGTTGTCCGTTTCTCTGGTACATTCAGAACAGGGCATTGCCCGAGACGAGATATGGGGACACAGAAAGGTTGACATGACCTCGGGAGGCTTTCGGGATGTCTCTGTAACTTGGACGCGGCCTCTGCTTTTTCGGGCAGCTGTTCCTAATGATTGCAGCTAAATATATCCCACTGCTCTGCCTTCTATGTTTTTTGCATCATGTTGTTTTCCCTTTAAAAACCATTTTGATTATGTAGTGTCTGTGTTGATACGAAGGGGCCACGGTGGCTCAGTGGTTAAGATGCTGAACTGCAGACCGGAAGGTCGGTAGTTCAGCAGTTCGAGACCCGAGTGCCGCATGACGGAGTGAGCTCCCGTCTCTGGCCCCAGCTCCTGCCAACCTAGCAGTTTGAAAGCAAGAAATTGCAAGGAGATAAATAGGTACCGCTTTGGTGGGAAGGTAACAGCGTTCGATGCGCCTTGGGGTCCAGTCATGCCGACCACATGGCCACGGAAATGTCTTCGGACAGCGCTAGCTCTTTGGCTTGGAAACAGAGATGAGCACCGCTATCCTAGAATTGGATTTCACTGGCTTTCGAGCAAGGGAAAGATGTTTGCAAGAAAGACTCGCCCAAGACGACAGTGAATTTCAGAGGATTTGAATCTCAGAGGATTTGAACCCAGAGCTCCTCAATCTGAATCCAGAAAGTAGCCTACATAACAATGGGGAAGACCACAACATGTGTTAATTCACAGGGTAGCCGTAGGTTGAAAGCTACTTGACAGCACTCAACACACGCAGAAATAAAACAGCATACGTTATCACTGTTAAAAACAACCGGCAGCAAAACAATAGCATAAAAAATTGCATAAAACAGTCCTCGGGCTAGAAGCAGACCACAGAACAATGACCACAGAAATGTCTCCGGACAGCGCTGGCTCTTCTGCTTGGAAAAGGAGATGAGCACCACACCCCTAGAGCAGGATTCGACTGGCTTTCGAGCAAGAGAAACCCATATTGATACGAACATCTGTTGAGTACGTGGCGCCGTGTTATTTATTATTTTATTATTTATCATATTTATAGCCCACATTTCTCACAGGGATTCAAGGTGGATTACACAGCACGAGTCAGCACAATCACAAAATCACAGTCACATAAAATGGGATGTTCAGTAACCAATGCGTTAGGATTTCAGAAGTCTAGAACCAGCAGAAAAAACTGAAGTGTGGCAGAAGCGACATGTTAGTGTAAGAATATAGACAATCTGGAACACGTCCAGAGGAGGGCAATGAAGATGCTGAGGGGTCTGGAGACCGAGTCTTATGAGGAAAGGCTGAAGGGTCCGGGTATGTTTAGCCTGGAGACATGGCCGGCTCGCTCACTAGGCGAACTGCTCCATAGCACAGTCATTGAGAGTGTCTAGAAACTCAATCTCTTTTTCCTGACTAGAACACATATTGACCCAATCAATGTGTGGGTAGTTAAAATCACCTATTACGACACAGTTTTTTGTCTAGCCGCTATCATCATTTTATAATCCTCCTCTACCTTTTGATCTGGTGGGCGATAACGAACTCCCAGTGTTAAGTTTCCTTTGGGCCCACTATTTCAACCCATAGCATTTCCAGAAGCAAATCCAATTGTCTTACCCTCTCAATCTTACTGAACCGTATACACTGTCTGACATACAGAGCCACCCCACCTTCAAACCTTTCCCCCATCCTTCCGATATAATATATAGCCGGGAATCACTGTATGCCACTGTTTTTCCTCATCCCACCAAGCTAAAAGGGTTGGAACACCTTCCCTATGAAGAAAGGTTAAAACGCTTGGGGCTCTTCAGCTTGCAGAAACAACGGCTGAGGGGCGACATGATCGAGGTTTATAAGATTATGAATGGGATTGAGCAAGTTGAGAAAGAAGTACTTTTCTCCCTTTCTCACAATACAAGAATTCGTGGGCACTCCATGAAATTGCTGAGCAGTCGGGTTAGAACAGATAAAAGGAAGTCCTTCTTCACCCAAAGAGTGATGAACACATGGAATTCGCTGCCACAGGAGGTGGTGGCAGCTACAAGCATGGACAGTTTCAAGAGGGAATTAGATAAACATATGGAGCAGAAGTCCATCAATGGCTATTAGCCACAGGGTATAGATGGGAACTCTCAGTCTGGGGCAGGTGATGCACTCTATTCTTGGTGCTGGAGGGGCAGCCGTGGGAGGGCTTCTAGTGTCCTGGCCCCACTGCTGGACCCCCTGATGGCACCTGGTATATTTTGGCTGCTGTGTGACAGAGTGTTGGACTAGATGGGCCATTGGCCTGATTCAACATTGGCTTCTCTTATGTTCTTATGTTCTGAAATTCCTGCAATGTCTATTCCCCCCCCAACACCAAGCACTCCCATCTCCCCGATTTTACCTTGGACACTTCTAGCATTTGTATAGAAACACCTATCATTTCCCATACATGTTAAGCCCACAACCTTCCTCTTGCTGCCTCGAGACCTTGTCAGGCAGTCCATAACACTAGCTACAGTCTCAGTGGACAATTCCAATCCACCTCCCTGTAGAAAAGCAACAGCTACCCCCTCACCTGTCCGAGATGAGCCATCCCGAACCAGAGATTTTGCATCTCCTGTCAGCTTTCTCCCGATATTCAGTTTAAAAACTGCTCTGCCACCTTTTTGATTTTAAGGGCCAGCAGCCTGGTTCCTTCTCGGGACAAGCGGAGACCGTCCCTTTTGTACAGCTCCCTCTTGTCCCAAAAAGCATCCCAGTGCCTAACAAACGTGAACCCTTCCCCCCTACACCACCGTCTCATCCACGCATTGAGACTCCTGATCTGTGCCTGTCTCTCCGGCCCTGCGCGTGGAACCGGTAGCACTTCTGAGAAGGCTACCTTGGAGGTCCTGGCCTTGAGTTTCCTGCCCAGCAGCCTAAATTTCTCCTCCAGGACCTCAGGACCTTCCGTCTGACACTCTAAACCACGACACTGCACCAGTTTCCTGGCAGGCCCATGCGGAAAGTCCAGAATTCAGACCAATGCTCCCTCTAGGTAAAGGTAAAGGTTCCCTTGCTTGAAAGCCAGTCGAATCCGACTCTAGGGTTGCGGTGCTCATCTCCGTTTCAAAGCCGAAGAGCCAGCGCTGTCCGAAGACGTTCCCGTGGTCATGTGGCCGGCATGACTAAACACCAAGGTGCACGGAACGCTGTTACCTTCCCACCGAAGTGGTACCTATTTATCTCCTTGCAATTTCTTGCTTTCGAACTGCTAGGTTGGCAGGAGCTGGAACTAGAGACGGGAGCTCACCCCATCATACGGCACTCTCGGGTCTCGAACTGCTGAACTACTGACCTTCCACAGCCTGCAGTTCAGCGTCTTAACCACTTGAGCCACCGCAGCTCCTTTATGCTCCCTCTAAGCTGTGAGCAATAATCCTACTTTGCGAGCTACTGCCGGCATTAAAGTCGTGAGTGAGCGACTGGGCTACTAAATAAATCAGTGTGCTCTGGAGCCATCCTTCCTGAGCTAGGGCAAAAACGTATGAGCCGGAGGCTAAGAAACTGTGAGCTGGCTTGCACTAACTCTGCTTAGAGGGAGCACCGATTCAGACCCCGGCTTCGTGGGACTCGAAGCGAATGTGCATGTCTTTGCCGACTTTGCGTGCTTTAGTTATCGAGGGGCTGCCGAGCCTGTTTATCTTAGCTGACAAATTATAGAGGCTTCGCCGACCACGTGCATTCCAGACTGCCTTTGCAATTATCGGGCAAGACGTTTCATTTACGTCTTTGCTGTGTGTTGAAATGTGAATCACTGCTATGCTTTCACATGTTAAGCTTGCTTCGGAATGTGGCTCCTCAGACGTCGCATTACTATTGGTCGGTTTCTAAGGAACCTCTGTAAATATCCAATCACGGTGTGGAAATGTATCAAGGAGGGAACGGTCCCGATTGGCCTTTATCCCTGCATTGTTATTGGTTCTTATCTTGTTAGGGGTGTGGCTTTGAAAGCCCGGGACAGTTTAAAAAGGGAGCTGTGCTCCACTTATTTGTGGTATGTTCTGAGTTGGTGTTTGGCCAGCCACCGCCATGCCGCCCCACCTCTCCACCCCCCCCAAGGGCTTCTGAAGCACCCCGGAAGGGCGCTCAGACTGGCGGGGGCAGCGGCAGCAGGGAGAGTCCCCGCTGGTCAGCCGCCGCCATGCCACCCCACCTCTCCACCCCCCCCCAAGGGCTTCTGAAGTGCCCCAGACAGGCGCTCAGACTGGCGGGGGCGGGATGGCGGGGAGAGTCAGGGGCGCCCGTTTAGGGCGACGGGGGGCTTTTCGGGCGCTGGTTTGGCGCCCCTGAGGGCTGGCGTTCTAGGCGAGCGCCTAGCTCACCTAGTGAGCGAGCCGGCCCTGGTTCCATACTTAACAGTCTTCACTTCCTTGATGCCCGCGCTTTCTCCCTCCTCCCCCCGGGGACCCCAAGTGACTTGCTACATTATCTTCGCCTCCATTTTATTTTCTCCACAACAGCCCTGTGAGGTTGGTCAGTCTGAAAGGGCGGGACTGGCCCGGGATCACCCAACAAGCTTTCACGACAGAGCGGGGATTGCAATCTGAACTCTCCCAGATTCTAGTCCGACACTCTCAGGGCGACACCGAGGGTTGCCGGCTCTGGCACCTTTGGGACCAATAAAGGTTTATGCTGGGTCTAAGCTTCCGTATGCATGCACTCATGGTAAATCTGGCTTCTACCATAGAGTTTTTGCGTAAATGCCAGAGCATTGCCCCCAACGTCCCAGACATGATGACGTCACTTCCGGGTCTCGTGGGCAGTGATGTAGGTATGTCACTGCCCATTGGATGGATCTCATCTCCCTCTTTTTCGGGGTAAGTTCCCCCAACCAGCTGCAGGGAGGTGGAATCTGGCAGCGGCAGTGGCCGGTTAACCACTAAGCCGACTAAGCACGTGCTTAGGGCACCAGGGCCAAAGGGGGCACCACAAAGTTGGGAAAAGGGTGAAAAGAAAAAAAAAAGAATGAAGATTTGTAAAAAATAATAATTGATAAAAACTAGCGCAAATTGATCATGGTGCACCCCTAGGGGTTATCTTCTGTTTTGTGTTGGCGAGGTGCAGTGTCACAGGCTAAGTTTAAAAATAAAATGCATGTGTTCGACAACTAAAATGGGCTGGGTCAGTGTGGAAAGGAGGGGGGCACCAAGATGGGTCAGTGCTCAGGGCACCAGTGAGCCTTAATCCGCCCCTGGGCAGCGGGGTACCCCCACTTCCACCGGAGGGGGGGTCTGGCAACCCTAGACTTGACCGCCCTTTCTACCATCACCACCATTTTATTTTTGGCTTCCAGACTGCAAAAACTTCCACCTATTCTCGCGAGCCACTTTGAACTGCAAGATAAAATGGAAACCTGGGGGAAATCGATCCAGGCAGCTAAAGACAGAAACGCCAATTTGTTCTGGACATTGGCCTTCCAAGTCTCCTCACCTTTAGACTCAGTCATCACAGCCGATGTCTGGGAATCCTACTTCCGAAAGATCTTTGCGGATGGTGCACGTGACCCGCACTTGCACAGAACATCTGATCTACCGAACTGACACCCAGTCTCAATAAAAGAAGTTACAGCACTCAGGGCTGTTTTGGGGCAGGAACGCACAGGAACGGAGTTCCGGCTAGCTCCCGAGTTGGCCACGCCCAGCAGGAACTCATTAGCATAACAGGCCACACCCAACAGCAGGAACTCATTAGGATTGGCCACAGTAGGGGTGTGTGGCCTAACATGCAAAGGAGTTCCTGCTACAAAAAAAGCCCTGGATTTGACAACAAACAAGGTAAACAGAATAAGAAGCAAAAGGTGGGCATGGCTGGATGACCACACTTCTGATAACATGGGGCGTGTGGCCTAATATGCTAATGAGTTAGAGCACTTATAAAGCAATTAAAGAGAGGGAAAGCCCCAGGTATTGATAGGCTTGCCAAGAACTTACCGTACACCGGTGGGGGATGGATACATCCTGCCAGGACCATCCCTGGGGGAAGGAAAGACGCACGCACGATGCTGTCTCCAGGAAGTGATGCCGGGCGACGCTCTGGCAGTGGGGATGGAAACTCGTTGGTACCATTGAGTTTCGAGCCCCATTGCCAGAGCGTCGCCCAGTGTCACTTCCTGGCGACGGCATCGTGCGGCATGGGTGTTGCCCGGGGGAATGTTCCAGATGGGGACTGTGTGTCCCCCGCCGAAATACGGTAAGTACTTGGGAATCCTAGGTATTGACAATATACCCTCTGATTTTCTACTGAATAACACTGAGTGGTGGGCACGACTGGTAGCCTCACTTTTCACATACACTGACTCAACATTTTAATAAATAAATAAATCCCATTACTTTGTAGCGCGCCCGGCTGTCTCTTGCCGAATGCTTTACTTCCCAGCGCCCCCCAATGAGCCCTGTGCCTTCAAAACATTTACCCAAATTCTCTTCCAGAACCTGAAAGGAAATGGAACTTCCAGGACTCATTAACGGTAAATAAAGGAATAAGTGAAACCTTCCGAACGAGACCTTTGACTCCGGCATGTGAAACTTGAAACACTCCGCATTCCGCAGGGACGGCGGGTCATGTCTGCGTCTGGAAGAAGAAGAACAGAAGAGGCAATAGGGGACTCCGTGTTTCCATCCACGTCTTCCCTGCCTGACACTTTTCTGGCCGGGAAGGCATTTTGGCCGCTCATCAGAAGTTTTGTTTAAATAAACATTTTATGTATCAGAGGCCTCTGGCGGAGGAATCCTTTTGGAAGAAGAGTTTGGATTTATACCCCAACCTTCACTCAGAGTCTCGGAGCGGCTTACCATCTCCTTTCCCTTCCCCCTGCCCACAACAGACACCCTGTGAGGTAGGCAGGGCTGAGAGAGCTCTGCCAGAAACTGCTCTTTTTTCAAGGACAGCTCTTGTCAGAACTATGGTTTGCCCAAGGTCATCCAGCCAGGTGCAAGTGGAGGAGTGGGGAATCAGACCCGGTTCTCCCAGATTAGAGTCCACGCACTTAACCACTACACCAAACTGGGTCTTTTGCCTCACAAACCTCTAAGGCAGGGGGAGAATATGTGGAGGTTAACATAAGAACATAAGAGAAGCTAATGTTGAATCAGGCCAATGGCCCATCTAGTCCAACACTCTGTCACACAGTGGCCAAAACTACCAGGTGCCATCAGGAGGTCCAGCAGTGGGGCCAGGACACCAGAAGCCCTCCCACTGCTGCCCCCTCCAGCACCAAGAATAGAGTGCATCACCTGCCCCAGACTGAGAGTTCCCATCTATACCTTGTGGCTAATAGCCACTGACGGACTTCTGCTCCATATGTTTATCTAATTCCCTCTTGAAACTGTCCATGCTTGTAGCTGCCACCACCTCCTGTGGCCATGAATTCCAAGTGTTAATCACTCTTTGGGTGAAGAAGGACTTCCTTTTATCTGTTCTAACCTGACTGCTCAGCAATTTCATAATAACAGGTCTTAAAACAATTATGAAATGTTACAGTTCACAAGATCACCATTTTCAGCTAGTAGCTACTACACAGAAACACACCCCTTTTAATTGCCAAGTACAACTGCTTTATAGTTTGTGATGTATTTATTTATGTTATGTGTCATTGTACAAAATGACAATGGTCTAGTGTGTTGAATTGTGTTATGCAAAGTCTTTAACAAAACCAATAAAAACCATTTTTAAAAAATCTCCCTTCGTCAGAGGTGGTATCAGATGAAGGGAGCTTTGGCTCTCGAAATCTCATACTCTGAAAATGATCTCTAAGGTGCTCCCGGTCCTGGGTTTGAATCTAGCTGTTCTACTTCAGCCCAACACGGCTACCTTCTGGAATGATATACATAGTGTGTGTTTTTCTCCCAATGTGAAATCTCCAAGGCGACTTACGGCACTTAAAACTAAAATAAGATATCCCAATGAAAAATGTAAGATAAGTACAGCTTAACCCTACCTCTGCAAAACAGTTGAACATGATACAAAACAGGGGTCATTGCGAGGGGGAACGCACAGGAACGGTGTTCCGGGAGTAACAAGCCCAGGAGTGGGCACATTATGGTGATGTGCCGGGTTTTTGCTGGAGAGACGCTGTCTGTGCCTGTCGAGAATCATGACTCTTTGGAAGCTGATGTCTTGCGTGTCCCCCACTTGCTCTGTTTGGGTTTTGAGCAAGAGCATTTCCCAGTTTGTTGGTCCCCCCTGGAACAAATCCGTTGTTTTCCCTCCCCCATCTTTAACGACACCCAGCTAAGGCAGACGATGTCTCGCCTGATCTTACTGTAGGACTATCCTTGCTATAGCCTGCCTTGATGTGTTTATGGTAGATGGCAAACATGAGCAGCATTGTGCACATGGCTGCTGGCGTGGTGCCTGTTTGGGATTTCTACCTCATCTGGTCTTAATGTGTGTGAAGGGGCAATAGAACGCATGCGCCACAGGACTGCTATAAACATTACCCTTTTTTTTACTTAATATCTCTCCCGGGCACGTTGTTGCCAAAATAATCTTCTGATTGTCTCGCTGATTTATTGCAGAAAAAGCAAAAAGCATGCTAACTTGGATCTGTATTTTGCATGGTTGCAGGGTAGCTTCCCCGCCAGAACAAAGGAGACCTAAAGCGTCTTTAGTCAAAAAGAGTACAGCGGGCTCGCCAGCTCTGAGTTGGGAAAGACTTGGAGATTTTTGGAGTGGAGCCTGAGCGCCGGGTGTTGCCTTCGGACACACTTCCGGCGACGTCAGGGGGTGTGGCACATGCAAATGAGTTATGCTAATGAGTTATGCTAATGAGCTCCTGCGAGCGTGATCCCAAGTGCAGTACACAAATCTCCCAAGAAGTATCTTGCAAAAAAGGGCGGGGGGGGGTATACTTACTTGTACAGCTTAACCCCACCTGTGAGCGTAAACCCATTCCGTGAACTTGGGCAGATCGTGAGAGGGAGGGAGGGCAGGGAGGGCTGCCTCAGTGCTTAGTTCTCGCGGCACTTTCTTACACGCCCAGGGAAATGCCGATCGCCACTTTGGGGTCAGGAAGCCATTTTTCTCCAGGCCAGTTTGGGCGGGGATCCTGGAGGGTTTTTTGACATCTGGGTGTGGAGCAGGAGGGTCACTGGGTGTGTGTGTGTGGGGGGGAGGTATTTGTGAGTTTCCTGCCTCGCGCACGGGGATGGACTAGATGACCCTGGAGGTCCCTTCCAACTCTAAGATTCTATGATTCTACATTTATTCAAGTAGATTCAGTTCACATTCAGGTTGAAAGGAGAGAGAGGAGCCTAATCTAAAGAGTCCTTTTCTTCATCACAAATGGCCAGCTTGTCCAGCATCTTCAAAAAGGATGCGGGCAAAATCAAGAGGGTGCAGAAGAGAGCGAGGAGGATGATCAGGGGGTCTGGGGACTGAGCCCTACGGGGAGAGGCTAAGGGCCCTGGGAATGTTTCGTTTGGAGAAGAGGAGGCTGAGGGGGGACAGGATTGCTCTCTTTCAATATCTGAAAGGCTGTCACGGGGAGGAGGGCAAGGAGCTGTCCCAGTTGGCGGCAGAGGAGAGGACCTGAAGCAACGGGTTTGAATTACGCACAGAAAGGTATCGGCTGGATATTAGGGAAAACTTTTTCACGGTCAGAGTGGTTCAAAGGTGGAATCAGCTGCCTGGGGAGATGGTGAGCTCCCCTTCACGGACAGCTTTCCAGAAGAGGCTGGACGGATATTTGTCAGGGCTGCTATAGGCTGGTCCTGCATTGGGCAGGGGGTTGGACTAGATGGTCTGTTTGCCCCCTTCCAACTCTATGATTCTATGCATCATGTGTGTGGGAGTATGAGGGCATTGTCTGGTGGAGTGGTTAAGTGCACGGACTCTAATCTGGGAGAACCGGGTTTGATTCCCCACTCCTCCACTTGCACCTGCTGGATGACCTTGGGCAAGCCGTAGTTCTGATAAGAGCTGTTCTTGAAAAAAGAGCCGTTTCTGTCAAGAGCTCTCTCAGCAGCCCCACCTACCTCACAGGGTGTCTGTTGTGGGGAAGGGAAGGGAAAGGAGTTTGTAAGCCGCTCTGAGACACCTTTGAGTAGTGAAGGGCGGGGTATAAATCCAATCTCTTCTTCTTCTCCTTCTTCTCCACAGGAGAGACCTGCAAAGACCATGCATCTCCATGGAGGGAGAGGATGAAGGAAGCAAGGGGGGGTTCAGAGGGCAGGTCCCAGGTTCAGACAAAGAGAGGCATCCCATTCAAGGAGATAACACCTATACACACCTAGAGCAATGTAGCGCCCCCCAATGGCCAGGCATCCTGAGTCACTCACTCCAACACTCTGAAGTCTGGAGATCAGGTGGAATTCCACACCTACAAAAAGGAGAAAATTTCTACAAAAAGGAGAAAATTAATCTACAAAAAGGAGAAAATTCATAGGAATGCTACTTACAGCGGCCAAAATTCTTATAGCTAGATTCTGGAAGGATAAAGCAATTCCTACTGTATTACAATGGGTGCATAAAGTTTGGGATCTGTTTATGTTAGATGTTTTTTCAGCCTATAAGGATTCATCCCACAATGAACAACTGTTCTATAATCCGCTAAGTTTTTGGTATCCGTTGGTAGAAAAGATAGAATTAGAACGTTTTGAATGGGAGGCTATTAAGGCCGCCAAATTCAAGCTTCTCCTATTTTGTTGAGGTTTTATAAATACTTTCTACTGTCTTGTTAGTCCAAAGGTATTTGAATGTAAAGTTGCTTAAGAGACTGTATCTTCTTTGAAGTTACTGTTGATCAATTTATGAGTACTGATTATATTAGTATACTGTTCTTTCAGTGACATAATTGCCATGTTATTCAGTTTGGTGTAGTGGTGAAGTGCACGGACTCTTATCTGGGAGAACCGGGTTTGATTCCCCACTCCTCCACTTGCATCTGCTGGTGTGACCTTGGGTCAGTCACAAGCTCTGGCGCAGCTGTTCTCTCAAGGACAGTTTGTGTTAGAGTTCTCTCAACCCCACCTACCTCACAGGGTGTCTGTTGTGGGGAGGGGAAGGGAAAGGAGTTTGTAAGCCGCCCTGAGACGCCTTTGGGCAGTGAAGGGCGGGGTATAAATCCAAACTCCTCCTCCTCCTCCTCCTCCTCCTCCTCCTCCTCTTCTTCTTCTTCTTCTTCTTCTTCTTCTTCTTCTTCTATTCTTTCTTTCGTTGAGTTATTTTGGTTTCAAAACTGGTCAAATCAAAGTATATCATGTTTTGTTGCAGCCATTCCAAATTGTAACACTAAACTTAATAAATATGTTTAATAATAATAAAAAAGGTGGGATTCCACACGATCTTCAGACCCAACCTGATTGGCGCTGTGGCCCTGAACCAACAGACAGTGCCCGTCCCAGCTGCTTTTCACTATATAAAATCCACTGGAAATCTGGGATTGTTTCTCCCGCTGTCTCATTTTAGTTTGGCCTGGGGGCAGCCAAACTCGCTTAACGTCAGAGCCACGCAGAATAAACATCAGATGTTTGGAGAGCCGCAAGGCACGAACAGATATCACACGCACGTTTTCTTAACTGGGAAATACGCAGATTTGGTTTTCATGGACATTCAACGAGGCGGCCAAAAATGATAACAAAAGCGGTAAAAGCAGATCTTGATGATGATATTTATTCGTCCGATGATATTTGTTCGCTGATGATATTTCGCTTCCCCGGCCGCCCTGCCGGGAGCCACACCATAGGGGCGAAAGAGCCGGATGCGGATCCCGAGTTCGGCCACCCCTGGTTGGGGCCTAATTTTAGGTGAGAAACCCAGAGAGGAATCTGTGCCAGTTTCTGTCCCCATAAAAAAGATTCCCAGGAAAGAGTTAATTCAGCGTTTACAGAAAGGCTGGGCTCTTACGCAAGCACCTGGAATGGGATCAATGACTGTTACCCCTATTAAGGGAAATAAATTCTAGCCTGGCAGCCATATTGGTCCGCCGCAGCCAAAACAACAGATGGCATCGAAACGATTAACACATTTATTGGAGCCAAATTGTTACAGTACATGTTCGTCTTGAAGGTACAATGGGACTTGTTGGGGAGGGGCCGTGGCCAAGCGTCCGAGCACCTTCTGGCCGTGAAGAAGGTCCCAAGTTCAATCCCCAGCGCCTCCAGCTGAAAAGGACCAACATCTCCAGTTCAACTCTCTCCACCCCGTGCATTATTTTATAAACCTCCATCGTGTCCCCCCCCCCCTTTGTTGTCTCTTTTCTAAATGGAAAAATTCCGAGACTCTTCGGCCGTTCCTCCTAGGGGAAGGGGCTCCAACCCCCTCGTTGCCTTGGCCGCCCCTCCCCTGTACTTTTTTCCAGCCCTGCAGTGTCCTTTTGGAGATACGGGGACCAGGACTGCACACAGGATTCCAGATGAGGCCGCACCAGAGATCTATACAGGGGATTATGATATTGGTCTTTTTTCTAGATTCAAGTCCAGCAGTACCTCCGGGACCAACAAGATTTTTGGGGTGTAAGCTTTCAAGAGTCAGAGCTCAGATACCAAGCTTTGACTCTCACAAGTGTATACCCTGAAAATCTTGTTGGAAGAAGAAGAGGAGGAGGAGAAAGAGGAGGAGGAGGAGGAGAAGAGAAAGAAGAAGAGGAGGAGGAAGAAGAAGAGAAAGAGGGGGAGGAGGAGGAGGAAGAAGAGGAGGAACATGAGGAGGAGGAAGAGGAAGAAGGGGATGTAATGATCTCCAATTCTTGGGGTTTTAGTCATAAGTGGTTTTTCTTTCCTTTCTCCCTAGAAGTAGATGTTTCCCCTCCCTTTTTTTCTGTTAGAGTCTGTAGTTTATAGAAAAAGCAAAAAAAGGAAAATCTACAACAACTAATAAGTCATTCTAGCTGATTGAGGAGGGGCTGGCAATGTTCCCTCTAAGCCGTGGAGTCTTGTGAGCAAAAATTCTACTTTGTGAGCTACTGGCACGAAAGTTGTGAGCGAGCGACGAGGCTGCCATGTAAATCAGTTTGGTCTGGAGCCATCCCTTCCTGAGCTGAGACAAAAGAAATGTGAGCCAGAGGCTAAGAAACTTTGAGCTAGCTCACACTAATTCAGCTTAGAGGGAACACCGGCTGGGACTCAGTGGAAGAGCCCCTGCTTGGCACACAGAAGGTCTCAGGTTCAATCCCTGACACCACCGACTAAACGGACCAGGTGATAGGTGAAGTGAAAGACGTCTGCCTGATGTCCTGGAGAGCTGCTGCCAGTCTGAGTTGGCAATACTGACCCTGACAGGCCAAGGGTCTGATTCAGTGTAAGGCAGCGTCACATGTTCCTGTATACAGGACTGCTTGTAGTGTAGTGGTGAAGAGCTGCAGGCACTAATCTGGGGAACTGGGTTTGTTCCCCCATTCCTCCTCCACCTGAACCCTGCTGGGTGACCTTGGGCTAGTCCCAGTTCTCTCCAAACTTTCTCAGCCCCACCTGCTTCATAAGGAAGGGAGGGAGGGAAGGAAGGGTCGCCTCAGTGCTTAGTTCTTGCGGCCCTTTCTTACATGCCCAGGGAAATGCCGATCGCCACTTTAGGGTCGAGAAGCAATTTTTCTTCAGGCCAGTTTGGCTGGAAATTTTGTAGGTTTTTGGTCATCTTCCGGGCATGAAACAGGGTCACTGGGAGTGTGTGTGTGGGGGAGGTATTTGTGAATTTCCCACA
Organism: Gekko gecko; assembly: GCA_029375565.1. Taxonomy (NCBI): domain Eukaryota; kingdom Metazoa; phylum Chordata; class Lepidosauria; order Squamata; family Gekkonidae; genus Gekko; species Gekko gecko. Next base: position 240,912,520 of record JAPDNY010000003.1, on the reverse strand, counting down.
TTGTGCAGGGGGGTCGACTAGATGACCCTGGAGGTCCCTTCCAACTCTATGATTCTATGTGTCCAGATCACGGGAGGTGGCAGTTCCAGTTTGGTGTAGTGGTTAAGTGCGCGGACTCTAATCGGGGAGAACCGGGTTTGATTCCCCACTCCTCCACTTGCACCTGCTGATGTGAACTTGGGTCAGTCACAAGCTCTGGCACAGCTGTTCTCTCAAGGATAGTTTGTGTTAGAGTTCTCTCAGCCCCGCCTACCTCACAGGGTGTCTGTTGTGGGGAGGAGAAGGAGTTTGTAAGCCGCTCTGAGACGCCTTTGGGCAGTGAAGGGCGGGGTATAAATCCAATCTCTTCTCTTCTTCTTCTGCTATGGTCAGGCCTCACCTGGAGTCCTGTGTCCAGTTTTGGGCACCACATTTTAGGAAGGATGTTGACAAGCTGGAGTGTGTCCAGAAGAGGGCGACCAGGATGGTGAGAGGGTTGGAATCCAAGTCTTACGAGGAAAGGCTGAAAGAGTTGGGTCTGTTTAGCCTGGGAAAGAGAAGGCTTAGAGGGGACATGATTGGAGTCTGCAAGTATTTGAAGGGCCGTCGTGTAGAAGATGGAGCAGGTCTATTCTCTCTTGCTCCGGATCGCAAGACTAGATCTAATGGGTGGAAATGACAAGGGAGTCATTACCGGCTAGATATCAGGAGAAACTTCCTAACTGTAAGAGTGGTTGAGCAGTGGAACAGTCTGCCTCGGGAGGTGGTGGATGCTTCTTCCTTGGACGTTTTCAAGCGGAGGCTGGACGACCATCTTTTGGGTATGTTGTAGGTATGTAGGGCTATCTTTTAGCTATGCTCCTGCAGAGTGCAGGGGGTTGGACTAGATGACCTGCAAGGTCCCTTCCAACTCTCACATTCTATGATTCTATGTGGGGAGAGGAAAGGAAGGAGATTGTAAGCAACTTTGTGACTCCTTAAAATAGAGAAAAGAGGGGTATAAAAACCTGCTCTCCTCCTCCTTCTTGTGAATGTACATCCTTTGAATGCTTAGATGCGCTGAATTCACATTATCGGCTTCCTCCTCCCGTTTCTGTCTCTGCCCTGTATTGTTCCCCCACTGAACAGATTCTTGAAAAGTGGTGTTTATGAGACATGCAAACACGAAGAGCGAATGTCCCAGGACAGACTCTCTATTCTGTCCTAAGATATGTGCTTGGAACGACAGAGGAACAATTTAATCACCTCTCTTAATCCTGGTATGTCCTGAGCCCTCGAAAACAAAGCTTGCCAAACACCCAAAAAAATCCAAATCTAGTTTCATGTTGACTTAAGGCATTCTGAGATTTATCGGGCGTGTGAAACGTCTTGATTTCATTCGCTGCTTTGCTTATTTCTCTCCTACAAAAAAAGTCGCCAACTTTGGGTTGATTCATGGACGGAGCAGTGCCAGGAGCTCGGAAGGAGACTCGCGATGGCCTTAGTTTGGGGACTGCGAGTTCTAGCCGGGGCATCATCTGGAAGTGGAGAATTTATGGGCACAGACAAGTAACTCCAGAAGGTGGAACTGATGGACACTATGGAGGGCAAATCCTCCTGATGAAGCTACCCTATACTGAATCAGACCTTTTGGTCCATCAAAGCTGGTATTGTCTGCTTAGACTGGCAGCTACTCTCCAGGGGTCTCAGGCAGAGGTCTTTCCCATCACCTACTCCTACCTGATCCTTTTCAACTGGAGATGCCGGGGATTGAACCTGGGACCTTCTTCATGCCAAGCAGAGGCTCTTCCACTGAGCCACGGCCCCTCTTTACAGCTCTCCAGGGTCTCAGGCAGAGAAAGGTCTTTTCCATCACCTCTTGCCTGGTCCTTTTAACTGGAGATGCCAGGGATTGAACCTGGGACCTTCTTCATGCCAAGCAGAAGTTCTTCCACTGAGCCACGGCCCCTCTTTACAGCTCTCCAGGGTCTCAGGCAGAGGTCTTTCCCATCACCTCCTGCCTGGTCCTTTTAACTGGAGATGCCAGGGATTGAACCTGGGACCTTCTGCATGCCAAGCAGAGGCTCTGCCACTGAGCCAACAGCCCCTCTCAAACATTTGGGACTCTTAAGCTTAAGGAGGGAAATGGCTAAGGGGGGGCGGGGAATGAACATCTGAAGCTGCCTTATACTGATCCATCAAGGTCAGCCTTGTCTACTCAGACTGGCAGCCGCTCTCCAGGGTCTCAGGCAGAGGCCTTCCCCATCGCCTATTTTCTGATCCCTTGAACTGGAAATGGCAGGGGATTGGATTTGTGACCTTCTGCACGCCAAGTAAATGCTCTACCACTGAGTTACAGCACCTCCTTGGTGCTGGAGGGGGCAGCAGTGGGAGGGCTTCTAGTGTCCTGGCCCCACTGCTGGACCTCCTGATGGCACCTGGTATATTTTGGCCACTGTGTGACCCAGAGTGTTGGACTGGAAGGGCCACTGGCCTGATCCAACACTAGCTTCTCTTATGTTCTTATGTTCTCCTTCTGCGGTTTGCAACTCTGCACACTTCTGCAGAGTCCAGTAGACTCACCACATTTCTGGCAGGGAAGGAGCTTCCGGGAGTCACGGCTCACTTCTTCAGAGACTGCTGGAACGTCAGTCTGTCCGTCCTTCTACCTTGGAGACTGGAGTGATTCTTCAGGAGGCGGATGGATGTCCATTCTGTACAGCCAACTGCGGTGCCTTCCGTGGAGACAGATCGAGATGGCTGGTCTGTCTGTAGCAGTAGAAAACGGCAAGATTCCGGGAGCACCTGAAGGAAGGAGCTTCCACGAAGAAGTGGGCGGTGACTCACAAAAGCTCATACCCTATAATAAATTTTATTAGTCTTTAAGGCACTTTCAAAACCGAAGAGCCAGCGCTGTCCGAAGACGTTTCCGTGGTCATGTGGCCGGCATGACTAAACACCAAGGCGCACGGAACGCTGTTCCCTTCCCACCGAAGTGGTACCTATTTATCTACTTGCAATTTCTTGCTTTCGAACTGCTAGGTTGGCAGGAGCTGGAACTAGAGACGGGAGCTCACTCCGTCATGCGGCACTCTCGGGTCTCGAACTGTTGAACTACTGACCTCCCACAGCCTGCAGTTCAGTGTCTTAACCACTTGAGCCACCGCAGCTCCGAAAGACTATGTACATGCCCCTTAAAGGAGGTCGAGTGCCTTAGAGCATATGTTTTTTTTAGTTGTACATACCGTACGCAGCCCGTTTGGGGATGAATACACCTCAAAAAAGCGAAGTAGGTGATGGAACACAGTAACTAATATGCTAGTAAAGGCAGACCCGAAGATATACTCAGTGTATACAAAACGTCACAGGAACATTAACAAAAGAATCAAAATCAGGTGAGTAGTTGCAGTTGACGATCTCCTCCGGAATGACTTGTCGTTTCGTCTGAAACTTCTTCTGAACCTTATAACAATCACAAAAAATTTATCTGATGTATAAAATCATACTGCAATGTGCCTATAGCTTCTTAATTGTTTTATTAAGAAACTATAGGCACATTGCAGTATGATTTTATACAGTATGTTTAATAAAACAATTTGTTATACATACAATGTGTCTTTACTATGATAATGTCAAGTGATGTCTAAGGGCCAGCCTCTTCTTTCCAAAAGCATTCTATAGAAGAAACAGTAACACAGTTTAAATGCGATTCTTCCAAATAGCTAATCTAAAATACAAAAAACTTCTAAAGGTGTCAAAACACTCACCAACTATCGGTGGTTCACATTCTTGTCCGGCAACATGCTGAATACAGAATAACCTTAACAGGTGTGGGTAGTCAGCGTCTATGTATACTGTCAAACAGCTCTTAAAGGTGTACATCCATACAATACTTACAACCTGCTATGAACAGAACTATACATTATACATAACTTGTAACATTTACAAAAAGCATAAATCCAAGGAAGTATGCAGTCCATTGGAGGCACACGTGTTTAACCTATAAATCCAAAATGCCTCCCTGCATAGCAAGCATTTCTGTATACCTTGTTTGTTGTATCTATCTAATTTAAGAAACTCCAACACTAAAATCATTATGGCTATGTCCAAACGCAATAAAATGCTGTAGAAGTGGTGCCTCGAGATATTTATGCTTAATGCGCAACCTATGTTCTAACACACATGTATTCACTGATTGTGCACTCTCCCACATATTTTTTCTCACAGGGGCAGATCTACTGGGCGCAAGGTTGCCAGGCACACAAACACAGCCACGCTTGGATATCTTCTCTCTGACAAGTACTTACCAAGTTGCTAGATTTTGTGTGCGGATCATGAAGATACAGAAATTGTATTGTAACTAGGCTCAGATTTGAATTCTGTTTAAATTATGTCTCTAGTTTATAAACACACACACATATATATGTTTCATTATAACTTTCATGTATCTGGATGGTCTAATGACTGTAATAAATATATACATACGTCTACATACTTATGTTTGCCTAGATTTGAAAGGGGGGGGGAACTGGCAAGAGATGAAGCGATGGGAAAAGAAGTGCCCAGCGAAAGTGGTGCTAACCCTACAATATCCAAGAATACAACTCAGCGGAATAATTCGTTTGTACAGTTTAGAAAGGGGGCTGGACTCTCTCTCCAAAGCAGAGAGGCCTGTGTTTAGCGCCGCAAGAGGCATACCACTTCAGAGAAAGCTCTAAGCTTACGCTTCAAATCCCCAGCCAACCAGCAGTTAGTGAAGGACACACAGGCCTTATAACTGTGCAGCTTGTGTCTACGACTGGTGCAGACTGGTACCATAACCTAGCAGTGACATAATGAGAGGGTTACAACAACAACTACCGGGAAGAGCATCTTTGTTTCTAATAACTCATTTAATAAGAATGTAGGCTTTTCAAAAGATGAGCCTTAATGCTTTGATTTAAGCTTTAATTTAAGGCAGCCTTCTCTATGCATTATATGCTGGGTTATTTCTTGCATTGTTTTCTAATTTTGGAATCCACTTTTTTATTGGACACGATCTAACAGTTCACTTGCAGTGCTCCCCAATCCCGTAATTCCTGCACTGACCAAGAGAGAGATCTTGGAGTCGTAGTAGATAACGCAATGAAAATGTCTAGACAGTGTGTAGCTGCAATAAAGAAGGCCAACGCTATGCTGGGGATTATTAGGAAGGGAATTGAAAACAAATTAGCCAGTATCATCATGCCGCTGTATAAATCATTGGTGCGACCTCATTTGGAATACTGTGTACAGTTCTGGTCGCCACAGCTCAAAAAGGATATTATAGCATTGGAAAAAGTGCAGAGAAAGGCAACTAAAATGATCAAAGGGTTGGAACACCTTCCCTATCAAGAAAGGTTAAAACGCTTGGGGCTCTTGAGCTTGGAGAAACGACGGCTGAGGGGCGACACGATCGAGGTTTATAAGATTATGCATGGGATTGAGCAGGTTGAGAAAGAAGTCCTTTTCTCCCTTTCTCACAATACAAGAACTCATGGGCACTCCATGAAATTGCTGAGCAGTCGGGCTAGAACAGATAAAAGGAAGTACTTCTTCACCCAAAGAGTGATTGACACATGGAACTCACTGCCACAGGAGGTGGTGGCAGCTACAAGCATGGGCAGTTTCAAGAGGGAATTAGATAAACATATGTAGCAGAGGTCCATCAGTGGCTATTAGCCACAGGGTATAGATGGGAACTCTCAGTCTGGGGCAGGTGATGCTCTGTATTCTTGGTGCTGGAGGGGGCAGCAGTGGGAGGGCTTCTAGTGTCCCGGCCCCACTGGTGGACCTCCTGATGGCACCTGGTATATTTTGGCCGCTGTGTGACCCAGAGTGTTGGACTAGATGGGCCATTGGCCTGATTCAACATTGGCTTCTCTTATGTTCTTCTGTTCACTATGGTCTGTATTGTAGGGTATTTTGGGTGCGATATTGGCTGTATGCATTATGCTGATCTTACCGCCTCCCTTTGATTCCTGATCCCGCTTTGTGCATCAAGTAAGGCAGGCTATAAAAGAAATCAAAGCAAACAATCATCGAAGTGATCTGAGAGCGCCTGGAGTTGCACATTTCCCCTTCCATGCACTGAGCCTATCCTATCAAAGGCATCACCTGAACTGTAAATCACCCCAGGCTCAATGACAATAAACTGGTACATCAGCTCATCTCTCAACATAAGCAGGGTGCTTCCGATTTCAGTCTGAAGCCATCCACTCAAGGAAGAAGGCAGGAGCTAGAATAGGCTAGAAGGGCCAATCTTTTTTACGCCTCTTGCTTTTAACATGGGGGGTGGGGGGAGGCTGCAAGATAAACCTATCGCTGGGAGGAAGAAGTGCTCTTATGCCCCCCTCGAAGGAAGACCCATTAGACTCTACTGCCCTCCAGCTGCCAAAGACCGTTCCTCACATCTGGGGAAGTGGGGATGCGGGGTAAGGCAGCCCTCCCACCAGGGCAGGAAAGCCTCGCCTCCCTCTGGCCCGCCACGCATCTGCGGGGGATGAAGACGAGCTGCGCCCGGGCAAGGCGCAGGCAGGCCCAAGGCGCGACACCCACCCACCCACCCCTTCTCCCAGCTGGCAGAGAACCCGCGGCCGAGCTCAGCTCTGCCCCACCACCACCACCCAGCAGCCTGGCACCGCCGCAGCGACAGCCCAGGTCCCTGGCCAGGGCCGCCACCTTGCTCCAGGACGCGCCGCGACGGGGAACGACGACGTGGCCGGCCAGTGACCACGCGGTGCAGAGCCAGCAAAGCGCGGCGCCTTCCGGACCCGGGCCCGTTCCGACGCCGCCACCGTCGGCCTTGGGAGGCCAGAAGACCTCATGGGAGGGAAGGAGGGAGGGCAGGCCCAACGCGGGAATCAAAATCCCCACCCTTCCGAAGATGCAAGTTGCAGGGGGTGGCGTCCCGGGGAGGCAGGGAAAGGAAGCTGCAGACAGGAGCTGTTGGCGTTTTTCCAGCACTCCGCTGATCCATAGCGATGGACACCCCCCCCCCCCAAAGCTTCATGACTGGCGAGGATAACTCTGGGGAGTTAAATGGGGCGCCCTTGGCGATTAGGAGTTACACAGGGGAAAAGTGGAAGAGAAGGGCAACTAGGATGATAAAAGGGTTGGAACACCTTCCCTGTGAAGAAAGGTTAAAACGCTTGGGGCTCTTCAGCTTGGAGAAACGACGGCTGAGGGGCGACATGATCGAGGTTTATAAGATTATGCATGGGATTGAGCAGGTGGAGAAAGAAGTACTTTTCTCCCTTTCTCACAAGACAAGAACTCGTGGGCACTCCATGGAATTGCTGAGCAGTCGGGTTAGAACAGATAAAAGGAAGTCCTTCTTCACCCAAAGAGTGATTAACATATGGAATTCCCTGCCACAGGAGGTGGTGGCAGCTACAAGCATGGACAGTTTCAAGAGGGAATGAGATAAACATCTGGAGCAGAGGTCCATCAGTGGCTATTAGCCACAGGGTATAGATGGGAGCTCTCAGTCTGGGGCAGGTGATGCATTCTATCCTTGGTGCTGGGGGGGGGCAGCAGTGGGAGGGCTCCTAGTGTCCTGGCCCCACTGCTGGACCTCCTGATGGCACCTGGTATATTTTGGCCACTGTGTGACAGAGTGTTGGACTAGATGGGCCATTGGCCTGATTCAACATTGGCTTCTCTTATGTTCTTATGTTCAGGGCGCCACCCTGGACCGGGGGGAGGCAGGAAACCTTTTGCGCCTGACCGTTGAGCAGAGCGCAGGGTGCCGCAGCCATACGGATTTAAAGGGCGTCTGACCACGTAGCGGCACGCAAGGCGCCGGCAGCCGTAGGATTTTAAGAGGCACCTTCCCTGGCCTGGGAAAGCAGGAGGAACCCCTGGGAGATCACACGCGAAGGGCGTCATTTGCCATAAGGAGTTAAAGGGCACTGTCATGTCTTCAAGTGTGAATCTGATAAGTATTGACTCAACAAGGATTTCAGCTTCAAAAGTGATTCAGCTTTATTTAACAGCAAGACTTCAACTCAGGAACACACAACAAGCAAGTGGAGCACAGCTCCCTTTTTAAACTCTCCCGGGCTGTCAAAGCCACACCCACAGTTAGCTAAAGGCCAATCACAACACAGGGATAAAGGCCAATCGGGACCATTCCCTCTTTGCAACGTTCTCACACAGTGATTGGGTATTTACAACGGTTTCGAGGAAACCAGCCAATGGCAATGCGACAGCTGAAGAGCCACATTCAAACTCAAGCTTAACATGGAAATGTATAGCAAGGATTCACATCCCAATACATAACAGAATCCAGGCTATACGTTCCCATGTTAAGCTCGATTCTAAATGTGGCTCTTCATCTGTCGCATTACCATTGGCCGGTTCCTGAGAAACCTCTGTCAATATCCAATCACTGTGTGGAAATGTAGCAAAGAGGGAACGGTCCTGATTGGCCTTTATCCCTGTGTTATGATTGGTCTCTGACATGTTATGGGTGTGGCTTTGACAGCCGGGGAGAGTTTAAAAAGGGAGCTGCGCTCCACTTGCTGTTGGTGCTTTCTGAGTTGGTGTTTGCTGTTACCAATAAAGCTGAAATCACTTGTTGAAATCAAAATGTTGTTGAGTTCCATACTTAACAGGCACCACCCGGACTGGGGAAGGCGGGGAACCTTTTGCGCCTGACCGCGGAGAGGAGCGCAGGGGCGGCCATAGGGATTTAAAGGGCACCTGACCGCCCAGGGCTGTGCAAGGCACCAGCAACCCTAGGGTTTTAAAGGGTACCTCCTCAGGCCTGAGGGAGCTGCGGTGGCTCAAGTGGTTAAGATGCTGAACTGCAGGCTGTGGAAGGTCAGTAGTTCAGCAGCTCGAGACCGGAGAGTGCCGCATGATGGAGTGAGCTCCCGTCTCTAGTTCCAGCTCCTGCCAACCTAGCAGTTTGAAAGCAAAAAATTGCAAGTAGATAAATAGGTACCGCTTCGGTGGGAAGGAAACAGCATTCCGTGCACCTTGGTGTTTAGTCATGCCGGCCACGTGACCACGGAAACGTCTTCGGACAGCGCTGGCTCTTCGGCTTGGAAATGGAGATGAGCACCGCAACCCTAGAGTCGGATCCGACTGGCTTTCGAGCAAGGGAACCTTTTACCCCAGGCCTGGGAAAGCGGGAGGAACTCCTGGCATCTGATCTCCCAGCGGCTTTCAGAGATCAGACGCGAGGGGTGCCATTTGCCATAAGGAGTTACAGGGCGCCATCCGGGGCCTGGGGGGCGCGGGGAAACCTTTTGCGCCTGATCGCCCAGCGGAGCGCAGGGTGCCGGCGGCCACATGAATTTAAAGGGCGCCTGAATGCTGAGGGGCGCGCAGGGCACCGGCAGCCATAGGATTTTAAGGAGCGCCTTCCCCGGCCTGGGAAAGCGGGAGGAACCCCTGGCGTCTGATGCAGCTGGGAGATCAGACGGGAGGGGCGCCATTTGCCATAAGGAGTTCCAGGGCGCCACCCTGGGCCTGGGGGAGGCGGGAACCTTTTGCGCCTGACCGCCCAGTGGTATGTGAGCTGTGTGGGGAGGGAAAGGACTTTGGAAGCCACTCTGAGACTCTGAGTGAAGGGCAGGGTATAAATCCAATCTCCTCCTCCTCCTCTTCTCTCTTGCTCTTTTCCACTGCCGAAGGAATAAGGGGAGAACCACATCCCGTACAGATGTTCAGGAGCATTTCAGGGGGCATGCTGCCATCTACTGGGCAATTGTGGTGATGCCAGATTGCTCCACAATCCTGAGTGCAGAACAAGGCTGGGCACATTTTAGACCAACGTTTTAATTCAGGTTAAAAGGAGTGATGCGGAATGGACTTAACCCTTTCCTTCTGTGCCCTCCCCGACTGAAAATGGCCCTCCCCAGCAGCTATTAACTTGGTGGTGGTGGAGAAACCCAGCTATAATAGGCGTACAACAAGGTTGCCAACAGCCCTGGAGAAAAAATGCCCTGTCCCTTCAACAGAGGCTTACGCTTTGGGACCGGGGAAGTCCACGGTTGCCACTTAGAGGCAGGCAATAGCAAACCACATCCATTCATCTCTTGCCTTGAAAACCCCATGAGGCTTGCCGTAAATTAGCTGTGATTTAGTGGCTGTAGATTTTCCGGGTTGTGTGGCCGTGGTCTTGGCATTGTAGGACCTGACATTTCGCCAATAGCTGTGACTGGCATCCTCAGAGGTATAACACAGAAAGATGGAGGACTCTCTGGGTCAAGGTGAGCAGAAAAATGGTAAGCAAGTATTTATTTATTTATTTATTTATTTATTTATTTATTTATTACACTTCTACCCCGCCCTCCCCGCAAGCGGGCTCAGGGCGGCTTACAGTAAGACATCCAAGTGCCAAGACAATATCTTAAAAACATATAAGTCGATAACATTTCTATAGCTGTTCTATTATCTCAGTCCGATGGCGTCGGATAGAAGTTTAAACAGAGTGATGTCATGGCAAAGTCTCCCTCGACTGCCCCCTCCCTCTACCACATGGGATGGTAACAATTGGCGGCAAAGGGTTAGGGGCTGGCAGCCTAAGGGAAAGGAGAACGGAAAAGGGAGCGGCGGCTCCTACTCGTAAGCCTGGCGGAAGAGCTCCGTCTTGCAGGCCCTGCGGAACTGTGAAAGGTCCCGCAGGGCCCTGATCTCTTCTGGGAGCTCATTCCACCAGGTAGGAGCCGCCACTGAAAATGACCTTGCCCTAGTGGCCACCAGCCTGGCCTCCTTAAGGCCAGGGACCGCCAGGCGGTGTTGAAGCTCAGACCGCAGTGCTCTTTGGGGCATATACGGGGAAAGGCGGTCCCTCAGGTATGCCGGACCCTGGCCATATAGGGCTTTAAAGGTAAGCACCAGCACTTTGAAGCGAATCCGGTATGCTATAGGCAGCCAGTGCAGCGCTTTCAGCACAGGCCGGATGTGCTCCTGCCTAGGGGTGCCCATCAACAGCCTGGCTGCCGCATTCTGCACTAGCTGCAGCCTCCGGATTTGCCCCAAAGGCAGCCCCATGTAGAGGGCATTACAGTGGTCTAGCCTTGAGGTGACCATTGCATGAATCACCGTGGCCAGGTCGTCGCGGTCGAGGAATGGGACCAACTGCCGTATCAGCCGAAGATGGTAAAAAGCTGACTTGGCAGTGGCTGCCACCTGGGCCCCCATGGTTAACGCCGGGTCCAGGAGTACTCCCAAACTCCTAACCTCCGACGCTGGCACCAACGGTGCCCCATCGAAGGCCGGGAGAGGGAGCTCCAGCCCCCGACCGACCCGACCCAGGCACAGGACTTCCGTCTTGGCAGGGTTTAGCTTCAGTCGGCTCAGCCTGAGCCACCCAGCCACAGCCTGCAAAGCCCGGCTGAGATCTTCTGGGTCAGAGTCCGACTGGCCGCCCAACATTAGATAGAGCTGGGTGTCATCCGCATATTGGTGACAACCCAGCCCATGCCTCCGGGCAATCTGGGCGAGGGGGCGCATATAGATGTTAAACAACATCGGGGAGAGCACTGCCCCCTGGGGCACCCCGCATTCAAGGGGGTGCCTCCGGGACTGCTGCCCCCCTAGCACCACCCTCTGTCCCCGACCTTGGAGAAAGGAGGCAAGCCACTGGAGGGCAAGCCCCTGAATCCCCACGTCAGCAAGGCGGTGGATCAGCAACTGGTGGTCGACTGTATCGAATGCAGCCGACAGATCTAATAGCAACAGTGCCGCCACACCACCTCGATCCAGATGCCTCCGGAGGTCATCCGTTAAGGCGACCAGTGCTGCCTCCGTCCCCTAGCCCGGGCGAAAGCCGGACTGGAATGGATCAAGGACGGAAGCATCATCCAGAAAGCCCTGTAGCTGAGTCGCCACCGCACTCTCAATCAACTTGCCCAAATAGGGCAAGTTGGACACCGGCCGATAGCTGGCCAATTCCGCCAGGTCCATGGTTGGTTTCTTTAAGAGAGGGCGGACCATCGCTTCCTTGAGTGCCTCGGGGAACCGTCCCTCCAGGAGGGATTTGTTGACAATCTCCCCCAAGGCACCTCGAAACCCCTCATGGCCCGCCTTAATGAGCCAGGAGGGGCACGGATCAAGGTCGCATGTGGTTGGGCGCACAGATACTAGCAATCTGTCGACTTCCTCCAGACTGAGCCGGTCAAAGCATTCTAAACCCAGGCTCAAAGACGCGCAAGGAGCCTCAAGTTCACTCACCGTTTCAAGTGTGGCGGGGAGGTCGCGGCGGAGCGCCGAGACTTTATCTGCAAAATAGCTCGCAAATGCCTCACAGCCAATCTCCAATTCCCTACTATTATATCTGCCCTGCGGCAGAGTTGTCAGAGACCGAATTGTTCTAAACAATTGGGCTGGGCGTGAGCTTGCAGATGCAATCGTAGCTGCGTAGAATTCCCTCTTCGCAGCCTTGCCTGCCATCTCATAGGCTCTCATAAACGTCCTATATGATGCTCTCGTTGCCTCGTTGCGAGCACGGCGCCACCGCCTCTCTAGCCGTCTGAGTTCCTGCTTCATAAGCCGCAGCCCCTGGGAATACCAAGGGGCTAGCCTAGAGCGGGCGCACAGAGGGCGCCTGGGAGCGATCTCGTCGATGGCTGCGGAAAGTCGGCCATGCCAGTCTTCCACTAGTTCATCCAACGAGCCGCCAGGGGGCATCGGATCCCGCAGAGCCATCTGAAGCCGCACAGGGTCCATTTGTCTCTGCGGGCGAGCCAAAATCCGCTCGCCGCCTATACATAATTTATAGATAATTTATATCTACCCTGGAGATATACCCTGGAGAAACCTGAAGGTGCCAGGGTAGATCTAAATTACTTGCCTGCCTTTTTTCTGCTCGCCTTGACACAGAGAGGACGCCATCTTTCTGTGTTATACCTCTGAGGATGCCAGTCACAGCTACTGGCAAAATGTCAGGTCCTACAATGCCAAGACTGCGGCCACACAACCCGGAAAATCTACAGCAGCTAATGAACTCTGGCCGTGAAAGCCTTAAGAACATAAGAACATAAGAGAAGCCCATGTTGGATCAGGCCAATGGCCCATCTAGTCCAACACTCTGTCACACAGCGGCCAAAATATACCAGGTGCCATCAGGAGGTCCAGCAGTGGGGCCAGGACTTCGACAACATATAGCTGTGATTTGATGGTATTTTCCACGGAGGGTTGGGAAACATCTCAGTCCCATTCAGCTATGACCTTATTGAGCCAGATGACACGTTCTGACAATCTCATAAGGACATAAGGAAAGCCATGTTGGATCAGGTCACACAGTGGCCAAAACCCAGGGGCCATCAGGAGGTCCACTAATGGGGCCAGAACTCCAGAAGCCCTTCACTGTTGCCCCCCAAGTACTAAGAATACAGAACATCACTTGCCCCAGACAGAGTGTTCCCTCTAGGTAAAGGTTCCCTTGCTTGAAAGCCAGTCGAATCTGACTCTAGGGTTGCGGTGCTCATCTCCATTTCAAAGCCAAAGAGCCAGCGCTGTCCGAAGACATTCCCGTGGTCATGTGGCCGGCATGACTAAACACCAAGGTGCACGCACTCTCGGGTCTTGAACTGCTGAACTACTGACTTTCCACAGCCTGCAGTTCAGCATCTTAACCACTTGAGCCACCGCAGCTCCGTTCCCTCTAGACCTTGTGGCTAAAAGCCATTAATGGACCTCTGCTTCATTATGTTTCTCCAATCTCCTCTGGATGTCGTCTGTGCTTGTAGCCGCCACCACTTCCTGCAGCAGGGAATTCCTCATGATGTCATGGAAAGGGGACGCTCCCTGTCTGAAACATATATGGATTACAGAAGCTGTGTTCGTTAGAAGAGAAAAAAACCCAATCGTAGGGTGTCATAGCGTTCTGTGATGCGGATGGCTTTTGTTGTTACGCTGAATTCACATCACCTTCTCTCTGTCCTAAGCACCTCCTTTCATCTCTCTCATCTTGGAGAGTCAGTTTGGTGTAGTGGTTAAGTGCGTGGACTGTAATCTGGGAGAACTGGGTTTGACTCCCCACTCCTCCACTTGCACCTGCCGATTTGATCTTGGGTCAGCCGCAAGCTCTGGCACAGCTGTTCTTGAAAAAGGGCAGTTTCTGTCAGAGCTCTCTCAGCCCCGCCTACCTCACAGGGTGCCTGTTGTGGGGAGGGGAAAGGAGTTTGTAAGCCACTCTGAGACTCCAAGTGAAGGGCAGGGTATAAATCCAATCTCTTCTTCTTCTTCCACCTCACAGGGGGTGTCTGTTGTGGGGAGGGGAGGGGAAAGGAGTTTGTAAGCTGCTCTGAGACTCCAAGTGAAGGGCGGGGTATAAATCCAATCTTCTCCTCCTCCTCCTCCTCCCTTCTTCCTTCTTCTTCTTCTTCTTCTTCTTCTTCTTCTCCTCTCTGTAGCCAGTGCTGTTTCCCTACTGAACGTACTCCTGAGAAATCGAGGTTTACAAGAAACTCAAAGATGGACAGCAGATGTGCTAGGACGGATTCTCTGTTCTGTCCTAAGATCCATGTGTAGTACAAATCAGACACGGGGTGATTTCCCACTAAAGCTGCCGCGGGGTTGCGCCGCCATTTGCCCCGAGATTTTTAGTAAATTTCACACCCAAAGCCGCGGGGCTGCATTTTGACCCGCGGCTTCGCTCGATTTCCCCGCAGTTTCGTAATCCTGTTTTTTGAGGATTACGAAACTGCGGGGAAATTGGGCGAAGCCGCGGGTCAAAATGCAGCCCCGCGGCTTCGGGTGTGAAATTGACTAAAAATCTCGGGGCAAACGGCGGCACAACCCCGCGGCAAGCTTTAGTGGGAAATCACCCACGGTTTTGTCGCCTCACTTAATCAGGGTAGCTTCCGAGCTCTCGCAACCAACCCATTAAAAAACGCAGTGCTTTGTGTTGATTTAAGCAGCCCAGTTATGGGTGTGAAATCCGGACAAGGAAGTCGATACCTTTGCGTTTTTGTTTTTTTTAAAAAAATATTTGTTATTATTTTCTCAAGGGAAAAAAAAGGCAAGGTACTGAAGGGAAGGAAGGGTAGGGGGAAAAGAGAGATTCATCAAGTGTGTTAAATATTATGAATTGTTATGTACAGGTAAAATCAAATGTATCACCAAATGTATTGCATAATTTAAATATAGAAACAATTAATAAAGCATCAATATTACAGAATTTTGGGTTAGATTCTCTCTTTGAGGAATGAACAAAAACTCTCCTAAAATTATATATGCTGATTTTAGGAGGGTTTTTGTTCATTCCTCAAAGAGAGGAATATTTTATAACAATGCACAAAAATACAAATACAAACACAGCACAAAAAAACATACATACATAAGTTGCTGTAGATTTTCCGGGTCGTGTGGCCGTGGTCTTGGCATTGTAGGACCTGACGTTTCACCAGCAGCTGTGACTGGCATCCTCAGAGGCAGGGGTCATTTCATAGAAAAAGAGGTGCAGGAGCTCATTAGCATAACTCATTAGCATAACTTATTTGCATACACCACACCCCCTGACATCGCCAGAAGTGTGACAGAAGGCAACACCCACCACTCAGGCTCCACCCCTAGGGACTGTCTTTCCACTCTGGGGGCTGTCAGTCCAGTCCCAGAGCAGCCTATCTGGGCCCAGGAGGAATGCTACACGTGCTGCTTTGTGCTCCTGCTGGAGCTGGGGGCGGGGCTTGCCACCGCCTTTGCTTCTAACTGCCGGAGCTCCGCTCCTGTGCGCTCCTGCTCCAAATGACCCCTGCTCAGAGGTATAACACAGAAAGATGGAGTACTCTCTGTGTCAAGGGGAGAAGAAAAACGGTAGGCAAGTAATTTATATCTACCCAGGAAGGTGGGGTAGGGCTGAGTCATGATCTTGTAGTAGTTTATGAACATGCTAATGGAGGAGCTTTCCTGAGGAGGTTCTTTTGTCTATGGATTGTTTCCTGAGGAGGTTTCCTGTTTCCTGAGGAGGTTCTTTTGTGTGTGGAATGGCCACACAACCCAGAAAATCTACAGCAACTAATGAACTCCGGCCGTGGAAGCCTTAAGTTGGGGAATTTTCACACTTCCATAAATCATCTATTAAGGTACCTCATACAGTATATTTATCTTCTAAATTCTGATTTATGTTTTTATATATGTCTTTTGCATGTAGTCGAAATTTAAGTTTTTACATTCTTGGTTTCTTCTAGTTTCGTTGCTCTGTATTCTTGGTGTTTGGGGGCAACAGTGGGAGGGCTTCTGGAGTTCTGGCCCCACTGGTGGACCTCCTGAGGGCACCTGGTATATTTTGGCCACTGTGTGACACAGAGTGCTGGACTGGATGAGCCATTGGCCTGATTCAACATGGCTTCTCTTAAGTACTTACATACTTAAGTACTTAACTACGAACAGCAACACATCATTAAAACCGGAACTAAAATACATACAAAGGCCTAAAAACAGCAATTAACAATGCTTTCGCTGCCCAGACTTTTGGTTTCTCATCTCCCCACCAATGAATTCTCGTCGGCCTGTCCCTGGTGGAGGGAATGCATCGTTGGCAGCTACCCCCAGGTGCAGCAATCCTATCGCCCCGTCAAAAAAAGGAAATGCTTTGGAGTTCATTGTACAACAGAGGGCGTAATTGTCCTTCCAAACTGCCCACTTCACAGTGTGTGCTAGGGAAGGGGAGCATCACAAAACCCGCTTTTAGGACACCGGGGAATCCTTCTTCTCTAGCTGTCATGATGAGGACTGTTTCTGTGATATCTGACAAAGTTTTGACTCTTGAAAGTTTATTCCCTTCCCCGAGCTCTTGTTGCCAGACTTGAATCTGTCTAGCTGCGATGCAGTAAGTGCACTTTAGTAAAGTAAAGGTAAAGGTTCCCTTGCTCGAAAGCCAGTCGAATCCGACTCTAGGGTTGCGGTGCTCATCTCTGTTTCGAAGCCGAAGAGCCAGAGCTGTCCGAAGACGTTTCCGTGGTCATGTGGCCGGCATGACTAAACACCAAGGTGCAAGGTACACTTTACAGAATAATATAAGCAAAAGTCTGGTGTGTTTTTTTAATTCAACTGGCTGCCCCAGGGCTGGTTAAACAAACAGCAAAGACCATGATCCATCTATAATATTATGTAAATATATAATAAACTCATTACACATACAAAATATCAAGCGTGGAAAACCAACAACATATAGAGTCCGCGCTCTTAATCGCTACACCAAACTGGCTTTTTTTTGCCCTCTTCTGGGCAAGGATCGGGGGGGGTCACTGGGGGTGTGGCGGGGAGGTAGTTGTGAATTCCCTGCATTGTGCAGGGGTTGGACTAGGTGACCCTGGAGGTCCCTTCCAGCTCTACGATTCTACGATACCCCGCCCTTCACTCGGAGTCTCAGAGTGGCTTACAATCCCTTTCCCTTCCCCTCCCCACAACAGACACCCTGTGAGGTGGGTGGGGCTGAGAGAGCTCTTTTGAGGACTGCTCCTGAGAGAACAGCTCTGAAAGAACTTGTGACTGCCCCAACATCACACCAGCAGCTGCATGTGGAGGAGTGGGGGATCATACCCGGTTCTCCCAGATTAGAGTCCTCGCTCCTAACCACTACACCCCACTTCTCCACATGCAGCTGCCGGTGTGACCTTGGGACAGTCACAAGTATACTTCTGTATTCCAGTTGCTGGGGGAGAGCCTCTCCTTCCCCGCTTGGGGGCTTTCATTCTGCTGGTCACTGTGGGAGACATCTGGCTGGTCACTGTGGGAGACAGGACGCTGGGTTAAATGGATTCTCAAACCAACCCTGCAGGGCTCTTCTTCTCCGGCCAAAGTGGGACCCTTGCCCTCTCTGCCGGCGTGAGCAGTCCTGTTGCCGACGTCCCCCTCCCCTTCTGCAGCCGAGCGGTTCTCATCAGTGTTCCCTCTAAGCTGAGTTATTGTGAGCTAGAGCTCATAGTTTTTTAGCCTCTGGCTCACAGATTTTTTTCTCAGCTCGGGAAGGGATGGGCTCCAGAGCAAACTAATTTCTGCAGGAGCCCAATCGTTCGCTCACAGCCTTAACGCCAGCAGCTCACAAAGCAGAATTCTTGCTCACAAGACTCCATAGCTTAGAGGGAGCACTGGTTCTCAGGCACTGCAAATATCCGCATAAATGCAAAGAAAGGCCTGGTTCATTCACGAGGGGCCGAAAGGGTGAGGCAAATATGAGGCCGCATGCCGAGGAGGCCTCCTCGGCCGAAGCTCCTAAGAGCAAGAATGAATCGGAGAGGAGGGGCGGTGCGCGCAAGCATGTATAACACATGCGCCATCGGAAACCCCGGCCTCTCTGTGTGAAGAGTGACCCTTTTTGTTTATGGGCCGGAGGTGGGAGTGGGAAAGCAAAAATGTGGGGATTGGTGGGGGGGAAGTGAAGCACTTCGCTGAGGAGAAGGATAAACTCCAGCAGCCGTGGGATGCGGAAGAGGCAGAGCTGGCCGTGCGACAGAGGCCAGGCCCAGCAACTCCCAGCGAGGGCCACCGTAGTTCAGGCCTGAACATTTCACAGAATGGGGCCCGTGCCTGCACCTGTGTGGTGAGCAGACAGACGACC
The DNA here is from genome assembly GCA_029375565.1 of Gekko gecko. Lineage (NCBI taxonomy): Eukaryota > Metazoa > Chordata > Lepidosauria > Squamata > Gekkonidae > Gekko > Gekko gecko. Next base: position 240,894,024 of record JAPDNY010000003.1, on the reverse strand, counting down.
ACTGTGGTGTCGTGGATACAGAGGCGGACTAGGACCCGCGGAGACCCAGGTTCGAATCTGTAACGTACTCAGCCGTAATGCAATCAGCCATAATGCAATCAGACCTGACCACATGCGAGGCAAGGGAGCCATGTGGTCAGGCAAAAATGTCCAAGCTTCGCTCACCTGAATAAAGGACTCAGCGGATCCTAGCCCACTCCAGTCAGAGGGTTAGCCTCCCGGCCAAGAGCCTTGGCAAATAGAAGGGGAAGTCATAGAAGTAGCGACAGACTTCACGTTCCTGGGATCCCAGATCACTGCAGATGGTGACTGCAGCCATGAAATTAAAAGACGCCTGCTCCTGGGGAGGAAAGCAATGGCAAACCTAAACAGCATGATAAAAAGCAGAGACATCACCTTGCCAACAAAAGTCCGCATGGTCAAAGCAAGGGTATTCCCCGTAGTAATGTATGGCTGCGAGAGTTGGACTATAAGGAAGGCCGAGCGCCGAAGAATAGATTCTTTTGAACTATGGTGCTGGAGAAGACTCTTGAGAGTCCCTTGGACTGCAAGGAGATCAAATCAGTCAATCCTAAAAGAAATCAACCCTGACTGTTCCCTGGAAGGCCAGATCCTGAAGCTGAAGCTCAAATACTTTGGCCACAAATGAGAAGGGAGCCCTCACTGGAGAAGACCCTGATGCTGGGAAAGATTGAAGGTCAAAGAAGAAGGGGACGGCAAAGGATGAGATGGTTAGACAGTGTCATCGATGCAACGAACATGAAATTGAGCAAACTTCAGCGGACAGCGGAAGACAGGAGGGCCTGGCGTAAACTGGTCCATGGGGTCGCGAAGAGTCGGACTCGACTGTGCGACTGAACAACAACCACAAGAGCCTATGGAACTCCTGGCCACTGTAAATAGCCAATGTCTTGAGTGGGGTGTGTTTGGGGTGTGGGGTTTTTCAGGGGATATAAACCAGCCGGCGAGCCAGGTAAAGTTGTCTTCTTCTTGAACTAACAAAGTATGTGAGAGCTGAAATCACTCGTCAGTCTCAGTACTTTTCAGAATCCCCTTCCCCACTTCTACCCTGGAAGCTCGCTGGGTGACCTGGGGACCCGTCACAAACTCTTGGCCCAGGCAGCCCACCTCACAAGGTGGTTGTTGTGAGAAAACGGAGGCTGGGAGAAGGCGGTTCGGAGCCACTTTGAGTCCCAACCAGGGTGGGTGGGAGAGGGATAGGAATAAATAAATGCAAATGCGACAGGGCATGGGGGTTAGGGTTGCCAGCTCCAGACTGGAAAGTACCTGGAGATTTCAGGGGTGGAGCTTGAGGAGAGAAGGGTTTGGGGAGAGGAGGGACTTCAAGAAAGAACCTGAACTAAACTAGAAGAAATAAACGTGAGTAAGAGAACACTGATTATGATACATGGTAACAACTGCTAGAATGATCTATGCTCAAAATTGGAAAAATGGAAAAATTCCTGATCTCGGGGACTGGTTAAGAAAGCTACTATTTATGGCAGAAATGGACAAGAAAACGTAACAAATTAGAAGCAGAAACTCTTTTGGTAGACTGGAATGACTTTAAAGAATATATACAGAAACACTGGGAAATGAAGGAGAGCATATTTATTTTGGAAAACTACTAGTGATGTAACAAATGTATACAAGCAATAAGTACTAGTAGTAGTTGCAAATGAGTAAACTGCGTTACCTGTAGAATTTATATGATAACAGTGAATTAATATGTATTATGCATTGATAAAATGGTGGAAACAGTGCTGGGGACCAACGGGGGGGGGGGGATTTGGAGAAAAGGATATGATTTATATTATTTTACCCACGGAGAAGTCTTGACAGTGCTAGATTCTGGCTGACAACGGAGGACACGTTGAGCGGCCAAAACAGGAAATGTCCCGAGTTGACACGGAGGAAGAAGGATTAAGAAATGTTAAGTCAACCCCCTTTCGGCTGTTAGTGAGGACGATGGCTCTTGCGTTTTGGATCACGGATGTGTTGGGTGTGTGTGTATGGGGGGGAGGGTGTGAAACCGAGAGGGTGTGTCCACACAGGCGCATCAGACCTGAAGCGGCGTCCCTCAAACTCCAGATTGAAGTTTTTCTGAACGAAAACTGGGAGCACATGAACACATGAAGGGGAAGGGCTGCGGCTCAGTGGTAGAGCATCTCTTCGGCATGCAGAAGGTCCCGGGTTCAGTCCCTGGCTTCTCCAGTTCAAAGGACCTGGCAGTTGGGGATGTGGAAGACCTCCGCCTGAAACCCTGGAGGACAACTTCCGGTATGGTCTGATTCAGAATTTATTTATTTATGTATTTATTTATTTATTGCAATTTATATCCCGCTCACCCCATGAGGAGTTGTGGTGGCTCAAGTGGTTAAGACGCTGAACTGCAGGCTGTGGAAGGTCAGTAGTTCAGCAGTTCGAGACCCGAGAGTGCCGCATGACGGAGTGAGCTCCCGTCTCTAGTTCCAGCTCCTGCCAACCTAGCAGTTCGAAAGCAAGAAATTGCAAGTAGATAAATAGGTACCACTTCAGTGGGAAGGGAACAGCGTTCCGTGCGCCTGGGTGTTTAGTCATGCCGGCCACATGACCCCGGAAATGTCTTCGGACAGCGCTGGCTCTTCAGCTTGGAAACGGAGATGAGCACCGCAACCCTAGAGTCGGATTTGACCGGCTTTCGAGCAAGAGAACCTTTACCTTTACCTACACCCCATGAGTGGGCTCAGGACGGCTAACAACAAAGAAGTTACAAAAACATTAAAAGCCAATCATAACGGTGCAATACGTGATTTAAAACATCGAAAGAGGCAAACCGAATACGTTCATTCATCGAATTCCAGCACTGCTAACCGGGTGACAGAACAAAGAAGAAGAAGAGATTGGATTTATACTCCACCTTTCACTACCCAAAGGAGTCTCAGAGCGGCTTGCAATCTCCTTTCCCTTCCCCTCCCCACAACAGACACCCTGTGAGGTAGATGGCGCCGAGAGAGCTCTCTCTTGGGGACTGCTCTCGAGAGAACAGCTCTGATCAGAACTGTGACTGATCCAAGACCACCCAGCTGGCTGCGTGTGGAGGAGTGGGGAATCAAACCCGGTTCTCTCAGATTAGAGTCTGTGCTCCTAACCACGACACCGAAGATGGACTGGGCAGATATAATAGGGAAGTTTTCAGCGAGGGAGGCCGGATGGTTGGGTGTCCGCCACCTCAACCAAAGGCCTGACGGAACAGCTCTGTTTTACAGGCCCTGTGAAACTGTAATATGGCCCTGGTCACACAGAGAATATGCTGCGCGGAAGGCACAAATTACAGGCGGATTTTCGGGGCGCAATCACTCCACAACATCTGGGAAGCGTAGCGCTCCCGTGGCCAACCCGTGGCGTCTTGCCAAAGAGGTGGAGTTAAAAAGTACTGCGGAAAGTGCACTAGTATCTGGAAAACGCAGGGCAAAGGTGGGCGTCTGAACCTGGGAGCGCTAGCGTCCCGTGACATCTGGCGTCGTTCTGCATTCTGTAGCAAACCGGATGTTGTTTTTAAGCCTCCATAGAATGCGCACAAATGCCGAACTGCTTGTGTGATTGCGCTGCGCCAGTTCTTTGCCACGCTTCAGCATCGCTGTGTGATCGGCAGCTAACAACCTGAGTGCGGAGACTCGGGGGACTGTGTGATCGGGCTACCGCACTTTGTTTTGCTCCGGGGCAAACAGCCACGCCTCCCCGCTGTGGTATCTGGCCCGTGTGACCAGGGCCTTCATCTCGCAGGGCCCTGATCTCAAACAGGAGCACGTTTCTCCAGGCAGAGGCCAGGGCAGAAAAAGCCCTGCCCCTGGTCGACGCTAAGCGGACATCTTTTGGCCTGGGAACAACCAGAAGATGCTGGTCAGCTGAGCGCAAGGCTCTCCAAGGGGCATAGGGTGTATGGGGAGTATAAGGTAGCTTCATATGTGTTCAAGCTTGCCTTCTACTGAATCAGACCATGGGTCCATCCAGGTCAGTATTCTCTACTCAGACTGGCAGCTGCTCTCCAGGGTCTCAGGCAGAGAGGTCTTTCCCATCACTTCCTACCTGGTCCTTTAAACTGGAGATGCCGGGGATTGAACTTGGGACCTTCTGCACGCCAAGCAGATTATTTTCCCCTGAGCCGTGGCCCCTTCCCAAAGGCATATGAAGCTGCCTTCTACTGAATCAGACCATGGGTCTGTCAAGGTCAGTATTCCCTACTCAGACTGGCAGCAGCTTTCCAGGTTCTCAGGCACAGAGGTCTTTCACATCACCTGCTGCCTGGTCCTCTTAACTGGAGATGCCGGGGATTGAACCGGGGACCTTCTGCATGCCAAGCAGACGCTCTACTACTGTGCCACACCTTCTTGCCAACATGTTGTCCTTACCGCCCCATTTTACTTTTAGAATGTGTAAAAGAACAAATCACTCAGCCCTGGATGAGCCAGGATAGCCTGATCCCGTCAGATCTCAGGAGCTAAGAAAAGGTTCGCGCCGGTTAGGATTTGGACGGGAGACTACCAAGGAAGAGGAAGTCCAGTTGAGCATGTCCACAAGAGGGTGACCAGGATGGTGAGAGGGTGGGAATCCAAGTCTTACGAGGAAAGGCTGAAAGAGTTGGGTATGTTTAGCCTGGGAAAGAGAAGGCTTAGGGGGGACACGATTGCAGTCTTCAAGTATTGGAAGGGCCGTCATGTAGAAGCTGGAGCAGATCTATTCTCTCTGGCTCCAGATTGCAAGACTAGATCTAATGGGTGGAAATGACAAGGGAGTTGTTACCAGCTACATATCAGGAGAGACTTCCTGACTGTAAGAGTGGTTGAGCAGCGGAACAGTCTGCCTCAGGAGGTGGTGGATGCTCCTTCGCTGGTCGTTTTTAAGTGGAGGCTGGACAACCAACTTTCGGGGGTGTTGTAGGTATGTAGGGCCATCTTTCAGCTCTGCTCCTGCAGAGTGCAGGGGGTTGAACTAGATGACCCGCAAGGTCCCTTCCAACTCTAACATTCTATGATTCTATGGTTGCATCATGGATGCAAACTAGGGTTGCCAGGTGCCCCCTGGGAAATGGCGGGGGATGGGGGGTGGGAAGCTCTTGGAGATTTGGGGGTGGATCTTGGGTAGGACAGGGACCCCAGTGGGGGCACTATGCCAGAGTGTCCACCCTCCAAAGCATCCGTTTTCTCCAGGACAACTGATCTCTGTGGTCTGGAGATAAGCTGTAAAACTAGGGGTCCCCTAGGTCCGACCCGGAGGTTGTCATCCCCAACTGGTGGACAAGGGCAACCCACCTCTGTCCGCCTCTTGCCTTGAAAGCCACACGGGGTCGCCATAAATCAGCTGTGATGTGACGGCACTTTACACACACACACAAAGCCTCCAGGATGGAGGAGTGCACTTCCTGTGCCTCTGCCTGAGTCCATGTTACGGGCCTGTGTCTTTTGAAGGCAGGTCGTTCACCTTCGAAAACAATCAAAAGATTCCGTAACATTCAGCACAGAGAAGCAGCAGGACAGCCCGCCTCAGTGAAGGCTGGCCAGAGCGCTAACTCCGCCAGAGTCACAGCGAGTAGTCTCTCCTGCCGGCAGGCACTTTGGGCTCAGGGGTGATTTTCGTTGTCGGTTAATTTCTTGTGGCACATTTGCCAAAAGCCAAAAATCCTAAATATAAATACACGTTGATGGGGTCTGAACTGGCAGAGACGGACCAAGAGTGAGATCTTGGAGTCGTAGTGGATAACTCGCTGAAAACGTCTACACAATGTGTAGCTGCAATAAAGAAGGCCAACGCTATGCTGGGGATTATTAGGAAGGGAATTGAAAACAAATCAGCCAGTATCATCATGCCCCTGTATAAATCATTGGTGCAACCTCATTTGGAATACTGTGTACAGTTCTGGTCACCACATCTCAAAAAGGATATTATAGCATTGGAAAAAGTGCAGAGAAGGGCAACTAGAATGATAAAAGGGTTGGAACACCTTCCCTATGAAGAAAGGTTAAAATGCTTGGGGCTCTTTAGCTTGGAGAAACGATGGCTGAGGGGAGACATGATCGAGGTTTATAAGATTATCAATGGGATTGAGCAGGTTGAGAAAGAAGTACTTTTCTCCCTTTCTCACAATACAAGAACTCGTGGGCACTCCATGAAATTGCTGAGCAGTCGGGTTAGAACAGATAAAAGGAAGTCCTTCTTCACCCAAAGAGTGATTAACATATGGAATTCGCTGCCACAGGAGGTGGTGGCAGCTGCAAGCATGGACAGTTTCAAGAGGGAACTAGATAAACGTATGGAGCAGAAGTCCATCAGTGGCTATTAGCCATAGGGTATAGATGGGAACTCTCTGTCTGGGGCAGGTGCTGCACTCTGTTCTTGGTGCTGGAGGGGGCAGCAGTGGGAGGGCTTCTAGTGTCCTGGCCCCACTGCTGGACCTCCTGATGGCACCTGGTATATTTTGGCCGCTGTGTGACAGAGTGTTGGACTAGATGGGCCATTGGCCTGATTCAACATTGGCTTCTCTTATGTTCTTATTTGCAAGCTCCCTTGCAAGGTGCCCCTTGTGAATAACAGACCCCCGAGGGCGAAAGGGACGCCACGTAGGTGACCTGAAATGAATAGGGGAGGCAGGAGAGAGGCTAAACAGTTACCAAGCTCTTGCATGACTCCGGTTGATTCCGCACCCATCTGTTTCCTCGCAGTTTTTCCCCAGCCATGTCGGGAGGTTAATCTCCCTCTGCACTGCATGCCGCTTTCCCTTTCTTTGTTCATCGGGTTTTATGGTGCCTTCTGCACAGATTTATGGCCATTCAGGGGTGACTTTACGGTCAGTACAGCATTGCCCCGGGGTATCTAAATATGCTTTTGAGTGGCACCTTTTCCTTCCTCTGCTTCCGATTTGATGGGAACAAAAAGCAGACAACTTGAGGCTTTGTGGATCTCTCTCAGTCCCCCCCTCTGTATTTATTACTTCACTCAGGCAGCGAATGACTGCTGAGGCAAGTGCTGACATAGGAAAATCTGCATACCAATGCAGGAGCCAGCATTGAAAACAAAACACCTGCCAATACAGAAACCAGGATCCGAGGCCATGCAATGAGAACAGCTATTCCGAGGCAAGGGGGGCACCAGGTCGAGTGCTGATAAAATGTGGAGTGGGTGACAGATGCAGAGTGGACCTCCCTTTCAGGATTGGCGGGGTGGGCAGGCAGGGGGCAGATAAGAACATAAGAGAAGGCAATGTTGGATCCGGCCAATGGCCCATCCAGTCCAACACTCTGTGTCACACAACAGCCAAAAATACGAGGGGCCATCAGGAGGTCTACCAGTGGGGCCAGGACACTAGCAGCCCTCCCATTGTTGACCCCCCCCCAGCACCAAGAATACAGAGCCTCACTTGCCCCAGATCGAGAGTTCCTATCTATACCTTGTGGCTATTAGCCCCTGATGGACCTCGGCTCCATATGCTTAGCTAATCCCCTCTTGAAGCTGTCCATGCTTGTAGCTGCCACCACCTCCTGTGGCAGTGAATTCCATGTGTTAATCACTCTTTGGGTGAAGAAGGACTTCCTTTTATCCGTTCTAACCTGACTGCTCAGCAATTTCATTGAGTGCCCGCGAGTTCTTGTATCATGAGAAATGGAGAAAAGGACCTCTTTCTTGACCTGCTCTGTCCCATGCATAATTTTGTAAACCTCGATCATGTCGCCCCTCAGCCGTCGTTTCTCCAAGCGAAAGAGCCCCAAGCGCTTTAACCTTCCTTCATAGGGAAAGTGTTCCAACCCTTTTATCATTCTAGTCGCCCTCTTCTGCACTTTTTCCAGTGCTATAATACTCTTTTTGTGGTGTGGCAACCAGAATTGTACACAGTACTCCAAATGAAGTCGCACCATCGATTTATACAGGGCCACAATGGTACTGGCTGATCTGTTTTCAATTCCCTTCCTAATCATCCCCAGCATAGTGTTGTCTATAGGCTTAGCTGGGTTCCAAGGACCGGTTTTGGAAATATCCTAGGATCATAAAAAGGAGGGTGTTTTAGAGGAGAACTGGAGATATTTTTTGACACAAGAATAACAGGCACCTTAGCAGCTGGGCGTCTGTGCCCGCTTCCACTGCGTCTCCCTGAGCAGTCCCGAGAGCGGTTCGACCGGGCGGCCAGCCCTGAGCTGAGCCCACAACTGTGGCTAAGCAGGGAATTTAAAATTAGATGTGGAGAAGTCTGGTACAGCTCCCGAGACAGGGAACCGTTTGTCCCTCAGTTTTAAAAAAAGAATCTTCTTCAGGGTGATTTTCAGAAAGCTTGGCCCAATTAACAAACGAGACGTACGCTCGTCAACCCAAAGGGACGTCTGTGTTCTCACAACAGAACCTATGGCTTTTCTTTGGTTTGAACAGACGCGGGACAATATATGAACATATGAAGCTGCCTTATATAGATGAAGAAGAAGAGGAGGAGGAGGAGGAGGAGGAGGAGGAGGAGGTTTGTTTTATACCCTGCCCTTCTCTACCAGAAGGAGTCTCGGAGCAGCTTACAATCTCCTTTCCTTTCCCCTCCCTACAACAGACACCCCTGTGAGCAGTTAGTGTGAGCTAGCTCACAGTTTCTTAGCCTCCGGCTCACACATTTCTGTCTTAGCTCAGGGAGGACAGCTCCAGAGGAAACTGATTCATACAGTAGCCAAATCCCTGGCTCACAGGTTTAATGCCAGTAGCTCACAAAGTACCATTTTTGCTCACAAGACTCCACAGCTTAGAGGGATCATTGCCTGTGAGGTCGGTGGGGCTGAGAGAGCTCTTTCAAGGACTGCTCATGAAAGAACAGCTCCGAGAGAACTTGCAGCTGACCCAAGGTCACACCAGCACCTGCAAGTGGAGGCGTGGGGAATCAAACCCGGTTCTCCCAGATTAGAGTCTGCGCTCCTAACCCCTACACCCAATTGGCTCTCAGATCCTCGGTCCACCAAAGCCAGTCTTGTCCACTCAGACGGGAGAGTGACTCTCCAGGGCCTCAGGCTGAGGTCTTCCACATCACCTCCTAGTAAAGGTCAAGGTTCCCTTGCTCGAGAGCCAGTCGAATCCGACTCTAGGGTTGCGGTGCTCATCTCCGTTTCAAAGCCGAAGAGCCAGCGCTGTCCGAAGACGTTTCCGTGGTCATGTGGCCGACATGACTAAACACCAAGGTGCACGGAACGCTGTTACCTTCCCACCGAAGTGGTGCCTATTTATCTACTTGCAATTTCTTGCTTTCGAACTGCTAGGTTGGCAGGAGCTGGAACTAGAGACGGGAGCTCACTCCGTCATGCGACACCCGGGTCTTGAACTGCTGAACTACTGACCTCCGACAGCCTGCAGTTCAGCGTCTTAACCACTTGAGCCACTGCAGCTCCTACATCACCTCCTACCTGATCCTTTTAACTAGAGATGCCGGGGGTCGAACCGGGGACCTTCTGCGTTGCAAGCAGATGCTCTGCCAGTGAGCCACAGGCCCTCAATGCATTTGGGATTTTTGCTGTTCTCCAACCACTCCCCAGCCTCTGTTCTCCAACCACTCCCCAGCCTCTGTTCTCCAACCACTCCCCAGCCTCTGTTCTCCAACCACTCCCCAGCCTCTGTTCTCCAACCACTCCCCAGCCTCTGTTCTCCTAATCACTGTTATTCGCCAGAGTGGGAAATTAATTCGCTTCGGAGAATCGTCGTGTGCATTCCTCCGAACTTTCGTCCCCGGAGAATCCCGGTCGAGAACGGACAGAGACGACGCTCTCCGTTCTTCCCAGTGCCGTCTTTGTCTATTCAGACTGGCAGGGGCTCTCCGGGGTCTCAGACACATCCCCTTAACTTGTTCAGTTTTTCACTTTGTGTCACTTAAACATCATCACGCTACATATTAACATGCTGTTGTTCCCCGTCTATAAGTTTAGAGCCTCATCGACCGTTCCGCTGTATTTGAAAAAGCGTGCCCTGCACACCAAAGCTCATACCTCAAATAAAACTTTGTGGTTTTAAAGGTGCCCCTGCAGTCTAAATCCGTTCCACATCCGCTACTAGTTTGCCATACGCCACTCTTTTCTCTTTCCGAACGAACAGATGTCACATACGCAAAGCCTTCGGTGCTCTTTAGTGTGCAAGGAAACGCAGCCTGCAAAAAGTCGTCCCACAGACCGGGGAAATGCGAAGTGGGACATAAGAACATAAGATCATAAGAGAAGCCAACGTTGAATCAGGCCAATGGCCCATCCAGTCCAACACTCTGTCACACAGTGGCCAAAACATACCAGGGGCCATCAGGAGGTCCAGCAGTGGGGCCAGGACACTAGAAGCCCTCCCACTGCTGCCCCCCCCAGCACCAAGGATAGAGTGCATCACCTGCCCCAGACTGAGAGTTCCCATCTATACCCTGTGGCTAATAGCCACGGATGGACTTCTGCTCCATATGTTTATCTAATTCCCTCTTCAAACTGTCCATGCTTGTAGCTGCCACCACCTCCTGTGGCAGTGAATTCCATGTGTCAATCACTCTTTGGGTGAAGAAGGATTTCCTTTGATCTGTTCTAACCCGACTGCTCAGCAATTTCCTGGAGTGCCCACGAGTTCTTGTATTGTGAGAAAGGGAGAAAAGTACTTCTTTCTCAACCTGCTCAATCCCATTGATAATCTTATAAACCTCGATCATGTCACCCCTCAGCCGTCGTTTCTCCAAGCTAAAGAGCCCCAAGCATTTTAACCTTTCTTCATAGGGAAGGTGTTCCAACCCTTTTATCATTCTAGTTGCCCTTCTCTGCACTTTTCCCAATGCTATATCATCCTTTTTGAGGTGTGGCGACCAGAACGGTACATAGTATTCCAAATGAGGTCGCACCAATGATTTATACAGGGGCATACAGGGGACTCGGCGCACGGCTCTCTCACCCCAGATCCGCTTCACGCTCCGTGCCGGTGGAGGAAGGAATACGAGGACGCTGGGAAGATAAACAAAGTCCTTTGGCCGGGCCAAGGATGGAGCAGCTGGAAGGGACTACCTTGAAAGCCAAGAGATTACTAATGCGCAGAGGGATTGCCCATCACACGTCTTCAGTACGTCCTCCCTCTCTGCTCCAGGCTCCCCGGGCTATCTCACCCGCAACCCTCCTACGCAGCTGCGTGAGAGACTTCTAGGCCCCAGAAACTATCTCCAGCGTCCCCCTTTAATCCCCTGAGGCCTGGTCTAAAGGACGAGAGTTAGGTCACCCAGGGGGCTGATATCCTAATCTCCCTGGAATGTAGATTCTTTCTCCAGCCTGCTTTCCGCCGCCCTCCTGCTCGTCTGACGTCACGGCAGATTGGGGGCCGGTATCCCATGTCTCAAGGCATTGTTACGGGGGGGGGGGCGTGTGTAGGGTTGCCAACCTCCAGGTAGTACAACTGGTCTCCAGGCGAGAGAGATCAGCCCCCCTGGAGAAAACGGCTGCTTTGGAAGGCGGACTCTATGGCACTATAAAGTAAAGGTAAAGGTTTCCCTTGCTCGGAAGCCAGTCGAATCCAACTCTAGGGTTGCGGTGCTCATCTCTGTTTCAAAGCCGAAGAGCCAGCGTTGTCCAAAGACGTTTCTGTGGTCATGTGGCCAGCATGACTAAACACCAAGGTGCACGGAACACTGTTCCCTTCCCACCAAAGTGGTACCTATTTATCTATTTGCAATTTCTTGCTTTCAAACTGCTAGGTTGGCAGGAGCTGGAACTAGAGACGGGAGCTCACTCCGTCTTGCGGCACTCTCGGGTCTTGAACTGCTGAACTACTGACCTTCCACAGCCTGCAGTTCAGCGTCTTAACCACTTGAGCCACCGCAGCTTGCAACTGTATGCCATCGGAATCCCTCCCCTTCCCAAACGCCGCCCTCCTCAGACTCCGCCCCCCAAATTTTCAGGGTATTTCCCAACCCAGAGACAGCAGCCCTAGTTCCAGGGTCTACAGGATGAACTCCTGCCTGTCCTCAAGGCCGCATTATGACTTTGAGAGCTGGTTTTGGCATAGCGGTTAGGAGTGTGGACTCTGATCTGGGAGAACTGGGTTTGATTCCGCCACTCCTCCCCATGCAGCTGCTGGTGTGACCTTGGGTCAGTCACAAGTTCTCTCAGAGCTGTTCTCTCAAGGGCAGTCCTCAAGAGAGCTCTCTCAGCCCCACCTATCTCACAGGGTGTCTGTTGTGAGGAGGGGAAGGGAAAGGAGTTTGTCAGCCACTCTGAGACTTCTTCAGGAAGTGAAGGGCAGGGTGTAAATCCAGTCTCTTCCTCCTCCTCCTCCTTCAGGGCAGCGTGTTGGACTAGATGGGCCATTGGCCTGATTCAACATTGGCTTCTCTTATGTTCTTAAATTTCCCAGTCAGTTCAAGGGCCGGTCTAGCCCTGCCAGAAACCACATACAGGCCAGACTGCACAGTTAGGAGGTATCTGCATTCCCTTTTTACAACACTCTAAGGGTGTCTAGGTGTTCTCTCCTTTAATGGGAGGCCTCTCTTTGTCTTAACCTGGGAGCTGCCCTCTGACCCCTCCTCCCTCTCTCTCTTTATTCTCTCCCTCTCTTCACATGGCCTTCCATCGAGACACATATCTCTGCAGGTCTCTCTGCTGGAGACAATGCCCTCATTCTCCCACAGACACGATGCGGGACAAGCTCACCATTTGTGGTAGGGCAAGTTCTCTTTAGATTAGACTTCTCTTTCTCTCCTTTCGACTGCAACCCGAATGTCGACTGGATCTAGTTGAATAAATGTAAGTTGTTACCTTTTGTGATATACTTCTCGGGAGATTTATTTACTGCACTCATCATCCTGCTTCTATGACTGGGCAAACTCTGCTCTATAAACCAAATATCCCAAGATCAGGCAGAGGTCTTTCACATCACCTGCTACCTGATCCTTACTGGAGATGCCGGGGATCGAACCTGGGACCTTCTGCGTGCCAAGCAGGTGCTCTGCTACTGAGCCACGGCCCCTCCCTTGATGAGAAGGCCACCTAACAGATCCGGTTCCCAACACCAGCTGGCTAAAGGCTTCCGCAAATCCCCAAAAGCAAACAACAAAGGTGACAGAAATTCCCGATTGTTTCCTTCAACATTTGGTATCCAGACAGGTACACTGCCTCTGGATACGGAGGTTCTGTTTTGCTCTTGTGGCTCCCGTGGGAACGTTTCCTCCAGGAACTTATGGACGCCGACGGACATGCCCTTTCCACTCACCATCATCACACGCTGCCTTGTGAGGGAAGGAAGTTTACTGGTGCACCGGATAACAACATGCTGATTTAGGCAATTATTATTTATTGATCCGATTGCAGTGTTCGTCGAGGCAGCCTCCGGATCCTAAAACATCCCCCACGCGCTCAGAGCTGCGCCTGTCCCCTCCGCCTCTGCCCCTGGCCTTTGCATTCTGAAAGAATTAATTAGACAGTTGCGCTTAAAGTCGAGGGACAGGAAATGTTCCATGTCTCCCCCGGGGCATTTTCAACCCATGTCAAAGGCAGAACAATGTTCCTTTTTTGGGTAACGGCAAAAGGATGTGCTTTGTATCGCTGGGAAACAGCTGGGAATAGTCTCGCGTCCAGTTAGAACTGGATGCAAAGAAAAGGACGTTAAGGGACGAGGTTTCCGGGCCTTAAAAACACACACACACATGCCCTGGTTCTGGACTTCAAAGGGCTGTTCATGCGAAAGGCTGCAGAGCTGGAACTCATCAGAGTGGGAGAGAAGCGGCTTGCCCAGATCCAGGAGGGGCCGTGGCTCAGTGGCAGAGCCTCTGCTTGGCATGCGGAAGGTTGCAGGTTCAATCCCCGGCATTTCCAGATGAAAGGATCAGGCAGCAGATGATGGGAAAGACTTCTCTGCCTGAGAACCTGGAGAGCGGCTGCCAGTCCGAGTGGACAATACTGACCTTGATGGACCAAGACTCTGATTCAATATAAGGAAGCTTCATGCGTTCTTCTAGCATTATTTGGGGAGGGGCTGTGGCTTCACACGCAGGAGGTTCCCAGGCTCAGTTCCCGGCATCTCCTGTTAAAAGGACCTGGTAGCGACGGTCGAGAAAGGCTTCTGTCGGAGACTTTGAAGAGCTGCTGCCCGCCTGAGTAGACAACACCCTTGTGGAATCAATAGACTGGTTTGCCACATACTTGGAAGAGCCACCACAACACTCCGTCAGGTTCCCAGGTAGAGCTACGGCTTGCCCGAGGTCATCCAGCGGCTGCAGGTGGAGGAGTGGGGAATCAAACCCGGTTCTCCCCGATTAAGAGTCCACGCACTTAACCACGACACCGAACTGGCTCTCCACACCAAACACAGGTGATGAGAAAGACCTCTGCCAGGGACCCCGGAGAGCGGCTGCCGGCCTGAGTGGACAATGCTGACCTTGATGGGCCAAGGGGCTGATCCTGCATTGAGCAGGGGGTGGGTGGGACTAGATGGCCCCTTCCAACTCTGTGATTTCGTGAGTCACATGGAGCTGGCTCTGATGCTTCTCGGAACTGTAAAGTGTTTTTGATGGTGAATGATAAGCTCCAATATAGAATTATCACAGGAGGACTGCACGAACTCTCTGAGCCAACAAATTAAGTATAAGCTCGAGTGTGCCCAGAAGAGGGCGACCAGGATGGTGAGAGGGTTGGAATCTAAGTCTTACGAGGAAAGGTTGAAAGAGTTGGGTATGTTTAGCCTGGGAAAGAGAAAGCTTAGAGAGGACACGATTGCAGCCTTCAAGTATTTGAAGGGCTGTTTTAAGACGCTGAACTGCAGGCTGTGGAAGGTCAGTAGTTCAGCAGTTCGAGACCCGGGTGCCGCATGACGGGGTGAGCTCCCGTCTCTAGTTCCAGCTCCTGCCAACCTAGCAGTTCAAAAGCAAGAAATTGCAAGTAGATAAATAGGTACCACTTCAGTGGGAAGGTAACAGCGTTCCGTGCACCTTGGTGTTTAGTCATGCCGGCCACATGACCACGGAAATGTCTTCGGACAGCGCTGGCTCTTCGGCTTTGAAACGGAGATGAGCACCACAACCCTAGAGTCGGATTCGACTGGCTTTCGAGCAAGGGAACCTTTACTTTACCTTTACATGTAAAAGATGGAGCAGATCTATTCTCTCTTGCTCCGAATTGCAAGACTAGATCAAATGGGTGGAAATGACGAGGGAGTCGTTACTGGCTAGATGTCAGGAGAAACTTCCTAACTGTAAGAGTGGTTGAGCAGTGGAACAGACTGCCTCGGAAGGTAGTGGATGCTCCTTCACTGGACGTTTTCAAGCGGAGGCTGGACGACCATCTTTCGGGTATGTTGTAGGTATGTAGGGCTATCTTTCGGCTATGCTCCTGCAGAGTGCAGGGGGTTGGACTAGATGACCTGCAAGGTCCCTTCCAACTCTAACATTCTATAATTCTATGATTGTATGAAGATACTCTCTGATGAAGATACAAAACGCCTGAGACGACCTGGGATCCGGATTAGTCGTAGTTCAGTTTGAGGAGTTTAAGGATTGCCACACCCATGTGGATATATTGTGGAGTTCTAAGCCTTGCCAAGCTCATTTCAGCATTTAGTGGTCATTCCACACTTTTGAAAAGATCGGTCCAGTTCAAGGATGATATCTTTATCGATGCCATTGTTTAAAAAGGACCTTTTCCCTCACTTCGGTGACTTTGTAAATACACGCCCCAGTCTTGTTACTCACGAGCTTTCTATCTTGGGATTGGTTTTATGTTATTGTATTTTTTACGGATATTTCATAAGACATGAAGAAACAAGCAA
Source organism: Gekko gecko (assembly GCA_029375565.1). Lineage (NCBI taxonomy): Eukaryota > Metazoa > Chordata > Lepidosauria > Squamata > Gekkonidae > Gekko > Gekko gecko. The sequence goes on along the minus strand of JAPDNY010000003.1, from coordinate 240,878,265 downwards.
AACCCACTTAGACTTGTTATTCGAACATTTATTGTTTAAAAAAAGCATATCGGATTTAGCTTAGGGGATTCGATTAGATTGGTGTAGTGGTTAAGTGTGCGGACTCTAATCTGGGAGAACCGGGTTTGATTCCCCACTCCTCCACTCGCAGCTGCTGGATGACCTTGGGCAAGTCATAGTTCTGGCACAGCTGTTCTTGGAAAAGAGCAGTTTCTGTCAGAGCTCTCTCAGCCCCACCTACCTCCCAGGGTGTCTGTTGTGGGGAGGGGAAGGGAAAGGGAGTTTGTAAGCCGCTCTGAGACTCCGAGTGAAGGGCAGGGTATAAATCCAATCTCTTCCTCCTCTTCTTCCTCCTCCTGCTGTCTGTTTTCCTTCTCAGTTAATCTGTTGGCTCTGCTATGCCAGCTATGCAAGGTCTCAGGGCTGTTTCCCGTGCAGACGTGTTCATCGGGTAGGAAATATAGGAAGTGGCTCCCAGGTCGGGTTGAAAAGAGTCACACCACTTACACTCTCTAGGAGTAAAGTCCACGCGGCTGCCTGCCAGAGTGAAATCCCGGGGTTGCGTCATGTCAGCTTATCTCCCATTGCGCACTCCATCAACTCGACTGCCCCAGTGTGTTGGCAAACCCCCTCCCCGCCCTGGATTGAATCCGGCCCTTCCAAGAGGCGTCACCCTGATTTGGCACCAGCCTGGAATCCATCTGTCGGGAAAAGCCAGCTGTATCCGCACGGCATCAGAGTCATTCAAAATAATTTGTGCCAGGCTTATCTAGGCTCAACCGCACCTGCTCCCAAATGTTTCGCTTCCAAGCGTACGTTTTCATGTGCCTCTGAGCATGTGCCGGGGGCTTCAAGTAAGGAGCCAAGAAACGGCTCTGCCTGCCACGGCGGCCAATCGCGTGACCCCAAGAAACCCACTATTGTGGCACGAAAGCAGCTGCCTCCCCCCTTTGTTGCTTCATCTGAGGTACACTGTCTCTGAACCTGGAGGTTCCGTTCAGCATTAGCTGTCCACTGTTCCACCCATTATCTTACCCTTCTCTCATGGAGCTCTGGGTGACGTGCACAGTTTCCCCTTTCCTCTGGGACAATCACAACAGCCTGGTAAAAGGGGGGGGGCAGCTCCAAGGTACCGTTGCCAACTCTGGTTTGAGAAATTCCTGGAAATTTGGGGGGTGGGTGGATCCTTGGGAGGGCTGGGCTTGGGGAGGGAACCCTGTGGGGTATGATGCCGTGGATTTCGCCCTCCAGAGCAGTCATTTTCTCCACGGGAAATGAACCTTGTAATCTGGGGATCAGTTGTCATTCTGGGAGATCTGGGCGGGGATTCGAACCCAGCTCTTGGCACACATTGTTTAAAACCCCCAGTCGGCAATGGGTCTGCGTGAAGTTACTGGTCACCCAGCGCCTTGGCGTAGTTAAATAGTAAAAAGCCCAGTAGCACCTTTAAGACTCACAAACTTTATCACAGCGTGAGCTTTCGAGAAACACAGCTCTCTTTGTCAGCTGCCTCTGACGAAGAGAGCTGCGTTTCTCAAAAGCTTATGATGCAATAAAGTTTGTTAAGTCTTAAAGGTGCTACTGAGCTTTTCACTATTTTGCAGCAAGAGACTAACAGGGCTGGATTTGTGGAGTTACTCAGTCCCCATGGAGTAAGGCCCGAACAGGGCTTAGGTATCTCTGCTCACGAGGGGGCCAGGGGCGGGTGAAGGCTCACTGGCAATGCTCCCTCTAAGCTCTAGAGTCTTGTGAGCAAAAATCCTACTTTGTGAGCTACTGGCACTGAAGTTGTGAGCCAGCGACTTGGCTAGCCGCACAAATTAGTTTGCCCTGGAGCCCTCCCTTCCTAAGCTGAGACAAAAATGTGTGAGCTGGAGGCTAAATAACTGTGAGCTGGCTCACACTAACTCAGCTTAGAGGGGACACTGCTCGCTGGTGCCCTAAGGACTGACCAATCTCGGTGCCCCCCTCCTTTCCACATGGATCCCAGTCCGTTTCAGTTGTTGACCCGTCTGACCAGATATACAACACAGGCTTGCAGCAATACCAAAATCGATTCCTATGACCACACCATATACTGTACAAACTAAACCAAGCTTTGGCGACACAAAGTTCTAGAAGAATGCAATGCAACATCTATTTTAACATTGCACAAGTGAAATGTTTCAAAGTCCCAATATTCATGACTTGAAAAGTCATTTTTTCTACATGTTTTCACCCTTTCCCCAACTTTGTGGTGCCCCCTTTAGCCCTGGTGCCCTAGGTAAAGGGAAAGGTTCCCTTGCTCGAAAGCCAGTTGAATCCGACTCTAGGGTCGCGGTGCTCATCTCCGTTTCCAAGCCGAAGAGCCAGCGCTGTCCGAAGACGTTTCCGTGGCCATGTGGCCGGCGTGACTAAACACCAAGGTGCACGGAACGCTGTTACCTTCCCACCGGAGTGGTACCTATTTATCTCCTTGCAATTTCTTGCTTTCAAACTGCTAGGTTGGCAGGAGCTGGAACCAGAGCTGGGAGCTCACTCCGTCATGCGGCACTCTCGGGTCTCGAACTGCCGAACGACTGACCTTCCGCAGCCTGCAGTTCAGCGTCTTGACCACTTGAGCCACTGGTGCCCTACGCACGTGGTTAATGCTTAATCCGCCCCTGGAGGGGGCATCTCTTGGGCAGCAAATCCAAGGGCCTCTCAAATATAGGCAAAGGTTCCCTCGCTCGAAAGCCAGCCGACTCTAGGGCTGCGGCGCTCATCTCCGTTTCCAAGCCGAAGAGCCCGCGCTGTCCGAAGGTCGCGTGGCCGGCATAGATCGCAGCGCTACTCACACCCCCCTCCAGCTGTGTGACCCCGGGAGAAGTTGGCATCCAGCTGTTCCAAGGGAAGGGGCTCGCCAGCTCCTCCGCCTCCTGCGGGGCGCGGGTGGGAAGAGGAGGGGGGGAGGCGGCGGCTCCTCCCGGGCGCCCCCTGCTGCCGCGGCCGCTGCGCCAGAGGTGCCGCTAACGAGAACCAGATGTGGGCGCGGGGGCGGGGGCGGCGCGGGGGCGGGCGGGATTGGTCATCGGCCGGGCGCCGGGCGGCCAATGGCGGCGCCAGGCAGGCGCCTCCGGCCCCGCCCCGGGCATTCCCGGGCGGCCTCGACGGCGGCGGGGCTGGCGGGCTGAGCGGCGGCCGAGCGCGGAGGGGGCCCCGGAGGCGAAGCATGGCCGGGAGCGGGCTGCTCTGCCTGGCCGCCCTGTTGGCGATGGGCCGGGGCGCCGGCGCCCTGCCGCGCTCGCAGCTGCTGCCCTTCGGGGAGCCGCGCGGCGACCGGGCGCTGCCCGACGGCGACGACGAGAGCTCGGAGGCGCTCAGCCTGGCCGCCCCGCTGCCCTTCTACGAGACCCGCTTCAGCCAGCTCTACGTAAGTGCCCCCCAGCCGAGAAATCGCCGGCCCTTCGCCCTCCCCTGCAGCGCGCTTTCCGCCCCGCTCCGGTTTCTGCGTGGAATTCCATTTTCATCTGGCTGGGGAGGGATTCGAACCCAGGTCCGGCCCTTCGCCCTCCCCTGCAACGCGCTTTCCGCCCCGCTTCGGTTTCTGCGTGGAATGCCATTTTCATCTGGTTGGGGAGGGATTCGAACCCAGATCCGGCCCTTCGCCCTCCCCTGCAAAGCGCTTTCCGCCCCGCTTCGATTTCTGCTTGGAATTCCGTTTTCATCTGGTTGGGGAGGGATTCGAACCCAGATCCGGCCCTTCGCCCTCCCCTGCAACGCGCTTTCCGCCCCGCTTCGGTTTCTGCATGGAATTCCATTTTCATCTGGTTGGGGAGGGATTCGAACCCAGATCCGGCCCTTCGCTCTCCCCTGCAACGCGCTTTCCGCCCCGCTTCGGTTTCTGCATGGAATTCCATTTTCATCTGGTTGGGGAGGGATTCGAACCCAGATCCGGATGGCCCCGCCTCCAAATCCAACTTTCTCGGTCCGTTGGGCCGCGCCTTTGAATGCACCTCCTTGACCCCGCGGAACTCCCGGTCACAGGCTCGCCGGGCCATAGGTCACACACGGACGGGTTTTTTTCCACATTTGCAAACAGTAGGCGCTTTATCCATTGTGAGCCAGAGGGTGGGGGTGGGTGGAAACTGCCTTCAAGTGTCAGCCCACGCATGGCTCATCGTTCTTCGCCCAAAGAGGAACGAGCCCTGTGGGATTCGGTGCCGCAGGAAGTAGTGGTGGTTTACAAGCAGAGACAGCTTCAAGAGGGGATGGGAGAAACATCTGGAGCGGAGGTCCATCAGTGGCTCTTAGCCACAAGTTATAGATGGAACACTCTGTCTTCTTGGAGTTTTTTTGGGGGGCAACAATGGGAGGGCTTCTGGAGTTCTGGCCCCAACATTGGCTTCTCTTATGTCCTTATAGATAGAACTATATCTAACTGGGGCGGTGATGCTCTGTCTGGGGCGGTGATGCTCTGTCTTCTTGGTGCTTGGACAGGGCACAGTGGGAGGGCCTCCTGAGGGCCCCTGGATTTTGACCACTGTGTGACACAGAGTGTTGGACTGGATGAGCCACTGGCCTGACCCAACAGGGCTTCTCTTATGTTCTTATCTCAAAAAGGATATTATAGCATTGGGAAAAGTGCAGAGAAGGGCAACTAGAATGATAAAAGGGTTGGAACACCTTCCCTATGAAGAAAGGTTAAAACGCTTGGGGCTCTTTAGCTTGGAGAAACGACGGCTGAGGGGTGACATGATCGAGGTTTATAAGATTATGAATGGGATTGAGCAGGTTGAGAAAGAAGTACTCCATGAAATTGCTGAGCAGTCGGATTAGAACAGATAAAAGGAAGTCCTTCACCCAAAGAGTGATTAACATATGGAATTCACTGCCGCAGGAGGTGGTGGCAGCTACAAGCATGGACAGTTTCAAGAGGGAATTAGATAAACATATGGAGCAGAGGTCCATCAGTGGCTATTAGCCACAGGGTATAGATGGGAACTCTCAGTCTGGGGCAGGTGATGCACTCTATTCTTGGTGCTGGGGGGGCAGCAGTGGGAGGGCTTCTGGTGTCCTGGCCCCACTGCTGGACCTCCTGATGGCACCTGGTATTTTTGGTCGCTGTGTGACAGAGTGTTGGACTAGATGGGCCATTGGCCTGATTCAACATTGGCTTCTCTTATGTTCTTATGTTCTGGGGCGGTGATGCTCTGTGTTCTTGGTGCCTGGGGGGCACAGTGGGGGGCTTCTGGAGTTCTGGCCCCACTGCTGGACCTCCTGAGGGCACCTGGTAAATTTGGCCACTGTGTGACACAGAGTGATGGACTGGATGGGCCATTGGCCTGATCCAACAGGGTTTCTCTTATGTTCTTATGGCTACTCTGGGGGGTTTTCAAGGCCAGAGGCGAATAGGGGCGATTTGCCATTGCCGGCTCCTGCCTAGTAACTCTGGACTTCCTTCCTGGTCTCTCATCTAAATATTAACCAGGGCTGACCCTGCTTAGCTTCTGAGATCAGGTCAGCCTGGATTGGCCAGGTCAGGGCAGATCAACAGAGGCGGTTTGCCGTCGCCTGCCCCTGCATAGCAAACCCGGGCTTCCTTGGTGGTCTCCCATCCAAGTCCTAACCTGGGTTGACCCTGCTTAGCTGCCGAGATCTGATGAGATCCGACTTGCCTGTGCACTCTGGGTCATGGCTCGGCCTTTGATACAGGATCTCTTCTGTTAAGACCTTCAGAAGAGCCCTGCTGGATCAGGCCAGTGGTCCATCTAGTCCTGCATCTTTTCTCACACAGTAGCCAACCAGTTCCTCTGGAGGGCCAACAGCAGGGCATGTAGAGGCCGAGGCCTTCCCCTGATGTGGCCTCCTGGCTCTGGGATTCAGAGGTTTATTGCCTCCGAATGCGGAAGTTCCCCTCAGCCACCAGGGCTAGTAACCATTGACAGACTTATCCTTCCGGAATCTGTCTAATCCCCTGTTAAAGCTGTCGATTCCTGTGGCCATCGCTACATCCTCTGGCGGCAAATCCCACATTTTAATCACTCTCTGTGTAAAGCAGTGTTTCCTTTTCTCCCTCCCGAACCTACTGCCCGTCAGCTTCGCCGGATGCCCCTGAGTTCTAGTATTTTGGGAGAGGGAGGAAGAAGTTCTCTTTGTCCAACTCTCTACATCCCATGCACAATTTTATGAATCTCTCGTGTCCCCCCAAATCCCCTCATCATCTGGATTGCCCTCCTCTGTACTTCTTGTAGTGTCCTTTTGGAGATATGGTGACCAGAACTGTACACGCTATTCCAAAATGAGGCCATGCTATGGATCTATACAGGGGCCAGTTTAATGTAGTGGTTCAGTGCACGGACTCTAATCTGGGAGAACCGGGCTTGGTTCCTCACTCCTTCACATGCAGGATTGTGAGGATATCACAGGATTGTGAGGCGCTCCAAAGGGATCTGCCGAGGATGGGCGAGTGGGCGTCAATGTGGCAAGTGGGGTTCAATGTGGCCAAGTGCGAGGTGATGCACATTGGAGCCAAAAATCCTAACTATAAACACACGTTGATGGGGTCTGAACTGGCAGAGACTGACCAAGAGAAGAGATCTTGGAGTCCTAGTAGATAACTCACTGAAAATGTCGAGACAGTGTGCGACTGCAATAAAAAAGGCCAACACTATGCTGGGGATTATTAGGAAGGGAATTGAAAACAGATCAGCCAGTATCATCATGCCCCTGTATAAATCGTTGGTGCAACCTCATTTGGAATACTGTGTACAGTTCTGGTCACCACACCTTAAAAAGGATATTATAGCTTTGGAAAAAGTGCAGAAGAGGGCAACTAGAATGATAAAAGGGTTGGAGAACTTTCCCTATGAGGAAAGGTTGAGGCGCTTGGGGCTCTTTAGCTTGGAGAAACAACGGTTGAGGGGTGACATGATCGAGGTTTATAAGATTATGCGTGGGATAGAGCAGGTTGAGAAAGAGGTCCTTTTCTCCCTTTCTCACAATACAAGAATTTGTGGGCACTCCATGAAATTGCTGAGCGATCGGGTTGGAACGGATAAAAGGAAGTCCTTCTTCACCCAAAGAGTGATGAACACATGGAATTCACTGCCACAGGAGATGGTGGCGGCTACAAGCATGGACGGCTTCAAGATAAACATATGGAGCAGAAGTCCATCAGTGGCTATTAGCCCAAGGTATAGATAGGGACTCTGGGGCAAGTGATGCTCTGTCTTATTGGTGCTGGGGGGGTGTCAACAGTGGGAGGGCTTCTAGTGTCCTGGGCCCACTGCTGGACCTCCTGATGGCACCTGGTATTTTTGGCCACTGCGTGACAGAGTGTTGGGCTGGATGGGCCGTTGGCCTGATCCCACATTGGCTTCTGTTATGTTCTCTCTTATGTTCTTACGCAGCTGTTGGATGACCTTGGGCAAGCCATAGTTCTGTCAGAGCTGTTCTCTCAAGGACAGTTCTGGAAAGAGCTCTCTCAGCCCCGCCTACCTCACAGGGTTTCTGTTGTGAGAAGGGGAAGGGAAAGGAGTTTGTAAGCTGCTCTGAGACTCTGAGTGAAGGGCAGGGTATAAATCTCATCTCTTCTCTTTTTCTTCCTCCTCGTCCTCAGTATCAGCAGTTTTATTCTCAATCCCTTTTCTAATAATCCCTAACATGGAGTTTAACTTTTTCACCACTGTAGCACGCTGGGTTGACATTGAGCCGTCTGCTATTCAGGGTGCTTTCCCCCGTCTCTTTTCCAGGTCGGGACCAACGGGATCATTTCCACCCAGGACTTCCCCCGGGAGACTCAATACGTGGACGACGATTTTCCCACCGACTTCCCGGCCGTGGCTCCGTTCCTGGCTGACATCGACACCAGCGGAGGGAGAGGCAAAATCTACTACCGCCAGGATGACTCCCGGGAGGTGCTGGACCAGGCCGCCCGGCTGATCTGGGCTGGGTTTCCTGACGCTGCGGGCTTCGTCCCCCGCCACGCGTTTGTGGCTACCTGGGAGAACGTGGGAGCGTACGAAGAGGTCACCCGGAACTCGGAGCCCTCCGAACAGGTAAGAGAATTCTGCAGTGAGGTCTCCGTTAGCAGCGATCGTTGTTTGTGGATGGATCCGCCGCTGCCACGTTCCAGACTGCTGGTTTTTTCGTAGAATATATACACACACACACACACACACACACAGAGCTCTTTTTGTAGCAGGGACTCCTTTGCATATTAGGCGACACACCCCTAATGTAGCCAATACTCCAAGAGCTTACAGTAGCCCCTGCAAGAAGAGCTCTGTAAGCTCTTGGGGGATTGGCTACATTAGGGGTGTGTCGCCAAGTATGCAAAGGTAGTTCCTGCTACAAAAAGAGCCCTGTATATATATATATATATATATGTATTTAAAATGAGGGGAAAGGTCCAGTCATTGAATGTGGACAGCTGTTGGTGCAATCAGAAAAGAAATGGAAAGATGGTCAAATGACACTTTATGCACAGTACCTTTGAGACCAATGGGATTTTCCAGGGGAGAAGCCCCACTGCTGGACCTCCTGATGGCACCTGGTATTTTTGGCCACTGTGTGACACAGAGTGTTGGACTGGATGGGCCACTGGCCTGATCCAACATCGGCTTCTCTTATGTTCTTATGTTTTGTGAATCAAGGCTCCCTAAGTAGATCAAGATGGGTAGCCATTGTTAGTCTTTCTGCAGTAGTAGAAAAGAGCCAGAGTCCAGTAGCACCTTAAAGACTAACAAAATACGTGGCGGGGAGGAGCTTTCGGGAGGCACTAATCACTTCAGGTACAGCTAGAATGGGAGACCATCTGTCCTATTGCCACAAAATGACAACAGCAGGCATAATTGGATTTAGGGGAAATGTACAGAGGGGTGGAGCATTGGTGACGAGACAGCAAATCTAGGTCTCGATTCAGTCCAGGGGGCTGCATTGTCTTGCTCTTCATTATAAGTTGCAGTTCAGCAGCTTCTCTCTTTCCAGTCTCCTTTTACGAAGGAATTTCAAAGGGAGATTAGAAAGCGAGACAGCTGAATTGCAACTGATCATGAAGCTCAAGACAATGCATCCCCCTGGACTGAATCGAGACTCAGGCTTCCCGTCTCATGACCAATGCTGGTTTCTCCTCGCCTATGACCCCTCTGCATATATCACCTAAATCCAATCATGCCTTCTATTGTCATAGAATCATAGAATGTTAGAGTTGGAAGGGATCTTGCAGGTCATCTAGTCCAACCCTGTCATTCACCTGCCGTTGTCATCTGCCTGCCGGCTGCATGTTCAACACCCCTGGAGTAGACGGTAATGAATTTGATGGACCGTGGGTCTGATTCAGTATAAGGTGGCTTCACGTGTTCAGCTGAATTTGGGGGAGTGTCCATGGCTCGGGTTAGAGAGTCTGCTTTGCACGCTGAATGTTTCGGGTTCAATCCCTGATATCTCCAGTTAAGGACCGGGCAGTAGGTGATGTGAAAGATCTTTGCCTGATACCCTGAAGAGCTGCTGCCCAGTAACGTGTGTTCACATGTTCATGTGATTTGATCTAGAATGTGCAACTCAAAGTAATAACCAGCCTCTCTCTCCCCCACAGTCCCCAGGTCTTTATATCATCTTTAGGCAGGGGCGGAGTTATGGCTGCACAGGTCAAATGCGGAGCTGGCAATCGGCAGGCCGAGATTTTAAAAACTGCATATATTGGTGCAAGTTTCGACATTCAGCTCTTCTACTTGTTGGGTGATGAGGACTTTACGTGGAAGCCCAGAACACGCGCTTGTTGTTCTGCAGTGCGGCCAGTGGCTTATGAACACAGGAGGCGGTGGTGGCTACAAGCACGGACGGCTTTAAGAGGCAATTGGATAAACGTATGGAGCAGAGGTCCATCAGTGGCTGTTAGCCACAAGGTATAGATAGGGACTCTCGGTCTGGGGCAGGTGATGCTCTGTATTCATGGTGCTTGGGAGGAGGTCAACAGTGGGAGGGCTTCTAGTGTCCTGGCCCCACTGCTGGACCTCCTGACGGCACCTGGTATTTTTGGCCATTGCGTGACACAGAGTGTTGGACTGGATGGGCCACTGGCCTGATCCAACATTGGTTTCTCTTAAGTTCTTATGTCTGGGGCAAGTGATGCTCTGTCGTCTTGGTGCTTGGGGGGTGGTCAACAGTGGGAGGGCTTCTAGTGTCCTGGCCCCACTGCTGGACCTCCTGATGGCACCTGGTATTTTTGGCTAGTGTGTGACAGAGAGTTGGACTGGATGGGCCATTGGCCTGATCCGACATTGGCTTCTCTTATGTTCTTATGTCTGGGGCAAGGGATGCTCTGTCTTCTTGGTGCTTGGGGGAGGGCAACAGGGGGAGGGCTTCTGGTGTCCTGGCCCCACTGCTGGATCTCCTGATGGCCCCTGGTATTTTTGGCCACTGTGTGACACAGAGCGTTGGACTGGATGGGCCGTTGGCCTGATCCAACATTGGCTTCTCTTCCATTCTTATATATAGTTAGGAACTCTCGGTCTGTGGCAAAGGATGCTCTGTATTCTTGGGTGTTTGGGGAGGGGTCAACAGTGGGAGGGCTTCTGGTGTCCTGGCCCCACTGGTGGACCTCCTGAGGGCACCTGGTATCTTTGGCCACTGTGTGACACAGAGTGTTGGACTGGATGGGCCACTGGCCTGATCCAGCATTGGCTTCTCTTATGTTCTTATGTCTGGGGCAAGGGATGCTCTGTCTTCTTGGTGCCGGGGGGGGGAGCAGTGGGAGGGGCTTCTAGTGTCCCAGCCCCACTGGTGGACCTCCTGATGGCACCTGGTATTTTTGGCCACTGTGTGGCACAGAGTGTTGGACTGGATGGCCTGATCCAACATCGGCTTCTCTTATGTTCTTGTTTGCGGCTGCCACGTTCAGGGCCCAAGTCGGCTCCTCTGCCTTTTAGGAGTTGCACGGGAGGCAGAATTTTTTTAGCTTTCCATTGATCAGAGGAGCTCGGAGAAGCTGAATTCCAAGGTGCCAAATCACTTGCAGGTTCTGGAGCCGAGAGGCCCGCCCGGCCTTACTCGGGAGGTGGGCCGCCAGGGCGGAAGAGGAGTTGCTAGCATTTGGCAATTCTGGTGTTTGGTTAACTGTTTGAACCTCAGCGTTTTTGCTTCTTTCGGCTCCGTAGATGGGATTCCCCATCCTCCCGAATGACTCACATGCATGCTGGCGGGGAACGGGACGTTTCAGATTTTCCACTGTCCTGGAAAGGAACGTCTAACGAAGCTCCTAGAATGGGGTTGGGTAGTTGTGTTTCTGTTTGTTCAACTGGGCCACCCTTGCAGGCGAGTAAAAGGGATTCCATTCGAGCTGGCTCCCGTGGGTGCCGTTTCTCTTCTCCAAAGATGTGCACGTGCGTGGGGGAAGGATGGGATGTGCCTCCGACAGTCCGAGGTGGTCCGTTCGGATGAACATACGAAGTTTCTTAAGAGTCGGCTTATTGGTCTGTTTAGCTCAGCGTGGTCTACTCTGGGGGCTCCCCAACCTTTTTGAGCTGCAGGTACCTTTGGGGTGCTGGCATAGCATTGATGGGCACAGCCGCCAAATGGGTGCCGCCAAATGGCTGGTGCAGGAGGTGGAGCTAGTCACAAAACTGGCTGTAGGCTACTCTGGCTGTGGTCAGACAACAGGCTTGGTGCGGTCCGGTCGTGCCTCTGTTTTATCCAGTATTATTTGTTCTGGAGGAGGAGGAGAGGATGAGGAGGAGAAGAGGAGGAGGAGGAGGAGGAGAAGAGGAGGAGGAGGAGAAGAGGAGGAGGAGGAGAAGGAGAAGAAGGAGAAGAGGAGGAGGAGAAGGAGAAGAGGAGGAGGAGATTGGATTTTTACCCCAGCCTTTACTACCCGAAGGAGTGTCAGAGCAGCTTACAATCCCTTCCCTTCCCCTCCCCACAACAGATACCTTGTGAGGTAGGTGGGGTTGAGAGAGCTCTCCCGAGAACTGCCCTTGAGAGAACAGCTCTTGAGAGAACTTGTGACTGACCCATGGTCACACCAGCAGCTGCATGCAGAGGAGCTGGGAATCAAACCCGGTTCTCCCAGATGAGAGTCTGCGCTCCTCGCCACTACACCAAACTGGGGAGGTTTTGTCCAAACATGCCACCCTCAACGTGCCTCAGCGCGTGCGTGGTTGACCATTTAGATTATTGCTGTGCAGTAACCACACAGCAGGCGGGTGGGCGACATCCTTTTATTTAAAAAAATGGTCTTTCACATATGCGCAGAGGCACTCGTTTGAAGCACCGCTCCGTTTTGACAGCCCTACAATCCGTCCGCCAATCACTGCGGCCCCTTTCTGGGCACGGACCTTGGCTAAAGTATGTGTGGGGGTGTTAACCAGACTACAGAGATCAGTTCCCCTGGAGAAAGTGGATGCTTTGGAAGGTGGACTTTATGGCCTTTCACCCCACTGAGGTAGGTCTCTGTCCTCCCCAGGCTCCATCCCCAAAGCTCCAGGAATTTCCCTGCCTGGAGATGGCAACCCTACCCCCCATCCCACTCCCTCCCCCCTACGCAAACTGTGTTAGCAGAAAAAGGGTTTCCTGCTTCAGAGCTTCTGTCTGAGAGCATCCCAATGGCTGACCCAAGAGTAAATGTACTGAAGTCAATGGGGCTACTGTCATGTGAATCTGCACATGAAGATGTTCACACTTTCCCCGTGCAAAACGGAGGAGGCCGAGAGCCCTGCACATACTTTGGGGGCAGAGGTTCAGGGCAGTTTCTGTCAAGAGCTCTCTCAGCCCCACCTACCTCCCAGGGTGTCTGTTGTGGGGAGGGGAAGGGAAAGGAGATTGGAAGCCGCTCTGAGACTCCTTCGGGTAGTGAAGGGCGGGGTATAAATCCAGTCTCCTCCTCCTCTTCCTCCTCTTCCTCTTCTTCTGTCAGAGGTGCTCTTGAAAAAGAGCAGTTTCTGTCAGAGCTCTCTCAGCCCCACCTACCTCGCAGGGTGTCTGTTGTGGGGAGGGGAAGGGAAAGGAGATTGTAAGCTGCTCTGAGACTCCTTTGGGTAGTGAAGGGTGGGATATAAATCCAATTTCTTCTCTTTCTCCTTCTCCTTCTCCTTCTTCTCCAGAACAAATAATACTGGATCAAACAGAGACACGACGAAAGGGCAGTTTCTGTCAGAGCTCTCTCAGCCCCGCCTACCTCACAGGGTGTCTGTTGTGGGGAGGGGAAGGGAAAGGAGTTTGTCAGCCACTCAGAGACTCCTTCGGGTAGTGAAGGACAGGGGTATAAATCCAATTTCTTCTTCTTTACACTGGCAAGGCGGGATAGAAATTGGAAGCAAATCAATAAAATAAATATGTTCTTTCGTCATCGTCGCCTTTCACCTCTCCTGCATTGAGACATCGATTACATTTCTCTCTGGCTTTTCTGCCCTTGGGGAAGTTGGAGGTCTTTCACACACACAGTGACCAGCTTGGCTTCTTCAAGGTGGCTGTGATGTGGGGCCCTCCCCCGCACCCAAATCCTGGGACCCGATGGCAGAGATCGGCCTCCTGCCACCTCCAGCGCTGCTGTCAAAGAAATCTGGCTGCGCTAGGGAGTTGCTGAGTGCTTTGTGGTTTGGTGGAGAGAGGGGGTAACTCCTGGGGATTTGTGTGTGTAATGTTTGTGTCCAATAAATGCGGTGGATGCTTGCCAGGGGCCTGCAGCGAATGCCCCCTCTAAGCTGTGGAGGCCTGTGAGCAAAAATTCTACGTTGCGAGCTACTGGCCTTGAAGTTGACAGCGAGCGATTTGGCGACTGCATAAATTAGTGGGCTCTGGAGCCATCTTTCCTGAGCGGAGACAGAAATGTGGGAACCGGAGGCTAAAAAACGGAGCCGACTAAGGCTGTGGTCACGTGGTCGTTTTGATCGGGTTTCACCGCCGTTCCCTCTCTCATTTAAAATTGCTGATCAGGCGCCCGCATCCGTCTCCCGCACCGAAGTAGGCTCACTCGTGCGATTCTTCCGGTTCCCTAGCGAGTTTTCCTACACCGGGAAAATCAGATACTTTCTGGGTATTTGCGTTTTGAACCCACAATTTTGCCGATCTGGGCAGACGTCTCTCGCAATGATTGTGATTAGGTTGTCTGAATGTCCTTCTTCTGATAGTTTCCTCCCCCCCGGCTCTCACCATAGTGTGCATATGTGCGCATGTGCATATGCGCATATGTGTGCATGCGCCTATTTGTGTGCACAGAGAAAAAAAATTGTCCCGTGCTGCCACGTTGGCGGCACGGCTGTCTAAACAGTGCCTGGAGCATTGTTGCGCAGTGCAAGCCGTTGGGTAAGGGTGTTGGAGAGTGTGTCTGGGATGTATGATCATCTGAACCTGCTTAAAAATATCCCCGATCGAGTCTACAGCGGGAACAGATTGCAGTACACTTGCTGTGTGACCACAGCCTCAGACTAACTCAGTTTAGAGGGAACATAAGAACATAAGAGAAGCCAATGTTGAATCAGGCCAATGGCCCATCTAGGCCAACACTCTGTCACACAGCGGCCAAAATATACCAGGTGCCATCAGGAGGTCCAGCAGTGGGGCCAGGGCACCAGAAGCCCTCCCACTGCTGCCCCCTCCAGCACCAAGAATAGAGTGCATCACCTGTCCCAGACCGAGAGCTCCCATCTATACCCTGTGGCTAATAGCCACTGATGGACTTCTGCTCAATATGTTTATCTAATTCCCTCTTGAAACTGTCCATGCTTGCAGCTGCCACCACCTCCTGTGGCAGTGAATTCCATCTGTTAATCACTCTTTGGGTGAAGAAGTACCTCCTTTTATCTGTTCTAACCTGACTGCTCAGCAATTTCATAGAGTGCCCACGAGTTCTTGTCTTGTGAGAAAGGGAGAAAAGTACTCCTTTCTCAACCTGCTCAATCCTATGCATAATCTTATAAACCTCGATCATGTCACCCCTCAGCCGTCGTTTCTCCAAGCTGAAGAGCCCCAAGCGTTTTAACCTTTCTTCATAGAGGGAACACTGCCTGCAGCCCAGTTCAGGATCCACGTGCAAAAACACTCGCAAGTGTTTGGGATGTGTGTGTGTATTCGCAAGGCATTATTCCAGAGGAGGGTGTGACGCCAACACCTTTTCCTGCTCTCTTCTCCGGCTCGATTCCTTTGGCCTGGGTCCTGTGATGGATCCTATAATGGCCGGGTCGGAGCTCTTGCGAGTCACTGCTTCCTTCTTCAGAGACTTCTTCCTTTTCTCGGGCTCGGTGCCCTCAGGAAGCAGCTCGGGGGGCAGAAATCAAGGGCGCGCTCTCTTCCCAGCCCTGGCTTTAAGCGCCGGCTTTAGGCCTGTAAAGGTTCTCGGAAGCTGCAGCTATGGGGTGGTGGACTTTGCCCTTTGCGGCTCTCTGAACAAGGGTGACACAATCGGAGAGCCGCTTCCGAACTGCCCTTTGCGGCCGCCCTTCGACCTTTGACCCCGGGGGCTTTTATCATGTTTCCCCATGGAAATCCTTGTGTAAACATGAGGCAGGAAAAAAAGAGCCCGGTGGCACCATTAAAGCCAACAAAGTTTTATTCAAGGTATAAGCTTTTGTTTGCATTCCCCTGGCGTTGCCTCCCGGCTCTGGGATTCCGAGGATTAGTGCCTCTGAATGTGGAGGTTCCCCTCAGTCAACAGGGCTGGTAGCCATTGATAAAGACTTGTCCTCCATGGATATACCTAATCCCCTTTTAAAGCTCTTTATTCCTCTGGCCATCACCAGTGTTCCCGCTAAGCTGAGCTAGTGTGAGCCGGCTCACCATTTTTTAGCCTCCGGCTCATGCAGTTTTGTCTTAGTTTGCTCTGGAGCCGCCCCTTCCTGAGCTAATTTACGTAGCAGCCAGTTCGTTTGCTCACAACTTTAATGCCAAGGAGCTCACAAAGTGGCATTTTTGCTCACAGAACTCCACAGTTTAGTGGGGACATTGGCCATCGCTACACTGCCACAGGAGGTGGTGGCAGCTACAAGCATGGACAGTTTCAAGAGGGAATTAGATAAACATATGGAGCAGAAGTCCATCAGTGAACATAAGAACATAAGAGAAGCCAGTGTTGAATCAAGCCAATGGCCCATCTAGTCCAACACTCTGTCACACAGCGGCCAAAATATACCAGGTGCCATCAGGAGGTCCAGCAGTGGGGCCAGGACACTAGAAGCCCTCCCACTGCTGCCCCCTCCAGCACCAGGAATACAAAGCATCACCTGCCCCAGACTGAGAGTTCCCATCTATACCCTGTGGCTAATAGCCACTGATGGACTCCTGCTCCATATGTTTATCTAATTCCCTCTTGAAACTGTCCATGCCTGTAGCTGCCACCACCTCCTGTGGCAGTGAGTTCCATATGTTAATCACTCTTTGGGTGAAGAAGGACTTCCTTTTATCTGTTCTAACCCGACTGCTCAGCAATTTCATGGAGTGCCCATGAGTTCTTGTCTTGTGAGAAAGGGAGAAAAGTACAACCATGCATAATCTTATAAACCTTGATCATGTCACCTCGATCATCTGAACAAGGTACAGATGGGAATTCTAAGTCTGGGGCAGGTGATGCACTCTATTCTTGGTGCCGGGGGGGGGGCAGCAGTGGGAGGGCTTCTAGTGTCCTGGCCCCACTGCTGGACCTCCTGAGGGCACCTGGTATATTTTGGCCGCTGTGTGACAGAGTGTTGGACTAGATGGGCCATTGGCCTGATCCAACATTGGCTTCTCTGATGTTCTTATGTACATCCTCTGGCAGCGAATTCCACATCTGAATCCCTCTTTGTGCAAAGTCGAATTTCCTTTTGTACGCCCTAAACCTACTGCCCTTCGTTGGATGCCCTTGAGTTCTAGTACTTTAGGAGAGGGAGGGAAAATGTCTCTTTCTCAGCTCTCTCCTGGTCCAGCCCTTTAAGCGCTACCCCACAAGAAGTTTTGTGGGCGAAAACTTTCTGGTAGGATCGCGCCCTAAGTTTTTAAAATCAACCAAACAAATCTTGCCTTTTGTGGCCGCGTGCCAAATCCTCCCCCTCCCGGCTCTGTTTGCTCAGGTTGACGTCCGTTTCCCGATTCTCCCAACCCCGGGCCGAATTGGCGTTGTTGACACAGGGCGGTGGGTCTCTCTCTTTCTCTCTGGGGCTTCGTCCCACCTGTCATTTGGACAACAAGCTTGCTTTTATATCTGGTGGGAACGGTGGAGACCTGCCGTTGGAAAATGCTTGGAAACTCTGAAGCGAGAGCCACCCCCCCCCCGGTAAAATGGCGGGCCTTTCCGTGACTAGATATATCCTGTCCGTGCCTGGCTGAGGAGCATCAGTGGCATGCTGGTTGCTTCCCTCGAAATGTCTTTGCAGGGAAGAAACACAACTCAGTGGCAGAGAAGAAGAAGAAGAAGAAGAAGAAGAAGAGATTGGATTTATACCCCGCCCTTCACTACCCAAACGTGTCTCAGAGTGGCTTACAAACTCCTTTCCCTTCCCCTCCCCACAACAGACACCCTGTGAGGTAGAAGAAGAGAAGAGATTGGATTTATACCCCGCCCTTCACAACCCAAACGTGTCTCAGAGTGGCTTATAAACTCCCTTTCCCTTCCCCTCTCCACAACAGACACCTTGCGAGTGAGGTGGGGCTGAGAGAGCTCTGACAGGAACTGCTCTTTTTCAAGAACAGCTCTTATCAGAACTATGGCTTGCCCAAGGTCATCCAGCCAGGAGCAAGTGGAGGAGTGGGGGATCAAACCCGGTTCTCCCAACTTAGAGTCTGCGCATTTAGCCATTACACCCAGCTGGCTCAGAGATCAGCTCCCCTGCAGAAAATGGCAGCTTTGGAGGAGGGACTATGGCCAGGGGTGTCAAATATAAGGCCCGGGGGCCAGAATAGGCCCGTCCAGAACAACGCTCCCTCTAAGCTGTGGAGTCTTGTGGGCAAAAATTCTAGTTTGTGAGCTCCTGGCATTAAAGTTGTGAGCCAGCGATTGGGCTGCTGCATCAATTAGCGTGCTCTGGAGCCGTCCTTCCGGAGCGGAGACAAAAAAATGTGTGAGCTGGAGGCTAAGAAACTGTGAGCTGGCTCACACGAACCCAGCTTAGAGGGGACACTGGTCCAGAGCGCATGCCAGGCCCGCAAGCAACATGTACATGTGGAAATGTGAGGTGCTCCCCCTTTTATGGTATCCCTTGGGAAAAAAAGTCTTGCGTGTGATTAAATACGTTTATTGGAGCTTTCGTGGGTTCCTCCAGCAAATCGGTTGCTTTCACTGCTAGGAATCAATTAGTTTCGTTTGTACTTTGAGTTCAAAATAATATCGTCCATTGGGTTCGCCCGTGTCCAATGCTCCCTCTAAGCCGTGGAGTCTTGTGAGCGAAACTTGTACTTTGTGAGCTCCTGGCTTTAAAGTTGTGAGCGAGCGATTTGGCTGCAGCATCAATGAGTTTTCCTCCGGAGCCGTCCCTTCCTGAGCAAAGACAAAAACGTGTGAGCCGGAGGCTAAAGAAACTGTGAGCTAGCTCGCAATTAACTCAGCTTAGAGGGAACACTGCCGGTGTCCTTTGTAAAGGTTCAGTCTCCAGTATCTGGCATTACATTTTACGGCACGCGTGGCCCAGCCCGACAGTGATGTTTATGTCAGATCCGGCCCTTGTAATGAATGAGTTTGACACCTCCGCTCTATGGCATTGTGCCCCATAGAGGTCCCACGCCCTTCCCAAACCCCACCCTCCCCGGGCTCCACCCCCCAAAAATCTCCAGGAATTTCCCCAAAAGATTAGTATTAACATGTGGGAAAATATTCCTTGGCTCCAGGATCAGCCGAAAGGGAGTTGGCAACCAGATAATACAGGAGGAGACAGACACAGGAGAACACAGCCAGGAAGGAGCTAGAGAAAGATTCTTGATCGTAAGGATGTGTTCCTGGCAATCCAGATCACGATAATTCATGCCGTGGTAATTCCCCCTTACTATGTATGGGTGTGAAATTTGGACGGGGAAGGAAGCCGACGGGGAAAGTTGAGTCATTTGAAATGCGTTGCTGGAGGAGAGTGTGACGGATACCGCGGACTGCCCAGAAGTCAAAAAAAGTCAAATAATACACAACCTGGGAAATGCCGATCGCCGCTTTGGGGTCAGGAAGCAGTTTTTCTCCAGGCCAGTTTGGCCGGGGATCCTGGAGGTTTTTTGTCATCTTCTGGGCGTGGAACAGCAGTCACTGGGTGTGCGTGAGGGGGAGTCATTTGTGAATTTCCTGCATTGTGCAGGGGGGTTGGACTAGATGACCCTGGAGGGCCCTTCCAGCTCTATGATTCTAAGTGGGCTGTAGGTCTAATCAAGCCTGAACTGGCTCGATTCCTGGAGATCCTTGGCCGAAGAGATATCTGGCTTCCTCAACCGGAGCCAGGGCTTTTTCAGCCTTTGGGTCTGACCTGGTAGAATTCTCTGCCAAATAACATCCATGCCCTGCGGGATCTAGTTTACTTCTGCCGGGCTTGTAAGGCAGAGATGTCCCACCAGGCTTACGGCTGAGTACAGCAGCGTTTTCTAAATCAACGGACTTGGTCCGCCCACCGTTTTCCATCCACTCCCCCCCTTGGGGTAAGAAATAATCGGTTCCCAGACATTTTGAAGGTCATTCATTCATAGGATCGCCATAAGTCAGAAGAGACCTAGAGGCACGGCACAGACACACAGACGCACAGATGCACACACAAAGACACACAGACCAATGCTCCCTCCGAGCTGTGGCGTCTCGGGAGCAAAAAAATCTACTTTGTGAGCTGCGATTTGTGAGCGAGTGATTTGGCCGCTGCACAAATCAGTTGTGCTCTGGGGCCGCCCTTCCTGAGCGGAGACAAAAGAATGTGTGAACCGGGGGCTGAGAAACTGTGAGCTGGCTCACACCAACTCAGCTTAGAGGGAACACAGACACACATTCTCTCCTGCAGTTGGAACATAAGAACATAAGAGAAGCCAATGTTGGATCAGGCCAATGGCCCATCTTGTCCAACACTCTGGGTCACACAGTGGCCAAAATATACCAGGTGCCATCAGGAGGTCCAGCAGTGGGGCCAGGACACTAGAAGCCCCCTCCCACTGTTGCCCCCTCCAGCACCAAGAACAGAGTGCATCACCTGCCCCAGACTGTGAGTTCCCATCTATACCCTGTGGCTAATAGCCACTGATGGACTTCTGCTCCATATGTTTATCTAATTCTCTCTTGAAGCCGTCCATGCCTGCAGCTGCCACCACCTCCTGTGGCAGTGAATTCCATGTGTTAATCACTCTTTGGGTGAAGAAGTCCTTCCTTTTACCTGTTCTAACCCGACTGCTCAGCAATTTCATGGAGTGCCCACGAGTTCTTGTATTGTGAGAAAGGGAGAAAAGTACTCCTTTCTCAACCTGGTCAATCCCATTCATAATCTTATAAACCTCGATCATGTCACCCCCTCAGCCGTCGTTTCTCCAAGCTAAAGAGCCCCAAGCGTTTTAACCTGTCTTCAGAGGGAAAGTGTTCCAACCCTTTTATCATTCTAGTTGCCCTTCTCTGCACTTTCCCCAGTGCTATCAATGGAGAATTGGGTTAAAGTCTTTGGAGGAACTGACTTCGGCGGGCCTGTTTGGAAATGAAGCCTTGTGAGTCTTGAAATATTCTCGGCTCCCGTGCCGGCAGAGGGGAAAGTTGAAATATTCCTTTAGGAGAGAGGGGAGTCTCCCCCCACCCCCCAAGCTGGCAAAAGGCATAGAAGCCAGGGAGAGAGGAAAGGGGCGGGACCGAAGAGAAATGAGACCCATCCGGGAAGATCTATAGGCTTTTTGAGCCCTTGGCCCCGTGGGAATGAGGTGGGGGAGAGAAATGAAATCGGCTTATCTGCTTCCATTGTCTCGGCTTAGTCCTCCCAAAGATTGCTCAGTGCTTGGGTAACAGCTAGGGGCTGCCGGCTCCGGGTTGTGAAATACCTGGAGATTTCCCGGGGTGGAGGGTGAGGAGGGCGGGGTTAGGGGAGGGGAGGGAATTGAGCAGGCGATAGGCTAAAGCACAGAGGCCAAGGTCAGGGGCTCTACTGATGTTCTTATGAAGGCCTCGGCCTCCCTGCCCTGTTGTTGGCCCTCCAGAGGAACTGGCTGGCCACTGTGTGAGACAGGATGCTGGACTGGATGGACCCTCATTGGTCGGATCCAGCAGGGCTCTTTTGATGTTCTTATGAAGGCCTCGGCCTCTGTGCCCTGTTGTTATCCCTCCAGAGGAACTGGTTGGCCACTCTTTGAGACAGGATGCTGGACTAGATGGACCCTCACTGGTCTGATCCAGCAGGGCTCTTCTGATGTTCTTAGGAAGGCCTCGGTCTCTGTGCCCTGTTGTTGGCCTTCCAGAGGGACTGGTTGGCCATTATGTGAGACAGGAGACTGGACTTGATGGACCCTCATTGGTCCGATCCAGCAGGGCTCTTCTGATGTTCTTAGGAAGGCCTCGGCCTCTGTGCCCTGTTGTTGGCCTTACAGAGGAACTGGTTGGCCACTGTGTGAGGCAGGATGCTGGACTAGATGGACCCTCACTGGTCTGATCCAGCAGGGCTCTTCTGATGGTCTTATGAAGGCCTTGGTCTCTATGCCCTGTTGTTGGCCTTCCAGAGGGACTGGTTGGCCATTATGTGAGACAGGAGACTGGACTTGATGGACCCTCATTGGTCTGATCCAGCAGGGCTCTTCTGATGTTCTTATGAAGGCCTCGGCCTCTGTGCCCTGTTGTTGGCCTTACAGAGGAACTGGTTGGCCACTGTGTGAGGCAGGATGCTGGACTAGATGGACCACTGGTCCGATCCAGCAGAGCTCTTTTTATGTTCTTCCCCCCGCCCTTTTTGGGGGTATTTTTTATATGTGCATGTGCATGTGTGTGTTTGTGTGCACCTAGAAGTCATGGCGACCTCTGGTCACTGACCCCTACTGGGGGCCTGGAGGATTTTCAGAGACAGGTGGCTGAATGAAGCCCGCCCCCCGCCTCCCAGCTGCTGAGAGATGCTGCCTCCTGATCTACCCAATTTTCTCTTCTCCACATTGCTTTTTCAGCGCAACACCTTTCAGGCAGTCTTGGCCTACACCGATTCGGATGCCTATGCCGTCTTCCTTTACCCCGACGACGGGCTTCAGTTCTTTGGGACACGGCCGAAGGAATCCTACAACGTCAACCTAGAACTCCCGGCCCGTGTAGGCTTCAGCAGAGGGGATTTCCAGAGGCGGGAAGGCCCTTACTACAGCGCCACCAGCACTGAGCAGTCCGTCAAAAACCTCTATCAGTAAGTAAATGGGGTGCCGCATGGACACGGTCCGCACCGTTTCTTGAACGACAGCCCGTACTTTGTCTTTACGCATCTTGTGGTTGCAAGCTTGTTCTCTATGCTGACATGGAGGCAGTGGAATGGATTAAAAATTATGAGTTCCGCTCAAAAATGTGTTGGCCGAGATGAGAACAAACTGAGTGACACTAAGTTCTGAGATCTCGGTGGCCATTGGGGGGGGTTGCTAGGCAACCACAGCAGTATTGCTGAGCCTTTCAAACCTTGGGTTGGGGAAGCAAGGGTTGTGGAGGAGGTTCACACGGAGTCTCAGAGCGGCTTACAGTCCCCTTTCCCTTCCCCTCCCCACAACAGACACCCTGTGAGGTAGGTGGGGCTGACAGAGCATGTTCGAGGACTGCCCTTGAGAGAACAGCTCTGAGAGAACTTGTGACTGACCCAGGGTCACACCAGCAGCTGCATGTGGAGGAGTGGGGATTCAAACCCAGTTCTCCCAGATTAGAGTCTGCGCTCATAAACACTACACCAAACTGGGTAGAAGAAGAAATAGAGAAGAGATTTAATTCATAACCTGCCTTTCAATCGGAGTCTCAGAGCGGCTTACAATCTCCTTTCCCTTCCCCTCCCCACAACAGACACCCTGTGAGGTAGGTGGGGCTGAGAGAGCACTTTCGAGGGCTGCCCTTGAGAGAACAGCTCTGAGAGAACTTGTGACTGACCCAGAGTCACACCAGCAGCTGCATGTGGAGGAGTGGGGAATCAAACCCACTTCTCCCAGATTAGAGTCCGCGCTCCTAACCACTACACCAAACTGGCTCGCCAAAATAGCCCTGGAAAGAGCTCTTTCGTGTCCCATCCCATGATGGAGGGAGGATTCGCTGGGCGCCACATGGAGACTGGGATGCCCACCAGCACCTTTCCTGGTGCCCACCATGGGTTTTTAGAAAGCGGGCAGGACCACGTGTGGCTTTTGCCAGCAAGGCTGCGGTTTGGCCATCCGAGAGTTGATTGGCTGTGCAGATTTTTTTTGTTAACACTGCTTTGGCAGCAGCTGCTGCTGCTGCAGCACAAAAATCTTCTCTGTGTAACTGAAGGTATCCTGTCTCACATAGTGGCTAGCTTGTTCCTCTGGAGGGCTAACAACAGGGCAGAGAGGCCGAGGTCTTCTCCTGATGTTGGCTTCTGGCACCGGAATGTGGAGGTTCTCAGTCACCGTAGCCACTGATAGACTTCTCCTCCACGAATCTATCTAATCCCCCTTTTAAAGCGGTTTATTCCTGTGGCCGTGGCAGCGAATCTCACATTTTAATCCCTCTCTCTGTAAAGTAGTGTTTCCTTTTTCCATCGTGAACCTACTGCCCATCAGCTTCATTGGAAGCCCTCGCGTTCTAGTACTTTGGGAGAGGGAGAGAAGTTCTATTTCTCAACTCTCCCCACCCCATCAATAATTTTATAAACCTCTTATAATGTCCATGTCCCTCCCCTTTAGTAGTCTCTTTTCTAAACTGAAAAGTCCATCTCGACTGGACTACTGCAATTTGCTTTGCCTGGGGCCTCCCTTGAAAGCAGTTTGGAAATTCCAAGTGGTTCAGAATGTGGCTTCCAGGCTGTCACGGCCAGCTCATATTTCTCCAGTTTTGCGGCAGTTGTGCTGGCTGCCAATTAGGTTCTGGATCCAATTTGAGGCGTTAGAGTTAACTGTTAACGTCCTTTACGGTTTGGGACCTTCATACCTTCTGGACCGCCTCTCCCTTTACAGCCCCCTCCCCCACCCCCTTTGGTCATCCTCTTTGCAGGTTCCTGCCCCAAGATGGTTTGGTTAGCTGTTCCCCGGGGAAGGGCCTTCTCCTGCCTTGTGGAATGCACCCTTGGGTGACACTTACATCCCGCAGGACTTGCTAAGTTTCTGCTGGGCCTGTAAGGCCAAATTGTTCAGGTTGGCCTTTGGGGGCCAACCAGATGTTTTGGACTGGTTTCATAACGGTACGGTGCGGAGTTATATCTCTAAATCCTTCGCATCTTAATATTTTAATCTCTTATATGTATCATCTGACATGGTTGGTTTTTAATTTGCCTAGTTTGGTGTAGTGGTTAAGTGCGCGGACTCTAATCTGGGAGAACTGGGTTTGATTCCTCACTCCTCCACTTGCACCTGTTGGTGTGACCTTGGGTCAGTCACAAGCTCTGGCACAGCTGTTCTTGAAAAAGAGCCGTTTCTGTCAGAGCTCTCTCAGCCCCACCTACCTCACAGGATGTCTGTTGTGGGGAGGGGAAGAGAAAGGAGTTTGTAAGCCGCTCTGAGACTCCAAGTGAAGGGCGGGGTATAAATCCAATCTCCTCCTCCTCCTCTTCTTCCTCTTCTCCTTCTCCTTCTCCTTCTCCTTCTCCTTCTCCTTCTCCTTCTCCTTCTCCTTCTCCTTCTCCTTCTATTGCGATGTTGTTTAAGTGTTGTAGGTCGCCGAGAGACCTTTTGGGTGAATGGCAATTTAAAAAAAAATCTAATAAACAAACAGATGCCATCTCTCGATAACATCCATCGAATCGAAATTATTAATGTGGCCCCTTTTTCGTCTCAACGCAGAGCCGAGAGCAATTGCTGCGCTGGAGTGTGGCGCGGAGGCAGCCTCAGATGTGGAATCAAACCCTGTTTGCATAAGACTGCTGCCGGATTAGATAAGGTTGCGCACAATGAGACATGTGGCCTTTTTTTAATTGAAAAAAAATGCACATATTCCGGTTCAGAGAGAGGCCAGCCCTGGAAAACCCACAAAAACATCTTTCTTGGACGGGGGCGGGTGGGATGCTGTTGTTGAAAACCCGGACAAATGTCACGGCTGATTTCCTACGCTTGACCCGGCCCTGTTGTTCCAGTGTGGTGCAGACTTGGTGGATGTGATGGCCGTAGAGCAGGGGTCTCCAGCATGGTGCCCACGGGCACTGTGGGGCCTGCCAACGCTCCCTCTAAGCTGTGGAGTCTTGTGAGCAAAAATTCTACTTTGTGAGCTCCTGGCATTAAGGTTCTGAGCCAGTGATTTGGCTACTGCATAAATGAGTTTGCACTGGAGCCCTCCTTCCTGAGCGAAGACAAAAATGTGTGAGCCGGAGGCTAAAAAAACTGTGAGCTAGCTCACACTCACTCAGCTTAGAGGGAACACTGGTGCCTACCCATGCCTTTTTTTAAATAACTTTATTTTTAATTTCAAAACTATGCAACATTTTCAACAGGTATAACGCCGTTATCTTGTAAGGATCACGTACAGAATATTAACAACAGAAAATACATAAATAGCTTCAAACAGCTTATAACATTCTGTAAACTCATTAATAAAATACCAAGTCTGCATCTTTAGCAGGGTAAGGCGCTAACATTGTTATCGACATTAGGAATGCAGGTGAAAAATGTCAACCATTTCCCTACAAAATTAGATTCTCCCGAAGGGCTTTCTGTAAGTAACAATGGTGGTGCTAACTTGTCCATAATTATTACGTCCCAAAGTTTTGCGAACCTTTTTCTGTTTTCCATACCCGTGCTGTCAAAGTTTTAGCTGCGATTAACATTAAAGATACAAGTTCCGCTTTAGCAGAAGTAAATAGATTGTTCTGCCCATACTTGAGTAAAATAGATACTAGAGTGATAGTGTTTTGCACTCCAGTAATATCTTCTCCTCCTGTCAACCTAGCAGTTCGAAAGCAAGAAATTGCAAGTAGATAAATAGGTACCACTTCGGTGGGAAGGTAACAGCGTTCCGTGCGCCTTGGTGTTTAGTCATGCCGGCCACATGACCACGGAAACGTCTTCGGACAGCGCTGGCTCTTCGGCTTTGAAACGGAGATGAGCACCGCAACCCTAGAGTCGGATTCGACTGGCTTTCGAGCAAGGGAACCTTTACCTTTACCTAATATCTTCTATTTTTGGTAAAAGCATGTTCCAGAAAGGTAAGGTTGTCAGCTCATGGGGGCAGTGCCTAGGGAGAGGGCAGGGCTTGAAGAAGGGACATAGCTCAGCTGGGATGTGCTGTCCTAGAGGCCACCCTCTGAATCATAGGATCATAGAGTTGGAAGGGACCTCCAGGGTCATCTAATCCAACCCCCTGCACAAGGCAGGAAACTCACAAATACTTCTCCCTCCACGCCCCCAGTGACTCCTGTTCCACACCCAGAAAGTGGCAAAAAACCTCCAGCCAAATTGGCCTGGAGAAAAATTGCTTCCTGACCCCCAAAGTGGTGATCAGCATTTCCCTGGGCATGTTCAGAAAGGGCCACGGGAACTAAGCACAGAGGCGACCCTTCCTGCCCTCCCTCTCATGATCTGTCTTAGTCCACAGAACCATCATCGCTGTCAGAGGGTCACCTAGCCTCTGCTTGAAAACCTCCCAAGAAGGAGAGCCCACCACCTCCCAAGGAAGCCCGTTCCACTGAGGAACCTCTCGAACTATCAGGACGTTCTTTCCAATGTTTAGCAGAAAACTCTTTTGGTTTAATTTCAACCCGCTGGTTCTGCTCCAGCCGTCTGGGGCAACGGAAAAACCATCCCACACCAACCTCAATATGACAGCCCTTCAAGAACTTGGAGATGGCTATCATATCACCACCACCATATTCTCCAGGGCAACTGATCTCTGTAAAGTAAAGGTAAAGGTTCCCTTGCTCGAAAGCCAGTCGAATCCGACTCTAGGGTTGCGGTGCTCATCTCCGTTTCAAAGCCAAAGAGCCAGCGCTGTCCGAAGACGTTTCCGTGCTCATGTGGCCGGCATGGCTAAACACCAAGGCGCACAGAACGCTGTTACCTTCCCACCAAAGTGGTACCTATTTATCTACTTGCAGTTTCTTGCTTTCGAACTGCTAGGTTGGCAGGAGCTGGAACTAGAGACGGGAGCTCACTCCGTCATGCGGCACTCTCGGGTCTCGAACTGCTGAACTACTGACTTTCCACAGCCTGCAGTTCAGCGTCTTAACCACTTGAGCCACCGCAGCTCCTTCTGATCTCTGTAGTCTGGAGGTATTTCTGGGAGAACTCCAGGCCATACCTGGAGGTTGGCAGTCCTGTTAACCCTGTATGTGACCCTTTTACCTGCATTAAGAGGCACCAGCCCCTGGAAATATTCCTTGTCCTGGTTGCTGAAACAGAGGCTTTCTGGCAGTGGATTTGTGCAGAAATGCTTTGGCTGGCATTAGGGAATGTTGAACTGGGCAGGGGATTTGGAAATCTCTCTGAAATCTGACCGACCGGTGGAGCTGAGCTTGTAAAAGGACAGCTGCCGTATCCGTTTCCCAACCGTTATCGAATGCCAGATGTTCTCCGGCTTGTCGCTGGCTAAAATGCAAGAGGGGACTGTGAGAAAGTTAAAGAGGAGCGCAACGGCTGCTTTCCTATGCTAAAGATCTGATGGTCGTTTCTAGGTAAGAACTGGCCCCAAAGTCGGCCAGTGAACTTTACGGCAGAGTAATTAGCAAAGAGTAATTAAGATGCGGGATTCACTGCCGCAGGAAGTAGTGGCAGCTACAAACATAGACAGTTTCCAGAGGGGATTGGATGAACGTATGGAGCAGAAGTCCATCAGTGGCTATTAGCCACAAGGTATAGATGGGAACTCTCAGTCTGGGGCAGGTGATGCACTCTATTCTTGGTGCTTGGAAGGGGCAACAGTGGGAGGGCTTCTGGAGTTCTGGCCCTGCTGGTGGACCTCCTGATGGCACCTGGGTTTTGTCCACTGTGTGAACCAGAATGTTGGACTGGATGAGCCGTTAGCCTGATCCAACATGGCTTCTCTGACGTTCTTATGTCTGGGGCAGTGATGCTCTGTATCCTTGGTGCTTGGGGGTCCACAGTTGGAGGGCTTCTGGAGTTCTGGCCCTGTTGGTGGACCTCCTGATGGCCCCTGGGTTTTGGCCACTGTATGACACAGTGTTGGATTGGAAGGGCCATTGGTCTGATCCAACATGGCTTCTCTGATGTTCTTATGGCAGGAGTTGTGTTGCTCTGTCTTTTTGGTGCTTGGGGGGCCACAGTGGGAGGGCTTCTGGAGTTCTGGCCCCACTGGTGGACCTCCTGATGGCCCCTGGGTTTTGGCCACTGTATGACACAGTGTTGGACTGGATGGGCCATTGGCCTGATCCAACATGGCTTCTCTTATGTTCGTATGGCAGGAGTTGTGTTGCTCTGTCTTCTTAGTGCTTGGGGGAGGGCAACGGGGGGAGGGCTTCTGGAGTTGTGGTCCCACAGGTGGACCTCCTGAGTGCACCTGGTGTTTTTGGCCACTGTGTGACACAGAGTGTTGGACTGGAGGGGCCATTGGCCTGATCCAACATGGCTTCTCCTATCTTCATAGTGGGGATTTGAACTTGAGTCTCTCGCTGCCTAGTTCAACACTCCAACCACTACATGACTCAGCCTTATGCTATTTGGTAACATGCCATGTTCGTTAATGATGCTGTTTTGTCAGGAGTATTGGTTCTCAGCCTCACCGCCAGCATGCCTGATTCCTTGCATGCTATAACTTATTATGATTTTTAAAATAAGTAGTTGCTGCTCTGACCTGGTTGGCCCAGACTGGCCCAATCTCATCTGATCTCAGAAGCTAAACAGGGTCGGCCCTGGTTAGTACTTGGATGGGAGACCACAGAGGAAGGCCAGGGTTGCCATGCAGAGGCAGGCCAATGGCAAACGACCTCTGAATACCTCCTGCCGTGAAGACCATACAGGCTCGCCATAAATCAGCCATGACCAGCGTTCCCCCTAAACTGTGGAGTCTGGCGAGCAAAAATCCTACCTACTCAATGAAAATGTCTAGACAGTGTGTAGCTGCAATAAAGAAGGCCAACGCTATGCTGGGGATTATTAGGAAGGGAATTGAAAACAGATCAGCCAGTATCATCATGCCCCTGTATAAATCATTGGTGCGACCTCATTTGGAATACTGTGTACAGTTCTGGTCGCCACATCTCAAAAAGGATATGATAGCATTGGAAAAAGTGCAGAGAAGGGCAACTAGAATGAGAAAAGGGTTGGAACACCTTCCCTATGAAGAAAGGGTTAAAATGCTTGGGGCTCTTCAGCTTGGAGAAACGACGGCTGAGGGGCGATATGATCGAGGTTTATAAGATTATGAATGGGACTGAGCAGGTTGAGAAAGAAGTCCTTTTCTCCCTTTCTCACAATACAAGAACTCGTGGGCACTCCATGAAATTGCTGAGCAGTCGGGTTAGAACAGATAAAAAGAAGTCCTTCTTCACCCAAAGAGTGATTAACATATGGAATTCACTGCCACAGGAGGTGGTGGCAGCTGCAAGCATGGCCGGCTTCAAGAGGGAATTAGAGAAGCATATGGAGCAGAGATCCATCAGTGGCTATTAGCCACAGGGTGTACATAGGGACTGTGGGGGCAAGGGATGCTCTGTATTCTTGGTGCTTGGGGGGGGTCAACAGTGGGAGGGCTTCTAGTGTCCTGGCCCCACTGCTGGACCTCCTGGTGGCCCCTGGTGTTTTTGGCCACTGTGTGACACAGAGTGTTGGACTAGATGGGCCATTGGCCTGATTCAACATTGGCTTCTCTTATGTTCTTATGTTCTACCTTGTGAACTCCTGGCATTAAAGTTGTGAGCGAGTGATTTGGCTGCCGCATAAATTAGTTTGCTCTGGAGCCACATCCCTTCCTTTTCTATTTATTTATTTTAGGGTTTTTCAATACCAACGAACACGTATTCTTTTCAAGATCATTTCCATATATTTGCAGAGTCTTTAGGTCTCAATACAATTTTTTCTATCCAACTATAAAGTTTAGGCCATCTATTTACATGTCCTTCCGAATCTCGATTTTGCAGTCTTAAACTTAAATCGTCCATTTGGGAGAGATCTAAAATTTTACAAATTAATTCCTCCTTAGAGGGTATAGGATCGGGTTTCCAATTTCTTGCCCACAGAATACGCGCAGCTGAAATTATATAAGAGCCATCCCTTCCTGAGTGAAGACAGAAATGTGTGAGCTGGAGGCTAAAGAACGGTGAGCTACCTCACACTCACTCAGCTTAGAGGGAACACTGGATGACTTAATTATGCAAAGTTATTGTGCCTTGGCTTGGATGGCCGAGGCTAGCCCGATCTCGTTAGGCCTCAGAAGCTAAGCAGGGTCATAGAATCATAGAATGTTAGAGTTGGAAGGGACCCTGCAGGTCATCTAGTCCAACCCCCTGCACTCTGCAGGGTCAGCCCTGGTTAGTATTTGGATGGGAGACCTCCAAGGAAGCCCAGGTTCGGGGTGCAGAGGAAGGCGATGTTCATCTGTTCATCTCTTGCATTGAAAGCCCTCTGGGGGTCGCCATCACGGCTGTGACGAGATGGTCCTTTACACACACACACAGTTGCCAGTCTTTTTCTTTTTTTAATAAGTATTTTATTGGTTTTGCAATACTACTGGGTACGGGGAGAGGGTACTAAATCCCTACCTCTAAATTCCACAGGAAACGGGAAAGGGAAACTTGTTGTTCAGTCACACAGTCGACTCCGACTCTTCGCGACCCCATGGACCAGATCACGCCAGGCCCTCTTGTCTTCCACTGTCCTCTGAAGTTTGCTCAATTTCATGTTCGTTGCATCGATGACACTGTCTAACCATCTCATCCTTGGCTGTCCCCTTCTTCTTTGACCTTCACTCTTTCCCAGCATTAGGGTCTTCTCCAGGGAGTGCTCCCTTCTCATTTGGTGGCCAAAGTATTTGAGCTTCAATTTCAGGATCTGGCCTTCCAGGGAACAGTCAGGGTTGATTTCTTTTAGGACTGAATGATTTGATCTCCTTGCAGTCCAAGGGACTCTCAAGAGTCTTCTCCAGCACCATAGTTCAAAAGAATCTATTCTTCGGCGCTCGGCCTTCCTTATAGTCCAACTCTCGCAGCCATACATTACTACGGGGAATACCATTGCTTTGACCACATGGACTTTTGTTGGCAAGGTGATGTCTCTACTTTATATCATGCTGTCTAGGTTTGCCATCGCTTTCCTCCCAAGGAGCAGGCGTCTTTTGATTTCATGGCTGCAGTCACCGTCTGCAGTGATCTGGGATCCCAGGAATATGAAGTCTGTCGCTACTTCCACGACTTCCCCTTCTATTTGCCAAGGAGTGATGGGACCGGATGCCATGATCTAAACTAATACATCGCAAACTACTGGAATGGGGAAGGGAAACTGAAACCCACCTCTGAGCATGCTAATGGATATAGGGGAGGGTAGACGAACAGGGTGACACGATCTGGTTACGTAGGTATATATCCTTGTCACCTAGTAGTACAGAAGTGTTGTTGCTTATAAAAATTTAACAAAGAGTAATAAAAAATTTCATTAGCTAACTGGTTGGCGAAAACTGCATTATCTTGGTTTTAGAGTCTTTTCTTCTTGCGTTTCTTTTTTCCTCGGGGTTTGGGAGCGGCTGCTCCTTTCTCTGATTGTGAAGCGTCTGAAGAACTATAAAGTTTGGGGTTATCGCCTGATGAATCCTGTGAGTAGGATTCTTCTTCTTCTTCTTCTTCCTCCTCCTCAGTTTTGGATTTCTTGTCTTTTTGGCCTCACGTTGAATTAAAGTATTGGTCCACAAACTTTTTTTGCCTTAAGAACAGTGTCGATGTTAATTTTTTTATCTTCATATTTAAAACTCGGTCGTTTGCCAGTCTGTTTCTAACAGTTCTCTCTTTTGAATTTAGGACAAGCAACTCAGAAATCCCTGGAGTGTGGGTCTTTCGCATCGGCAGCAGCTCCCAGCTGAAGAACGTCGTTCCAGCAACCGTGGGCCAGAGACCGTCGTTGTCTTTCAAAGGGCATCAATTGAGCACCCCGGAGAGCGCCGTCGTCGATCGAAACATCCTGGAGGCAGAGTATACCGACGCAAACCTCGATTACGCCGAGTCCTTCTACAACGGAAACGAAGACGACTTTGTGTACTCGCCCGTAGAGCCCACCGAGCCGGCGCCGGAAACGAGACCCCGTGATCCATCAAACCTCGACGACCGACTCGATTATCACGAGCCAAGGCACTCTGGGGCTATTCTGGATTCGGACCTGGAGGCTGCGTTACTGGACCCGTCACCCAGCCGCCCGCCTCCGTACCCGGAAGTGGATACCGATCTGTTGTTCCCCGAATTGCCGTTCCTTGAATTGCCAACCCCAGCATCTTCTGTATCAGAAGAATATGATAGAACCCCGTCATTACCGTTGGTGTACGAGAGTCCGATTGAGGCCGTGACTGCTGTACTGTTGTACCATCCGGACCGTGAGGATACGCCGTCCCCGCCGGAAGAAGATGGTGGCGTCCCTTCGGAAACGGAAGCCCTTCCTGTCTACCCGGATGGGGAGGTTATCCTCGAAAGCTTCCCGGACAGCGCCCCACCTTTTAATCACCAGAGACGGGTTGTAGGTGTGGACGAAGACATCGGTTTTAACCCCGACGGTAGGCTCTTAAGAGGTTCTCCTTCGGGACGTAACGACGCCCCCCTTTCCCGTTTCCTTTTCTTCCCATCTATCGTGAGCGTTTTCTATTTTGGCTTTCTCGTGAACTGTTGTTCCCACATCTGTTTGCGCCGGTTGTTTGTGTCTGTTTTTACACAATGCACGCAAAAAAAAACCCAATATGGAAAGTTGTGTATGTCGAGTAGGAAACGTTTGGCGCGGGGGAATGGAAAATGCCCTGAAAAGAAAGATGTGGTTTGGTTTTGCGTGTGAGAGAAGTTAAACCCCCCCCCAAAGAAATGAGTTTCCGAGACAAAACTGCAAGGCTGTGGAATTTGGTGGCAGATCTGTTCCCAGTGAGACCTCGTTTTCTGCACAGTCTGAAACTTGTAGGATGTTAAATCAAGTCTGCGTTTCCCAGACTCCTGTTAACTCAGATACGTTTGGCCTCTGAATCAAAACTGGAAGCACCATTCACGTGAACACTTAAAGCTGCCTTCTACTGAATCAGGCCTCAGTCCATCAAAGTCAGTATTGCCTACTCAGACTGGCAGCAGCTCTCCAGGGTCTCAGGCAGAGGCCTTTCCCATCACCTCCTGCCTGATCTCTTTAGATGGAGATGCCGGGGATTGAACCTGGGACCTTCTGCATGCCAAGCCGATGCTCTGCTGCTGAGCCACAAACATACATGAAGCTGCCTTTTACAGAATCAGACTCTTGGACCCTCTAAGGTGGTATTGTCTACTCAGGCCGGCAGCAGCTCTCCGGGGCTCCAGGCAGAGGTCCTTCCAGGATCTTAGTTTGAGGTCTGGCCATCATCTACTGCCTGGTTGTTTTTAACTGGAGATGCCAGGGACTGAACCTGGGACTTTCTGCCCTGCCAAGCGGATGCTTTGCCACTGAGCCACGACCCCCCCCGTTCCCTTTTTCTACCCAGGAAGTCTTACATTAGCAGTATGAAAGGACAGACTGATGCATGAGTCTCTGTTCTGAACATGCCTCCCTGAGTGAAAGGAGAACATCGGAGAAGCCAATGTTGGGTCAGGCCAGTGGCCCATCCAGTCCCACACTCTGTGTCACACAGTGGCCAAAACCCAGGTGCCATCAGGAGGTCCACCAGAGGGGCCAGAACTCCAGAAGCCCTCCCACTGTGGCCCCCCCAAGCACCAAGAACACTGTGTTCCATCTAGGCCTTGTGGCTAATAGCCACTGATGGATCTGTGCTCCAGATCTTCATCCAGTCCCCTCTGGAAGCTATCTATGCTTTAGTATTTAGAAACGCTTGGAAGTTTGTTCTCCTTTATAAAGTGAAAGCTTGCATTCTTAGGAAGGTGAATTTTATTTATATTATTTCCTTCATTTACACCGTACCTTTCTCCCCAATGGGACCCTAAAATGGCTTAGAAGAAGAGACTGGATTTATACCCCGCCCTTCACTACCCAAAGGCGTCTCAGAGCGGCTGACAAACTCCTTTCCCTTCCCCTCCCCACAACAGACACCCTGTGAGGCAGGTGGGGCTGAGAGAACTCTGCCAGAAACTGCCCTTTTTCAAGAACAGCTGTGCCAGAGCTTGTGACTGACCCAACTTCATCCAGCAGGTGCAAGTGGAGGAGTGGGGAATCAAACCCGGATCTCCCAGATTAGAGTCTGCGCTCCTAAACACTACACCAAAGTGGCTTACGTAATTCTCCTTCCCCCCATTTTATCCCCGCAACAACAGACCTGGTTAGGTAGGTAGAGTGTGTGTGACTGGTGGGTGGTCACCCAGCAAGCTTCCCTGGCAGAGTGGGGTTTCGAACCTGGGTCTCCCATGTCCTAGTGTGACACTCTAGCTTCTATACCACACTGGCTCTCACATAGCACACTGGTATATCCAGCACCACTTTGCCGGAAGGAGTTCTACTGAGCCCATGTGGGAGTATGATAAGGCATGCAAACTATGTAAACTCTGTGGTTTCATAAGAATATATTGGCTCTGAAGAAGAATAATCGAAACTCTCTCGGCTGACAAGAGACGTCAGCCGGTTTTCTTAGCCTCCCTGCATACCCGAAAGTTTGGAAAGTAAGAAGCAGTAAAGAAGCTAACAGTTGTTTTCAAGGTCTGCATACAGCCCGTTTACTGGTCTTGCTCTAGGAAGGTTTCTTCATGCATACCTGCACTTCTGCATTTGTTTCAAAGCCTCAGCGCTTTAGCAGGCAATAGGTATATGTGGATCATACTAAAAGATTTACATTCTATCTCTATGCATGATTCTTTCATTAACAGTGTTTGAGACGTAGGCTTGAGTGGTATCTGAGCCTGAGTGGACAATACAGACCATGATGGACCAATGGCCTGGTTCAGTAGAAGGCAACTTCATGTGGAGGGGAGGGGCCGTGACTCAGTGGCAGAGCCTCTGCTTGGCACGCAGAAGGTCCCAGGTTCAATCCCCGGCATCTCCAGATGAAAGGACCAGGCAGGAGGTGATGAGAAAGACCTCTGCCTGAGACCCTGGAGAGCTGTAAAGAGGGGCCGTGACTCAGTGGCAGGGCCTCTGCTTGGCATGCAGAAGGTCCCAGGTTCAATCCCCAGCATCTCCAGATGAAAGGACCAGGCAGGAGGTGATGAGAAAGACCTCTGCCTGAGACCCTGGAGAGCTGTAAAGAGGGGCCGTGACTCAGTGGCAGGGCCTCTGCTTGGCATGCAGAATGTCCCAGGTTCAATCCCCGGCATCTCCAGATGAAAGGACCAGGCAGGAGGTGATGGGAAAGACCTCTGCCTGAGACCCTGGAGAGCTGTAAAGAGGGGCTGTGACTCAGTGGCAGAGCCTCTGCTTGGCATGCAGAAGGTCCCAGGTTCAATCCCCGGCATCTCCAGATGAAAGGACCAGGCAGCAGGTGATGGGAAAGACCTGAGTCTCCGGAGAGCTGCTGCCAGTCTGAGTAGACAATACTGACCTTGATGGGCCGAAGGTCTGGTTCAGTATAAGGCAGCTTCATATGTTCAAGATGATCAAGGAAGCAGCTGTGGCTCAGTGGAAGAGCCCCTGCTTGGCATGCAGAAGGTCCCAGGTTCAATCCCCGGCATCTCCAGTTAAAAAGGACCAAGCAGGAGGTGATGGTAAAGACCTCCGCCTGAGACCCTGGAGGGCTGTAAAGAGGGGCTCCGCCTTCTGTGGCCACCATTTCGTGTTCGGCTCCGCCTTCTGTGGCCACCATTTTGTGTTCGGCCCCACCTTCTGTGGCCGCCATTTTGTGTTCGGCCCCACCTTCTGTGGCCGCCATTTTGTGTTCGGCCCCGCCTTCTGTGGCCGCCATTTTGTGTTCGGCTCCGCCTTCTGTGGCCGTCATTTTGTGTTCGGCCCCGCCTTCTGTGGCCGTCATTTTGTGTTCGGCCCCGCCTTCTGTGGCCGCCATTTTGTGTTCGGCCCCACCTTCTGTGGCCGCCATTTTGTGTTCGGCCCCGTCTTCTGTGGCCGCCATTTTGTGGTAGCTATTTTGTAGTCTGGGTCCCAACCATTCCGGACAGTGTGACGCTGGAGAGGAGGAAAAGCTATTTTGCGCTCCTTTAGATATCCTGTGGGAAAGCGTGTGGCGTTGAACTCTGGCTGGCCTGTTTTCCCGCTGGTGTGCCTCCCGTGAAGTCCTTAGAGAAATTGCGCACGGAGGCAGCTGCAAGCCCCATAGACCTCGATTAGAGGAGGGGTTTCTGGAAGTTTCTGAATGTGTTTATATGTGCGTGTGTGTAAAAAGAGAGGGCCTTCTTAGGCAGGGCCTTGAATCGGAGAGCGAGGGAGAGTTCTTGGTTAGCATCGGGGGCTTGCCAACCTCTGGAGAGATCCGGGCAGCTGGCGGCAACAGCGGGAAACGGGCCAGTCCCGCTTGTGGCTGTTGGAGGTTTCGGTTCTCAGGCGTTGCTGTGAAAGGGATTTAGGGACCCTGAGAGCGGGGAGGGAAAGGGGGGCCTGCGGATCACAGCCTTTCCCTCAGCCCGAAAGGGGATGTCTTGCAGCTGGGAGATGCTGCCGGGTGACGGATTGCGTGCGGAAGTGGTTGCGTCGGGGACAGCTGCTTGGACTGGAGTTGGATTGGGGAGGGGCCGTGGCTCAGTGGCAGAGCCTCTGCTTGACAGGCAGAAGGTGCCAGGTTCAATCCCCGGCATCTCCAGTTAAAAGGACCAGGTGGCAGGTGATAGAAAGACCTCCGTCCGAGACCCTGGAGAGCTGTAAAGAGGGGCTGTGGCTCAGTGGAAGAGCCTCTGCCTGGCATGCAGAAGGTCCCAGGTTCAATCCCCGACATCTCCAGTTAAAAAGGACCAGGCAGGAGGTGATGGGAAAGACCTTTCACCTCCTGAGACCCTGGAGAGCTGCTGCCAGTCTGAGTAGACAATACTGACCTTGGTGGACCCAGTGCCTGATTCAGCAGAAGGCAGATTCATGGGCTGACCCTGCTTGGCTTACAAGATCTGATGAGATTGGGCTGGCCTGGACCACCCGGGTCACGGCCAATCCTTACTGCAGCAGAAAGGGCGCCGGGCAGATCCGTCTCCTTTAGAACGATGAAGTTGACAGATGAGATGGAATTCCGTAAGCCTGCAGGCTCAGTTTAAATCTCCCTTATCTGCGCTTTGTGGAGAAACGAACCTGAGAGGCTTTCATATGGGAACCATTTTCTGGCCTTCTTCCCATGAAAGCGGGCGCGACTTTTAGCCGTGTGAAGGATGGACGTAAAGGAAACAGAACAGCTAACGAGAGCAAAGAAAATGCGAAGGAGATCTTGGGGTAAGGGTGGACCGCAAACTGAATATGAGCAGTCAGCGTGATGCGGCGGCAAAGAAGGCGAATCCAGTCTTGGGTTGTATTCAAAGGGCCGTAGCATCGAAATCGCAGGAGGTCATCACAGCCCTTCTGTATACTGCTTTGGTCAGGCCGCACCTGGAGTCCTGCGTGCAGTTCTGGAGGCCTCGCTTCAAAAAGGATGTGGGCAAAATCGAGAGGGTGCAGAAGAGAGCGACGAGGACAATCAGGGGTCTGGAGACTGAGCCCTACAAGGAAAGGCTGAGGGCCCTGGGAATGTTTAGTTTGAAGAAGAGGAGATTGAGGGGGGGAGGACCGGATTGCTCTCTTTAAATATTTGAAAGGCTGTCGTGTGGAGGAGGGCAAGGAGCTGTTCCAGTCGGCAGCAGAGGAGAGGACGACAGTAGCAGGTGGATGACAATAGGAGGTGGATGAAAACAGCAGGCATGATTGGATTAGGTGTGACATGCAGAGGGGGCCGTAGGCGTGGAGAAAACTGCATGGGTAATGAGACAGGAAACCGAGGTCTCGATTCAGTCCAGGAGGGTCCATTGCCTCGAGTGTCATAACCAGTCGCAATTCAGCAGT
Source organism: Gekko gecko (assembly GCA_029375565.1). Classification (NCBI taxonomy): domain Eukaryota; kingdom Metazoa; phylum Chordata; class Lepidosauria; order Squamata; family Gekkonidae; genus Gekko; species Gekko gecko. The sequence continues at coordinate 240,840,240 of JAPDNY010000003.1, read as the reverse complement.
CCGTCTTTCTAATTTCACTTTGAAATTCCTTTTGTAACAGAACTGCTACTCTTAGGTCAGCAACTGAATGTTCTGGAAGGTTAAAATGTCGTGTCTCCCCCCCCCCCCCAGTTTTGATTGTTCTGGTTTCTAATGTCAGACTTATGTTCCATTTATTCTTTGTCATAGGGACTGGCCTTTTTGTCCAGTGTTGAGGGTGGAAGGACATTGCTGACTTGTAAAAGAAAATGAGACAGACTGAAACAAGAGGATGAGGCAAACTTCTCGAAAAGAGAGGCCATGCCTTTGGGGGCTGACGTCCAGGACATGCGTTCCAAATAGTGGCAAGCTTGATGCGTGAAGCTGCCTTCTAATGAACCAGGCCCTTGGTCCGTCAAAGCCAATATTGCCTTCTCAGACTGGCAGTGGCTCTCCAGGGTCTCAGGCACAGAAAGGTCTTTCCCATCACCTACTTGCCTGCTCTTTTTAACTAGAGGTTGCACCTGGGACCTTCTGCAGGCCAAGCTGATGTTCTACCACCGAGCCCTGGCCCCTCTCCAAATTGACAGCAGGCCTCAGGCCTTTGTGGGACAGAGACTTCCTTGAGGCCTAGAGGTCACTAGTTGCCTCAGCCTTAGGCCCAAGATCAGGGCACAGCCTAATTTACCTCACAGCTGTGTTGTGAACATAGCTGCCTTCTACTGAATCGGACCTTTAGTCCATCAAGGCCCGCATTGTCTACTCAGGCTGCCGGTGGTTCTCCAGGGTCTTGGGCAGAGGTCTTTCGCATCACCCGCTGCTAGATCTGTTAACTGGAGATGCCAGGGGTTGAACCTGGGACCTTCTGCGTGCCAAGCAGAGGCCACAGCCCTCCTCCCCAAAGTAATATTCAGAGATTTAGTATTGACGGCTGAGATGGGCAGCAGCTGTCCCAGATCTCCGGGTGAGGCCTTTCACGTCACCTGCTAGGTGGTCCTATCTACTGGAGATGCCGGGGATTGAACCTGGGACATTCTACATGCCAAGCAGAGGCTCTGCCACTGAGCCACAGCCCCTCCCCAGTCGGACCAGTTGCTCTCCTCAACCTGGCCTTCCCCACCGGATTGTCCTGAGGGGAAAAATGGAGGAGGGAAGAACTATGTATACCACCTCTAGCTGCCTGGAGGAAGATCAGGATAGAGGTGGTACCTTGAAAGGTGTGATACTAGATCTTCCTTTCCCTCCCTCCCTTATCTGTAGTCCGCCTTTCTCCCAGAATCTCAAGGTGGATTACGTAAAGCACGTCAGGACAGTCAACAAGATGGGACATACAGTAAACAAGTTTGGTGTAGTGGTTAAGTGCGCGGACTCTAATCCGGGAGAACTGGGTTTGATTCCCCACTCCTCCACATGCAGCTGCTGGATGACCTTGGGCAAGCCGTAGTTCTGACAAGAGCTGTTCTTGAAAAAGAGCAGTTTCTGTCAGAGCTCTCTCAACCCCACCTACCTCACAGGGTGTCTGTTGTGGGGAGGGGAAGGGAAGGGAGTTTTGGGTAATGAAGGGCGGGATATAAATCCAATCTCTTCTCTTCTTCTAAATAGGATTTGGGTCATAGTGTTAATATGCCACATGAAAGGATGCATAATAATAATAATAATAATAATAATAATAATAATAATAATAATAATAATTATTATTATTATTATTATTATTATTATGTTACCCAACCCCGCAAGCGGGCTCTGGTCGATTAACAACTTTAAAACCGATAAAATACAGTCATCGTGAAATAAGAGTGTTGCAAAGCACATAGTACTTTGGATCCTACATAGTAGGATCCAGCTTGCAGCAAACAATATACGGCAGTATAGACCACAGTCCCAAATAATTTCTCCAAGGAAATTTTGGACAGTGCTACCCTATTGCTTGTGTAGAAAAGCCCTCTCAAATAATTCGGTTTTGCATTGTTTGCGGAAGCCAGGAGTAGGGGAGCCTTCCTGATCTCCTCGGGCAGCAGTGGTTTTGTCTAAAGATGGCTGTCGTCTCCCTGTTGTTGTTGTTATTATATTTACAAGAAGCGGGGACCCGCAATACTCACGGGGGAGGGGAGAAGGAGCTCCACGTGGAGGAGGAGGAGGAAGCAGCTGCAGGTGAGCCTTCTCCCTTGCACCGACGGTGAGGCCTGGGCCTGCCAATCCTTCTCCCCCCAAATTCCCCCGGCACCGACAGCAAGGCCTGCACGGCTCGCAGCCCCCGGGCCCGCCAATACTTCTCCCCCACCCTGGCAGCAAGCTACGCAGGCCCGAGAAGCCTTTTTCCGCTCCCCCCCCCAGGCACCGGCGGCGAGGCCTGAGCGGTTCCCAGCCACCGGGCCTCCCCCCCAATGGCCAGAGCGTTCTCTGCGCATGTGCAGGGAACACTTTTACTTTTGGGGGGATTTAAATAGCCCCCATATATTTTTTTCAACTTTTTAGATTTTTCTACACACCCAGGGACTACTCCAAGTGTGCAGGGAAATCTCTCTGCCCCCCGATGTGCGGATTTCGGTATCCGCACAGAGGGGGCAACTTGGCTATTAGATATATAGAGATGAATCGCCCAATCCCTGCCACAGCAAGGCCCCGGGCGATGTACGAAAGCCATAAAACAAAACAAACATAAAATCAGTTAGAACATTAATAAAACCTTTCAACAATCAGATGGCGAGTAATTAACCAATCCCAGTTTCAGCTGGCGGCTACTTCACAGGCAAGGGAGAAGAGGGCGAGGTAGATGTAAATAGCGGAGGACAGAAAAAGGATTTTCTTTTGCCCACTGCAGTAAGTCCCGTCTTAAGACCCTTGTTGGGTCAGGCAAGACTTTCCGTCTGGTTCAGCATCCTGTTTCCCAAAGTGGTCGGCCTGGGGCTTACGGGAGGCTGTTTCCTACTCGGGGGCTGTTCGCTCTGAGGAAGGGCCGTAGCTTAGCGGTGAAGAAAGTTCTGGGTTCGATCGTTAGCATCTCCAGTTAGAAGATCTCCTATAGCAGAGACGCGAAAGACCGTTCCAGGCCGAGAATGAGATGGACAGAGGAGATAAGGCAGCTGAATGCCATGTTTGGCTGACTTGGTTGCTCCAGAGAAGAGATCCAAGCTCAGAGTGTTTGGGGGCCCAGGTTCAAATTGCCGCTCTTGCGGGATAACCTTGGGGCAAGCCACACGCTCTCAGGCTGCGGTCACACACACTAAATAATCCACTTTCAATCCACTTTTCAATTGGATTTTGCCAGTTCACACAGTAAAATCCAGCTGGAAAGTGCACTGAAAGTGGATTGAAGGTCCTACCTCGCAGGCTTGTTGTCACGATAAAATGGCAGAGAGTCGAACAAGGTAAACAGCTTTGGGTCCCTGCTGGGGAGAAAGGTGAGACAGAAATGAAGAAGAAGAAGAAGAGGAGGAGGGGCGGCAGGAGGAGGAGGAGGAGGGGGAGAAGATGGAGAAGCAGAATGGATTTATACCCCACCCTTCACTACTCGAGTCTCAGAGTGGCTTGCAATCTCCTTTCCCTTCCCCTCCCCACAACAGGCACCCTGCGAGGTAGGTGGGGCTGAGAGAGCTCTCCCGAGAACTGTTCTTGAGAGAACAGCTGTGAGAGAGCTTGTGACTGACCCAAAGTCACACCAGCAGCTGCATGTGGAGGAGCGGGGAATCAAACCCGGTTCTCACCAGATGAGAGCCTGCACTCTTAACTGCTGCACCAAACTGGCTCTTAGCCGCTTCGCCAAACTGAAGGAAGTAAAGGAAGCGTTGCATTCTGTTTGACAAGCCGCGTCGATGCTCTTCGGGCAGCCTCCATTTTTTAACGACTTGTGCTTTGCTTTTAGTGTTCACGTACAGTGCGGCCAACGTGGAAACCTGCGAGCGTCACCACGGCCAGTGCTCCCAGCATGCCTTCTGCACGGACTACAGCACCGGTTTCTGCTGCCACTGCCAGGCCAAGTTCTACGGGAACGGCAGACACTGCTTACCAGAAGGTACGTTGAGCTTTTGTTTCATAGAATCCTAGAATCACAGAGCTGGAAGGGCCCATAGAGGCCATCTAGTCCAACCCCCTGCTCAATGCAGGATCAGCCTAAAGCATCCCTGACAAGTGTCGATCCTGCCGCTGCTTCAGGACTGCCAACGAGGGTAGAAAATTGTTACAAAATGATGTATAGATGGTATATGACACCAAAGAAAATTGCTAATATGAATGAGAATATGTCTAACAAATGTTGGAAATGTAAGAAAAAAGAGGGCTCGTTTTACCATATGTGGTGGACGTGTGAAAAAGCAACTGCTTATTGGACTGAGATTCATAATGAAATTCAGAAAATCTTGAAATGTACTTTGAAAAAAGAGCCAGAAATGTTCCTTTTAGGATTAAAATTAGAAGGAGTTAAAATAGCAAAAAGAACTTTGTTATGGTATCTAATTTCAACTGCGAGAATGACATACGCTCAGTTCTGGAAACAAGAGCAGGTACCTGATAAATGGGAGTGGATTGAGAAAATGAATTTTTATGGCTGAAATGGACAAGTTGACAAAAAAAGCTTCATGGATTAGAAGACGAAGAATTTTTAGCAGACTGGAAAGATTTTAAAGACTATTTAGAGCTTAACTGGGATGTGAAAAATAGATTACTTTGTTTTGATAGCTATTAATAACAGAAATGTTGCAACAGAAGAGGTTGCAATAGAAAAGTTACCGATTGGTCAAAATCGAAAAAGGAAAATATTGAAATGTAAAATTTGAATATTAAGAATGAATTTGAACATATGAGAACATTGATTGAAATGTTAAGGGGGGTGGAGCATTGTTGGAAGCCAGGGGTGGGGTGGGGGAATAAATTTTGTAGAAAAGGATATGACAAGAATTGTAAGTCAAATGTGAAACATGTTAATATATCCGGTTAATAAATTTTCTTTAAAAAAGAAAAGGACTGCCAACGAGGGGAAGCTCCCCACCTCCCCAGGCAGCCGATTCCACTGTGGCACGACTCTTAAACATTTCCCCCCTAATATCCAGCCGGTACCTTCCCGCCGTTTCAAGTGCCAGGCAGCCTGTGAGAAATATTCACGCCAGAGTTGCACTTCGGTGGGTTTAGCCTGCCGTGGGTAACTCCCTCACATCCACATGGAGCTCCCGCTTGCAGAAATTGTCAGGTTCAAAAGCAAGTAGATCCAAGCATTCTTAGGAGTAAGAAGGGCTTTATTGGAATACAGTGCTAAAACCCACAGTGTAAAAGCTATTGTCAGGAATGGCGGTACAAGCTGCTCAAGCATGGTTATAGTGTGATGCAAAATGTGACTAGCAAATGACCTGCAAGCGCATGCGCGGGAAACTCCCGGCGGGAGAGTTACTTAATGGACGGGAGACGACTCCCTCCTCCCCTCGGCTTCACAGGAATGGAAAATTCTCATAGACTTAAGAATAGCCCAAAGCCCGCATTCAAGGCCACCGTGATAACACCGAGCAGCAGAGAAGACGCTCCCACGTTACAGCTAGCATACCTACGCAAGCGCAGAAGCAGGGACGAGATAGGGAAACACAGAACAATGGAACACAGTGTGAAACATCAAACAACCATTACTGACAAAATATGCCGGACTGAATATCACACTTCTCCATCCATATTAAAACAAACAAACAAACAAAAACATGCAACCAGCTTTGGTTTGCCTCGGGGCCATGCGGGGAAGGGAGAAGGGATTTAACCCTTCAACCTCCGTTTTCTTTAGCTCACTGGAACTGGGCTATCTACTTTAACATGTTAAGGATAAAAACATGTTTTGGATGATAAAATCATTGTGCAGGGAGCCTGATTAGTAAAAGCGAGGAGAGAATGAAAGGTTAAACGCCCTCTCCCTTCCCCACATGGCCTCGAGGCAAACTGAGGCCGCATGAGCCGGCAGTTTGCACGTTATAAATAAGTGACAATCGGTTCTAGGAATTCATGAAGGATTGGAAAACCAGGTGATAAATCCCTAAAGAAATAAATACGAATGGAGGAACCGGTTGGCCACTGTGTGAGACAGGATGCTGGACTAGATGGACCCTCACTGGTCTGTTCCAGCAGGGCTCTTCTGATGTTCTTAGGAAGGCCTCGGCCTCTCTGCCCTGTTGTGGGCCCTCCAGAGGAACTGGCTGGCCACCGTGTGAGACAGGATGCTGGACTGGATGGACCACTGGTCTGATCCAGCAGGGCTCTTCTGATGTTCTTATGAGGGCCTCGGCCTCTCTGCCCTGATGCTGGCCCCCTGGAGGAACTGGTTGGCCACTGTGTGAGGCAGGATGCTGGACTAGATGGACCACTGGCCTGATCAACAGGGTTCTTCTTATGTTCTTCTGTATTTGTTTAAAAATGAAAGTGAGATCTTATGAGATCCTAATTGTGTACAGTGTGCCAAACTCTCCTCAAAGTTCCGCATTGTGTGAGCAGGATTTTCTCCCAATGCCTCAGGTGCTGCCCATCGCCTCAACGGTAAAGTGAGCGGGAATCTCCTGGTGGGACAGACGCCCGTGCAGTTCAGCGACGTCGATCTGCACGCCTACATTGTGGGCAATGACGGGCGAGCTTACATTGCCATCAGCCACATCCCGCAGCTGGCAGCCCGGGCGATGATGCCTTTGGCGGCCATCGGGGGCCTCTTCGGCTGGCTGTTTGCGCTGGAGAAACCTGGGTATGAAAACGGCTTCAGTATCGCTGGTGAGTAGAACGTAGACCGGGTGGGAACAGACAAGGCTGTGCAAATGGTGTGCTTTTGGTCTACGCGTTGATACCATTCTGCACCCAGGAAAGTTCTGTTCTGCAACTGGAATAGATTATTCGAAGGGCTTTCCTGCATTTTCATTTCCCTCACTCTTAAGTTCCTGTTTCTTCAGGTTTCCCCCCCTGTTCTGCATGCGTTTTTCTTCCTTTTGGGGTTAATTCGATATTTATTTATTTTATCGGATTCGTGTCCCGCCCTCAGAGCGGGATCCATCAAATGTAATATACAAATAATTTAAAAGAATTAAAATACAATAGATAAAATACAGTGCAATTCCTATATGATCGATCAGAGCCTCAGCAGATGTAGCCATTACCATTGGTGTCCCAGATATTACTCAGGTCTGATCCTTGGAAGGGGAGGCCCAATAGATAGATAAAAAAGAGTCTTTATATAAAGACTTAGTCTTATTTCTACAAAACACATCTACCCCCTACAAATGGATTATACCAGAGGGCATTCTCTTCAAAAACAACAAGAAGAAAGAAAGGATTGATTGTGTCACAAAGGCTAAAGACTTTCTGGAACAGTTGCAAAAGCCAGCAAAGCCTCGGGTGGGTGACAATGAAGAGGATAACGACCAGAGAAGTCATGGAGAACTTTCATAATCATCTTCTGAAGAAGAATCTGACTCAGAATTAGGGGCAGCGGCCCCTAAAACTCCTAAAGCCAATTGAGACTATAATCTCAGAAAAAAGAAAGATAAATATTAGCTTTATCTCTAGAGCTTGAATTTAAACAATTCTTATTAGATTCTCAGGTGTTCTTTATATAGTTAATGGTTCCAGATGAATTTACTAACTTTTTTCATTTATTCCACACCCAAGGCGCAAAAAAATGACTGTAGACGTTATATGATCACCGCTTCTTGGGTTTTCAGTGGTTATCTTTATTTTCTCCCATAGTTTGTAGTTTCCCCCTTACTTGTTTTCTGTGTAGTTTTTAGAAAAGCAATAAAAAGTGTTCTTTTTTTAAAAAAAAAAAAAAGATAGATAAAAAAGAGGACAGCTGCCACCTCAGCTAAAAGCCTGGCGGATGAGCTCTGTCTTGCAAGCCCTGCGGAACTATAAAAGGTCCCGCAGGGCCTTGATTTCGTATGGGGGTTCATTCCACCCAGTAGGGGCCAGGGCCGAAAAAAGCCCTGGCCCTAGTCGAGACAAGGCGGATGTCCCTGGGGCTGGGGACTACCAGTAGAAGTTGATTAGCAGGTTGTTAACGCTCTTTGGGGCTCATATTACACTGGTCTATGTCTGGCATCTCTCCCTACAGATTTTAACTACAGGTTTTTATGTCGGACGTAAACCGGTGTAATATCAAAGTGACCACTAGAGGGAGCGAAAGGAAAGTGTGTGGGCCCCTCTCAGATAGGGCAGTAATCTAGATAGGGCTCTGAAGTTTCACCAGCACATCACTGGAAATCTCTTTGAGCGCCCCTCTCTGGCTTTGGGTGCTTATCTATGTATTGCTCATTCTCTTTCACGCCTCTTTTCTCATTCACGAGAGCTGGAAACTTGCCTGTTTTTTAAAAAAAGGAGGTGAGCTTTCCCAGACTGCAGAATTCTGCAACCTGTGCCACATGTTGTGATGTTTCTGTGTTATGCAGAACTGTGAAATGCAGGTAGCCCTGCAAAGAGAACATCAATCAAATCAAGCCCTCTTCCCTTCAACAATTTGTTGGAGAGGTCTAGCTTGCTGGGAGAGCGCATGGCTCTGAGGCCTGGTTCTGTCTTTCACACATTTTTCCCGCCTTCCTCCAAGGAAATCTGGGCAGCGTATGCTGCTCCCCCCCTCACCGGTGTTCCCTCTAAGCCCAAGTTAGTGTGAGCCAGCTCACAGTTTTTTAGCCTCCGGCTCACACATTTTTCTCTTAGCTCAGGAAGGGACGGCTCCAGAGCAAACTAATTTATGCAGTAGTCAAATTGCTCACTCACAACTTTAATGCCAGTAGCACACGAGGTAGAATTTTTGCTCACAAGACTCCACAGCTTAGAGGGAACATTGCCCCTCACTCCCTTTATCTTCACGACGACTCTGAGGTAGGTTACGTGGAGGAGAGAGAGGAAGTGGTTCAAGGTGATCTTTGTGGTGTGAGTAGGGATTTGAACCCAGGCCTCAAAGAATCACAGTTGGGCGGGGTCCATAGAGGCCATCTAGTCCGACCCCCTGCCCAATGCAGGATCAGCCTAGATCATCCCTGACAAGTGTCTGCCCAGCCGCTGCTTCGAGACTGCCAGTACTGAGGGGGGAGCTCACCACCTCCCCAGGCAGCTGACTCCACTGTCGAGCGACTTAACTGTAAAAACGGTTTCCCTAAGGTCCAGCCGGTACCTTCCCGCCCTTCATTTAAAGCCATTCTTGCGAGTCCTCTCCTCTGCTGCCAACAGGAACCGCTCCCCGCCCTCCTCTGAGTGACAGCCCTTCAAAGACTTCAAGAGAGCAATCCTGTCCCCCCCCCCAAACCTCCTCTTCCCCAGACTGAACGTTCCCAAGTCTCTCAGCCTTTCCTCAGAGGGCTTCTTGATCTCCAGGCCCCCAATCATCCTCGTCTCTCTCCTCTGCATCTGCTCCACAGCCTTTTTTGAAGTGAGGCCTCCAGAACTGCACACACTACTCCGCATGTGGCCTGACCAAAGTGGTATACAGCGGGACGATGACATCTTGTGATTTGGTTTATATGCCTCGGCTGATAACACCCCAAGATCACATTAGCCTTTTTTGCCGCTGCATTACGCTGACTGCTCATATTTAGTTTTATAGTCCGTATCCCAAGATCTTGTTCAGAAGTGCTACCCAGGAGTGTGTCCCTCATCCAGTACGGGCACTTCTCATTTTTGTTACCTAGGTGTAGAACTCGGCACTTATCCTTGTTGAATTGCGTCTTATTCGCGTCTGCCTGCTTTCCCATCGTGTTCAGATCGCGTCGAATGCCGTCTCTACCTTGTCACTTGCCTTGTCTTCTTCCAAACAGGTGCTCAATTCACTCACAATTTTGAAGCCACGTTCTATCCGGGAGAGGAGAAGGTCTTTGTCCGGCAGACGGCGGAAGGGCTGGATGCGGAAAACTACCTCAGCGTTAAGACGGACGTTCAAGGGCGGGTGCCTTCGGTCCCTGAGGATTCCACAGTCTACATCACGCCTTACAAGGAAATCTACCACTACTCGGATTCAGGTATGGGGGGACGTTCTCCTGACCGCTTCTTGTGTGCTTTATGTGGTAATTTGTCTATCCCAGGGGCCCCAGTTTGGTGCAGTGGTTAAGAGCGCGGACTCTAATCTGGGAGAAGTGGGTTTGATTCCCCCACTCCTCCACAGGCAGCTGCTGGTGTGACTTTGGGTCAGTCCCAAGTTCTCTCGGAGCTCTTCTCTCAGAAGCAGTTCTCTCAGGGCTCTCTCAGCCCCGCCTACCTCACAGGGTGTCTGTGGTGGGGAGGGGGAGAAAAAGTTCTCTTTGTCAACTCTCGTGCCTAATTTTATCAAATTCTATTATGCCTCCCCCTTAGTCATCTCTTTTCCAAACTGCAAAGTCCCAGAGACTCTTCGGCCTTTCCTCACTGAGAAGAAGAAGAGAAGAGTTTGTATTTATACCCCACCCTTCACTGCCCAAAGACGTCTCAGAGCGGCTGACAAACTCCTTTCCCTTCCCTTCCCCACAACAGACACCCTGTGAGGTAGAAGAAGAGAAGAGATTGGATTTATACCCCGCCCTTCACTACCCAAGGGAGTCTCAGAGCGGCTCACAAACTCCTTTCCCTTCCCCTTCCCACAACAGACACCCTGTGAGGTAGGCGGGACTGAGAGAGCTCTGACAGAAACTGTCCTTGAGAGAACAGCTGTGCCAGAGCTTGTGACTGACCCAAGGTCACATCAGCAGGTGCAAGTGGAGGAGTGGGGAATCAAACCCGGTTCTCCCAGATAAGAGTCCGCGCACTTCACCACCACACCAAGCTTCACCAAACTGGCTCTCCCCTCATTGTCTTGGTTGCCCTCCTCTGCACGTTTTCCAGCCCCGTGATGTCCTTTTGGAGATACGGTGAACTGTACATACTATTCCATTCAACGTTAAGCCAGTTTGGTGTAGTGGTTAAGTGCGCGGACTCTTATCTGGGAGAACCGGGTTTGATTCCCAACTTCTCCACTTGCACCTGCTGATGTGACCTTGGGTCAGTCACAAGCTCTGGCACAGCTGTTCTCTCAAGGACAGTTTCTGTCAGAGCTCTCTCAGCCCCACCTACCTCACAGGGTGTCTGTTGTGGGGAGGGGAAGGGAAAGGAGTTTGTAAGGCGCTCTGAGACTCCTTTCGGGTAGTGAAGGGCGGGGTATAAATCCAATCTCTTCTCTTCTTCTACCTCACAGGGTGTCTGTTGTGGGGAGGGGAAGGGAAAGGAGTTGGTAAGCCGCTCTGAGACGCGTTTGGGCAGTGAAGGGCGGGGTATAAATCCAATTTCTTCTTCTTCTTCTACCTTGCAGGGTGTCTGTTGTGGGGAGGGGAAGGGAAAGGAGTTTGTAAGCCGCTCTGAGACTCCTTTCGGGTAGTGAAGGGCGGGGTATAAATCCAATCTCTTCTCTTCTTCTACCTCACAGGGTGTCTGTTGTGGGGAGGGGAAGGGAAAGGAGTTGGTAAGCCGCTCTGAGACACCTTTGGGCAGTGAAGGGCGGGGTATAAATCCAATCTCTTCCTCCTCCTCCTCCTCCTCCTCCTCTTCTTCTTCTTCTTCTTCGGTGCCAGAGGTTCAGTGGTATACACGTTTTTGCACGATGTCTGGCCCGAGGTTGGCTGAAGGCACATAATTAAAAAAAAATACAAATCAAATCAAATTTTATCACCGGCGAGACCGACGAGGTTAAAATACAGCTTGGACAACTAATGCATAAAGATTGAAATCACAGCACAATTACAATTTATACTTCGGCCTCTAGCATTTTCCTAGGTCAATAGTTCCGCTTTCTACAAGCCAATGCAGAAAACCTTGCCACCGCATAAGATACAGGTTTTTGACTGTCTTCCAAAAGGTATATCCGAAGAATTTCAGAGTTCAAACCAACATAATATTGCAATGGCTTAAATCTAGAAAGTAGGGGGAATAAGTACCTGGTGTCTTTCTTCTCGCTGATATTCACAATGTAGGAGTATGTGTGTAATTGATTCAACCACATTACTCGAACAAGGACAACATGGTGGCTGAACAGGCTGTAGATAATGGGGAATTTCAGACAGCTGATATAATCCGGAAGAGGAACGGGTCCCAAACGGTTTCTGGTCTGGCATTTCAGACAGAACTGTTTTAGAACCGGTTCCCTACCAGAATATATTTGTAATTTCACACAGAATCACTTCTGTCCCATTCAGGAAACGGGGCTGAAGTGTTTTACCTGTCAACTGCTTCCAAGTAGTCATCAGTTTCTTCTCCCGGATCCGATACGCGTTTTTCCCGCCTTTTTCACCTTGCGTGGGCGATCTCCGGCTTTTTTTTTTTTAACATTCGCTTTAGAGTGCTATAACGCTATAGTGGTATAGCGCTATAGCGCAATAGCATCATAGCAACCCCATTGGAGTGCCTGGAGTGTTGTATTATAGCACTATAGCGCTATAAAGCGAACATTTTTTTAAAAAAGGCGCGGCGGGAAAACAAAGCGGTGCAGTCTGAATTGCCAAACCGCTTCTGATTCGGCTCTTTTCCAGTCAGGAAAGCCATGTGTGAAATGGCAGCCCTGTACCGGTTTACTTCAAGACGAATCAGAAACGGCTTCAATCTGGCAGAATCTCGGTAATGTGAAATTCCCTAATATCTACCCTGTAGAGGTGCTGATGGAAATGCATCAAAACGTGCTCTTGAGAGTGCCCATCTGTCCCACTCATAGGTGATAATCTGAAAGGTCTGAGGGTACTCTATAACTCGGCCCTTTTTTCAAACGCCTATACAGTAATTCTCTAATGTGACACTTTTTTCTGATATTCTTTTTCGCTTCCTTCCCACAGTGGTGACGTCCACCTCTTACCGGGAGTATTCCCTCACCTCCCGGAGCCTCAATCAAACCTTTTCCTACCGGCTGCTTCAGAATATCACGTACCAGAGCTGCCCGCACGGGCGCCACCGCTGGGTAGTCCCTGCCGCCCAGCAGCTGACGGTCGACCGGATCTTTGCCCTGTACAACGAGGAGGAGAGGGTGTTGCGTTACGCCGTCACCAACCAGATCGGGTCCCTAACTCAAGGTGAGTCCTGAATCTGGGAAGGGCCGGTTTTCGTGGCCTTCCGGCTCTCTGGAGGACTTCCTTATCCCTAGATGGGACATCAGCATCCAAAATGGCAGCCCTGCTGAGACGGAAGCATAGGTGGGCGTTTCTCCAGTTGTTGTGACTTGCCTCTTCTCTTGCAGCAAAACAGAAAGGGGTTCGGCGGCAGAGCTTCTGCATGGCATGCAGAAGGTCCCAGGTTCAATCCCCGGCATCTCCAGTCAAAAGGACCAGGCAGGAGGGGATGGGAAAGACCACCGCCTGAGACCCTGGAGAGGCGTAAAGAGGGGCTGTGGCTCAGTGGAAGAGCACCTGCCTGGCATGCAGAAGGTCCCCGGTTCAGTCCCCGGCATCTCCAGTTGAAAGGACCAGGCAGGAGGTGATAGGAAAGACCACCGCCTGAGATCCTGGAGAGCAGTTGCCAGTCAGAGTAGGCAACACTGAATCTGATGGACCAAGGGTCTGACTCAGTATAAAGCAGATTTATGTGTTTTTGGGAAGGGGCTGGGGCTCAGTGGTAGAGCATCTGCTTGACATGCAGAAAGTTTGAGGTTCAATCCTCGGCATCTCCAGCTAAAAAAGACCAGGCAGTACGCAGTGTGAAAGACTTCTGCTTGAGGCCCTGGAGAGCGGCTGCCAGTCTGTGTGGACAATACTGGCCTTGTTGGACCAGTGGTCTGATTCAGTAGAAGGCAGCTTCATGTGTGTTGGGGGGGGCTGTTGCTTAGTGGCAGAGCCTCTGCTTGGCATGCAGAAGGTCCTAGGTCCAATCCTCCGACATCTCCAGTTAAAAAGGACCAGGTAGGAGGTGATGGGAAGGACCTCTGCCTGAAACCCTGGAGAGCTGTAAAGAGGGGCCGTGGCTCAGTGGCAGAGCCTCTGCTTGGCATGCAGAAGGTCCCAGGTTCAATCCCCCGGCATCTCCAGTTAAAAAGGACCAAGCAGTAGGTGATGTGAAAGACCTCCTCCTGAGACTCTGGAGAGCGGCTGCCGGTCCGAGTAGAGAATCCTGACCATGATGGGCCAATGGTCTGATTCAGTTTAAGGCAGCTTCAAGAGTTGACCTGTTTGTTCAGCTGTTTCACACGGCTGGGTAAAAGATTCCCTGCAAGAAGAAAGTTGCATAGCAGCAAGAGGTTCAGACTAGAACACTCTTCCCTGAAGTGCTAGCTCCCTGCATGCAGGCAGTAACTCAAAATGCCAACGCAGACACTCTGAAGTGGTCCTGGGAAGGGACTGTTCTGTCTCACTCTACTGGTCGGGTAGCACAGCTCCGGAAGGGAGAGCCAATTGTTCATAACCGTCAGAAATCCCAGTCTTACTGCATGGCTTATTAGACATCCTGTCGATTACGTTGGCTTACAATGTGCAAACCACTTTGAGCCTCAGTGAAAAAGAATTAATCACGTAAATAAATAGAACCCCGAATTCTCCCTGGAAGCTAAAATGACCAGACTGAGGCTATTTATTTTGTTTTATTTTATTTGGTGTAGTGGTTAAGTACGCTGCGGACTCTAATCTGGGAGAACCGGGTTTGATTCCCCACTCCTCCACTTGCAGCTGCTGGATGACCTTGGGCAAGCCGTAGTTCTGTCAGAGCTGTTCTTTCAAGGGCAGTCCTCGGGAGAGCTCTCTCAGCCCCACCTCTCACAGGGTGTCTGTTGAGGGGAGGGGAAGGCAAAGGAGATTGTAAGCTGTTCTGAGACTCCGAGTGAAGGGCAGGTTATAAATCCAATCTCCTCCTCCTCCTCCTCTTCTTCTTCTTCTTCTTCATTTCTATTTCTATTTCTATCCTACCCTTCCCACAAGCGTGCTCAGGGCGGGTTACAACATTCATATAAAACAATAAAATCAAGATGATAGACTTAACCCTTAAAACGATGGCTATCAAACTACAGCACAACTGCTACAATGGTGCCCTGGTGTTACACAATTAAAGGCAGAAAGGGCTAGATCCTGGAAGGGATTCCAGATTATAAGTACCCTACCTTGGGTACCCAAGTGCCGCATGATGGAGTGAGCTCCCGTCTCTTGTTCCAGCTCCTGCCAGCCTAGCAGTTCGAAAGCAAGAAATAGCAAGTAGATAAATAGGCACTGCTTCAGTGGGAAGGGAACAGTGTTCCGTGCGCCTTGGCATCTAGTCATGCTGGCCACAGGACCACAGAAATGTCTTCGGACAGTGCTGGCTCTTCGGCTTGGAAATGGAGATGAGCACCACACCCCTGGAGTCGGATTCGACTGGCTTTCGAGCAAGGGGAACCTTTACCTTTACTACCTCGGGTAAACCAAGGCAGTTATCATTCTGTGTCCTCGGAAATTGAAGACCCACGGTACAGACGGCAACAGAACGGTAACGGGACGGTGACAGGAGGGACCCGACGACCTTTGATGTCCGCCGCCTCACCCAAAATTGTGCAGTGGTCACATTATGCGAAAGCAAGCGTCACTGGGAAAGACGATAATGATGGGGAAAGCCGAAGGCAGCAGGAAAAGAGGAAGGCTGAACATGAGATGGGTGGGCTCGGTCGAGGGAGCCACGAGGGCCCTCAGGCTGCAAGACCCGAGCATGGCTGCTAACAACAGGACATTTTGGAGGCCATTCATTCATAAGAACAGAAGAGAAGCCAACGTTGGGTCAGGCCAGAGGCCCATCCAGTCCAACACTCTGGGTCACCCAGTGGCCGAAAATACCAGGGGCCCTCAGGAGGTCCAGCAGTGGGGCCAGGACGCTAGAAGCCCTCCCACTGTTGACCCCCCCCAAGCACCAAGAATACAGAGCATCCCCTGCCCCAGCCTGAGAGTCCCTCTCTATACATAAGAACGTAAGAGAAGCCAATGTTGGATCAGGCCAATGGCCCCTCCAGTCCAACACTCTGTCACACAGCGGCCAAAATATACCAGGTGCCATCAGGAGGTCCAACAGTGGGGCCAGGACACCAGAAGCCTTCCCACTGTCCCCCCGTCCCCCCAGCACCAAGAATACAGAGCCTCACTTGCCCCAGACATAAGAACAGAAGAGAAGCCAATGTTGGATCAGGCCAATGGCCCCTCCAGTCCAACCCTCTTGTGTCACACAGTGGCCATAGACACCAGGGGCCATCAGGAGATCCACCAGAGGGGCCAGGACACTAGAAGCCCTCCCACTGTTGCCCCCCGCCAAGCATCAAGAATACAGAGCATCCCTTGCCCCAGACATAAGAACGTAAGAGAAGCCTATGTTGGATCAGGCCAGTGGCCCATCCAGCCCAACACTCTACGTCACACAGTGGCCACAAATACCGGGTGCCATCAGGAGGCCCACCAGTGGGGCCAGGGCGCTAGAAGCCCTCCCACTGTTGTGGAAGCGACTTACCCGCATTTTGCACGCACACCCAGATGAAGGAAAGTGGCGTCTTATTCACAGACTGCCCTTTTCCTATGGGGGTGGGGGATAACTTCTGTGAAAATGCATTTGAGGAATGACGGAACTAAACGGGGAACACTCCGAAGCGCAGCGATGTCCTGAACTCGCCGTTCCTTCTCGCCGACTGAGTTCTTTTTTCTGGTGCCGTCCCCAGAAGGCCCATTTTGTGCTGACGTTCCAGCGATGTTGCAGCAAGGATCCCTTGATGGGAAAAATCTGGCGCTTTCACGGACGTCTGCTCCCTGACCTTTTCACCCTACTTCGGTCCCTGGTTTCCCCGCAATTTCGGGGGGAGGGGGCGGTCCAGGAGGGGTCATGACTCTTCCTCTTTGATAAAGTGATTTCGGGGGCGGGGGGGGCGTGTGGAGAAGCAGAAGCCGGGGTAGTCTGTTCAGTTTCATCCAACAAATCAAAACTACAATCCAACTTTACAAAGAAAAATAATTTGCCAGCAGAAGTGGTTGTCAAGTTTACTAAGCAACGTACCCGAGATCAAATTCTAAGAGCGACTTCAGCAACGCCCTTGAAGATTGGGGAGCAGAATATAAGGATTCTAAAAGATGTTCCATATGAAATTCACATGAAAAGGAAAGCATATAAAGGACTGACCTTGTTTTTACAAAAGTACCAAATCAGCTACAAATGGTGGATCCCCGAAGGATTGGTCTTTAAATTTAAGGATAAAAGAGAGAAGATTGACTCCCGTCTTCAAAGCTCAAGAATTTCTGAAGAGACACGCCAGTTCAGAGGAAGATAAAGAACTTGCAAAATGGACAATGCTAAGCAGCGAAGAAGACAGTGGCCCAGAGGAAGGAGAGGAAGAATCAGAAGATGGAAAAGCAAAGAAGGGCCCAACATATAACTTGAGAGATCTGAAAGGAAGACATCCCAAAATATGAACATTTGTTCGTGGAGCGCAAAGATGGAGTATACTAACAATTAACCCCAAAAGACTTTACTAATCTACTTAACAGGTTTGTTTTGGACTTACAGCAAGATGAAAAGAAGATCGGTCAACCATGGTAGAAGCCAAGAACTTTACATATACTAACAAAAAGTTTAATATACTAATTACTCTTCACTCACCTCTTTTCTTTGTCCCACTGTATACCCTCCCCCTTTCTATATAAAAAGCAATAAAATTCTCTCCTTTTTAGGAGAGTTTTACAAAAAAAACCCCTACAATTTGTTCTTTCCCCCCCTCCCCTGTCCTTCTCCATTCTCCTCCTCCTCCCGAGCGCGTAAATGAGTTCCAGGTCTTGGGTTGAGGGATACAGGTGGTTTTTGTTTTTAATTTATATTTTATTAAATTTTCCCAATATTGTTAAACAGTGTTCAGCAATAAATAGCGATACAAAAACTATTTCAGCACTGGATAACGTTCAGTGAGGGAACAGAAAAGACGATCACAGGTTTTCGTTAGCTGGGTCAGATAACCAAAATCGAGACGTTCAATACGAACAGGACGTTATGCTAAGTTTAAGACTATTTTGGATTGTAATATAGTCAAGGACAGTACAATGCTCCCGTTCTCATCCTCCCCTCGCCTAACAGCAGTAAGACATAAAACTCTTCACTGAATGATGCCACAGCCTCGGGGGAACGAAAGGGAAACAATCTTCCTCTAACTCCAACTCTCTCTCAGCATATTTTAAAGTGATAGAAGGAGAAGGAAAAGAAATACGGTCTGGTAAGAGAATGGAAGAGAATAGAATGGCAGACGCTCGCAATAATGGCCCTCAACTGTCACCGGGACCGTTCCTAACGACTGAAAATTTTAATAGCTCCATGGCAAATTTAGAGAAAAGATTATCGGAAACTTTCTCCTCCCTGTTTGAACCAGTTAAAGACCTCCCTGGTCTTGCAGGGGGCCGATACTATTATTACCGTTCTTTCGCTTTGGGTTAGGCCTTTTGGGGGGGGGTCTGGTCTATTGTTTTCAATGCCATTTAATATTTATGTTATTTTAAATTAGTTTTTAACACTTAATGCTTGATCTATCGTATTCTATTGTTTTTATATTTGCTGTAAACCAACCAGAGAGCTTCGGTCGAGGGCAGTATAGAAATAATAAGTAAATAAATAGATGATAACTTCTCTGCATTTCTTGCCGATCTAGATGATTCTGTCCCGACCACGATGAACCCATGCTACGATGGCACCCACTCGTGCGACACAACGGCACGCTGCCAGGCAGGCTCCGGTCTGGATTATACCTGCGAGTGCACCGCCGGGTACTGGGGAGATGGCAAGGAGTGCACAGGTAGGGGGTTGTCTTGGTTGCTGGGGTTTTGGGGGGCCCAGTTCAGGATGCTGGTGTTGTCCTTGAAAGACCTGAGTGACTCAGGTGTGGAATACCTGAAAGACCACCTCTGCTCACATTAGCCTGCCCCGTCTTTGAGATCCGGAGATGGTTGCAAACGTGCACATCTCAGTTTTGTTCATGAAAATGCAGATGGTGGCCTTCTGCAACCTCAATTTGCCTTGGGGCCATGGAGGAAAGAGAGAGTGGGGATTAACCCTGTAGCTGCTGCTTAAGAACGTAAGAGAACACAAGAGAAGCCTTGTTGGATCGGGCCAGTGGCCCATCCAGTCCAAGGCTCTGTATCACACAGTGGCCAAAACTCACGTGCCACCAGGAGGTCCACCAGCAGGGTCAGAACTCCCACTCTTGCCCCCCAAGCACCAAAAAGCATCACTGCCCCAGACATAAGAACATAAGAGAGGCCATGCTGCATCAGGCCCATGACCCATCCAGTCCAATACTCTGTTTCACAGAGTGGCCAAGACCCAGGTGCCATCAGGAGGTCCACCAGTGGGGCCAGAACTCCAGAAGCCCTCCCACTGTTGCCCCCCCCCAGCACCAAGAATACAGAGCATGACTGCCCCAGACATAAGAACATAAGAAAAGCCATGTTGCATCAGGTCCATGACCCATTCAGTCCAATACTCTGTTTCACACAGTGGTCAAGACCCAGGTGCCATCAGGAGGTCCACCAGCTGGGCCAGAACTCCAGAATCCCTCTCACTGTTACCTCCCGCCCCCAGGCACCAAGAATGCAGGGCATCACTGCCCCAGACAGAGTGCTCCACCTATACCTTGTGGACCTCTGTTCCGTGTTTATCTCATTCCCTCTTGGAGATGGCCAGAACTGTCCACAGTGTTCCAAATGAGGCCGCACCATAGATTTATACAGGGGTTCTTCAGTCTTTGAGACCAGCTCTGTTAGTTTTTTGAAGGAGAAAAGGTGTGCTGTGTACTTTTTCTCTTGAAAATGCTAACGACCGAGCCGTGAGCCGTGTTACGAACACTGAAACCGAGCGGAGGTTGAAGGGTTAAACACCCTCTCCCTTCCCTGCTTGGCTTTAAGGCAGATTGGGGCGGCACAAGCCTGTGGTTGACGCTTTACGGATGCGCGAGCTTCCATTTTGAGCCCTGTGTTTGAAGATGTTTCTGTTTCGGAAAGCCTTGGAACTGAATAGCTCATGGGCTGATGTCTGTTTGTGGTTACACCATGCCTAATATTTTTATGTATACATTGTCTTAAACGGTTGTTGTTGTCATTGTAGCGTTATTGTTGTAGAATTATTATGTGGCCGGAGGGTACCTTTCCAGGCTGAAAATCAACATATAAGACCACCAAGCTGATTAAGTACACGGGGAATGTGTCAACACAACTCCCAGAGGTGCAGAAGTTTAGTCTCTGGTCTTGCTTGCTTTTTGCAAACCATCTGGGCTTTTCTAGGTCCCTTGCTTCTCCGCAGAGAAAAGTGAATCCCGATAATAACAATAAACCTCAATCTTGACCCAACCTTTCAGTTTTCAGCAGTGCGAGAAGCAGCAAGCAGCTGTTCTACAACAGCAGGCTGAAGGGCCATGCTTCCAACTAGGCTTGGAAAGAGTTATACACCTGGTCGCCTATGGTGAGGTGAGAGGTGTTCCCAGGCGATCAGCCAAGGGCAGTCCAAGAACTGGAACGTGATAAGAGTTTTGAGTGCACGTTCCAGTCCAACATGGGAATAAGGCAGCTTCACAAATCTCCAAAGTTACTAGCTTACTTGCCTACGTTACTGGCTTTCTGGGGGCCTGCAAGTTTAAAAAACACCCCTCTCTTGTCATTTACAGAACTGCCCTTGGCTGCTTCTGCCTCTTCAACCAAACCAATTCTTTAAAATCCTTATTGGGAAACTGTTGGCCTGAAGTCTTCTCCCTCTGCAGACAGAATATTTATGAACCTTCTGTGTCATCACCAGCACATCAGCCAGCTCCTCCTCCTCCTCCTCCTCAACCAAACCAATTCTTTAAAACCCTTATTGGGAAACTGTCGGCCTGAACGCTTCTCCCTCTGTAGGCAGAATATTTATGAACATTCCGTGTCATCACCAGTGCATTGGCCTGCTGCTTCAGAAGACTCTATGGGAAGCAGCTAAATTTTCAGCAAGGACTGGGGAACAGGGCAGGCTCGGTTCAAACAGCAGTCCCTGCCGTCGTCCGAAGCGTGCGTTTGCTCCGAACTTTGGTTACTCTGAAGGAGCTTTTGCAGAGAAAGAGGGTTTCTCCTGTCGTTCAAAGCCAAACCGTGTGCTTTTCAAACACATTTGGGAAGCGTCGGCCCTGGGACTTTGTTTCCTCTTGCAAACATCTGGAATCATTTGGCTCCGGTTGTGTTTTCGTAGCTGGACGGGGGCTGAGTGTCTTGGCCGGAACGGGCCAGATGGAGGAGGGGGGCGCTTTCTGGGGAGTGCAGCTGATAATGAGAAGTTCGCTGAAGTTCTCTGTCGATTAGGATAAATGCTCTTCTCCAGGCCTAGAAGGAAGCATTTGTTGTTGCTTTGTCACGCCAGGCCCTCCTGTCTTCCATCGTGCTCCGGAGTTTGCTCAGTTTCACGTTCGTTGCCTCGATGACACTGTCCAACCATCTCATCCTTTGCCGTCCTCTTCTTCTTTGACCTTCAGTCTTCCCCAGCGTCAGGGTCTTCTTCTCCAGTGAGGACTCCCTTCTCATTTGGTGGCCAAAGGATCTGAGCTTCAGCTTCAGGATCTGGCCTTCCAGGGAGCAGTCAGGGCTGATTTCTTTTAAGATTGACTGATTCGATCTCCTTGCAGCCCAAGGGACTCTCAAGAGTCTTCTCCAGCACCATAATTGTTTAAAAAATTATTTTTATTGAAATTTTCAAATGTTTAACAGAGCAATGCAAACATTGTCAACTTGGTGAGCTACACTAAGAAATGCATTCTAAAAAAAACCCCAGTTTAATAATACATTTTAATGTGCCTTTATACTATTTAGTTGCGTCGTGCTAATTACATATATATTTTATTTCGGGAGGCAATTTAAAGAAAAGGACTGAGCTGACTAAGTACCGATCTTTGACTATGAAAGGAATGTTAACTGCTTTTAAACTTTATATCAAGAGGTCTTTTCTCTTTAAAAAAGTGACCATTTTTCCGATCGTACAGTTCCAGCATCTATTCTTTGGCGCTCGGCCTTCCTTACAGTCCAACTCTCGCAGCCATACATGACTACTGGGAATACCATTGCTTTAACCGTGCGGACTCTTGTTAGCAAGGTGATGTCTCTACTTTTTCTTACGGAGGAGAGGAGGATGAGGAGGAGATTGGATTTATACCCCACCCTTCACTATTCAAGGGAGTCTCAGAGCGGCTTACAAACTCCCTTTCCCTTCCCCTTCCCACAACAGACACACTGTGAGATAGGCGGGTCTGAGGAGCTCTGAGAGAAACTGCTCTTTTTCAAGAACAGCTGTGCCAGAACTATGGCTTGCCCAAGGTCATCCAGCAGGTGCAAGTGGAGGAGTGGGGGAATCAAACCCAGTTCTCCCAGATTAGAGTCCACGCACTTAACCACTATACCAAACTGACTCTCAAAATCCCACACAAAACCTCACAGGGAAGACATTATAGGTACGGATGGTAGCAAGCACCATGAGTATAACTGTGTAGACACTAGCAAAGTAAACATCCATCTGAAGTCGTACGAACCCTGAGGGAGTTCTCATGTGTGAGGCTGAAAACAGTTCCACACACAGGAGACCTGAGTTCAGATCCCCACCAGGCCCTGAAGGTCATTAGGTGACCCTGGGCCAGTCCCTCACTTTTCTCAGTCTTGCCTACCTCAATAGCTGTAGTGACCCCAGAACAGGAGAAAGCCAGATACACCGCCCTGAGCTTCTCAAAGATTGAGAAAGCTGTCTAGGTTTGCCATAGTTTCCCTCCCCAGGAGCAGGCGTCTTTTAATTTCATGGCTGCAGTTGCCGTCTGCAGTGATCTTGGATCCCAGGGACGTGAAGTCTGTCACTGCTTCCACGACTTCCCCTTCTATTTGCCAAGGAGTGATGGGGTTGGATGCTGTGATCTTCGTTTTTTTGCTGTTGAGTTTCAAGCTGACTTTTTCCACTCTCCTCTTTCATCCCTCGCAAGAGGCTCTTGAGGTCCTCTTCACTTTCTGCCGTTAGAGTGGTATCGTCTGCATATCTGAGGCTGTTGATGTTTTTGAAGTAAGCATTAGAATGCATATTATTTCCATCCTCCAGGCTCTCCACTGGCTGCCCATCAGTTACCGGGCTCAAATTAAGGCTGTCACATCCAAAGCTCTTCATGACCTTGGAACCTCATATCAGCGAGACCGTCTCTCGCACGTTGCCCTGCCGTTACAGCTTCACTCATCTGACCTGGGCCTTCTGCAGATGCCAGCCTGCCAACAGGCAAAATCAACAACTTCCCCCACACAGTGCCTTCTCCGCGGTGGCCCCTGACTTGTGGAACGGGCTGCGTCAGGAGGGCTCCTGTCTTTTTTGCCAATCAGACCCATAGCCGGGATTTTTTGGCCTGTGGGGCAAACTTTTCTCTGGTGGGGCTGAAGTTCTCAGTGCAGAAAGAAAAGCCATTGAGCCAACGGAAAGCCGTGACCAGGATAGATCTCTGAATTGCAAGCTGTCAACTGCTCGAGATGACAGTTCTCAGCCGCTGCAAGTTAATCACGTCTGCCAGCCGAAGCAACAGCTGGCTGTAGTCAAGAAAGCTGACACTTAGGCAGGAAAAACTCCCTTAAAGGAGACCAGTTTCTTGACACACAGTTAGAAGGTATCCTAGAGGTCACCTACTCCAACCTCCTTGCTCAGTGCGGGAATCGGTCAACTACAACATCCCACGCACCTTAAAGGAGCACACACCTTTTTAAAAAAATGTTTAAAAATGATTGAAAAAAGCATTTACAGAAGAAATTCTTGTACGGCTCTGCTTTTAAGAAAGGGGGCCAGAGCCCGCACAAGCACCACCATAGTTACAGGCTTGTCTCGAACTGCTAGTTGGCTGCCATTCACAGGTCTTACCAACTGTGCCAATCCAGCCTTAGCTATACTTATTGCTCCATTACTTATGCATCTTGATTCTAACTAGCCCTGTTGTACAACTTTATTTCCAGTCCGAAAAAGAAGTCAAAATGAGGAGGATCTGTGTACAGCTTGCCGAAACTAAGCTCCTACTGCGGAATTTTTGCATCATTGAACGGGCCATGTTTGCTTTAGTGTTGTTTTTTAGATTTGGTTCTGTGACCCAAATCCTATTGCATAGTTTATTGAAGATGACAAAAAACAACTCTCTCCAGGATCCCTGGCCAAACTGCCTGGAGAAAAATTGCTTCCTGACCTCAGAGCGGCGATCGGCATTTCCCTGGCTATGTAGGAAAGGGCCACGAGAACTAAGCACTGAGGCAACCCTTCCTGCCCTCCCTCTCATGATCTGCCTCAGTTCACAGAATCAGCAATGCAGGAAGGGCGGCCTCAGTGCTTAGTTCTCGTGGCCCTTTCTCACATGCCTAGGGAAATGCTGATCGCCGCTCTGGGGTCAGGAAGCAATTTTTCTCCAGGCCAGTTTGGCTGGGGATCCTGGAGGTTTTCTGTCATCTTCTGAGCGTGGAACAGGAGGCGCTGGGTGTGTGTGTGGGGGAGTTATTTGTGAATCTCCTGCATTTTGCAGGGGGCTGGACTAGATGACCCTGGAGGTCCCTTCCAACTCGGTGGTTCTATGTCCCTTCTGTCACTTATATTGACTCACTCTGTCATCCACCTTGAGTACAGGTGAGAAAGGTGGACTATAAATAACATAAATGGATAGATAACAGAATAGTAATCTCCTCTCTCCTGTTCTCCTTAGACATCAATGAGTGTGCCGAGGGCATCAGTCGATGCAGCCGGGAGTCGGTGTGCGTGAATACCGTGGGCAGCTACCGGTGCGAGTGCCCCAGCGGGTTCCAGCTGGCAGCTGACCGAGCCAGTTGTATAGGTAAGAGGCTAGTCCTCTTTGAGGAAGACCCGCTTCGGGCCACAGGGACACACATTCAGAATTTGGGCGCAGTTTGCCACGGCCTGTGCAAGCCCAAAACGTGCTTGTGGATGGTTCCTCGTCCTCTCGGAGAGGAGTGAAAAGTGGAGTGCCTCAAGGATCTGTCCTGGGACCTCTTTATAAATGATTTGGATGAAGGGATAGAGGGAATGCTTATTAAATCTGCAGATGACACTAGATTGGGAGGGGTAGCAAATACAGTAGAAGACGGAGTCAGGATACAGGATGATCTGGACAGGCGGGAAAACTGGGCTAAAACAGATAAAATGATTTGTTATCGAAGGCTTTCACGGCCGGAGTTCATTAGTTGCTGTAGATTTTCCGGGTTGTGTGGCTGTGGTCTTGAGAGTGACCAGACTGCTCGCTTGCTCACAACACCAGTTTGGTGTAGTGGTGAAGTGCGCGGACTCTAATCTGGGGGAACCAGGTTTGATTCCCCACTCCTCCACTTGCAGCTGCTGGATGACCTTGGGCAAGCTGTAGTTCTGATAAGAGCTGTTCTTGAAAAAAAGAGCAGTTTCTGTCAAGAGCTCTCTCAGCCCCACCTACCTCACAGGGTGTCTGTTGTGGGGAGGGGAAGGGGTTTGTAAGCCGCTCTGAGACTCCTTTGGGTAGTGAAGGGCGGGGTATAAATCCAATCTCTTCTCCTACCTCACAGGGTGTCTGTTGTGGGGAGGGGAAGGGAAAGGAGTTTGTAAGCCGCTCTGAGACTCCCTTGGGTAGTGAAGGTAAAGGTTCCCTTGCTTGAAAGCCAGTCGAATCCGACTCTAGGGTTGCGGTGCTCATCTCCGTTTCAAAGCCGAAGAGCCAGCGCTGTCTGACGACGTTTCCGTGGTCATGTGGCCGGCATGACTAAACACCAAGGCGCACGGAACGCTGTTACCTTCCCATCGAAGTGGTACCTATTTATCTATTTGCAATTTCTTGCTTTCGAACTGCTAGGTTGGCAGGAGCTGGAACTAGAGACAGGAGCTCACCCCGTCATGCGGCAGTCTTGGGTCTCGAACTGCTGAACTACTGACCTTCCACAGCCTGCAGTTCAGTGTCTTAACCACTTGAGCCACCGCAGCTCCTGCATTTTGCAGGGGGCTCCAATCTCACAAAGTAGAATTTTTGCTCACGAGACTCCACAGCTTAGCGGGAACACTGTCGGGGACCCCTGCAGCCCACCCACAAACACTTCGATCATCGCCTCTGGGGCTTGGGCAACCGGAAACGGGTGGTTTCTAAGCAGAGCTACAGTTCCCAGGGAGTACCGTCTGAGACTGCTTCTTTCAACACTCCTGCGGGATACACATACCCTGGTCCTCTCTGACCTGCCCGCCTGCCCGGCCTCCGTGTGAAGTTTCAGGACAGGATCCCAGCCGAACACCCCCCCCCAGCCTATTGGCATGTCTCTTTTCCCAGGCTTCTGCTGATTTTCGGGCTGGAGGGTGGGTGGTGGTGGGGGGAGAGATTTGCCACTTCCCTTCGAATGACATCAGGGCTTTTGGCCCGAAGCGTTTTTCCCCGGCGTGGTATTAATTAACTTTTTCTCATTCAGCTGCTGCAAGCAGCAGAGAGAGGCATGGGAGGGGCACGGAAGGGAGGGGAAGGGGAAGATGTTTCAGCAGGGGGGTGGTGGGGGATGGATGGAAAGTCTTGGTTGGCCTTAGATGGCCTGTCAGGTGGCTGGGAGCTGGGCAGGGTTGTCGGCTCCAGGTTGGGAAATGCTTGGAGATTTGGGGGTGGAGCCCGGGGAGGGGGGGGTTTGAGGAAGGGCAGGACTTCAGTGGGGTCTAATGCCACAGAGTTTGGGTTCCCAGTTCCAGTTTTGGAAACTCCTGGAGGTTTAGGGGTGGAGCCTGCGGAGGACAGAGAAGAAGGAGGAGAAGAGGAGAGACTGGATTTACACCCCGCCCTTCACTTTTTGAGTCTCAGGGCGGCTCACAATCTCCTTTCCCTCCCCCTCCCCATGACAGTCACCCTGTGAGGTAGGCGGGGCCGAGAGAGCTCTTTTGAGGAAGAGGGGAAGGGAAAGGAGACTGTGAGCTGCTCTGAGACTCCGAGTGAAGGGCCGGGTGTAAATCCAATCTCCTTCTCCTTCTTCATGAAGAAAACAGATCAGCCAGTATCATCATGCCCCTAGATAAATCCATGCCCCTAGATAAATCCAATGGCGTGACCTCATTTGGAATACTGTGTACAGTTCTGGTCACCAAACCTTAAAAAGGAGATTATAGCTTTGGAAAAAGTGCAGAGAAGGGCAACTAGTATGATAAAAGGGTTGGAACACTTTCCCTATGAAGAAAGGTTAAAGCGCTTGGGGCTCTTTAGCTTGGAGAAACGATGGCTGAGGGGTGACATGATCGAGGTTTTTAAGATTATGCGTGGGATAGAGCAGGTAGACAAAGAGGTCCTTTTCTCCCTTTCTCACAATACAAGAACTCCTTGTGGGCACTCCATGAAACTGCTGAGCAGTCAGGTTAGAACAGATAAAAGGAAGTCCTTCACCCAAAGAGTGATTAACATATGGAATTCACTGCCACAGGAGGTGGTGGTGGCTACAAGCATGGACGGCTTCAAGGGGGAATTAGATAAACATATGGAGCAGAGGTCCATCAGTGGCTATTAGCCATAAGGTATAGATAGGAACTCTCAGTCTGGGGCAAGTGAGGCTCTGCATTCTTGGTGCTTGGGGGGGGGTCAACAGTGGGAGGGGCTTCTAGTGTCCTTCTGGACCCACTGCTGGACCTCCTGATGGCCCCTGGTCTTTTTGGCCACTGTGTGACACAGGAGCGTTGGACTGGATGGGCAATTGGCTTGATCCAACATTGGCTTCTCTTATGTTCTTGTGTCTGGGGCAAGGGATGCTCCGTCTTCTTGGTGCTTGGGGTGGGGGACAACAGTGGGAGGGGGCTTCTAGTGTCCTGGCCCCAGTGCCTTCTAGTATCCTGGCCCCACTGCTGGACCTCCTGATGGCCTCTGGTATTTTTGGCCTCTGTGTGACACAGGAACGTTGGACTGGATGGGCCGCTGGCCTGATCCAACATTTGGCTTCTCTTACATTCTTATATATAGATAGGAACTCTCAGTCTGGGGCAAGTGATGCTCTGTATTCTTGGTGCTGGGGGGGGTGGGCAACACTGGGGTAGGGGTCGCAGAGCTCCACCCCGTACCGGAATTCCCTGGTGCATTTGGGTGATGTGAACGGCCTCTGGCTAAAACCCAGGAGGGGCACAGCCAGTCGGAGGGGGCCAGTCTGAGCGTCTGAGGCCGGAGGGCCTGATTCAGCGCATGGCCGCTCACGCCCAGTAGGAGGCTCCCAATTCCCACCACCCCCACTCTCTTTTTTTCTCCTTTTCCAGCCACAGCGCCTCCATCCGATCCTTGCGCCGAAGGCACCCACACCTGCGCCCCTGCGGAGCGGGCACGCTGCGTGCAGCACGGGGGCGGCTCCTTCAGCTGCGTGTGCCTCCCCGGGTTTGCTGGCGATGGGCACAACTGCACAGGTAAGCGGGAGAGGAGGAGGTGTGGCGCTGGGGATGGGCAGTCGGCTCCTCTGCCTTCTTTCCACGCTGCCACCACCACCAGCAGCAGAGTTTGCAGCCGCAGCAGATGCAGTGGGGGGAACCTCGGTTTGAAATCAGAGCCACTTCCTTGAATTCGGAAATCTGTGACTTCGGCGGGATTGTCTCCAAAATATTCTTGCAGATTACCTCAGGGATACGGTGGAGCAGTTAAGAGTCAGTTGGGTGCTGTGGTGAGGAGCATGGACTCTAATCTGGGAGGAACCGGGTTTGATTCCCCCACTCCTCCACTCGCAGCTGCTGGTGTGACCTTGGGTCAGTCACAAGTTCTCTCGGAGCTGTTCTCTCAAGGGCAGTTCTCGAGAGAGTTCTCTTAGCCCCACCTGCCTCACAGGGTGCCTGTTGTGGGGAGGGGAAGGGAAAGGAGATTGTAGGCTGCTCTGAGACTCCCTTGGGTAGTGAAGGGTGGTGGGTTGCCATTGCCTATCTCTGTGCGCCTACCTGTGCATTCCTTGGACAGCAAAAGTAACAAGCAAGCAAGTATCGGAGCGCATAAAACCAGACATGCCATCAGAAGGAGAAATCACAAAACCACAACTGACTTATTTCTGCCGTGTCATGTAGAAGAGCTCACTAGAAAAAACAATTTTGCTTGGATTGTTTAGCAGGAAGGAGGAGGAGGAGGAGGAGGAGGAGGAGGAGATTGGATTTATACCCCATCCTTCACTCAAGAGTCTCAGAGCGGCTTACAATCTCCTTTCCCTTCCCCTCCCCACAACAGACACCCTGTGAGGTAGGCGGGGCTGAGTGAGCTCTTTCCAGAACTGCTCTGAGAGAACTTGTGACTGACCCAAGGTTACGCCAGCAGCTGCAAGTGGAGGAGTCCCCAGTCCTTGTTGAAAATCTAGCTGCTTCCCATAGAGTCTTCTGAAGCAGTGGGCCGATGCGCTGGTGATGACACGAAATGTTCGTAAATATTCTCCTTCAGAGTAACCAAAGTTCGGAGCGAACGCACGTTTCGGGCAAGGGTGCAGGGACTGCCATTTGAACCAAGCCTGCCCTGTTCTCCCCAGTCCTTGCTGAAAATCTAGCTGCTTCCCATAGAGTCTTCTGAAGCAGCGGGCCAATGTGCCAGTGATGACACGGAATGTTCGTAAATATTCTGCCTACAGAGGGAGAAGAGTTCAGGCCGACAGTTTCCCAATAAGCATTTTAAAGAATTGGTTGGTTGAGGGGAGGAGGAGGAGCTGGCTGATGTGCTGGTGATAACACGGAAGGTTCATAAATATTCTGTCTGCAGAGGGAGAAGACTTCAGGCCAACAGTTTCCCAATAAGGATTGTAAAGAATTGGTTTGTTTGAGGGGGGGGGAGGAGGAGATTGGATTTATACCCTGCCCTTCACTTGGAGTCTCAGAGTGGCTCACAATCTCCTTTCCCTTCCCCTCCCCACAACAGACACCCTGTGAGGTAGGTGGGGCTGAGAGAGCTCTCTCGAGGACTGCCCTTGAAAGAACAGCTCTGACAGAACTTGTGACTGACCCAAGGATCACGCCAGCAGCTGCAAGTGGAGGAGTGGGGAATCGAACCTGGTTTTCCTAGATTAGAGTCTGTGCACTTAACCACTACACCAAACTGGCCGCCAAAGAACACGGTGGCTAGACACCATAAAAGTCGACACCAGCCTGAGCATGGAACGTCGCAAAGAAGCAGTACAAGAGCGGAAGACGCGGAGAGAGACGGCCCAAAGAATCACCAAGAGTCGAACACGACTGAATGGCTAACAACAACACGCTCTGCTTAGCAACCCTGGGCTTCCTTGGTGGTCTCCCATCCCAGTATGAACCCAGGCTGACCCGGCTTAGCTTCCAAAGTAGGACAAGATTGAGCTAGCTTCCACCACCCAGTTCAGGGGAATCAGCCAGTCAAGTCCGCTCCAAACTTGGCGTATTAAATAGGATTACTTGTTTGACAGCCCTTTTCATGCGGCTTCCCTTGTTGCGTGGAGGACTCGAAGCAGTTCCCCCCGAAGGCGCCTTCTGCTGCGTGCGGGAGGCTGTTTTCCCCAACCACCTGGCCTTGGCGTTTCTCAGCTCTGGAGATCTGAAGGGTTTAAGAGGGCTTTTTTCTCCTTTGTGGCTTCAGATGCCAGCTGCCCAGAAGGGAAGCACCTGCCCCAGCTCTCCTAAAATTGGTGATCTCATATCGAGGGGTGGGGGGACAGGCAGCTCCCCCCACCGCCGCCCACCAGATGTTTCTGCGGCCCTCCCTGCAGTTAAAAATCGAACAATCCCCTTTGTGTACCAGAGGAGAGGAAGTTCTTTGCCCTGAGCAAGAGCTCTGTGCGGAAGCCGGTGTGGTGCACGGGATACAGTGGCGGGCTCGGCTCCTGAGTGACCTGGGTTCGAGTCCCCGATTCTGCCACGGGCGACCTTGGGCCCGTCGCAGTCTCTCGGCCCCGGCCTTCCTTACAGGGCTGTTGTTGGGAGAAGAGGGAGGAGAGGAGAATGAGGCAATGGGGATGTAGTGGTTAAAGTCCCGGACGAGGATTTGGGAGACCCAGCTTCAAGAGGGGGTTGGATATATCATCTGGAGTAGAAGTCCCTGGGTGGATATGAGTCAGAAGGTATCGATGGGACCCTCTGTCTGGGGCAGGGATGCTCTGCATTCTTGGTGTTTGGGGGGGCACAGTGGGAGGGCTTCTGGAGTTCTGGCCCCACTGGTGGACCTCCTGATGGCCCCTGGTATTTTTGGCCACTGTGTGACCCAGAGTGTGGGACTGGATGGGCCATTGGCCTGATCCAACATTGGCTTCTCTTATGTTGTTCTGTCTGGGGCAGGGATGCTCTGTCTTCTTGGTGCTTGGGGGGCCACAGTGGGAGGGCTTCTGGAGTTCCGGCCCCACTGGTGAACCTCAAGATGGCCCCTGGGTTTTGGCCACTGTGTGACCCAGAGTGTTGGACTGGATGGGCCATTGGCCTGATCCAACATGGCTTCGCTTATATTTTAAGGAGCGAATTGGAGAAACATATGGAGCATAGCTTCATCAGTTGCTATTCACCACAAGGTATAGATGGAACACTGTGTCTGGGGCAATAATACTCTGTGTTCTTGGTTGTTGAGGGGCCACAGTGGGAGGGCTTCTAGCGTCCTGGCCCCGCTGCTGGACCTCCTGATGCCCCTGGCATTTTTGGCCACTGTGTGACCCAGAGTGTTGGCCTGGATGGGCCGTTGGCCTGATCCAACATTGGCTTCTGTCATGTTCTTATGACCCCCATATTTATTTTGAACATTTATTTTTTTGCAGGCGAGACCTCTAGAATTGCTTTATTGAGGTCGGCGGGTGGCCTATCACCAGTGTTTCCTCTAAGCTGAGTTAGTGTGAGCTAGCTCACAGTTTTTTAGCCTCCGGCTCACACGTTTTTGTCTCCGTTCAGGAACGATGGCTCCAGATCAAACTAATTTATCCAGTAGCCAAATCACTCGCTCACAGCTTTAATGCCAGTAGCTCCCAAAGTAGAATTTTTGCTCACAAGACTCCATGGCTTAGAGGGAACGTTGCCTATAACCCTTCCTTGGGCTGCTTTCTTCCCGACTGGGAAAAATATGAGTATCTTTAAGTTCACCCCAGCGAAACCCAAAGCAGTTCAGGGGTGGCTTTTCCCCAGGGAGAAAACGGCAAGGGAGGAAAGGGTTAAGGACCCTTTCCTCCCCACATAGAATCATATATCCTAGAATCACAAGAGTTGGAAGGGACCTCCGGGGTCATCTCGCCTAACCTTCCGGTCTGCAGTTCAGCGTCTTAACCACTTGAGCCACCGCTCATAGTAGACAACCACTACGCATGCACATATTTTTAGATATTTGGAAACTCTTACAAACACTCTCCTGTAGACTTGCCACCA
Source organism: Gekko gecko (assembly GCA_029375565.1). Taxonomy (NCBI): domain Eukaryota; kingdom Metazoa; phylum Chordata; class Lepidosauria; order Squamata; family Gekkonidae; genus Gekko; species Gekko gecko. Next base: position 240,808,080 of record JAPDNY010000003.1, on the reverse strand, counting down.
CCGAATCACAGAATCATAGAGGTGGAAGGGACCTCCAGGGTCATCTAGTCCAACCCCCCTGCAGAATGCAGGAAATTTACAAATACCTCACCCCCCCCACACACACACAGTGACCCCCTGCTCCACGCCCAGAAGATGGCAAAAAAACCCTCCAGGATCTCCGGCCAAACTGGCCTGGAGGAAAATTGCTTCCTGACCCCAAAGTGGCGATCGGCATTTCCCTGGGCCTGTAAGAAAGGGCCATGAAAATGAAGCACACGCCATTCTCCCTCCTTGATAAAGGAACCCCAGCGGCTGCATTTGCAAAAGCAAATCACAAGTCGCAGAGAAATCCTACTGTGGTCGAATCTGCATATTCGTCTTTCTCGCTGGTGTCCCAGCCTTCTGACTCCGTCTTTAAAAAAAGCTGTCTACATTTGCTTTCGTTTTCACACTTCAACAGTGCTAGCATACTTTTGCATGTCTACATATGTTTCTCGCCCTATTGTGGCCGGCTCCGCTGTCATTGCGCCTCCGTGCCGTTTTAAAATGAATCTTCTCCGAACAACTCTCATACAAGCTTAGAGAAAGACGGAGTCACAGCACCACGAAACTGGTTTAAAAATGCAAATGCATATTCGACCTGTGCCGCTGAGCAGTGCTCCCGCTAAGCTGTGGAGTCTTGTGAGCAAAAACTCTTACTTTGTGAGCTCCTGGCGTTAAAAGTTGTGAGCGAGCAATTTGGCTCCTGCATCAATCAGTTTGCTCTGGAGCCCTCGAGCTAGGTCAAAAACGTGTGAGCCAGAGGCTTAAAAAAACTGTGAGCTAGCTCACACTAGCTCAGCTGAGGGGGAACACTGCCGCTGGGCCTTCTGCTGCTCCTCGGACGCTCTGGATTTCCCTCCTCTCTTTGCAGACGTGGACGAATGCGCGGAAGGGAGGTGCCACCCGGCGGCCGACTGCTCCAATTCTCCTGGCTCCTTCTCCTGCCGCTGCCGGGACGGCTACGAAGGGGACGGCTTCCAGTGCTCACCAGGTGTGACTTCAGTGGCGGGGGGGGGGGGCGTGCTTAATGATTTTGGAGCCCTGGGGAAAAAAGTCTAGGATGGGTCTGCAGAATCAGTGCCACCTTCCCACGGGGGCCCTCTGGCAGGGGCAAGCAAGGGGGGGGAACCCTGGCCCCGTAAGAGGCGGCTGGAAGCCAGAGGCCGTTACCAGAAGCCTCTTATGCGGCAGGTGCAAGAAGCTGCCGTCACATACACACGAAGCTGCCTTCTGTTGAAGGTCTCAGGCTGAGGACTTTCACGTCTTTCACGTCCCCTCCTTCCCAGTCCTTTTTAACTGGAGATGCCGGGGATTGAACCGGGGACCTTCTGCATGCCAAGCAGGTGCTCTGTCCCTGAGCCACAAGCCACCCCCAAACCAGCAAATACATAAATACATGAATTGGCTCTCCAGGGTCCCAGGTGGAGTTCTTTCCCGTCACCTCCTGCCTGGTCCTTTCAACTGGAGATGCCGGGGATTGAACCGGGGACCTTCTGCATGCCAAGCAGAGGCTCTGCCCCTGAGCCACAGCCCCACCCCTAGGAACCCCCCCTGCACCCACACAGACGCCTCTGAAACAGTTTCTTAAAGTCCTGCTATGAAGTCATCTGTCTAAAAGCATCTCTCTTTGTTCTGGGGGGCGCCGTCCGTCCGGCAGTGACCGTGCAGCGACTGACCCGCTGTGAATACGAGCGACTCTATGCCAGCCAGCGAGGCTCCCCCGTTCCCGGAGGTCCCCACGTGCCTCAGTGTGACAGCCAGGGGAACTACCAGCCACTGCAGTGCCACGGTAGCACCGGGGAGTGCTGGTGCGTTGAGGGAGATGGCCGAGAAGTCGCTGGCAGCCGGAGACCACCGAGTGCCTCCCCGCCATCCTGCGGGGCTCCAGGTTTGCAGTCTGCATCCTCCTATTCCGTATTTCTCTCCAGAGTCACTTAGAAGGCAGGTCAGCGCCCACCTGTGAGGGAATCCGGGACCCCCCAAAGCTCGACAGGACCCCAGATGGGGTCGTGGATGGTGACCTCCCCAGAGCCGAGCAACTTCCAGAAGCATTTCTGGGTTTCAGTCAGGGTTCCCTCTAAGCTGAGTTAAATGTGAGCTGGCTCACAGTTTTCTAGCCTCCGGCTCACAGATTTTTGTCTTAGCTGAGGAAGGAGGGGCTCCAGAGCAAACTAATTTATGCAGCAGCCAAATCGCTCGCTCGCAACTTTAATGCCAGGAGCTCGCAAAGTAGAATTTTTGCTCACAAGACTCCGCTGCTTAGAGGGAGCGTCGGTTTCAATGCTCCCTCCAGTTCTTCCCCTGCTCTCCTCTCGAGTTCAAATGATGAATTCTCTGACTTTGAAAAATTCGTTCTGCATAAGAACATAAGAGAGAAGCCAATGCTGGATCAGGCCAATGGCCCGTCCAGTCCAACACTCTTTCTGTCTCACAGTGGCCAAAGATACCAGGTGCCATCAGGAGGCCCACCAGTGGGGCCAGGACACTAGAAGCCCTCCCACAAATGAGTCTGCGTTATACTGAATCAGAACTTCAGTCTGTCGTAAGAATGTCAGACCAGTGCTGGATCAGACCAGTGGTCCATCTAGTCCAACCTCCTGCCTCAGGGGAAGGCCTCGGCCTCTCTGCCCTGTTGTTGGACCTCCAGAGGAACTGGTTGGCCACTGTGTGAGGCAGGAGGCTGGACTAGATTGACCACTGGTCTGATCCAGCAGGGCTCCTCTGATGTTCTTGTGAAGGCCTCAGCCTCTGTGCCCTGTTGTTGGCCCTCCAGAGGAACTGGCTGGCCACCGTGTGAGACAGGATGCTGGACTAGACGGACCTTCGCTGGTCTTATCTGGCAGGGCTCTCCTGATGTCCTTATGAAGGCCTTGACCTCTCTGACCTATGGTTGGCTCTCCAGAGGAACTGGTTGGCCACTGTGTGAGGCAGAATGTTGGACTAGATGGACCCCTGGTTTGATCCAGCAGGGTTCTTTTGATTGTCTAATGAAGGCCTCGGCCTCTCTGCCCTGTTGTTGGCCCTCCAGAGGAACTGGTTGGCCACTTTCTGAAACAGGATGCTGGACTAGATGTACTGTTGCTCTGACCCAGCAGGGCTCTTCTGATGTTCTAATGAAGGCCTCGGCCTCTTTGCCCTGTTGTTGGCCCTCCAGAGGAACTGGATGGCCACTGTGTGAGACAGAATGCTGGAATGGATGGACCCCTGGTCTGATCCAGCAGGGCTCTTCTGATGTTCTTACGAAGGCCTCGGCCACTCTGCCCTGTGGTTGGCCCTCCAGAGGAACTGGTTGGCCGCTGTGTGAGGCAGGATGCTGGACTAGATGGACCCCTGGTCTGATCCAGCAGGGCTCTTCTGATGTTCTTACGAAGGCCTTGGCCTCTCTGCCCTGTTGTTGGCCCTCCAGAGGAACTGGTTGGCCCCTGTGTGAGGCAGGATGCTGGACTAGATGGACCCCTGGTCTGATCCAGCAGGGCTCTTCTGATGTTCTTACGAAGGCCTCGGTCTCTCTGCCCTGTGGTTGGCCCTCCAGAGGAACTGGTTGGCCACTGTGTGAGACAGAATGCTGGAATGGATGGACCCCTGGTCTGATCCAGCAGGGCTCTTCTGATGTTCTTACGAAGGCCTCGGCCTCTCTGCCCTGTGGTTGGCCCTCCAGAGGAACTGGTTGGCCGCTGTGTGAGGCAGGATGCTGGACTAGATGGACCCCTGGTCTGATCCAGCAGGGCTCTTCTGATGTTCTTACGAAGGCCTTGGCCTCTCTGCCCTGTTGTTGGCCCTCCAGAGGAACTGGTTGGCCACTGTGTGAGGCAGGATGCTGGACTAGATGGACCACTGATCTGATCCAGCAGGGCTCTTCTGATGTTCTTACGAAGGCCTCGGCCTCTCTGCCCTGTTGTTGGCCCTCCAGAGGAACTGGTTGGCCACTGTGTGAGACAGGAGGCTGGACTGGATGGACCCCTGGTCTGATCCAGCAGGGCTCTTCTGATGTTCTTATGAAGGCCTCGGCCTCTCTGCCCTGTGGTTGGCCCTCCAGAGGAACTGGTTGGCCGCTGTGTGAGGCAGGATGCTGGACTAGATGGATCGCTGGTCCAATACGGCAGGGCTCGACTTCTAGACTTAACATCCCTATTTTCTAATTCAGTTTTGAAGTGTGAATCTCACCTGACGGTCTCCCTCTTTCTCAACTGCTTTTGCCCAGAGCCGACGCAGAGGCCGCAGACCATGTGCGAGCGCTGGCGACAGAGCCTTCTGGAGCACTACGGGGGCAGCCCCCGCGGTGACCAGTACGTGCCCCAGTGTGACCCCCTGGGCAACTTTAGCCCACTTCAGTGCCACGGGAACAGCGGCTACTGCTGGTGCGTGGACCAGAGAGGCCACGAGGTGCAAGGCACACGATCCGAGCCCGGCGTCCCGCCTCCATGTAAGTAAGCGATAAGGAAAAGTGGGCATGGGGGGTGGGGGGGGGCTGGGTTGAAAGTCAAGGACACCGTTTCCTCTAAGCTGAGTGAGTGTGAGCCAGCTCACAGCTTTTTAGCCTCCGGCTCACACCTTTTTGTCTTAGCTCAGGAAGGAGGTAGCTCCAGAGCAGACTAATTTAACGCAGTAGCCAAATCGGTCACTCCCAACTTTAATGCCAGTGGCTCACAAAGTAGAATTTTTGCCCACAAGACTCCACAGCTTAGAGGGGGCATTGGTCTCCAGGACAGCAGCTGTTTAATACTGAGACAGGCTGTGCAGGGGGGTGGACCCACGGCTCATCAGCAGGGCCCGTGCTTTGCATGGGGGAAGGTCCGGGTTCAAGACCCCACCGTCTCCAGACGAAAGAGCTCTCTTTTATTTCTTTATCCACGCCGTTTGGTGTAGTGGATAAGGGTGCGGACTCTGATCTGAGACAACCGGGTTTGATTCCCCACTCCTCCTCCACAGACAGGTAGCTGGTGTGACCCTGGGTCAGTCACAAGTTCTCTCCGAGCTGTTCTCTCCAGGGCAGTTCTCACGGGGGCTCTCTCACCCCCACACCTACCTCACAGGCAGTGCTCCCTCTCAGCTGAGTTTGCGTGAGCTAGCTTGCGGTTTTTTAGCCTCCGGCTCACACAGTTTTGTCTTCGCTCAGGAAGGGAGGGCTCCAGAGCAAACTAATATATGCAGTAGCCAAATTGCTTGCTCACAACTTTAATACCAGTAGCTCACAAAGTAGAATTTTTGCTCACAAGACTCCAGAGCTTAGAGGGAGCATGGCTCACAGGGTGTCTGTTGTGGGGAGGGGAAGGGAAGGAGATTGTAAGCCACTTCAAGTAAAGGGCAGGGTATAAATCCAATCTCCTCCTCTTCCTTCTGCCTCCTTTCCCCATCTCTCTCCGCACATGGGGACCCGAAGCGGCCTTCTCCATTCTCCTCTCCTCCTTTTTATCCTCCCAACAATCCTGTGAGGTAGGCGAGGCTGAGAGTCTGTGACTGACCCAAGCTCACCCGGCGAGCTTCCATGGCCCAACTGGGGTTTCGAACCTGCGCCTCCCAGATCCGAGTCCGCGCCGACTCTTCGCCTCTGTGCTCACAGTCTCAGCTTGCCGTTACCGCCGCCGTTTGATGCCCATCTCTCATTTCACTTACAGGCCTGCCGAGTGTCGCCCCTCCGACCGTCCGGCCGTCTCCCCGGCCGGACGTTGTTCCTCCCTCTGCCGGGACGTTCCTGCTCTATGCGCAGGGACAGCAAATTGGGTACTTGCCCCTGAACGGCACCAGACTCAACAAGGAAGCCGCCAAGACCCTTCTGTCTCTGCATGTAAAGTATCTTCCTACATTGGGGGGGGGGTGACAAGCTTTGGTGGCAGGGGACCATGTGTTGAGTCAAGGGGGAACACCCACCGGGCTGCCCACGTCAGTATTTTATCCTCCGGCTGCTGTGTTTTTTTATTTACAAATGGGGACCTGCAAGGAACTCGCGGGGCGGCTATCCAATCCCCATTTTTGCTTCCTCCCCTTTCCCCTTCCTCTCTCACACTCTTTCTCCTTCCTGGAGCCCCTTTTCCGTCTCTCTCCTCCATGTGTGTCATTTCCTCTCTCTCTCTGTGCCCCGCACCCCATCACTCCCCCAGCCCCACCCACCTGCTCTCCCCCCCCCCCCGGCAGCAGTGGTGGCGTCAGGTCTCCAGGAATCCCATTGAGGGGTGGAGCTCGGGGAGGGTGGAGACCAAGTCCTACGAGGACAGGTTGAAGGAACTGGGTAGGTTTAGCCTGGAGAGGAGACGACTGAGAGGTGATATGAGAAACCATCTCCAAGGACTTGAAGGGCTGCCCTCTAGAGGACGGTGCGGAGTTGTTTTCTGTCGCCCCAGACGTTCGAACCAGAACCAAGGGGTTGAAATTAAATCAGATGAGTTTTCGGCTGAACATTAGGAAGGACTTCTTGACAGTTCGAGCGGTTCCTCAGTGGAAGAGGCTTCCTCGGGAAGTGGCAGGCTCTCCTTCTTGGGAGGCTTTCAAGCAGAGGCTAGGGGGCCGTCTGACAGCAATGCGGATCCTGTGAACTCGGGCAGATCACGAGAGGGAGGGCAGGAAGGGATGAGCCAGTGCTCAGCTCTCGTGGCCCCTTTCTTACACGTCCAGGGAAATGCTGATTGCCACTTTGGGGACAGGAAGGAATTTTCGTGCAGGCTGGATTCGTGCAGGTTAGATTCGTGCGGGCTGGATTCGTGCAGGTTAGATTCGTGCAGGTTAGATCGGCCCAGGGATACTGGAGGTTTTTTTAGTCGTCTTGTGGGCATCGGCTGGGAGGGCGGGGTATAAATCTGATAAATAGATAAACTATGGGGATAGAACAGGGGTCACTGGGGGTGGGTGGGTGGGGTTGTGAATTTCCCGCATTGTGGGTAGGGGGTTGGCCCCTGACCTGGATAGCCCAATTGTGTCAGATCTCAGAAGCTAAGCAGGGTCTGCCCTGCCTAGTATTTGGATCGGAGACCACCAAGGAATACCAGGGTCGTGACCTGGAGGCGGGCGACGGCAAACGACCCTTTAAAGTTTCTTGTCTTAAAAAAAACCTGACAGGGTCGCCGCAAGTCAGCTGTGACTTGACGGCGCTTTCCGCCAGTGTTCCCTCTAAGCTGAGTCAGTGTGAGCTAGCTTGCAGTTTTTTTAGCCTCCAGCTCACACATTTTTTTTTTATGCAACTCTGGCGATTTCTCAGCTCAGGAAGGAGGGCTCCAGAGCAAACTAATTTAGGCAGTAACCACAGCGCTTGCTCACAACTTTCATGCCAGCAGCTCACAAAGTAGAATTTTTGCTCACAGGACTCCCCAGCTTAGACGGAACATTGCTCTTGACCCTGGTTGTCCAAAGCCCTCAAGCTTTGCAAATGTATCTTTGTCTGAGCAGTGCCTACGTGTGTACAAACTGCATGTGTCGGAACTGTCCCCGGGGTTGCAGACGTTCCCAGTCGCGGGGGTGGAACCCAGCCGAGTACAGTTTGCACACATGTGGGTGTCATGTCCGTGCATGGCAAACGAGCATCGTTATGTGCTTGCAAACGCCATGGTTTCGCTATGACTGGAGAAAAGCTCTGTGTCAGTCCCGGGAAATGGGAAATCGCCAGAGTTGCACAATGCCTGAAGTCGCATTAGGAACCCTCCCGCCTTCCTCCCAAGATCATAGCGAGCCTCGAAATCAGAATAGAAGCAAATGTCCTTCCAAGGATCTCCTCCCATCTCCGACTGTCAATGATTTTTGCCCAGATTTTTCTAAACTTCAGGCCAAAAAAAAAAGATTCTACAAGAGAACCGTCCAAGAAATCCGGGAATTTGTTTTCAGAGGAAGGCAGATGTGTTCCCCCCCCACACACACACACCGCTTCTTCATGGACAGACTGTCCCCTCAAAAAACTCTGGGGATTTGGGTGGATTTGCACAAAATTCAGTCAGGCATACACACCACATGACCCTCCCGAAGTTCTGCAGGGAACGGATACGACACGTTGAGAACGGACTCCCCCCCCTTTGGTGCAGCTGTTCGGAGGTCACCCCTCCCTTTGCCATTCTTGGATGCGATAGCCAGGGAGGAGGAGGAGGATGATGATGATGAAGAAGGAGAAGAAGAGATTGGATCTATACCCCGCCCTTCACTACCCAAGGGAGTCTCAGAGCGGCTCACAAACTCCTTTCCCTTCCCCTCCCCACAACAGGCACACCCTGTGAGGCAGGTGGGGCTGAGAGAGCTCCTTTGAGGACTGCCCATGAGAGAACAGCTCTGAGAGAACTTGTGACTGGCCCAAAGTCACACCGGCAGCCGCATGTGGAGGAGTGGGGAATCAAGCCCGGCTCTCCCAGATTAGAGTCCGCGCACTTCACCATGACACCGAACTGATCCGGGAGTTGATCCGGGAAAGGGGAAGTACATTTTTGACGCACTTTGCAGGACTGATCCGGGAATTGATCCGGGAAAGGGGAAGGATATTTTTGATGCACTTTGCAGGACTGATCCAGGACATCTTGGCACTGAGGGTGGAAGGTTGAAAGCCCTCTCTCGACCCAACCGCTGGCATTAAAAAAATAAAAATCAGAGAACCGAATCTCCTGACCTTGAATAGCACCACCGACCCTTTCTTCTTGACGGTGCCCCTTTTGCTGTTACAGCTGGCCCAGACAGAAACCGAAAAGGCTTATTTATTTAACATTGGTTATTTGCTTCACTTACACCCCTCATTTCTCCCCAGTGAGGACCCAGAGCATCTTACATTGATCTCCTCCCCTCTGTCTTTATCCTCTCAACAGCCCTGTGAGCTAGGCTAGGCTTAGAGTGCGCGACTGGCCCATGGTCACCCAGCAGAGTCCATAGCAGAGTCGGGATTCGAACCTGGGTCTTCTGGACCCTAGTCTGACACTCTAATCAATATACCATGCCGGCTTACTCACATTGGCACTTCAGTTCAGCAATGAGATTCAGTGCAGCTTTCCCAAATGTTGGCTGACCAAACGCAAGGCAGTTGTAGGTTCAGTCCCTGGTTTCTCCAGTGAGAAAATAAAAATGTAAACAGTTAATAACAGAGATTATGGGCATAGAGTTACAATTGTTACCAGAAATTTACTTGCTTCATATAATACCAGATGGGTTCAGACGTGATGATGTATGTATTTTATCATATATCTTCACTGCGTCTAGAATACTTGTTGCTAAACGTTGGAAAACCGATAGCTTACCTATTAGAGAAGGGTTGATCATAAAAATTTGTGATGTGGCAGAAATGGATAATTTGAATATGATACTTTTAGGAAAAGATGAAAAAGCTTTCCAAAAAAGATGCTACAATGTTAACCAATGGTTAATAAATAATGTTTAGTGTATACTCCAAAGTTTGATTTATATACCGCAATTGTTTCTCCCCCCCCCTTTTGTAATGTAAAAATCATAAATAAATCTTTAAAAAAATATAACTAAAATAAAAATAAAATAAAACCTCAGGTATCAATGCAGGGAAAGACCTTTCTACTCGCGGGTCCCAGTCTCAGCAGCAGAGGCAGAGGTGGTGTGCCATCGCCTTCCTCTGCAGAGCCTTCCTTGGTGGTCTCCCATCCAAGTACCGACCCTCCTTACTAGCTTCCAGTTTATGAACATTAGAACGTAAAATGAAGCCAGTGTTGGATCAGGCCAGTGGCCCATCCAGTCCAACACTCTGTTGTCACACAGTGGCCAAAAATACCAGGTGCCCTCAGGAGGTCCAATAGTGGGGCCAGGATGCTAGAAGCCCTCCCACTGTTGCCCCCCCCCAAGCACCAAGAAGACAGAGCATCCCTTGCCCCAGACGGAGAGTCCCTATCTATCCCTTGTGGCTCATAGCCACTGATGGACCTCTGCTCTAGACGTTTATTCAGTTCCCTCTTGAAGCCATCCATGCTCGTAGCCGCTGCTACCACCTCCTGTGGCAGTGAATTCTGTGTGTTGGTTACTCTTTGGGTGAAAAAGGACTTCATTTTATCCGTTCTAACCCGACCGCTCAGCAATTTCATTGAGACGACCCCAGCAAGAGACTTTCCAGGCCAGTGTGAAGCAGAGGCGGTTTGGCATTGCCTTCCTCTGCATAGACTTCCTTGGTGGTCTCCCATCCAAGTATCAACCCTGCTTAGCTTCCAAAGTCTGAAGCAGTCAGGCTGTATGCCAATCCCTGCTTCCCTCCCTGCAGCTGGCTGTTGCGTACCTGAGAGTGAACTTTTAAAAAATTGCTGAGAGCTTGAAATGTGGGCCTCTTCCTGCCTGTCCAGTTTTGGCCCCTGGTTAAATGCTCAGAAACGTGGCCCAGATTAAAAAGTATTGATTTGGTTTCACTGGCTGGTTAAGATACAGATAGCCACTGATGGACTTCTGCTCCAGATGTTTATCCAATTCCCTCTTGAAACTGTCCATGCTTGTAGCTGCCACCACCTCCTGTGGCAGTGAATTCCATGTGTCAATCACTCTTTGGGTGAAGAAGTCTTTCCTTTTATCCGTTCTAACCCGACTGCTCAGCAATTTCATGGAGTGCCCACGAGTTCTTGTATTGTGAGAAAGGGAGGAAAGTCCTTCTTTCTCAACCTGCTCAATCCCATTCATAATCTTATAAACCTCGATCATGTCACCCCTCCGCCGTCGTTTCTCCAAGCTCAAGAACCCCAGGCGCCTTAACCTTTCTTTGTAGGTACCCTTGGCCGTTGGCATTGCCCTCTCCTGGGTCAGTTGTTGAGCCACCTTGGCTGTTGCTTTTGCCTTCTGTTTCGTCTTCTGTGGGACACTCTCTTCCTCTCTCTCCCTGACCTGGGCTTGGATCTGTAGCAAGTCCACCTTTTTTGAAGTTAAATGTAACTACATAAATATGTCATGTTGGATGTGCGTCTGTTTTTGTAAGGGCAATTTCTTTCTCTTGTTTGTTTTCATTTTATTTTATTTACAACCCACTCTCCCCGAAACTGGCTCAGTTGTACAACGCACAGTTAATCAAAGCCAACAAATGCAATGAAATCAATCGAAGAACTGCGATAAAATTTAAGGGGGGGGCGTAATGCTCAGAGCTGCGGTGGCTCAAGTGGTTAAGACGTTGAACTGCAGGCTGTGGAAGGTCAGTAGTTCAGCAGTTTGAGACCCGAGAGTGCCGCGTGACGGGGTGAGCACCCGTCTCTAGTTCCAGCTCCTGCCAACCTAGCAGTTCGAAAGCAAAAAATTGCAAGGAGATAAATAGGTATCGCTTCGGTGGGAAGGTAACAGCGTTCCATGCACCTCGGTGTTTAGTCATGCCGGCCACATGACCACGGAAACGTCTTCGGACAGTGCTGGCTCTTCGGCTTGGAAACGGTGATGAGCACCGCCACCCTAGAGTCGGATTTGACTGGCTTTCGAGCAAGGGAACCTTTGCCTTTATTAATGCCCAGAGCTCCTGCCATCCTAGCAGTTCGAAAGCAAGAAATTGCAAGGAGATAAATAGGTACCGCTTCGGTGGGAAGGTGACAGCGTTCCGTGCGCCTCGGCGTCTAGTCACGCCGGCCACGTGACCACAGAAATGTCTTCGGACAGCGCTGGCTCTTCGGCTTGGAAACGGTGATGAGCACCGCCACCCTAGAGTCAGATTTGACTGGCTTTTGAGCAAAGGGGAGCCTTTTCCTTTACCTAATACGCAGAGGGGCAATCTGCAGGCATCCGATGAAGGGGGGAAGGAAGGGGAGGTCAAAACGAGCTGTAGCCCATCGGCCAGGGGCCCGGAACTGCCCTCAACCGCAGACCTGGCGGAACAACTCTGTCTTGCAGGCCCTGTGTAATTGCACCAGATTCCCGCAGAGCCCTGATCTCACCTGGAAGAGTGTTCCACCAGGCCGGAGCCAGGACCAAAAAGGCCCTGTTTGGGGGACAGCCAGACGCTCTTTGGGTCAGGGACCACCAGTGGATTTTGAGTACTCAAGCGTGACGCTCTAGGGGGGGGAGGCATACCGGGACCGGCGGTCCCAGAGGAGTCAGACCATCTTTGTGATTGGTTTGAACAGCACTTCTGCCAGAACCGGGAAATGTGGAGGATCAGGGATACTGCGAAGAGCTTCTGTGTTTCCGAGGCAAATGATTTCGTTATACATTTAACCCAATAGATCCAGTGTCGGTGTTCCGCCTCCCCGGGAGCCTTTTGCAGGATGGGGGCAGACGAGGCCCCCTTCTGTGTGTCTGGTAACCCCCTGGGGTCTCTCTCTCTCTCTAGGGTTCGATTGTGGTGGGGATCGACTTTGACTGCCGGGAGAAAATGCTGTACTGGACCGACGTCGCGGGGAGAACCATCAGCCGGGCCAGCCTAGAGCCGGGGGCGGAGCCGGAAACCGTGATCAACACCGGTGAGTGGCGGAACCGCAGCTTATTAGGGGCTGCCAAACTGAGGCCCAAGGGGAGTCCCTGCCAGCCATAAGAACATAAGAGAAGCCAGTGTTGAATCAGGCCAATGGCCCATCTAGTCCAACACTCTGTGTCACACAGCGGCCAAAATATACCAGGTGCCCTCAGGAGGTCCAGCAGTGGGGCCAGGATACTAGAAGCCCCCTCTCCCACTGCTGCCCCCTCCAGCACCAAGAATAGAGTGCATCACCTGCCCCAGACGAAGAGTTCCCATCTATACCCTGTGGCTAATAGCTACTGACGGACTTCTGCTCCATGTGCTTATCCAATTCCCTCTTGAAACTGTCCATGCTTGCAGCTGCCACCACCTCCTGTGGCAGTGAATTCCATGTGTTAATCACTCTTTGGGTGAAGAAGTATTTCCTTTTATCTGTTCTAACCCGACTGCTCAGCAATTTCATGGAGTGCCCACGAGTTCTTGTATTGTGAGAAAGGGAGAAAAGTACTTCTTTCTCAACCTGTTCAATCCCATTCATAATCTTATAAACCTCGATCATGTCAGCCCTCAGCCGTCGTTTCTCCAAGCTCAAGAGCCCCAAGCGTTTTAACCTTTCTTCATAGGGACGGTTTTCCAACCCTTTGATCATTCTAGTTTCCCTTCTCTGCACTTTTCTCAATGCTATAATATCCTTTTTGAGGTGTGGCGACCAGAACTGTACACAGTATATAGACCTCGAGCCCATAGACCTCGTTCATTCCCAGAAGTTGGCAGACCAAATGCATGGGGTTAGCCCCTGTAGGTTGGGCAGTACGTTCAGGACAGACAGAAGGAGATACGGCTTTAGACGGACAATGATTAAAATGTGGAATTCGCTGCCAGAGGATGTAGTGATGGCCACAGGAACAAGCAGCTTTAAAAGGGGATTAGGTATATTCATGGAGGATAAATCTATCAAGGGCTACTAGCTGAGGAGAACCTCCACATTCAGAGGCACTAATCCTCTGAATCCCAGAGCCAGGAGGCCACATCAGGGGAAGACCTCGGCCTCTATGCCCTGTCGTTGGCCCTCCAGAGGGACTGGTTGGCCACCATGTGAGACAGAATGCTGGGCTAGGTGGACCACCAGTCTGATCCTGCAGGGCCTCTCCTGTGTTCTTATCAGGGGAAGGCTTCTGCCTCTATGCTCTGTTGTTGGCTGTGCAGAGGAACTGGTTGGCCTCTTTGTGAGACTAGGCGGACCACTGGTCTGATCCAGGAGGGCTCTTGGTGTATTGGTTAAGTGTGTGGACTCTAATCTGGGAGAACCGGGTTTGATTCCCCACTTCTCCACTTGCAGCTGCTGGATGACCTTGGGCAAGCCATAGTTCTGACAAGAGCTGTCCTTGAAAGAGCAGTTTCTCTCAGAGCTCTCTCAGACCCACCTACCTCACAGGGTGTCTGTCGTGGGGAGGGGAAGGGAAAGGAGTTTTGTAAGCTGCTCTGAGACTCTGAGTGAAGGGCAGGGTATAAATCCATTCTCCTTCTCCTCTTTCTGAAGGCCTCTGCCTCTATGCCCTGTTGTTGGCCCTCCAGAGGAACTGGTCAGCCACTGCGTGAGACGGGATGCTGGACTAGATGGACCCCTGGTCTGATCCAGCAGGGCTCTTCTGATGTTAAGAAGGCCTCAGCCTCTCTGCCCTGTTGTTGGCCCTCCAGAGGAACTGGCTGGCCTCTGTGTGAGACAGGATGCTGGACTAGATGGACCACTGGTCTGATCCAGCAGGGCTCTTCTGATGTTCTTATGAGGGCAGCAGGATAAGTCTGTTGGTGGCTGCTAGCCATGGTGACTAAAAGGGAGTCAACCTCTAAATACCAGCACCAGAAGGCAACACTGGGGGAAGGCCTCAGCCTCTATTCCCTCCTGCTGGGCCTCCAGAACTGGTTGGCCGTTGCGTGAGATGGGGTGCTGGAGTAGATGGACCACTGGTTTGATCCGGCAGGACATTTCTTACGTTCATATGACAGATCAGAGAATCTATTCCAGACTTTCTTTTTTTTGAGGTTTGAGCATTTTTGCCAGCCAGTTGCGTGTAGAGTGAGATGCAGAAATTCATCACTCTCTGTCTTTCGTGCAATGACTGTTCTTGCTTTGGAATAGTTACGAACATCAGAGAAGCTACGCTGGATCAGGCCAATGGCCCATCCAGCCCAGCACCCTATCACACAGTGGCCAAAACCCAGGTGACATCAGGAGGTCCAACAGTCGGGCCAGAACTCCAGAGGCCCTCCCACTGTTGCCCCCTAAGTGCCAAGAATACAGAGCATCACTGCCCCAGAAATAAGAGAAGCCATGCTGGATCAGGCCAGTGGCCCATCCAGTCCAACACTCTGTGTCACACAGTAGCCAGAAATAACAGGGGCCATCAGGAGGTCCATCAGTGGGGCCAGGACACTAGAAGCCCTCCCACTGTGGCCCCCCAAATGCCAAGAATACAGAGCATCACTGCCCCAGAAATAAGAACATCAGAGAAGCCATGCTGGATCAGGCCAATGGCCATCCAGTCCAACACTCTGAGTCACACAGTGGTCAAAACCCAGGGGTCATCCAGAGGTCCACCAGCGGGGCCAGAACTCCAGAAGCCCTCCCACTGCTGCCCCCTAAGAACCAAGAACACAGAGCATCACTGCCCCAGACAGGAGCACTCCATCTATACCTTGTGGGTAAGAGCCACTGCTGGACCTCTGCTCCAGATGTTCATCCAATCCGCTCCTGAAGCTGTCTGTGCTTGTAGCCGCCACAGATTCCTCTTTGGGTGAAGAAGTTAGATCCAAGTTAAATGGATTCGGGTTCTGCCACGGACCAAACACAGCTACGCTCTGAAAGGATGCGCTGACTTTGGTTTTCCTCCCCAGGGCTGATCAGTCCCGAAGGCCTCACCATCGACCACCTCCGACGGACCATGTTTTGGACGGACAGCGGCCTGGACAAAATCGAGAGCGCCAAACTGGATGGCTCGGAGCGCCGCGTTCTCTTTGCTACCGACCTCGTCAACCCTCGCGCCATCGCGGTGGACCCTATCCGTGGGTAAGCAGCCGGGGGGAACCATACGCCCCTCCTTTTTATTCCAAAGGCCAAGAGGAAGTCGGTGGGGTGGGTCTCCTCAGGACCTTCCAAAAGCAGGGTGCCACCCCCGATAAGGCCCTGTTGTTTGCCGAGCTTTGGGGTTCCACCGGATGATTTGAAACCTTCAGGAGCCTCCTAGAAGCAGAGGGGTTTTCTGATTGGATGATTTTTTTTCTTGGTGCACACCCTTGTTGCCCACAGTCAGGATGTGAGAGCCAGTTTGGTGCAGCAGTTAGGAGCGGCGGACTCTAATCTGGGAGAATCGGGTTTGATCCCCCACTCCTCTTTATGCAGCTGGCTGGGTGACCTTGGATCACTCACAAGTTCTCTCAGAGCTGTTCTCTCAAGAGCAGTTCTTGAGAGAGCTCTCTCAACCCCACCAACCTCACAGGGTGTCTGTTGTGGGGAGGGGAAAGGGAAGGAGATTGTAAGCCGCTCTGAGTCTCCGAGTGAAGGGTGGGGTATAAATCCCTTCTTCTTCTTCTTCTGATTGGATGATTTTTTTCTTGGTGCACACCCTTGTTGCCCACAGTCAGGATGTGAGAGCCAGTTTGATGCAGCAGTTAGGAGCGGCGGACTCTAATCTGGGAGAACCGGGTTTGATCCCCCACTCCTCTTTATGCAGCTGGCTGGGTGACCTTGGGTCATTCACAAGTTCTCTCAGAGCTGTTCTCGAGAGAACAGTTCTCGAGAGAGCTCTCTCAGCCCCGCCTGCCTCACAGGCAGTGTTCCCTCTAAGCTGAGTTAGTGTGAGCTAACTCACAGGTTTTTAGCCACCAGTTTCACACATTTTTGTCTGAGCTCAGGACGGATGGCTCCGGAGTAAGATAATTTATGCAGTAGACAAATCGCTCGCTCACAACATTAATGCCGGCAGCTCACAAAGTAGAATTTTTGCTCACAAGACTCCACAGCTTAGAAGGGAGTGTCACTCACAGGGCGTCTGTTGGGAGGGGAAGGGAAACGTGATTGTAAGCCACTCTGAGACTCCTTTGGGTCTTCTTCCTCACTACCCAACCCATTTTGGTGTAGTGGCTAAGTGCGTGGACTCTAATCTGGGAGAACTGGGTTGGATTCCCCACTCCTCCACATGCAGCTGCTGGTGAGACCTTGGGTCAGTCACAAGTTCTCTCAGAGCTGTTCTCTCAAGGGCAGTCCTCGAGAAATAGCTCTCTCTGCCCCGCCTCCCTCACAGGGTGCCTGTTGTGGGGAGGGGAAGGGAGAGGAGATCGTAAGCCGTTCTGAGACTCCTTCGGGTCGTGAAGGGCGGGGTATCAATCCAGTCTTCTCCTTCTTATCCTCCCCCCGGGTCTCATCCTGTTTGCACAGCTGCCTTGCAGTGCGGCCAACCTTTTATGACGCTCTTTTGCTCTTCCTTATGCCCCGCAGCAACCTCTACTGGACGGACTGGAACCGCGAAGCCCCCAAGATCGAGACGTCGACCGTGACCGGAGAGCACAGGCGGATTCTGGTCAACAAAGACATCGGGCTGCCCAACGGCTTAACCTTCGACCCCTTTTCCAAACTGATTTGTTGGGCGGATGCAGGTGATTGGGAAACCGGACGCAAAGGAATGTGCACGGATGCGTCAAACGCTGTTGTGTTTTTAACAAACCAACCAGGTCGCTGCTCATAAGAACGTAAGAGAAGCCAATGTTGGATCAGGCCAGTGGCCCATCCAGTCCAACACTCCGTGTCACACAGCAGCCCAAAACACCAGGTGCCATCAGGAGGTCCAGCAGTGGGGCCAGGACACTAGAAGCCCCTCCCACTGCTGCCCCCCCAGCACCAAGAATACAGAGCATCACTTGCCCCAGACACAAGAATATAAGAGAAGCCATGTTGGATCAGGCCAATGGCCCATCCAGTCCAACACTCTGTGTTACAGAGGCCAAAAATACCAGGTGCCATCAGGAGGTCCAGCAGTGGGGCCGGGACACTAGAAGCCCTCCCACTGTTGCCCCCCCAGCACCAAGAATACAGAGCATCACTTGCCCCAGACACAAGAATATAAGAGAAGCCATGTTGGATCAGGCCAATGGCCCATCCAGTCCAACACTCTGTGTTACAGAGGCCAAAAATACCAGGTGCCATCAGGAGGTCCAGCAGTGGGGCCGGGACACTAGAAGCCCTCCCACTGTTGCCCCCCCAAGCACCAAGAATACAGAGCATCACTCGCCCCAGACATAAGAACACAAGAGAAGCCAATGTTGGATCAGACCAATGGCCCATCCAGTCCAACACTCTGTGTCACACAGTGGCCAAAAATACCAGGGGCCGTCAGGAGGTCCAGCAGTGGGGCCAGGACACTAGAAGCCCTCCCACTGTTGCCCCTTTCCCCAAGCACCAAGAAGACAGAGCCTCACTTGCCCCAGACTGAGAGTTCCTAACTAGACCTTGTGGCTAATAGCCGCCGATGGACCTCTGCTCCAGATGTTTACCCAGTTCCCTTATATTTATTATTTAGAACCAAAACACGGGTCACTGCAAACCTTAATCATGTACAGATGCTTTTAAGGGCCTTTTGCTTTTTTAAAACTGAGAAAATTCTTGATCTAATTGAGACCACCGAGACACCCTCATCTCTCCTTGACCAGTGTTGAAGAGGTGCAGAGGCTTTCTTCGTTAGCCTGCGTTTTAATGTTACTCTTCCTCCACGGAATTCGGGCAGGGCTCGCATGGTTGCCCCATCTCCCTCACGACAGCCCCGTGAGGCGGGCTAGGCTGAGGGACAGGGGCTGGCCTAGGATTGCCAGCCTACATAAGAATGTAAGAGAAGCGATGTTGGATCAGGCCAATGGCCCATCCCAGTCCAACACTTAGTGTCACACAGTGGCCAGAAATACCAGGGGCCATCAGGAGGTCCAGCAGGGGGGCCCTCCCACCGTGGCCCCCCCAAGCACCAAGAACACAGAGCCTCACTTGCCCCAGACATAAGAATGTAAGAGAAGCCAATGTTGGAACAGGCCAATGGCCCATCCAGTCCAACACTTCATGTCACACTGTGGGCAAAAACACCGGGTGCCATCAGGAAGTCCACCAGTGGGGTCAGGACACTAGAAGCCCTCCCACTGTTGCCCCCCCAAGCACCAAGAACACGGAGCATCACTGCGCCAGACAGAGTGTTCTCTCTATACCTTATGGCTAATAGCCACTGATGGACCTCTACTCCGTATGTTTCTCCAATCCCCTCTTGAAGTTGTCTCTGCTTGTAGCTGCCACCACTTTCTCCAGCAGTGGATTCCACATATTCATGGCTCTTTGGGCGAAGAAGTACTGCCTTTTATTTGTTCTAAGCCTGCTGCTCATTCATTTCATGGGGTGCCCACGAGTTCTTGTCTTGTGAAAAAGGGAGAAAAGTACCCCTTTCTCTGCCTTCTCTATCCCATGCATAATCTTGTAAACCTCGATCACGTCACCCCTCAGTTGTCGTTTCTCCAAGCTAAATTCTTCTGGAATTCTTACTGCAGAAAAGTATTCTGGAATACTTACAGAGATCAGTTCCCCTGGAGAAAATGGCTGCTTGGATCAGCCGATGGAAACGGAACACGCATAGCCATTGTAAACATCATCCTTGTGAAATTATGTAGTCGTCAGTCACCTGCTAGATGGCAAAAGCCTGCCCAGATTTCAAGTCCGTTTTCCGCACCATGAGGTAACCAGATGTATATTGGCTTCAAATGGAATTTATTCTAGTGGGCTTGACCTTTTCTGCTGTTGAGGAACTCCATTCACCAAGGGAGCGTCTGGATTTTTTAAAATTCTTCCGGAACTGATGGAGATTATTTTTGAAATGGGATTGTTAACCGGCTGCCCGTACTCTTGCTCTGTAATTGTTGAATATTTGTGGTGTTTATGTTTTTGGGATATTGTTCTTGTTCACTCTAATACATTACCCTCGAATTTGAGCAGTGTCTGTAAATAGTTACACAGAGCAGAGGTTTCAAACGGTCTGCTTAGCTGGAAAGATCATTTTCACAGCTGATTTAAAAATTTAACGGAGTCATGCTCACCACTTGACTTAACAGCCGGTTCACACGGTGTTCTTGTAATTGTTTGGCCGCTGTGTGAGACAGGAAGCTGGCCTAGATGGACCACTGGTCTGATCCAGCAGGGCTCTTCTGATGTTCTTAGGAAGGCCTCGGCCTCTCTGCCCTGTTGTGGGCTCTCCAGAGGGACTGGTTGGCCACTGTGTGAGGCAGGATGCTGGACTAGATGGACCACTGGTCTGATCCAGCAGGGCTCTTCTGATGTTCTTAGGAAGGCTTCGACCTCTCTGCCCTGTTGTTGGCCCTCCTGAGGAACTGGTCAGCCACTGTGTGAGACAGGATGCTGGACTAGATGGACCACTGGTCTGATCCCGGAGATCTCTTCTGATGTTCTTAGGAAGGCTTCGACCTCTTTGCCCTGTTGTTGGCCCTCCAGAGGAACTGGTCAGCCACTGTGTGAGACAGGTTGCTGGACTAGATGGACCACTGGTCTGATCCAGCAGGGCTCTTCTGATGTTCTTAAATGCAACCTCTGGCTGCAGCGTCCTGTTAGAACAGTCACGCTAAGCATTTCTATAGCATTTTCAGTGTTCGTAGCACTCCAGCGACCCAGTCTTGTAACTTTTAAAACAACCTGCTGAGTCAGGCCTGTTTTGTTGGACACGGGGGAGTTGAAGTTGAATGTTGGTTTGCCAACTGGGAGCTTGTGAATCTGTCGCATTCTTGACTGCGCCAGCTGTGGGAAAGGGGCAAATGGGTGGGGTCCGTTCCCTGACAAACTCTCTTCTTCGCAAAGGAACCAAGAAGCTGGAGTGTGCCCAACCTGATGGGACGGGCAGACGCACCATCCAGGACAACCTCAACTACCCCTTCAGCCTCGTTGGCTACGCCGATCACTTCTACCACACGGATTGGAGAAGGTGGGTTCCCTTCAACGTTTGTGTCCTTTAGAAGTCTGCCCAGCTTGAAGCGGCTGCCGGGTATGAGGGGATGTCGGTTCACTGTGAGGACACTGTGATCACTTTGGATGTGAGACGCTCGGGTGAATTATGTCATTGACCTTGGGCAAGCCATAGTTCTGTCAGAGCTGTCCTTGAAAAAAGAGCAGTTTCTATCAGAGCTCTCTCGGCCCCACCCACCTCACAGGGTGTCTGTTGTGGGGAGGGGGACGGAAAGGAGTTTGTAAGCCGCTCTGAGACTCCCTCGGGTAGTGAAGGGCAGGGTTTAAATCCAATCTCCTCTTCTTCTTCTCTTCCCTTGAAAGAGAGACTTTATGTCCGGGGTTCCCGACCTGGTGCCCATGGGCACTGTGGTGCCTGCCGACACCTTTCCTGGTGTCCGCCAAGGGCTTTTAGAAAGTGGGAGTGGCTAGACGGTTGTTTGAAAAGCAGGGCATCTGATTGGCCGTGCAGATTAAATGGCATCTTGTTAAACTGAGCTTCAGCTTGCAATGCTGATGAGTAGGGATGGGCACGAAGTGTATTTTTGTGGTTCGGTTCGCGGTTTCTGGCTGCACCACGAACTGAACCGGTTTGTATGGGTTTGTGAACCCTGCTTTCTGCTCCCTGTTGCTGTTTGTGAGGAGCATAAGACAGTAGTTTAAATAACTCTGAGCTGTTTAAACCAAACAGCTGGGCTGTTTTTCCTGAAGAGTAGAAAGCAGGGGTTTAAATGGTTCGGTGCCATTAAACCCCTGCTTTCTGCTGTTCACGAACCACCATGAACTGCGCCAAATTCAAGAAAGTTCATGACAGTTTTTCAGTTTGCAAACATTGTTTCACGAACCATAAACCAGCCAAAATTGGTGATGAACTTTAGTTTGTGAGCTGGTTCGTGCCCATCCCTACCGAAGTTATGATTACAGTTATATATAACCTTGCTCCCTGTCATTTTGTAATTGACTCCACCTCCAGTGCCAGGTATTTTGTGGTTGCACCCAGTGGTCCCTGTGTCAGAATTCCAGCCTACAGGCTCAAAAAGGTTCTGGGGACCCTCTGGTCTACATCAGTGGGTTTTCAGTGCTTCTTTTGCCTGAAGAAAACTTGTAATATGTCATGGTATTCTACAGAAACTCCCTTCTCTTCTTTCTCTGCCGCTCCAAGTCCAAAGCGTGTCATGAGTATCAGCCATGCCACACATTAATTGTGGGTGTTCCTGCTCTCAGCTGCAGTGCAGAGCCTGAAGTGGGACGTTGTAACATTTTGTGGGAATCCCCTAGGGGGCACTCATGGGGAAGTGCTGTGGCTCAATGGTAGAACATCAGTCTGCCATGGAGAAGGTCCCAGGTTCAATCCCCGATCTCTCCAGTCAAAAAGGATCATGCCGTAGCGTAGGTGATGTGAAAGACCTCAGCTTGAGACCCTGGAGAGCCGCTGCCAGCCCGAGTAGACTATACTGACTTTGATGGACCGATGTATTGTGCAGGGGTTTGGACTGGGCGACCCTGGAGGTCCCTTCCCACTGTACGATTCTGTTATTCTAATGGGTCTTGTTCAGTATAAGGCAGTTTCTCGTGTTCTTCTGAAACACTCTGCCGTACCGTTGTTAAATCTCGCCTTGAAGAATGGTGTGGGGTAGGTGGGGCTGAGAGAGCTCTCTCGAGGACTGCCCTTGAGAGAACAGCTCTGAGAGAACTGTGACAGACCGAAGGTCACACCGGCCGTCCCCTGCTTGCTGCTAGTGGTTCCCAGTTTGGTGTTAAGCGTTTAAGAGGCACGGACTCTAACCTGGGAGAACTGGGTTTGATCCCCCACGCCTCCACATGCCAGCCGGCTGTGAGAGAGAGAGATCAAAGGATGACCATTCCAACAGATAATTTTGGAGAGTAGCTATGTTGGTCAGTGGTAGAACGGTTAGGTCTGAGCCCAGGATAAGCTTTTGGGAGTCATTGGGTGCGGTCAGATGGCGTGCTGGGAGCGGGTTAAACTGCTCCAGTCCCAATGTGGGTTTTTTTAACCCGGAGAATTGCGATCACACTCATCGCTGCGCAGCCACATCGTTCCCCGTCATCCACACGCGGGAGTGTGCATCGATGTTTTTTCCTCTCTCTCAGTTTGAGCATGCACACAGGCGGCCCATCTGTAGAACTAAAATTTTCACGTGTGCGCAGAACAGCGATCTCCACACTTCCCTTTAAACTTTAAACGAACACTTCCTTTTAAACTTTTACCCCGAAACTGGCCTCCGTGAGATCCCGAACTCGTCTAAGTGCTAAAACGAGTCACCATTTAAACTTTGGTTTTATTAACGTAGCAGCGGAGCTCTAACTATGCGCACACCGCCGACGCCCAAAAAAAAGGCGGACGAAAAGCGGAAGCCTTGGGCTTCTGTGGCAGCTTTCCAGAGGGGAGGGGGTTGAAACGCCCGGAAGTGGCTCAACACCGCAGGAGCGGTCAGACGTCAGAAAAGTGCGGCTAGAACTGGAGAATCAGGAAAACACCACTTGGGGACCTGGTATCAAAATACTCCGGTTTAAAGGGGGTTTGATCCGGAAAGTGACAGCTGGGGACGATGTGCAGATGTTGGGTGTGTGAACGTGCACATAAAATCCGTTACTGAAGCGTGCCGAAAGCGGTCCAAACGGCGTGTCTGAACGCACCCAATGACGCTCCCTTCATCAGATACGAGAAAGGGAAGGACTCAAAAGATCTCAATTTCTCGTGTCTTGACGAAGGGCGCTTTGACTCTCGAAAGCTAACGCCCCGGACAAGACTCTCAGTGAGAGTCTTTTCAGGAACTGTTCCGGAGTCCCGGGTGAGGGAACAGCCGATTAGAAGAATTCCAGTTTAAAAAGAAAGAACAGAATTTAGTAAAAGATCTAAAGAGAGCAGAGCTAAGAAACGGAGAAATATATTTCTTTTTAGTTATCTTACTTTCTATCTTACTTTACTGTAACCCATTTTATCACGGTGATTTAGAAACGAAATATATATATATGGAACACATGGTTATAATATAAGGAGATTTAAAAGGAAATTACGGGGGATGAGAGTTTATAAGTGCGTTTGTGCTGGAGTCATTTTGAGAGGCAGAAATATGAACTGAGGCGTGCCAATTCTACTGGATTAATTAAAGATTATAATTTATCAGTGAATCAGAAGCAGAATAGGATTGGCAAGACTTGTGGAAGACTTACTGTCAGAGGCCCCGGTCACACGGGCCAGAAAACGCGCGGGGGAGGCGTGGCAGTTTGCCCCGGAGCTAAATAAGGCACGGTAGCCCGATCTCACAGGCCACCGGGTTGCCACGCGCCAGCTCCGTGCCGCAATCACACCGCGCTGCTGCAGCGCAGCAAAACAGCAGCACAGCAGACCACGCAAGTGCGAAGTGCGCCGTTGGGGGGCGGGCGGGCCACTGTCAGTGACTTGTGTGTGCGCGCATGCTCTGTCCAGTGTTGGTGCACATCCCAGGGAAACTTACAACATCCGGAAACCCCGGGGACATGGGCGGGTGTCAGAAGCTGCGGGATACCGGCACTCCCGCGATCAGACGCCAGCCTTTGCCCTGGGGTTTCCAGAAACTAGTACCTCGGACCTACTAGTTTTTTACCCCGCGTTTTCGGAGGGAAGCCGCGGGTTGGCCACGGGAGCACTACGCCTCCCAGATGTGCTCGTATGAACGCGCACGGAAAGTCCGCAGGGCTCCCGTGACTTCAGCGGGGCAAATGCTCCGTGTGGACGGGGCCAAAGAATGTTAAATTCACTTTTTGTTTGTAGGAAAACTTGTAAACAACTGGTAAGATTTTGAAATTAATGAAAATGTAATTGGAAAGCTAACGCCCTGGGAATCTTGTTGGTCTCTTAAGGTATTGCGTATGTCAAGGGTGATCAAATCACAGCTGATTTACGGCAACCCCGACAAGGGGCTCCCACGGGTCTGATTAAGCCTAAGGCGGCCTCATCCCTTTCTCCTCCAACATACATCTTTGAACTGGGGAGAACAAGATGCTTACGTTTTTCTCTTTAGTATACCTGCTTGAAAATAGCTCCAGAGGGCAGCCGTCCTGGTCTGCCGTAGAAGAGCTGGATTCAGTCCCAGGAGCACCTCAAGAGATCGACAAGATTTTTTCGGTATGAACTTTTGGGAGTCGAAGCTCTGTTGATATCTGACGAAGGGAGCTAGGACTTTCGGAAGCCGGTAGCCCGAAAACCTTGTCGGCCTCCGAGGTGCTGCGTGTATGTAGTTTGTAAATCCAGGGCTATTTTTGGGCAGGAACGCCCAGGAACGGCGTCCCGGCTGGCTCCCGAGCTGGCCACACCCAGCAGGAGCTCATTAGCATAACAGGCCACACCCAGCAGCAGAAACTCATTAGGATTGGCTGCATTAGGGGTGGGTGGCTTAACATGCAAAGGAGTTCTCGCTCCAAAAAAAGCCCTGGGTTTTGACAAGAAACAAGGTAAATAGAATAAGAAGCAAAAGGTGGGTGTGGCTGGATGACCGCACTTCTGGCAACATGGGGGTGTGGCCTAATAGGCTAATGAGTTTCTGCTGTTGGGTGTGGCCTGTTATGCTAATGAGTTCCTGCTGGGCTTTTTCTATCAAAAAAAGCCCTGGTGTAAAGAATTTGCAGCTTTCAGGGCAAGAGACCAAAAGAGGTGGTTTACCACTGCCTGCCTCTGCATAGCGGCCCTGGAATTCCTTGGTGGTCTCCCATCCAAACGTTAACCAGGGCCGACCCTGCTTAGCTTCCGAGATCTGACGAGATCGGGCCCAGCCTGGGCCATCCGGGCGAAAACCTCCGGGATGCTACTGGATTCGAATCGAGGTGCTAGAAAACATTCACCCAAGGAGGATGTCACGACAGGAGAAAACAGCTCTGCTTGTCTTTTCCCCGCAGGGACGGCGTCATAGCTGTGAATAAAGACAACGGTGCTTTTACGGGTGAATACCTTCCTGAACAGCGGACGCACCTCTACGGGATAACGGCAGTCCACCCGTACTGCCCTGGAGGTAAAAAAAAAGGGGGGGGGCTCGCCCAAAAGAAGGGAGGCGGGAGGCAGTGTTCCCTCTAAGCTGAGTTAGTGTGAGCTAGCTCACAGTTTTTTAGCCTCCAGCTCACACATTTTTATCTTAGCTCAGGAAAGATGGCCCCAGAGCAAACGAATTTATGCAGCAGCCAAATCGCTCGCTCACAGCTTTAATGCCTGGAGCTCACAAAGTAGAATCTTTGCTCACAAGACTGTACAGCTTAGAGGGAGCATTGGTGGGAGGTACATTCTGTGAACACTCCCCCCTTGCCGATTTGTCTCAGGGATGACGCGAAACTACTTGTGCTTCTCTGGGTATGGCCAAGGCACTTACTCGAACGAACTACAGAAGCTCTCTGGGGTGATAAGACCGGGCAGTGGGAGTAGCCCTACTGTCCTTGGTCCCGGATGTTCTGTATTCTGCTTTTCAGATTTGGGGTTGGGCATCTTTTCTAAGGGCTGCGGTGGCTCAAGTGGTTAGATGCTGAACTGCCGACCAGAAGGCAGGACACAGAGGCCGAGGCCTTCATAAGAACATCAGAAGAGCCCTGCTGGATCCAACTGGTAGTCCATCTAGTCCAGCATCCTGCCTCACACAGAGGCCTACCAGTTCCTCTGGTGGGCCAACAACAGGGCAGAGGCTGAGGCCTTCATAAAAACATCAGAAGAGCCCTGCTGGAACAGACCAGTGCTCCATCTAGTCTAGCATCCTGTCTCCCACAGAGGCCAACCAGTTCATCTGGAGGGCCAAGAACAGGGCACAGAGGCCGAGACCTTCCCCTGATGTTGCCTCCTGGCTCTGGGATTCAGAGGATTAGTGCCTCCGAATGTGGAGGTTCCCCTCAAACACCGTAACTAGCAGCCATTGACAGACTTATCCTCCATGAATCTCTCTAATCCCCACTGAAAGCTGTTTATTCCTGAGGCCATCACTACCTCCGGCAGCAAATTCCGTATTTTGATCGCTGGCTGTGTAAAGCAGTATTTCCTTTTGTCCGTCCCGAACCTACTGCCCATCGACTTCATGGGACGATGATGCTGACACCAGTTTCTCTCTTGTTGCAGGAAGGAAATAAGCTACTGGGGCACAGAGGGAAGACGTCCCCCCCTTGCGACCGGCGGAAGAAAGAGTCGCGCTTCCTGCTGACCTTGTACATAATGTAAAAGATCCTTCCCCTCCGGAGCAGGAGAGCCCGTGACGCTTAACGGAAGGGAATGGCGCGGTTTTAACTTAGAGCAAAAAATTTATCCCATTATTTTTTAAGTTATACCTCAAGATCTTTACTACTGTATTTTTTCCCTTTTTTTACAAAACAAAAAACACCCCCCTTTTTATGTATTACAGAGAAGTAATGGTGCTAGGGATGACGGGAGCTCTGATTAATTCTTTCTCGCCGAGCTACTTTGTACAAAAAGAGACCATATCGACATAACCCTACTCCATGGTTTATTATAGCGGAAAACACAAAAGAGACACTTATTTTAAAGTGTGTGTTTGTGGGAGGGGGAGATTTTAGCGCCAGCTGGGCGGGGGGACGGGACAAACTTTGTACGGATAAACCAGGCACGGCTGTTGAGTGTCGTTTGGGAAACTCACTGCAGTTATTCCTCTATTTTTTTTGGTGCTTTTTGGCCCTTGGCCTGTTTTCTTAGTATTTATATGCTAGAACGGGGAAGGGGGCTCACGTCTCAAGCCTGCGATTGTCGCGTCTGAACGGCTGTATGCGTGCAGAAAATACCTGAGTGTAACGGGCTCATGTTTTTCTAGGATACTCCAAAAATCAAATAAACTTTTTTTTTTTTGGTTTTAGATGTTTTCCCCCCGGCCGTATTTAACCTTCTCTTGGATGGCGACATCCCCCACCTCACCCCTGGACCTTTTAACTGGGGCAGGGCTACTGCATCCAACAAACCGTACTTCAGAAGATCACAGGCTAACTGTAGCCCAAAAGAGGGCCAGTTTGGTGTAGTGGTTAAGTGTGTGGAATCTAATCTGGGAGAACCGGGTTTGTTTCCCCCACTTCTCCACTTGCAGCTGTCTGGATGACCTTGGGCAAGCCATAGTTCTGATAAGAGCTGTTCTTGAAAAAGAGCAGTTTCTGTCAAGAGCTCTCTCAGCCCCACCTACCTCACAGGATGTCTGTTGTGAGGAGGGGGAGGGAAAGGAGTTTGTCAGCCGCTCTGAGACACATTTGGGTAGTGAAGGGCGGGGTATAAATCCAATCTCTTCTCTTCTTCTACCTCACAGGGTGTCTGTTGTGGGGAGGGGAAGGGAAAGGAGTTTGTAAGCTGCTCTGAGACTCCTTTGGGCAGTGAAGGGCGGGGTATAAATCCAATCTCTTCTCTTCTTCTACCTCACAGGGTGTCTGTTGTGGGGAGGGGAAAGGAAAGGGAGTTTGTAAGCTGCTCTGAGACTCCTTTGGGTAGTGAAGGGCGGGGTATAAATCCAATCTCTTCTCTTCTTCTACCTCACAGGGTGTCTGTTGTGGGGAGGGGAAGGGAAAGGGAGTTTGTAAGCTGCTCTGAGACTCCTTTGGGTAGTGAAGGGCGGGGTATAAATCCAGTCTCTTCTCTTCTTCTGCCTCACAGGGTGTCTGTTGTGGGGAGGGGAAGGGAAAGGGAGTTTGTAAGCTGCTCTGAGACTCCTTTGGGTAGTGAAGGGCGGGGTATAAATCCAGTCTCTTCTCTTCTTCTGCCTCACAGGGTGTCTGTTGTGGGGAGGGGAAGGGAAAGGAATTTGTAAGCTGCTCTGAGACATCTTTGGGTAGTGAAGGGCGGGGTATAAATCCAATCTCTTCTTCTTCAAAAAAAAATTATACGTTTTAAAAAAGCCTGAATATCTGACTCCGTAAGCCTGCACACATTAATCCCAAATGGAGAATTAAGGGCATTGCTATACTTGGCAATCACCAGGTTAAAAGGATAACAGCGCCTCTCTCTCTCTCTTTTTAAACCCAAGATTTATTGATGTAACGAAAACCGGTATTTAGTGGGATTGTGGGCAGCCACCCCCCTTTTGTTTCCAAACACGGGAGCCGTATCCATTAGGAATTGCATGCTGGGTTTGTAAAGGGGGGGGGGGTCTCCCATCCGCACAGCTGAGAACGTTGAGATCCGGAAGCCTTCTGGGGGTTCATCTCCCCACTTTGCCCAGTCTGTGGTCAGTTTTTGGATCGGCGATGATGGCCTGGACGGCGACGATGGCTTCGTTGATCTTCGTCTGCAGCTCGCGGAGTTCTTCTATGTGCAGGAGCCGGAGGATCTGAGCGGCCTCGTTGAGGACGGCATCTAGAACCCGAGAGAGAGACGGGGAAAATCCAGAGGCTCGTATTTAATTCAGAATTCCCTCTGCGTGACGGGCTGGGCGGAAGAATTTGGTTCAGTGAAAGTACGAGGGTTTGTTTTTTTTTTTTAAAAAAAGCAGTGTTCCCTCTAAGCTGAGTTTGTGTGAGCCAGCTCAGAGTTTTTTTAGCCTCCAGCGCACAGATTTTTTGTCTTCGCTCAGGACGGGTGGCTCCAGAGCAAACTAATTTACGTGGCAGCCAAATCGCTCGCTCGCTCACAACATGAATGCCAGTAGGTCAGAAAGTAGCATTTCTGCTTACAAGGCTCCACCGCTTACAGGGAACATTGAAAGATCTGTTAGAGAGCGGCAGCTTTAGCTCCAGGATTTAGTCGATACCGGCTAAATATCAGGAGGAACTTCCCAACTGTAAGAGTGGTTGGGCAGTGGAACAGACTGCCTCGGGAGGTGGTGGATGCTCCTTTGCTGGACATTTTCAAGCAGAGGCTGGGCGACCCTCTTTCAGGGATGTTGTAGGTATGTAGGGCTATCTTTAGGCTGTGCTCCTGCAGAGTGCAGGGGGTTGGACTAGATGACCTGCAAGGTCCCTTCCAACTCTAACATTCTATGATGCGGGAGCAGTCAAACCACCTGGGCTAAGGCCGCAAAAGAAAGGAGGGGATGGGGAAGCAGTGCTTGACGGGGAGTGGAATTCTTATTGGAGAGTAACCGGGGGAAATCTGCAGCTTTTTATTCCCTCGGAGAAGAGTGCCATAAGGTCCCTTCAAGTCCTGTTCACGGAATCAAGTCACAAGAACTATGGCACCTGAGTCCTATGCCTGGCAGGAACAAGGTCTGTAGACGACAAACTCCCAGGACCACAAGAATATAACTCCAGTCTCTGTTTACTTAGGACAAATAGAGTCCTAAGGGGCACCTTTAAGACCGACAAAGGTTTATTCATGGTCTGAGCTTTCCTGTGCCTTGAGATCGCCCATTAATTGCACTGCCTTGCACACGAAAGCTCAGACCGTGAATAAACCTTTGTTGGTCTTAAAAGGTGCCCCTGGACTCTAAATTTGTTCTACAGCTTCAGACCAACACGGCCGACCACATGGATCTTTCAAGCCCGGGGGGAACCTAGAATCATAGAGTTGGAAGGGACCGCCAGGGTCATCTAGTCTAACCCCCTGCACAATCCAGGAAATTCACACATACTTTGAAGGGCTGTCGCTTAGAGGAGGGCAGGGAGCAGTTCCTTTTGGCAGCAGAGGACAGGACTCGCAAGAATGGGTTTGAATTAAGGGCGGGAAGGTACCGGCTGGTTATTAGGAGAAACTTTTTGACAGAGTGGTGGAGAGCTCCCCCTCCCTGGCAGTCTCTAAGCAGCGGCTGGACAGACACTTGTCAGGAATGCCCTAGGCCGATCCTGCATTGAGCAGGAGGTGGGACTAGATGGCCTCTAGGACCCCTTCCAACTCTCTGTGATTCTCTGATTCTACACCTCCACACTCCCCAGTGACCCCCGTTCCATGCCTAGATGACAAAAAACCCTCCAGGATCCCCGGCCAAACTGACTTGGAGAAAAACTGCTCCCTGACCCCAAAGTGGGTGATCGGCATTCCCCATGGCGTGTAAGAAAGGGCCTCCGGAGTTCTGACCGATGCTCCCTGTCAGCTGTGGAGTCTTGTGAGCAAAAACTCTACTTTGTGAGCGGCTGGCCTTAAGGTGGTGAGCAAGCGATTGGGCTGCTGCATGAATTAGTTTGCCTCTGGGGCCGTCCCTTCCTGAGCCAAGACAAGAATGTGAGAGAACATAAGAACAGAAGAGAAGCCAATGTTGAATCAGGCCAATGGCCATCCAGTCCGACACTCTGTCACACAGTGGCCGAAATATACCAGGTGCCATCAGGAGGTCCAGCAGTGGGGCCGGGACACTAGAAGCCCTCCCACTGCTGCCCCCCCCAGCACCAAGAATAGAGTGCATCACCTGCCCCAGACTGAGAATTCCCATCTATACCCTGTGGCTAATAGTCACTGATGGACTTCTGCTCCATATGTGTATCTAATTCCCTCTTAAAACTGTCCATGCTTGTAGCTGCCACCACCTCCTGTGGCAGTGAATTCCATGTGTTCATCACTCTTTGGGTGAAGAAGGACTTCCTTTTATCTGTTCTAACCCGACCGCTCAGCAATTTCATGGAGTGCCCACGAGTTCTTGTCTTGTGAGAAAGGGAGAAAAGTACTTCTTTCTCAACCTGCTCAATCCCACGCATAATCTTATAAACCTCGATCATGTCACCCCTCAGCCATCGTTTCTCCAAGCTAAAGAGCCCCAAGCGTTTTAACCTTTCTTCATAGGGAAGGCGTTCCAAGCCTTTTATCAATCTAGTTGCCCTTCTCTGCACTTTTTCCCAATGCTATAATACCCTTTTTGAGATGTGGCGACCAGAACTGTACACAGTATTCCAAATGAGGTTGCACCAATGATTTATACAGGGGCCGGAGAGCCGGAGGCTAAAAAAAAGGTGAGCTGGCTCACACTAACTCAGCTTAGAGGGAACATTGATTCTGACACAGGGTTGGGGTGGGCACCATCAAAAAACAGTTCCCGCGTGAAGGGGAGCCGATCACGGACTGGCTGCCGCGGGAGATGGAGCCAGCACAGAATGTCAGAGTGAGAGGTTAGAACAGAACCCTAATAGCCCCTCTTCAACATTTCAGGCAGAAGCTCAGCTTAACGTGATGCCTTGTAATCTGCACAGCCAGTCGGAAGCCCTGATGGGCAACAGCCCCGCCCACGTTCTAAAAATACTTGACGGGCCACGGGAAAGGTCGGTGTTGGCGGGTGCCCACGGGGACCCCCGGACTTAGTGTTTCCCAGCTTCAACTGTTAGGATTCTAATACGCTGGGTCCAGACCAACCAGGTATTGCGGGTGAAAAATTTACAGACCGGGGTCCTCGGCCAACATTGGTACTGGAAGCCACACTGACAGGGAACTGTCATTAGAGCAAAGATGCCGCTCTCCAGGGGCTGCTATCCGTGCGGATCGGGCTGGGCTGGTAACAGCAAACACAGGAGAGACAACCGACGCAGGCTTTGGTTGGTGCAGAGAGGAAGGCAGCAGGTGCCTCCAGATCTTGGATCTCCCTGGGGCTTGGTGCACCCACACCCCTTTCAGGAGTTCTGCCTCCCTCTCCTGAAAGCGTAAGAGAAGCCATGTTGGATCAGGCCAATGGCCCATCCGGTCCAACGCTCTGTGTCACGCAGTGGCCAAAACCCAGGGGTCATCAGGAGGTCCAACGGCGGGGCCAGAACTCCAGAAGCCCTCCCACTGTGCCCCCCCCCCAAGCACCAAGAATACAGAGCCTCACTTGCCCCGGACCGAGTGTTCCATCTAGACCTTGTGGCTCAGAGCCACTCAAGAACCTCCGCTCCATATAGAACAAAGTTTGAGTTCAAGCACCAAGAAGACAGAGCATCACTGCCCCGGACATAAGAGAATTGGATCAGGCCAATGGCCCACCCAGTCCAACGCTCTGTGTCACCGAGTGGCCAAAACCCAGGGGCCATCAGGAGGACTTCAGAAGTCAGAAGACCTCCCACTGTGGCCCCACCAAGCACCAAAGATACAGAGCATCACTGCCCCAGACACGGTGTCCCATCTATAGTAAAGGCAAAGGTTTCCCTTGCTCGAAAGCTAGTCGAATCTGACTTTAGGGGGCGATGTTCATCTCCATTTCCATGCCCATCTACACCTTGTGCTTAATACCCACTGACGGACCTCTGCTCCACATGTTGATCCAATCCCCTCTTGAAGCTATGCTTGTAGCCACCACTTTCTGTGGCAGGGAATTCGACATGTTAATGACTCTTTGGGTGAAGCACTTTGTTTTACCTGTTCTAAGCCTGCTGCTCCTTAATTTCATTGAGTGCCCATGAAGTCTTGTTTTGTGAGAAAGGGAGAAAAGGACTTCCCTCTCTGTCCCTGCAGCTTGAGATCTCCCATTCAGCAAGCTCCACACAACAGGAGAGAGCCCAGTCACTTAACATAATCCTTGAGTAAATGATTCTCACATCTTAACTGCACTGCCGCCTTCTAGATATTGTGCAGCTGATCTCTCAAGAGGCCTTTCCCTGTGTCCGAAACACCTAGCCCCACCCAGGGAATGGGGAGACACCTCAAAAAGGATATTAGAGCTTTGGAAAAAGTGCAGAAAAGGGCAACTAGAATGATAAAAGGGTTGGAACACTTTCCCTATGAAGAAAGGTTAAAACACTTGGGGCTCTTTAGCTTGGAGAAACGACGGCTGAGGGGTGACATGATCGAGGTTTACAAAAGTATGAACGGGATAGAGCAGGTCGAGAAAGAGGTACTTTTCTCCCTTTCTCACAAGACAAGAATTCGTGGGCACTCCATGAAATTGCTGAACGGTTGGGTTAGAATGGATAAAAGGAAGTCCTTCTTCACCCAAAGAGTGATTAACATGTGGAATTCACTGCCAGAGGAGGCATGGACGGCTTCAAGATGGAATTAGATAAAAATATGGAGCAGAGGTCCATCAGCGGCTATTAGCCACAAGGTATAGATAGGAACTCTTGGTCTGGGGCAAGGGATGCTCTATATTCTTGGTGCTGGGGGGGGGTCAACAGTGGGAGGGCTTTTCGTGTCCTGGCCCCACTGTTGGACCTCCTGATGGCACCTGGTGTTTTTGGCCACTGTGTGTCACAGAGTGTTGGAGTGGATGGGCCACTGGCCTGATCCAATATTTGCTTCTCTTTATGTTCTTATGCCCGAGGCAAGTGATGCTCTCTATTCTTGGTGTTTGGAGGGGTCAACAGTGGGAGGGCTTCTAGTGTCCTGGCCCCACTGCTGGACCTCCTGATGGCCCCTGGTATTTTTGGCCCCTGTGTGACACAGAGTGTTGGACTGGATAGGCCATTGGCTGGATCCAACATTGGCTTCTCTTACGTTCTCTTATTTCTAGAGGTATAAAAGAAAGGCTTGAAGGCATCTGGTTGCATCCAGCCATTCTGCTTGGCTAAGTGCGTAGTCTTTTAGACGTGGTGCAAGAGGCTGTCTTCCCTCTGCTCAGGTCAGCATGGAGTGGAAGGAAACGATCCTATGCCAACTCTGGAGAACTCCCATTATGATGGCAGGGAATCCACAGCCTCCAAAGAGCCAAAAACATACTGGGGGTAAAAAAACCAATGGGGAACAGCTGGGTCCAAATCCGGCAGCGCCTTAAGACACCAGCCAGATTCTCAAGTGCTACTTCTGAGGTGCTCTTGGGCTCCCGTCTAGCTTTTTACTGCAGACCGACAACGGCTGTCCTTCTGAAATGATCTTAACAGGGGGGGTTGCTCTGCTGCCGCAACTATGCACATTAGTTCTGGAGTGCGCAGTGGGGAAAGTGCGCCTCTCCATAGTCAAGGAGCAATAAAAGGGGGTTCACCGCACTGTTAAAAAGCATCGGGGACAATTCAGATAGGGGCCAGGGATATGCAACAGGGGAAAAAAACCAAGCGTTTTCACCAAGTAGAAGGCACTGACTGTGCGATTTCGGGAGTCAAAAACCAGTACTGCCCTAAGAGAAAGGAAACCGTGGAAGGAAAGATGCATGAGAGAGAGGCAATCTTGGAAGGAAAGGTGCGGGGACTGTGTGTGACAAAGGGGAACAGAGGATAATTTACGGTAGAAGAAAACGCCCCCGGAGGCAGAGCTTTAAAAGACCTTCTTACCTCCTGTGTCGAAGCCAAGAATGTGCTTGTCCAGGGAGACAGGCAAACCCTTAAAAAAGGTGGAAGAGAAAGAAGGAAAACGTTATCGTGAGACAACAGTTAATGCCCTTGTTGCATCTTGAATTAATATTAAATAAATAACAGCATCCAGATCACGTCCACGTTATTCCAGCAGAAACACATCTCAACGTTAAATGCTACCCAATTTATATATTCGCCACACGAACCCTCCCTCTCACATACACTTTTCAGGTTGCTGGACCATCCGTCCTTTTTATTATTATTCATAATTTATTAATTTCTGTAGTGCACAATAATACAAAACGCTGACCTTGTTTTCCATCAATCCTACAATTATTTAATACAAAGTATTCTCAAGCTAATCCCTTCTATTTTACCCAATTACTAACTTCTACGATACCCAATTCTATTATACCAGTTGCTAATAACTTTCTATTCTAAGTCCTATTGTCTTATAGCACCCGCTAAAATAATCCATCTTCCAAGCAACGAACAGATTAATGTGCTCCTCCTTGCAGCAGCTCTCGAAGGCCACAGAAAAAGGACTTTTACAGCCATGAAGAAATGCATATTTAGTTCAGAGGTTTGAAATGAGCAAAACCTTCACTCCACTGGGCAGAGAACAGGCAAGAGGGGGAGTCTGTTCAATTGGTTTCCAGATTTATCTCAGCCCGCCTTCATCCAAATGCTAGTAGGTCTAGCCAGAGGCAATTGGATGGGCCAGCGTTCCCCCCCCCCAAAGCAGGGAACAGAGATTTGGAGGAATTAAATACTAGGGAGACGCCAGGAAGAGAATCTCTGGGAAAAGCTTCTCTTTCCTGGCCTGACCTGGTCAGTGGGTGGAGAAAAGAAAGGTGATAAAACTCAGGGGAGCAAGGAGGAAGCTCTTCTGTGCTGAGTCCATCAGAGCTGACAGAACTCTTTAACTGAGATCTGGAGGAGCTGGCCATTAACCATGTGCTGGCCTGGAGAGCTGGAGAAAGTTTCAAGGTAAGGGCACTCTGTGGAGATCTGTAACTTCCTAAGATAAGGAGCCTGTCCTATATTTTAATATCTGATAGGGAATATAGAGAGAGGGGGGAACAGAAGAATTGCATTTCACTCATTTCTTTTAATCCCTCGCTCAGTCCGGTGCGGTGCTAAAAGTATGTTTGTGAACATTTTCTCTCTAATAAATACTTTATAACTTTGGGTGCTGGGGGTGGTTCTCTGTGCCGCATAGACCTCCGCCGTCTCGGACATGCTATTTTAAAAGGGACGCCAGGGGGAAGGCTATTCCCTCCAAGGGCGCACAAAGCAGCAAACGGTCCACGTGGTGAACTGGCGCTGGGCAGCGGGAGACGGAGGGGCAAGGCCTCAGAACTTTGAAGGGAAGCTGGGAGCCCTGACCCTCTCCGTGGGCCATTCCTACAAAGGTCAGGTGGCAGTGGTTACCGCAGAGAGAGAAAAGCCCAGCAGAAACTCATTAGCATAACAGGCCATACCCGACAGCAGAAACTTATTAACATATTAGGCCACACCCCTGACAGTACAGCTCATTAGGACATCAGGCCACACCCCCATGTTGCCAGAAGTGTGGTCATCCAGCCACACCCACCTTCTGCTTCTTATTCTGTTTACCTTGTTTGTTGTCAAAACCCAGGGCTTTTTTTTGGAGCAGGAACTCCTTTGCATGTTAGGCCACACACCCCTAAGGTAGCTAATCCTAATGAGTCTCTGCTGTTGGGTGTGGCCTATTATGCTAATGAGTCCCTGGTGGGTGTGGCCAGCTCGGGAGCCAGCCGGAACTCTGTTCCTGTGCGTTCCGGCCCAGAAATAACCCTGGATACAGGTCAATGGGACACAATGAGCTGATCAACGAAAGCTACACTCCTTGCTCAAGGGAGCGTGCTGTAATCAGAGTCCCACCGAAGAACTGAGAAAGGTTCAAAAAGCTGAGCGTGTTACTTATTTATTTATTCCTCTAAATCTGTGCCCCCCCCCCCGAGGCAGGCTCAGGGTGGCTTATGGACAATATGCTAAAGCAGTTAAAACACCACATTTAAATAAAATCACAAACAATACAGAATGAAACGTATTGTGACGTGCTCGTGTGATTCATAGCCGATGGTGACGTTTGCAGCACCCGTGTGTGATCCACTGCCACTGCCATGCAGCCACTGTAGTCTGGGTTTTGTCAGGCTGTTGATTGTATTTTGAATTGGTGTCAGTACTGGGGCCAGGGGCCTCGTTGTTAGAAGGGCGGCACCCTAGTCGAAAGCCTGGCGGAAGAGCTCCATTTTACAGGCTCTGCGGAACTGTAAGAGGTCCCGCAGGGCCCTGATGTCATCCGGGAGCTCATTCCACCCGTGTGGAGCCGCCACGGAGAAGGCCCTGGCCCTCGTTACAGCCAGCCTGGCTTCTTTTGGGCCTGGAAGGGCCAGACGGTTTTGGGACCCCGATTGTAGTGCCCTCTAGGGAACATGTGGGGAAAGGCGGTCACTTAGGTAGACAGGTCCCTGTTGTTAGCTTCGCCCATGAAAGTTGCTTTGAATTCAAGCTCTAACTTAGTCCTGACTAGAAAGAGATGGTGGCCTGGGCAAAAACACAGCGCCGAGGGACTTGGCTCTGGAATGGCGACTTCTTCCAACTGGACTGCTGCCTGTGCAAATCACGTCGCATGGCTGCTTGGCACGGGTAACAACCTGGCGTCGAGGAGGCACCATGCAGCCCCTGGGTCCCACAGGGGAGGGCTTTTGACACAGCCGGCAACCCATTTAAATTAAGCCTTGACTTGATTTTAAATCTATTCTATGACCCACTTTGAGCTTCCACTGGAAGAGAGGGATAAAATACAGCTAGGAGAAAAAAATCCTGTAGGCAAGTTTCTGTTCTGCAGACAAAGGAGATTGGATTTATACCTTCACTCGGAGTCTCAGAGCAGCTTACAATCTCCTTTCCCTTCCCCTCCCCACAAGAGACACCTAGGTGGGGCTGAGAGAGCTCTTTCGAGGACTGCCCTTGAGAGAAGAGCTCTGAGAGAACTGTGACTGACCCAAGGTCACACCAGCAGCTGCACGTGGAAGAGTGGGAAATCAAACCCGATTCCCTCAGATTAGAGTCCACGCTCCAAACCACTACACCAAACTGGCTACCCCTTGGATTATTCTCAAGGACAACTTAACTTAGCCAGTTCTGGCATGAAGTTACAGGACTGGGCGTTTCGTTGGACAGTTTCAAAGACGGTCTGTGGTTTTAGTGAAACTGAGCTGTGGAGGGCTAACAGACAGAGACACCTTACAGAGAAACTCTTGCGTACAGTGGAGCAGTTCAGACATTTCCCCCAAACACACGATATTAAAAGAACCTCAGTTAGGCTCCAGCTCTGGGGGAAAAATGCAGCTTTTCATTCAAGCAACTGACTGGCGTTGCCGTTATTTCTGAAATACGATCCTTTCTCCAATGCCCTTATTTGAAAAGGAAGAAACAACGGTTCCTCAGTGTTATTCGTGCAGAGACAGTCCAGTTCACAATTGCTTCATTTAAACATCTTCAGCGTATTTAAGAAGGCCCCGGGCAAAGGCCCAAGTTTCCGGCGAACGATCCGCCGGCGGCCCAGCGACTTACCTCTTTCGACTGACTCGCCTTGGCGACGGCGTCCTGCGTCAGGCGCTCTTGGACCAAGATGCGAATTGCCTGGGAAGGAAAAGAAGGTCCGGGTGAAGTCTTGAACCCGTGGCACTTTTAACATGCAGTGAATTATTCTTTATACATCGTAGGCCTTCCCTTAATGTTAACTCCTGGCTCCGGGATTCAGAGGCTTAGTGCCTCTGAATGTGGAAGTTCCCGTTAGTTTCTGTGGCTAGTAGCCACTGGTGGACTTGAATCTGTCTAATCCCCTTTTAAAGCCGTCTATGCCTCTGGACACCTCGACATCCTCTAGCAGTGAATTCTTAATCGCTCACGGGGTAAAGAAGTATTTCCTTTTTTTTTCTTTTGCCGAACTTTTCCAAAGTCTGCCCTTCTACTCGATGGCTTTTATAAACCAAAAAATTCACAGCACCGTCTCCAGCACCACCTCCTCGGTCAAACTGATGGAACGGCAGGTGGAGGAGTGCAGTCTGAACACTATTCAACTTCTATATAAACCATAAAAGAGGAATAACCTCGTATGGCAAGCAGTGTTCCCTCTAAGCTGAGTTAGCGTGAGCTAGCTCAGTTTTTTAGCCTCCGGCTCACACGTTTTCGTCTTAGTTCGGGAAGGATGGCTCCGGAGCAAACTAGTTTATGCAGTAGCCTAATCGCTCGTTCACAACTTTAAGGCCAGTAGCTCATGAAGTAGAATTTGCAGCTTAAAGGGAGCGTTGATGACAAGGCAGGAGTTTCTGTGGATGGGCAGGCCGTGCCTTGGGGTATTTTGGAAAAGGCCATTTTCGCTCAGAGCAGCAACTGGGCAATAGGTAAAGGTAAAGGTTCCCTTGCTCGAAAGCCAGTCGGATCCGACTCTAGGGTTGCGGTGCTCATCTCCGTTTCAAAGCCGAAGAGCCAGCGCTGTCCGAAGACGTTTCCGTGGTCATGTGGCCGGCATGACTAAACACCGAGGCACACGGAACGCTGTTACCTTCCCACCGAAGTGGTACCTATTTATCTACTTGCAATTTCTTGCTTTCGAACTGCTAGGCTTTGGCAGGGGAACTGGGCAATACCAGTACCTTTTTTCTTCCTTTCCCCCTAATTTTCAAGCCCCGGAAATAAAGTTCAACGGACGGCGAGCATGACTGGAAGCTTTTTATTGATTTAACAAAAGCTTTCTACCCCGCCCGTCCTCATGGTTCAAGGCAGCTTTCCGGGTGTTAGAAGCGGAGGACTTTGCGGTGTCTCCTGGCCCCACCATCTTCAGCCCACCCGTGCTGCATATATATATATATATATATATATATAAGTAGATCAACGGAACTGGCGCAGGAACACCACCATTATCACCGCCTACAGAGTATTGTTTAATTTTGAAATTCTCTGTTCTCGCACTTTATCTGAATGTTGTTCCGGCACTTCAGGATAACTGAAAGTGTGTATTTGTTTATGGTTTGTTTATGGTTCTTTATGGTAACTGATTTGTTTATGGTTTTTGGTTGTTTTTATGATGGGTTTTGGTTGTTTTTATTTGTTTATGGTTTTATTTGTTGATGGTTGTTTTTATTTGTTTAGGGAATTGGAAACAAATCAGCCAGTATCATAATGCCCCTGTATAAATCATTGGTGCGACCTCATTTGGAGTACTGTGTACAGTTCTGGTCGCCACACCTCCAAAAGGATATTATAGCATTGGAAAAAGTGCAGAGAAGGGCAACTAGAATGATAAAAGGGTTGGAACACTTTCCCTATGAAGAAAGGTTAAAACGCTTGGGGCTCTTTAGCTTGGAGAAACGACGACTGAGGGGTGACAGGATCGAGGTTTATAAGATTATGAATGGGATTGAGCAGGTGGAGAAAGAAGTCCTTTTCTCCCTTTCTCACAATACAAGAACTCGTGGGCACTCCATGAAATTGCTGAGTGGTCAGGTTAGAACGGATAAAAGGAAGTCCTTCTTCACCCAAAGAGTGATTAACACATGGAATTCACTGCCACAGGAGGTGGTGGCAGCTACAAGCATGGACAGTTTCAAGAGGGAATTAGATAAGCACAAGTGGAGACCCGCAAGAAACTTGCGGGATGGTCATCCCATTCCTCACACCTTTGCTTCCTCCCCTCTACCCTTACCTATCTCACACTCCTTCTCCCTTCTGGGGGTGGAGCCATGGACTCAACCCTCCAAAGCACCCATTTTATCCAGGGGAACTGATCTCTGTCACCTGGACAACAGTTGTAATGCTGGGTGATCTCCAGCCCTCACCCAGAGGCTGGCAATGGTAGTTCTCATGGAGGAAATGGCTGGTTTGGAGGGTGGAGTCTGTGGCATTATACTGGTCTGAAGTTCCTCCCCTTCTCAAACCC
The DNA here is from genome assembly GCA_029375565.1 of Gekko gecko. Lineage (NCBI taxonomy): Eukaryota > Metazoa > Chordata > Lepidosauria > Squamata > Gekkonidae > Gekko > Gekko gecko. The sequence continues at coordinate 240,767,643 of JAPDNY010000003.1, read as the reverse complement.
CACCATCCCCAGGATCCACCCCTTAAATGTCCAGGAGTTTCCCAATCCAGAGTTGGCAACCCTATTTCCTTCCCACTCAACAGCCAACTTAACCTTTATCTGCCTTTGTCTGTCTTCAGCTTTTTGTCTCCACCCCCTCCCCCACAGCTTCTACCAAGGAAAATTACAGTCTTTCTCCACAGTGGGGACCAAAGCAGCTTACATTATTCTCACCTCCTTTTTATCTGCACAACAACCCTGTGAGGTTGGTTAGGCTGAAAGTATGTGACTGGTCCAAAATCACCCAGTCAGCTTCCACCGCAATATGGGGATCTGAACCTGGGTCTTGCAGACCCTAGTCTGAGGCTCTAACTGCTGCATCACTGCTGGCTTTCATAGGGTGGCTGCTGAACAGCAGCAAGCAGCCAGGCCAAGTTGAGTCATGCAAATTAGGTGGCATCAAGTCACCCAGAGGGTGCTGCCTAGGGATGCCAGCCTCCAGGTGGGATCTGGGGATCCCCTGGAATTACTGCTCAGCTCCAGACTACTGAGATAACTTCCCCTGGAGAAAATGGATGCTTTGGAGGGTGGACTCTAGGGTATTGTACCCCACTGAGGTCCCTGTCCTCCCCAGGCTCCATCCCCAAATCTCCAGGAGTTTCCAGACCTGGAGCTGGCAGCCCCACTACCCCATCCCCTGCCAGTGCCCGTGGGGGGACCTGGCAACCCTGCCAGGCCTAGGGTTGGCAACCTCCAAGTGGGGCCTGCTGGAGAGTGAACTCCAGAGATCTGTGAACAACAGAGATCTGTCTCCCTGGAGAAAATGGCTGCTTTGGAGGGTGGATTCTGTGGCATGATGCCCAGCTGAGGCCTCTCCCTTCCCCAAATCCTGCCCTCCTTGCACTCCACCCCAAAACCTCTAGGAATCCCCCAGCCTGGCCCCAAGGCTCCCTCCCCCCTCCAAGGCCGAAAGAGGCCTGGAGAGAAAGGGCCCTCCCCCCACCCTTTGACTGACAGAGCCAGTCAGAAGCCTCTCCTCCCCCCCCCCCAACGTTCTAATCTCTCACCGTTGCTGCCTGGAGTCAGGTCCCTGCAGAGGCCATTTCAAAAGGCTTTTGGGGGGAATTCAACCGTCCCTGAAGGGATTTCCTTACTTTTCGGATTTTTCTACAAACCCAGGAAGTCTACTGACTATGTAGGAAAAGCTGTTGGGGGACAGTGAGGCCCCTGTTGGAGGGAATAGGTATCCGCACAGAAAAAAAAAAGTCTGGGATTAGAATATAAGATATGGAGCAGAAGTCCATCAGCAGCTATTAGCCACAAGGTATAGATGGGAACTCTCAGTCTGGGGCAGGTGATGCACTCTATTCTTGGTGCTGGAGGCAGCAGCAGTGGGAGGGCTTCTAGTGTCCCGGCCCCACTGCTGGACCTCCTGATGGCCACTGTGTGACAGAGTGTTGGACTAGATGGGCCATTGGCCTGATCCAACATTGGCTTCTCTTATGTTCTTTTGTTTATGATAACTGATTTGTTTATGGTTTTTGGTTGTTTCTGTGATGGATTTTAACTGTATTTATGTATACATTTCATGGAAGCCGCCCTGAGGCTGTTTCGGCGGGGAGGGCGGGGTATAAATTGAATAAACAAATAAGCCTGTTGCCAAACACAGCCCCGGTTCTGCTGCGTTAAAGCCTGGAGCGCTCTGCTACGTTCTGTCGTTCCCTGGCAGTACTAAGCCCAGAGAATCCAACACCGGGGAAAGAGGGGGAATGGGGAAGCACCTATAACTTTATACGAGACATGTTTCCTAGCTACTGGAGTATTTCGGAAGCCAAGAGCCACCTGTGGTTCAACTCACCTTGAGCATCACCAAGTAGTCGTCGTGGCGCTGGATCTGGAGGAGGTTGGCCAGAGCCATCACGCCGGCTTTGAAGTCGGGATTGTTCACTGCGGAAGAAACACACTGGTCGATTCCAGAGATAGACCCTTTTTCTTTGCTTCCTCCCCATCTTAATGCTTTTCAGAGCCAGAAAAGGGGGCCCTCTCTCCCACTCACCATCTAGGTTGATCAGGGGTTCTGCATTTTTGGCCGCGTTGTCCTCATTCTTGGCCCCCTCGGGCGCGGCGTCCTTATATTTGTCAGCTGTCGAGACAAAAGACGTTTTGTCCTGTGAATTACAGCGGGACTGAGAACAGGGAAGAGAGCAAACAATGGACGCCCAAAAGGGAACGGGCATTCAACCGCCGCGCTCTTCCGAGAGGACAGCCTGTACGCAGAACTTCAGCAGCTGTCAAGAGTGGTCTACGGACTTCATTTAGGATTCTTGTCCATCGACGGTAATGATGGGAACGCTCAAATGGCAGCTGATACAGCCCTGAGTGAAAGGGAGCAATCTGGATTGATGGGGAGGAGAGAATGCATTTTCGCAAAAGTACAACCGACTCGTCGACATTTCAAGGAGACAAAGGCCCAGATGTACGCGTGGCACAGACCCAGGTCTTGGAACATTTTTCTTTGGCCTTTCCTCCCGGGAGTTCAGGGCAGCACACCCCTCTGTGGAACATTTGCCAAAGGGCACAGGGAGACAGCAACTTGAAGGGCAGTAGCAGCTAACGGGGGGAAGATACCTAACCCCTTCCCACTCCCCAATGTCTCCTAAAACCCCTTTCCTCTACTTGCATTTCTCCTTGATGCCCACAGGCTGCGGCTCAGTGGCAGAGCCTCTGCTTGGCATGCAGAAGGTCCCCGGTTCAATCCCCGGCATCTCCAGTTAAAAGGACCAGGCGGTGGGTGATGTGAAAGACCTCTGCCTGAGACCCTGGAGAGCTGTAAAGAGGGGCTGTGGCTCAGTGGAAGAGCCTCTGCTTGGCAGGCAGGAGGTCCCAGGTTCAATCCCCGGCATCTCCAGTTGAAAGGACCAGGCAGGAGGTGATGGGAAAGACCTCTGCCTGAGACAATGGAGAGCTGTAAAGAGGGGCTGTGGCTCAGTGGCAGAGCCTCTGCTCAGCATGCAGAACGTCTCAGGTTCAATCCCCGGCATCTCCAGTTAAAAGGACCAGGCAGGAGGTGATGGGAAAGACCTCCGCCCGAGACCCTGGAGAGCTGTAAAGAGGGGCTGTGGCTCAGTGGCAGAGCCTCTGCTTGGCATGCAGAAGGTCCCAGGTTCAACCCCCGGCATCCCCAGTTAAAAGGACCAGGCGGTGGGTGATGTGAAAGACCTCTGCCTGAGACCCTGGAGAGCTGTAAAGAGGGGCTGTGGCTCAGTGGCAGAGCCTCTGCTTGGCATGCAGAAGGTCCCAGGTTCAATCCCCGGCATCCCCAGTTAAAAGGACCAGGCGGTGGGTGATGTGAAAGACCTCTGCCTGAGACCCTGGAGAGCTGTAAAGAGGGGCTGTGGCTCAGTGGCAGAGCCTCTGCTTGGCATGCAGAAGGTCCCAGGTTCAACCCCCGGCATCCCCAGTTAAAAGGACCAGGCGGTGGGTGATGTGAAAGACCTCTGCCTGAGACCCTGGAGAGCTGTAAAGAGGGGCTGTGGCTCAGTGGCAGAGCCTCTGCTTGGCATGCAGAAGGTCCCAGGTTCAATCCCCGGCATCCCCAGTTAAAAGGACCAGGCGGTGGGTGATGTGAAAGACCTCTGCCTGAGACCCTGGAGAGCTGTAAAGAGGGGCTGCGGCTCAGTGGCAGAGCCTCTGCTTGGCATGCAGAAGGTCCCAGGTTCAATCCCCGGCATCTCCAGTTAAAAGGACCAGGCGGTGGGTGATGTGAAAGACCTCTGCCTGAGACCCTGGAGAGCTGTAAAGAGGGGCTGTGGCTCAGTGGCAGAGCCTCTGCTTGGCATGCAGAAGGTCCCAGGTTCAACCCCCGGCATCCCCAGTTAAAAGGACCAGGCGGTGGGTGATGTGAAAGACCTCTGCCTGAGACCCTGGAGAGCTGTAAAGAGGGGCTGTGGCTCAGTGGCAGAGCCTCTGCTTGGCATGCAGGAGGTCCCAGGTTCAACCCCCGGCATCTCCAGTTAAAAGGACCAGGCGGTGGGTGATGTGAAAGACCTCTGCCTGAGACCCTGGAGAGCTGTAAAGAGGGGCTGTGGCTCAGTGGCAGAGCCTCTGCTTGGCATGCAGAAGGTCCCAGGTTCAATCCCCGGCATCCCCAGTTAAAAGCACCAGGCGGTGGGTGATGTGAAAGACCTCTGCCTGAGACCCTGGAGAGCTGTAAAGAGGGGCTGTGGCTCAGTGGCAGAGCCTCTGCTTGGCATGCAGAAGGTCCCAGGTTCAATCCCCGGCATCTCCAGTTAAAAGGACCAGGCGGTGGGTGATGTGAAAGACCTCTGCCTGAGACCCTGGAGAGCTGTAAAGAGGGGCTGCGGCTCAGTGGCAGAGCCTCTGCTTGGCATGCAGAAGGTCCCAGGTTCAATCCCCGGCATCTCCAGTTAAAAGGACCAGGCGGTGGGTGATGTGAAAGACCTCTGCCTGAGACCCTGGAGAGCTGTAAAGAGGGGCTGCGGCTCAGTGGCAGAGCCTCTGCTTGGCATGCAGAAGGTCCCAGGTTCAATCCCCGGCATCTCCAGTTAAAAGGACCAGGCGGTGGGTGATGTGAAAGACCTCTGCCTGAGACCCTGGAGAGCTGTAAAGAGGGGCTGTGGCTCAGTGGCAGAGCCTCTGCTTGGCATGCAGAAGGTCCCAGGTTCAACCCCCGGCATCCCCAGTTAAAAGGACCAGGCGGTGGGTGATGTGAAAGACCTCTGCCTGAGACCCTGGAGAGCTGTAAAGAGGGGCTGTGGCTCAGTGGCAGAGCCTCTGCTTGGCATGCAGGAGGTCCCAGGTTCAACCCCCGGCATCCCCAGTTAAAAGGACCAGGCGGTGGGTGATGTGAAAGACCTCTGCCTGAGACCCTGGAGAGCTGTAAAGAGGGGCTGTGGCTCAGTGGCAGAGCCTCTGCTTGGCATGCAGAAGGTCCCAGGTTCAATCCCCGGCATCCCCAGTTAAAAGGACCAGGCGGTGGGTGATGTGAAAGACCTCTGCCTGAGACCCTGGAGAGCTGTAAAGAGGGGCTGTGGCTCAGTGGCAGAGCCTCTGCTTGGCATGCAGAAGGTCCCAGGTTCAATCCCCGGCATCCCCAGTTAAAAGGACCAGGCGGTGGGTGATGTGAAAGACCTCTGCCTGAGACCCTGGAGAGCTGTAAAGAGGGGCTGTGGCTCAGTGGCAGAGCCTCTGCTTGGCATGCAGAAGGTCCCAGGTTCAATCCCCGGCATCTCCAGTTAAAAGGACCAGGCGGTGGGTGATGTGAAAGACCTCTGCCTGAGACCCTGGAGAGCTGTAAAGAGGGGCTGCGGCTCAGTGGCAGAGCCTCTGCTTGGCATGCAGAAGGTCCCAGGTTCAATCCCCGGCATCTCCAGTTAAAAGGACCAGGCGGTGGGTGATGTGAAAGACCTCTGCCTGAGACCCTGGAGAGCTGTAAAGAGGGGCTGTGGCTCAGTGGCAGAGCCTCTGCTTGGCATGCAGAAGGTCCCAGGTTCAACCCCCGGCATCCCCAGTTAAAAGGACCAGGCGGTGGGTGATGTGAAAGACCTCTGCCTGAGACCCTGGAGAGCTGTAAAGAGGGGCTGTGGCTCAGTGGCAGAGCCTCTGCTTGGCATGCAGAAGGTCCCAGGTTCAACCCCCGGCATCCCCAGTTAAAAGGACCAGGCGGTGGGTGATGTGAAAGACCTCTGCCTGAGACCCTGGAGAGCTGTAAAGAGGGGCTGTGGCTCAGTGGAAGAGCCTCTGCTTGGCATGCAGGAGGTCCCAGGTTCAACCCCCGGCATCTCCAGTTAAAAGGACCAGGCGGTGGGTGATGTGAAAGACCTCTGCCTGAGACCCTGGAGAGCTGTAAAGAGGGGCTGTGGCTCAGTGGCAGAGCCTCTGCTTGGCATGCAGGAGGTCCCAGGTTCAACCCCCGGCATCTCCAGTTAAAAGGACCAGGCGGTGGGTGATGTGAAAGACCTCTGCCTGAGACCCTGGAGAGCTGTAAAGAGGGGCTGTGGCTCAGTGGCAGAGCCTCTGCTTGGCATGCAGAAGGTCCCAGGTTCAACCCCCGGCATCCCCAGTTAAAAGGACCAGGCGGTGGGTGATGTGAAAGACCTCTGCCTGAGACCCTGGAAAGCTGTAAAGAGGGGCTGTGGCTCAGTGGCAGAGCCTCTGCTTGGCATGCAGGAGGTCCCAGGTTCAATCCCCGGCATCTCCAGTTAAAAGGACCAGGCGGTGGGTGATGTGAAAGACCTCTGCCTGAGACCCTGGAGAGCTGTAAAGAGGGGCTGCGGCTCAGTGGCAGAGCCTCTGCTTGGCATGCAGAAGGTCCCAGGTTCAATCCCCGGCATCTCCAGTTAAAAGGACCAGGCGGTGGGTGATGTGAAAGACCTCTGCCTGAGACCCTGGAGAGCTGTAAAGAGGGGCTGTGGCTCAGTGGCAGAGCCTCTGCTTGGCATGCAGAAGGTCCCAGGTTCAACCCCCGGCATCCCCAGTTAAAAGGACCAGGCGGTGGGTGATGTGAAAGACCTCTGCCCGAGACCCTGGAGAGCTGTAAAGAGGGGCTGTGGCTCAGTGGCAGAGCCTCTGCTTGGCATGCAGGAGGTCCCAGGTTCAACCCCCGGCATCTCCAGTTAAAAGGACCAGGCGGTGGGTGATGTGAAAGACCTCTGCCTGAGACCCTGGAGAGCTGTAAAGAGGGGCTGTGGCTCAGTGGCAGAGCCTCTGCTTGGCATGCAGGAGGTCCCAGGTTCAACCCCCGGCATCCCCAGTTAAAAGGACCAGGCGGTGGGTGATGTGAAAGACCTCAGCCTGAGACCCTGGAGGGCAGCTGTCAGTCTGGGTAGACAAGACTGACCTGGATGGACCGTGGGTCTGATTCAGTAGAAAGCAGCTCCGTGTGTGTTTGGGAAGGGGCTCTGCTTGGCATGCAGAAGGTCCCAGGTTCAATCCCTGGCATCTCCAGTTCAAAGAACCAGGCCGCAGCTGAGGTGAAAGACCTCAGCCTGAGACCCTGGAGAGCTGCTGCCAGTCTGAGTAGACAATCCTGACTTTGGTCTGATTCAGTAGAAGGCAGCTCCATCTGTGTTCAGCCCTGGCTGGAGGAAGAGCAGCAGCTGGCAGTAATTGGAGGGTGACGCAACCCCTCCCCAGCCATTTGACAAGAGATCCGGTTTCCAAGTTGTAGGTCTCTGATGAACTCCTAGCTCCTCCTTGAGTAGAGGAGGAGGTGTGGGATTGGGCACGCAGTTAAGCAGCTGTTTAGCCGTCCCCTCCCCGCTATAAGATCACTGCCTTCAAGATCACCAAGATCGGGGGAGGGAAACAAAAGCATTTCAACATGGCCCCTGCCCCCTTCCCTGGGCTTCTCCGCAATAGTGGAGAGGCCTAGGGAAGGAAGGGGGCATGTTTGCCTGGCTGCCCTCGGTCTCCCCAGCCAGCCAGCATAAGAACATAAGAGAATATAAGAGAAGCCAACGTTGAATCAGGCCAATGACCCATCTAGTCCAACACTCTGTCACAGTGGCCAAAAATACCAGGCGCCATCTGCCTGCCAAGGCGCACAGGCTGGGGAGACTGAGGGCAGCCAGGCAAACATGCCCCTTTCCCTTCCCGATCTTCTCCAGGTGCCCCACAGCTGCGGGGCGCCTGGAAAAGATCGGGAAGGGAAGCAGGAACATTTATGATGTCTTTTCCCCCCTCTCTGAAATCGGGGAGGGAAAGAAAGGCATTCAAACCCAACAGCTGACTGGCGGCTGAGCTGGCTGTTAGGTTGCATGAGACCTTTTCCGTATAGCAAAATGAACCCGAAAAAAAAAGCCGGATAATTATGGCTTTTTCGGGTTCGGCTATACCGGTAGCCGAATACGGAACTGTGATCTATATTCGGCTTATGTGATACCCGAAAAATACCAACAAGGTATTTTTTGGGGGTATTTTTTCGGTTCGGCTATAGCTGAATGCACACCCCTAGACGTGATGCAACTTGGCTTCTCTTACGTTCTTATTTTATGAACTACACATGGTCCAAGTCATGTTTGACCTCTGTGCTTTCAGGGCACCACTCCATCATTCAGGCTTAGCACTACATAAGCCCTCTCAGTGTACATCTCGACCACTCACCACCTTCACTATTGATGCATCTGAAAGCTCATACTAGAACAGTCTTGCACGGTTATCCTATGCAGACTGGAGATAAGTCTGACTAGGACTGAATTGTCCGAGTGCCACATCTATATTACTCTGTTGCCTTGGGCTGCACAAAAAAGGTACACTCTCTTAAAAGCATCATACAAAAGAAAGACGTGCATTTGTTAGTTCACTGCATTCACTGATGCACGCTGCTCCATTTCTCTGGCTCAGGTTCGGGAAAATGCAATTCCTACTTGATATTAAAGAGAATGGTTCACACAAATCCCTCTCCGCTAGTTTCTCTATTGCCTTAAGATGGCATGCGAAAAAAAAAGCACCCTTTAAACTTCGTACAAACGAAAGCCACAAATTGTCAGTTGACTCCATTCATCGACGCGCCCTTCACGGTTTCTCTCTGGCTCGGGTCCAAGGAAGTCCGCTTCCTTCCTGAGATCAGAGAGAATCACTCGGAACACATCCCTCCACCTCCTTCCGAACAAGAGACTGCGAAAGACAAAGCGTACCGTTGTCCCCGTACTCGAGCCTCACAGCCAGTCCCAGCAGCCAATCAATTGTTTCTTGCCGTTCTTGTACGGAGAAGGGGCAATTCACGTCTTTCAGGTACTGGGGAGAAGAGAGATGAAAAATAAGAACTTTATTGGTTAACAGTAAACGAGAAGTCAGCAAACACCTGACAGCAAACAAATCAATAAAAGTTGCAGGGGGGTGTTTGTTTTTATCATAGGACAACAGGTTTATCAAGAACTGGCAATTTCATTAGGGAAGTGACAGGTACAAAAACTCCATAAAGAAAAAGCTGTGGCTGATCTCATGCATTTTGGTGATTTTATGATTAAGAAGAAGAGAGAGATTGGATTTATACCCCGCCCTTCACTACCCAAAGAAGTCTCAGAGCGGCTTACAAACTCCTTTCCCTTCCCCTCCCCACAACAGACACCCTGTGAGGTAGAAGAAGAAGAAGAGACTGGATTCATACCCTGCCCTTCACTACCCAAAGGAGTCTCAGAGCGGCTTACAAACTCCTTTCCCTTCCCCTCCCCACAACAGACACCCTGTGAGGTCGGTGGGGCTGAGAGAACTTCTGACAGAAACTGCTCTTTTTCAAGAACAGCTCTTATCAGAACTACGGCTTGCCCAAGGTCATCCAGCCATGTGCAAGTGGAGGACTGGGGAATCAAACCTGGTTCTCCCAGATTAGAGTCTGCGCACTTAACCACTACACCAAACTGGCTCACCAAACTGGCACACCCAGGATTTATCAGGACGTGTGCTACAGATGGAAGAGGGTATCTGAAGCCAGCCAATAAAAGAGCTGGAAAGGGACCCCCAGGGTTATCCAGTCCAACCCCCTGCACACTGCTGGAAATTCAAGTACCTCCCCCAGTGACCTCTGCTCCATGCCCAGAAGATGGCAAAAAACCTCCAGGATCCCCGCCCAAACTAGCCTGGGGAAGATTTACTTCCTGACCCCAAAGTGGCAATCGACATTCCCCAGGCGTGTAAGAAAGGGCCACGAGAACTAAGCACTGATGCAACCTTTCCTGCCCTCCCCTTTTTGTGATCTGCCTAAGTTCACAGAATCAGCATTGCTGTCAGACGGGCATCCAGCCTTTTCAAATCCCAAGAACTCCCCCGTCACACCAGCAGCTGCACATGGAGGAGTGGGGGAATCAAACCCGGTTCTCCCGGATTAGAGTCCGTGGTCTTAACCACTACACCAAAGTGTCTTAACCACGACGGCAAGTGCCAGGCCAGTGTGCTGCAGCGGTGAAAAAGGCATTAGGATTATTAGGAAAGGGGACTGAGAATAAAACAGCCAATATTGTAATGCTCCTGTACAGATCTGGGGTGCGGCCACATTTAGAATAGCGTGTATCTCAAAAATGCAGAGCATTTCTTCTGCCATTCTCATTTGTTTCAAAACATCTTGCGTTGGTAGAAATCAGAAGTGGATCACACCAAGAACGCCTGAAATCCTCAAATGGACTCAACTTGGGTACAATCCTATAGTCTATTGTCACCTGCTTCACTCTAGGAGTGTTCCATCGGCATCTCGGGCTCAGTCCTGCAGGGTGCCAGTTAAACCATCGAAGCAGGTGTGCTGAGCACAAGGAAACCAATACTTAGAAACGCAAAGGCGGAAGGCAGACCAAGATGGATCTGTGTTAGCCTTGTCTGTAGCAGCAGAGAAAAGCAAGCGTCCAAGGAGCACCTTGAAGACTAACAAGATTTGTGGGAGGGGAGGAGTGTAATGATTTCACGTTTTGGTGGGTGTGTTTCTTTAAATGTTTAGTCTGACTGCAGTACTGTAAGAAGGGCGATATGAGGGAGACAAGTATGGAAGAGTTTTGAAGGGAGTCTGTGTGACTCTGAGAGTTATGAAGGAGTCTGTGTGTGAAGCTCGAGGAGAGAACGTAGTCTGTGTGACTACGGAATCCTGAGTCTAATTCTGTGTGAAACAAGACCAACAGTTTAGTCTGTGTGACTAAGACAGTTGAATGAAACAAAGAGACTAGCCTGTGTGGCAATATATATGACAGAGAGAGTATACTGAGTGTATAAGCATGTCAGAGTGGAGTCTGAGAGACTGTTTGTGACACCAAGCTTTGCCAGTTAATTTTTACAAGTTCCTTTCTTCAGCAACTGCTCAAAATAACCAGAAATCTATTTTGTTCTTTATTAAATAGATCCATTTTTCTTTAAACTTATCCCAGAAATCAGTACAGTCCTTCCTCAGGGCCACATAGACCTCAGAAGTGCCGAGACCATGGCTCATTCTACCAAGTTTAGGAACAAAGAGTGAATTTTAAAAGGTGAAATGGTCTCCCCAATAAGGAGGACGCCGCAAGGAGCTTTCGTGAGTCACGGCTCACTTCTTCAGACACAGCTAGAATGACTGAGAATGGAACTTCACCTTCCTCAGACTCAGAGGATACTGGTAACATGAGCTTCTTCGGTCTGCTTCAGCCAGTATCGTTGTGAAAAAAGCAAGCGTGTCCTGCAGCGATAGCTCCCTGCGTTGTGTGGAGCAGTTCTTCTGGAGATGGGCCAATTTTTTTAAACCACGTGGGCCTGACTCACGGAAGCTCCTTCCCTACCACAAATTTCGTTAAGTCTTTAAGGTGCTACTGGACTCTTTTTTTTTTTTTCTAGAAGTGGAAGGGATCCCAAAGGTCACTTAGTCCAACCCTCCTTTGACAATGCGGGAAATTCATATCGACCTCTCTCCCCAGGGGGAGTGCCCTAGTCCAGTGCCTTTGGGGAAACGCCTCCACAGAGTGTGATTCAAGTCCAGGAGCACCTCAGAGGCCATCAAGATGGGGGGGGGAGGCTATGAACTTTCGAGGGTCAAAGCTCCCTTCGTCAGATATTGGAGTGAGGTGAGCTTTGACTTCGGAAAGTTTATGCCCCCCAAAATCTTAGAACAAAGTTGGGAGTCCAGGACCACCTTTAAGACCAATGAGGTTTAAATCCAGGTATAAGCTTTCGTGTGCATGCACACTTCTTCAGATACATCTGTTCATCAGTTCGCACTTATATATATATTCTTACCCCAACCCCCCAAATCTTGTGGTTCTCTAAGGTGCTACCACACTCAAATCTAGCTCTTCTGCTAGAGACCAGCACGAGGGCCCCCATGGTGCGGTGGTTAAGATAGGCAGACTAATTTGGAGAGCCAGGTTCGATTCCCCACTCCTCCTCCTCCACATGAAGCCTGCTGGGCCAGTCCCAGTTCTCCCCGAACTCTCTCAGCCCCACCTGCCTCACAAGCTATCTGTTGTGGGGAGAAGAATGGAAGGAGATTGCAAGCCGCTCTGAGACTCCTTAGGGCACAGAAAAGGGGGGGGAACTCTTCTTCTTCTTCTACCGCGTTCAGCATTCATCCTCTAAGCACTTGAGAGCAGCGTGTTTTTGGCAGGCAGCAGCTACCGGATATGAGGCTGAAGAGTTGCTCCGGAGCCTGATCTACGGAGATGGCAGTTAGGGCTGGAACGAACCCAGATCCCCCAATTGTTTCAGTCTTCACATGCAGAGAATTTAACAGAGCAGAGCATTTCTTCAGTTAACCAGTTCTGATCTCCAGATGCCAGAACAAGAGGCCTTTCCTCCTCTGGCCTGGGGGGGGGTACATGGGCCTCTCTGGCTTGGCCCCAAAAGGAAGAAGGAAACGAGGCCGTGAAGACTTCCTCAAACAGACTCCGGCGATCCTGGCCTTTCAAATGTTATCGCTGTGGGACCTCTCCTGCGTGGAAGGATCCTCAGCATCGAACGAGGTAGTGAGAATATTTTTCTGGCTTAACATTCCCCACCCCACACTGCTGGATCTAGGCCCACACAGTGGTCAACCGGGGAGACACAAATGCAGCGCGAGACAGACAGAGCCATTCCCTTTGTTGCCCTTGGGATCCGTTAATTAGAAGAGAAGACGACGCAGAGATTGGATTTACACCCTTCACTTGGGAGTCTCAGAGCAGTTTATGATCTCCTTTCCCTCCCCCTCCCCACGACAGACGCCCTGTCAGGTAGGTGGGGCTGAGAGAGCTCTGAGAGAAACTGCTCATGAGAGAACAGCTCTGAGAGAAGAAGAAGAAGAAGAAGAAGAAGAAGAAGAAGAAGGAGGAGGAGGAGGAGGAGGAGGAGGAGGAGGAGGAGGAGGAGGTAAAAGACCTCTGCGTGAGACCCTGGAGAGCCGCTGCCGGTCTGAGTAGACAAGACTGACTTTGATAGACGGATGGTTTGACTCAGTAGAAGATAAAACTGGACAAACACAACCTAATCACAAAACAGGTCTAAAGCCAACCATCGTGAGAGTCTGACCCACAATTCAAACAGTCATCAAGACTTCTATGTATTCTAATCTGAAGCACTACAACATCATATACCTAAGAAAATCTTTGAACAAAGGTACATAATCAACGTCGTCTCCGGATTACATAACAACGTTTCAGTGATGGATCCTCTTCAGGAGATATTATACAGGTGCAAAAGCTCTCTACGCCCGGGATCCATTATAAACATAGCAGCATATTTTTGAACCTGAATGCTAAATGAGATCAGCATCCTGTCTTAATGTAATATTTCTTAAGACTTGTTGTCTAGTACTCATGAAACAGAGAGCTTTCGCACCTGTATAATATCTCCTGAAGAAGATCGATCATTGAAACGTTGTTATGTAATCCGGAGACAACGTTGATTATGTACCTTTGTTCAAAGATTTTCTTACAATTATGATGTTGTAGTGCTTCAGATTAGAATACACAGAATTTTCTTTGCAAGTCTTGATGTCTGTCTGAATTGTGGGTCAGACTCTCATGACTGTTGGCTTTATACTTATTTTCTGATTCAGTAGAAGGCAGCTTCACTGCCTAAAGAGGTGGTGGGCTGCCCTTCACTGACAGCTTCCAAAAAGAGGCTGGACGAATATTTGTCAGGGGTGCTTTACGCTGGTCCTGCACTGGGCAGGGGGTTGGACTAGATGGTCAGTATGGCCCCTTCCAACCCTCTGTTATTCTGTTCTATGATTTTCATGTGTGCGTTTCATGCAAGGGACTCCAGCGGCGGATGGACCTATCCTGTCGTGAATCAGACTACTTTGTATTCAAAGCTACCCAAGTTAGTGGCCAACGCCTCGTTGTGCGTTGGTGAATGCCATTCAGGTAATTATACATTCTGTGAAGAGCCTCCCTATTTGCCCTGAACTGTCCTAGCATGGCACGCAAATGAAAAGTTTCCCCTAACCATCCTCTTCCGACTCACTCGTCATTCACAATCCTGTCACAGCTGGACGCGCACCTATACACAAGCCGTGCTAGCTCACCCATCAACCCATCAATTTTGAACCGCATTTCCCTGCGTCTCCACCGAGTCTACAATGTCCTTTCCTTCGACATTCAGGAGCAGCGAGACAAAACCGTGGCCTTCCGCGGCAGAGGCGGTTTCAGACCGTACTACCTTTTCAAAGGACTTCGTCCATTCCGCAGCGTTGTGGATGTTCCTTAAATTGCCTCTGTCTTCTATTTTGTAGTGTCGGATTTTCTGGTCTTCGAGCCAGACGATGAAGTTTCGAAATTCGGTTTCATCTGCCAAGATAGATAAACCACAGTTATTGCGAGGAAATGAAAGCTCGGCTCCAGCAATGCAGGCCACACAGCGTGAGATACTATCCCAGGATGGAGGCCTTCCATGCCCTCCGTCTAAAATACTGTGTTCTATTTTACATCCCAGCGGATCGGGCCCCAAACACAGACTAAGTGCCAGAAGAGCCAGAACCCATAACTAAGAGATATGGTCAAATGCCTCAACCCACTTCTAAGCAAGAGCAGAACAATTTTACTCGAAAAAGCACCTCACCATCATTAGATGCCAGCAAAGATACCTGCCAATTACAATTCTTACCCCTACCACCTGTACCCCCCATAATACATCAAAAAACCAGTTGTAGCAGTGTCCAATTGGAAACAAAACTGTTTTGTTACCAAAACTAGGCCACTTAACATAAGAATGTAAGAGAAGCCAATGTTGGATCAGGCCAATGGCCCATCCAGTCTCAACACTCCTGTGTCACACAGTGGCCAAACACACCAGGTGCCATCAGGAGGTCCAGCAGTGGGAACAGGACACCAGAAGCCCTCCCACTGCTGCCCCCTCCAGCACCAAGAATACAGAGCATCTCTTGCCCCAGCCTGAGAGTTCCTATCTATCCCTTATGGCTAATAGCCACTGATGGACTTCTGCTGCATATGTTTATCCAATTCCCTCTTGAAGCCGTCCATGCCACCTCCTGTGGCAGTGAATTCCATGTGTTCATCACTCTTTTACACTTCATGTACGAATGAAAGAACAGTCCTGCTGTATCAGATCAGGGACCGTTTAGATCAGCATTCTACTACCAAATGCAGTTAACGAGACTATTCAAGCCACTCATGGGGTGAGGAGGAGTGGAGGACTGTTTTTAAATCTTTCCTATCACCTTTTAAAGCTGCCTTAACTGGCAGCCAGGGCCACACCTGGTGCTAGTGATTTTCATATGCTCCAGTCACGACTTTTATTTTTTGAAAACACTTTTAAATTGCTTGTCCAATGCTACTTGAGAAAGAAAACACTATTTCCCTTCAGATGTACAGAAGACCTTCTGTCCCCTCCAAAATGGTGTCTGATACAATGGCTTGTCTGAGCCATCTACTGCAGTGTTTTTCAACCACTGTGCCGTGGCACACTAGTGTGCCGTGAGATATTGTCTGGTGTGCCGTGGGAAAAATTCCAATTTCATCCGTAACATATGAACAATTATAAAATAAAGTATTATTATTTCATAATAAAGTAATTATAAAATAATTTCTTTGTGTTTATTTGATTCCTATTCAAGAGAATTACTTTATATATAGTCAATATAGGCACAGAGTTAATTTTTTTTAACATTTTCTAATGGTGGTGTAGGAGCTGCGGTGGCTCAAGTGGTTAAGACACTGAACTGCAGGCTGTGGAAGGTCAGTAGTTCAGCAGTTCGAGACCCGGGTGCCGCAAGACGGAGTGAGCTCCTGTCTCTAGTTCCAGCTCCTGCCAACCTAGCAGTTCGAAAGCAAGAAATTGCAAGTAGATAAATAGGTACCACTTCGGTGGGAAGGTAACAGCGTTCCGTGCACCTTGGTGTTTAGTCATGCCGGCCACATGACCACGGAAACGTCTTCGGACAGCGCTGGCTCTTCGGCTTTGAAACGGAGATGAGCACCGCAACCCTAGAGTCGGATTCGACTGGCTTTCGAGCAAGGGAACCTTTACCTTTTAATGGTGGTGTGCCTCGTGATTTTTTTCATGAAAAAAGTGTGCCTTTGCACAAAAAGGTTGAAAAACACTGATCTACTGGATGTGCTACAGTTTGTTGGGGGTCCCAGTTCTCTCCTTGGGGAGGGAAACGCTTGGGGCTCTTTAGCTTGGAGAAATGACAGCTGAGGGGTGACATGATCGAGGTTTATAAGATTATGCATGGGATAGAGCAGGTGGAGAAAAAGGTCCTTTTCTCCCTTTCTCACAATACAAGAACTCATGGGCACTCCATGAAGTTGCTAAGCAGTCGGGTTAGAATGGATAAAAGGAAGTCCTTCTTCAACCAAGGAGTGATGAACGCATGGCATTCACTGCCACAGGAGGTGGTGGCAGCTATAAGCATGGATGGCTTCAAGAGGGAATCAGATAAGCATATGGAGCAGAGGTCCATCGGTGGTCATTAGCCACATGGTACAGATAGGGACTCTGGGGCAAGTGAGGCTCTGTATTCTTGGTGCTTGGAGGGGGGACAACAGTGGAAGGGCTTCTAGTGTCCTGGCCCCACTGGTGGATCTCCTGATGGCCCCTGGTATTTTTGGCCACTGTGTGACACTAAGTGTTGGACTGGATGGGCTGTTGGCCTGATCCAACATTGGCTTCTCTCCTATGTTCTTAAGGAAGCAGAGAAGCCTGCAGCCACTTAACATTTCCCTCTGCCAGCTACATTTCTCCTGCAATCCCTTCTACCCGCTACCTCTTTTCCGGCCTGTTACAAATTGTAGGGAAAAGAAGAAGATGAAGAAGAAGACGAAGAGGAGGAGATTGGATTTATACCCCACCCTTCACTACCCAAAGGAGTCTCAGAGCAGCTTACAAACTCCTTTTCCCTTCCCCTTTTCCCCACCTGTGAGGCAGGTGGGGCTGAGAAAGCTCTGACAGAAACTGCTCTTTTTCAAGGACAGCTCTTGTCAGAACTATGGCTTGCCCAAGGTCATCCAGCAGGTGCAAGCGGGGGAGTGGGGAATCAAACCCAGTTCTCCCAGATTAGAGCCTGCGTACTTAACCACTATACCAGTCCATTGATGGGGGTGGTCACTTCCCACATGATCACTACCCTACGTCCTTGCAATTGTCCCCAGAACTCCACCCACCATCTGGTCCCGCTCAAGAGATCTACAGGAAAGTGCTGCAGTGGATTAAGGACTTTTCAGTTAGGAAAGATACGACTAAGGGGGGACATGACAGTGGTCTATAGAGTTAAGCATGGGGTGGAGAGACTTGACAAAAGATAACTTTTTCTCCCTCTCTCCAAGTATAGAACTCAAGGGCATCCAATGCAGCTGATGAGCAATAGGTCCAGGACAGAGGGTGATTAAAATGTGGAATCCATTGCCAGAGGATGTTGTGATGGCCACAGGAACAGACAGTTTTAAGAGGGGATTAGACAGATTCATAGAGGACAAGCCTATCAATGGCTACCAACCATGGTGACTGTGGGGAACCTCCACATTCAGATTCACTAAGCCTCTGAAGACCAGGGCCAGCAGGCAACGTCAGGGGAAGGCCTCAGCCTCTCTGCCCTGCTGTTGGCCCTCCAGAGGAACTGGCTGGCCACTGTGTGAGTCAGGATGCTGGACTGGCTGGACCACTGGTCTGATCCAGCAGGGCTCTTCCGATGTTCTAATGAAGGCCTCAGCCTCTCTGCCCTGTTGCTAGCCCTCCAGTGGGACTGGCTGGCCACTGTGTGAGACAGGATGCTGGACTAGATGGACCCTCACTGGTGTGATCCAGCAGGGCTCTTCTGATGTTCTTATGGAGGCCTCGGCCTCTCTGCCCTTTTGTTGGCCCTCCAGAGGAACTGGTTGGCCACTGTGTGAGACAGGAAGCTGGACTAGATGGGCCCCTGGTCTGACTCAGCAGGGCTCTTCTGATGTTCGTAATCCTACAGAGGTATTCAGAATTAAAACTCAGATGAACTCAGCTTATTACAAGCGTTTGGGATACGGGAAGTTTCTCAGTACCTCTGCATAGGTCTGCAGCCAAATGAGCCACCTGTGGACTTAATTATCACTGCTCAGAGATAGTGTTGAGATCTGAGCAGGATTTGAAAGCGAAGTATGGGAACACACAGAGAGACAGCAACACAGCAGTAACCCCCCCCCCTTTGGTTTCCTGCTGAACAGAAACACCATCACTTGCTGTTTGCCCTGCACTGACATCCGTGCTCACAGAAGGACCAGCTATGACTGGTGGCCTCTGCCCCGATCTTGGAAGCCCAAAGGCAATTCCGTGCTTTTTCTAACGCCATACCTCTGATTTTATACCACTGTATAATCTATTGACACTGACCTGGAAGGCCCCGGCTAGAGGAACTTGTAAGCTAAACAGGGCTGGCCCTGGTTAGTATTTGGATGGGAGACCACCAAGGAAGCCCAAGGTTGCTACGCAGAGGCAGGCAACTGCAAGTGGGCCTCTGTTTTCTCTAGCCCTGAAACCCCTATGGGGGTCTTCATAAGCCCACCAGCAGGGTCAGAACTCTAGAAGCCCTCCCACTGTTGCCCCTCAAGCACCAAGAAGACAGAGCATCACTGCCTCAGACATAAGGACATAAGAGAAGCCATGTTGGATCAGGCCAATGGCCCCTCCAGTCTCACACTCTGGGTCACACAGTGGCCAAAGATACTAGGGGCCATCAGGAGGTCCAGCAGTGGGGCCAGGACACCAGAAGCCCTCCCACTGTTCCCTCCCCCTCCCCAAGAATACAGAGCACCCCTTGCCCCAGACTCAAGAACATCAGAGAAGCCAATGTTGGATCAGGCCAATGGCCCCTCCAGTCCAACACTCTGTGTCACACAGTGGCCAAAAATACCAGGGGCCATCAGGAGGTCCAGCAGTGGGGCCAGGACACTAGAAGCCCTCCCACTGTTGCCCCCCCCCCCAAACACCAAGAATACAGAGCATCTCTTGCCCCAGACATAAGAACATCAGAGACGCCATGTTGGATCAGGTCAATGGCCCCTCCAGTCCAACACTCTACATCACACAGTGGCCAAAACCCAGGAACCATCAGGGGGTCCACCAGTGGGGCCAGAAATCCAGAAGCTGTTCCTCCCCAAACACCAAGAATACAGAGCATCACTGCCCCAGTCATAAGGACATAAGAGAAGCCATGTTGGATCAGGCCAATGGCCCCTCCAGTCCCACACTCTGTGTCACACAGTGGCCAAAGATACCAGGGGCCATCAGGAGGTCCAGCAGTGGGGCCAGGACAGTAGAAGCCCTCCCACTGTTCCCTCCCTCTCCCCAAGCACCAAGAATACAGAGCCTCACTTGCCCCAGACATAAGAACATCAGAGACGCCAATGCTGGATCAGGCCAATGGCCCACCCAGTCCAACACTCTGTGTCACACAGTGGCCAAAACCCAGGAACCATCAGGGGGTCCACCAGTGGGGCCAGAACTCCAGGAGCTGTTGCTCCCCAAACACCAAGAATACAGAGCATCACTGCCCCAGTCATAAGGACATCAGGGAACCCAATGTTGGGAAAGGCCAATAGCCCATCCAGGCCAACACTCTGTGCCACAAATTGGCCAAAATCCAGAAGCCATCAGGAGGTCCACCAGCGGGGCCAGAACTTTAGAAGCCCCCCCACTGTGACCCCCCCCAGCACCAAGAAGACAGAGCTTCACCTGCGCCAGACCCAAGAGCATAAGAGACGCCATGTTGGATCAGGCCAATGGCCCATCCAGGCCAATCCTCTGGGTCGCACAGTGGTCAAGACCCAGGTGCCCTCAGGAGGTCCGCCAATCAACTACGACCAGGTTTAATAAAACCAATCCATTCAAAAGGCCCTCCTTCAGAACAATTCTTTCAACGATAAGCGATAGGAAAAAAGCATGAATGAATGAATGAATGAAGGGGCGTGGCTCAAATACACGTCATCAGTCTGGGGAGGGGGCGCCCAGCGGCGCGCGGGCCGCGGTGGGCGGGGCCAAGGGCGGCGCATGGGCGCCAGCGAGGCCAGGCGCAGCGGTGGAAGGGGGAGGGGCTGGAGCCCGGCGGCGGCCTTCTCGCGCCCGCTCACCTCGGCAGTTGAACCCGGCCGGGTTGTGGTAGTCGAGCGCGGTCAGTTTCCGCCGGAACATGGCGCCGCGTCTGGGCGAGACTCCGCTCCGGTCGGGCCGCGACGGCGAAGCGCCTCACTCCGTCGGTCTCCTCTGAGGAGACGGGCAGCGCGCGCCTGCGCAGAAGCGGTGGCGAACGGGAGAAAGGAGAAGCTCCGCCTTCCCGTCCTGGCGTCTGCCGCGACGGGCCAATCAGAACTGGGGAGGGCGCGGCGTAAAGCCACGGTCTATGGATCGCGATTGATGAGGCGGTTAATTGACACGCAGTTTCGCGAATAAAAGGCTACGGAGGCGGGGACTTGTTGGAAGGGGATGGGAGGTTTTGAGGGTTGCGGTCTTCATAGTCAACTGCAAAGACTTCCGGTCCTGTATTGCAGATGGTGGAAGCCGACATGTGCGGGGCAGGAAGAGTGGAAGTGCGTAGGTTCTTGGATAATAACTCGCTTTAAGCAATCGCAGGTGGAGGCTGGGCTTTGTAATCTAGCATGCTTTCTGCGCAAAAAAGAATAATACGTGGAGACAAAGAAAGAAAGATGTATTTTCTCCCCTTCTCCTGCCAGGTCCTTTGTGGTTTCAATTCCTCTTGCTAAGCAGCAGGTCCTCCGGAGGAGACCGGCTTCACCTGTTGGATTTCTGCTCGTGTCTTCTTTTTAGATGCGCGATGGCCAAATTGCTTTTGTGGGCGTGCTTTGACAGCCACGTGCGCTCTGGCCCGACAAGCGGGAAACCTGCAGCAGCATCTGATTCTCCCCCACCAAGCTGTTCTGCAGGCAGAAATTCAGCCGGTCTAGACCTGCTCACCTTGGGAGCTGCAGCCACGGGGAGGGCTGCGCCCGTCCAGGGTGGTATCTTGTGAAGGGGGCAATAGGAGGAGGAGACTGGATTTCTACCCTGCCCTTCACTACCCAAGGGAGTCTCAGAGTGGCTTACAAACTCCTTTCCCTTCCCCTCCCCACAACAGACACCCTGCGAGGTAGGGGGAGAGAGCTCCGACAGGAACTGCTCTTTTCCAAGGACAGCTCTTGCCAGAACTATGGCTTGCCCAAGGTCATCCAGCAGCTGCGAGTGGAGGAGTGGGGGAATCAGACCCGGTTCTTCCAGGTTAGAGACTGCGCACTTAACCACTACACCAAACTGGCTCTCAAGAAGAAGAGGAGGAGGAGACTGGATTTATGCCCCGCCCTTCACTACCCAAGGGAGTCTCAGAGCGGCTTACAAACTCCCTTTCCCTTCCCCTCCCCACAACAGAGGTAGGTGAGGCTGAGAGAGCTCTGACAGAAACGGCTCTTTTTCAAGGACAGCTCCTGTCAGAACTATGGCTTGCCCAAGGTCATCCAGCAGCT
This sequence comes from Gekko gecko, assembly GCA_029375565.1. Classification (NCBI taxonomy): domain Eukaryota; kingdom Metazoa; phylum Chordata; class Lepidosauria; order Squamata; family Gekkonidae; genus Gekko; species Gekko gecko. The sequence continues at coordinate 240,746,278 of JAPDNY010000003.1, read as the reverse complement.
GCCAGTGGAGGAGTGGAGAATTGTTATGTCTTAAGGTAATAAAGCAATGTTCAGCTTAAGCACAATTCTGTTATAGCAGAGCATTACATGGACTGGAGAAATAACCAATCAAAGAAGCTCATGTTCTCGGCAGGAACCATTCTCATTGGTTCCAAGCCTGGTATTCCTATTCAACATTATCTGTTTATTGGGTGTGGTTTTGACCATTCAAATCCTATAAGTCAGTCCGGTTCTATGCATTTTTGTCTTGAGTTGTTATGAGCTGAATAAAATGAAATCGCTGTTTAAGAGCTGCCTCGATCTTAGTCCATAATAGGAATCAAACCCAGTTCTCCCAGATGAGAGTTCACGCACTTAACCACACCAACCTGGCTCCAATAGGTGCGGACAGACTCCTCAGACGGTGGCGGCACCCTCCGCCGGCCGGGTCTTGCTCTAACTGAGAATCTCTTTCTCTCCCCCGAATGGAACATTTTGCACTGAAAAGTTACTGTCGTTTATAGTGAATGTTTTGGATGCTTTCTGCCATGTTGGCTGAGAAAAGGGGAAATGACTAGCTGGGGTTGCCACCTCCTGGGGGAGAAATGTCTAGAGATTTGGGGGTGGGGATTTACCTCAGCCAGGTAAAGGGTTACCAGATGTCCTCTTTTTTGCGTGTCTGACCTCTTTCGGGCTCTTCTTTAAAAACTGATGAAAATGTCCTCGGCCTCCTTACCATGAAATATGTAACAGGTTTTCTCTCTGTACTCTGATATATTACTTAATTGTTAAAACTTACACTGAGTGGGTAAAGGTGGCAAAAACATATAATATCAGCTATGTAGTAAATGTGAAATCAATAATGTAAATGTTAAAACAGATTAGTTATGGAATTTGGAATCCAAAATGCTGAATATAAATGTACTCGCTTCAAAACTGTATCCTAACTGCGCTCAACTAATTTTTTGGATATTAAAGTGAACAGAATACAAAAATTATTTGTGAAAGACAATACGTAAGATGAGTACAAAATATATAAAGGTATTCAACAATTGGGAGGAAAGCGATGGCAAACCTAAACAGCATGATAAAAAGCAGAGACATCACCTTGCCAACAAAAGTCCGCATGGTCAAAGCAATGGTATTCCCCGTAGTCATGTATGGCTGCGAGAGTTGGACTATAAGGAAGGCCAAGCACCGAAGAATAGATTCTTTTGAACTATGGTGCTGGAGAAGACTCTTGAGAGTCCCCTGAATTGCAAGGAGATCAGATCAGTCAATCCTAAAAGAAATCAACCCTGACTGTTCCCTGGAAGGCCAGATCCTGAAGCTGAAGCTCAAATACTTTGGCCACCAAATGAGAAGGGAGCACTCACGGGAGAAGACCCTGATGCTGGGAAAGATTGAAGGTCAAAGAAGAAGGGAACGGCAAAGGATGAGATGGTTAGACAGTGTCATCGATGCAACAAACATGAAATTGAGCAAACTTCAGCGGACAGCGGAAGACAGGAGGGCCTGGCGTGATCTGGTCCATGGGGTTGCGAAGAGTCGGACTCGACTGTGCGACTGAACAACAATTCAACAATTATTGGTTGACTGTTGTTATTAGTTGTTCTGGAATGTTCAACCGTTTCGAAAGATATCTTCTGAACAGATGAAGGAAAATGAAGAACATGTAACGTCTCTGGTCAGTTTTTCAACTGGTACATTTCAAGAAATTCATGATTTTCTTCGATATGTCAACACATTACTGAGAGAAAGTTCCTGATGATTCTGTTGTTGTTGTTCAGCCGCACAGTCGAGTCTGATTCTTCGCGACCCCATGGACGAGATCACGCCAGGCCCTCCTGTCCTCTGAAGTTTGCTCAATTTCATGATCGTTGCGTCGATGACACTCTACACAGGGCAAAATGCTTTAAGAAGCACTTCTTGACTGTTACCATCTACTTTAAACTAGTGGGAATATAAATGTACCCCAACAGAAGTAAATATTGTATTTTAGAGACAGTGTTTTTAAAAATGTAGGAGCCCTGGTGGCTCAGAGGTTAAGATGCTGAGCAGCAGATTGGAAGGTCGGTAGTTCAGCGGTTCGAGACCCGAGTGCCGTGTGACGGAGTGAGCTCCCATCTCTGGCCCCAGCTCCTGTCAACCTAGCAGTTCGAAAGCAAGAAATTGCAAGTAGATAAATAGGTACCGCTTCAGTGGGAAGGTAACAGTGTTCCGTGCGCCTCGGCGTTTAGTCACACCGGCCACATGACCGCACTGGCCCTTTGGACAGCACTGGCTTTGGACCGCACTGGCTCTTCGGCTTGGAAACGGAGATGAGCACCACCCCCTAGACTCAGATTCACCTAGCTTTCGAGCAAGGGAAAACCTTTACTTTTTGAAAATATAATTCAGGGGATGTTGGGGAGAAAAGCTTTCTATTTCATACACCCTGTCTTACATAATTATGTTTTTATATGCATACTTGTGATATGCAACCCCTTTTTCATTTGTGTGTCCCCCTTCACATCTTACTTTGTTTTCTAAAAAATAAAAAAAAAATCCAAAAAAGGCAAGCTGTATCTTCACAACAGCCCCGGGAGGTGGGCGGAATTCTGAGCAGAAGTTTTATTTATTTTTATAACAGTGAAAGGGGTAATTGAAGGTAAATAGAATGCCACTTAATCGTGAAAACGAAATCACAGAATGAATAAAGCATACATGGTGCGTTGGACAGAGTGTTAGACAAGGATCTGGGAGGGCCAAGTTCAGATCCCCGTTCTGCCATGGAAGCTTGCTGGGTCCAGTCACACTCTCTCAACCTGACCTACCTCACAAGGTTGTTGGAATGACAAAATGGAGGACAGAATTGTTGGATATTGTAACTCTGCATGCAAGAGGATCTGGGAGGGAAAGGCCCGACATTCTCTCATTCTCTCTGGTGTAATGGTTAGGAGCACGGACCCTAACCTGGGAGAACCAGATTTGATTCACTCTAATCTGGGAGAACCGGGTTTGATTCCCCACTCCTCTGCATGCAGCTGCTGGTTTGACCTTGGGTCAATCACAAGTTCTCTCAGAGCTCTCTCAGCCCCACCTACCTCACAGGGTGCCTGTTGTAGGGAGGGGAAGGGAAAGGAGTTTGTAAGCTGCTCTGAGACTCCCTTGGGTGGTGAAGGGCGGGGTACAAATCCAACCTCCTCCTCCTCTCTCATTTACACTTGGTAGTTGGCTCCACCCTCTCATCAGTTAGATGTTGAGCCTCTCTGGCCCTTGCGTTTGCCTTCTGTGTTTCATCTCATACAGGACTGCTCTTCTCTCTCTTTCCCCTGGGCTTGGAGCTATAGCGAGTTCACCTTTTCGAAATGAATCCGTTCACAATAAGTTAAACGTCCCTGCACGGTTATGTCACGTGAGATGCGCTTCTGTTTTTGTAAGTAAAATTTCTTTCTCTTGTTACCATCGGAGTCAGGCCGTCTTTGTAATTCATCTGAACAGCATTTCTCCCAGGAAACATGGAGGAACGGGGATACTGCGTCAAGCTTCTATGCTTCCAAGGCAACTGATTTTTTTTTTTTTTACATTTAACCCGATAAGAATATGGCAAGCTGCTTTTCGACTTCACTGGGGAGAGGAGCAGGGTATAAATGAAGTGACCAGTAAACGGCTGCAGTACAAGTACATCCCAAAGCTCATCCAGATGTAACTGAAAACCTTAAAACGTGTGGCTTTTCTGCTCCCCAGAAAACCATGTTTATCACTTGTAAAATGCTAATCGGTCTTCACCCTAAAACAGAGTGACTGGATCCAGTGTGGATCTCCTCAGTCCCAAGGATGAGGCTCCAATCCAAGGGATTCTACTCTTTTCGGACTGAGGGTCACATCGAGATAACCAAAAGGGATCATGGTGAACAGGGAGTCCAAAAGTACAACAAACGCCGTGTGAAACAATCCAGTAAATAATATAACAATAACACTCTTTATATAGAATCAATTCAGTAAGTCAACAGCCACGGCACAATGAGCATATCTATATATACGCCAACTGGTGTTCATTCTCACAGGCAAAGTCTCTTGAATTTTTCTTCCGTTGACGGAAGGAAGCAGTCGACGCGGTTTCAGTCGAACTTCCTCAGGGCTGCGGGTAGACTGGAACCAAAGCCTTTGAATATTATGCAAGGCAGAACAGAAGCCTCTCATCGGGTTAAACAGCTGCCACCCCGTTTCTTTTCAGCTCGGCAAAATGGTTTTCCGTATATGCACACTGTGCCGTGGCTGTCGAAGAAGAAGAGATTGGATTTATACCCCACCCTTCACTACCCGAAGGACTCTCAGAGCGGCTTACAATCTCCCTTCCCCTCCCCTCCCCACAACAGACACCCTGTGAATTAGGTGGGGCTGAGAGAGCTCTTTCGAGGACTGCCCTCGAGAGAACAGCTCCGAGAGAACGTGTGACTGACCCAGGGTCACACCAGCAGCTGCATGTGGAGGAGGAGTGGGGAATCGCACCCGGTTCTCCCAGATTAGAGTCCGCGCACTTAACCACTACGCCAAACTGAACTTATTCTATATATTTTGAATATAAAGAGTGTTATTATTATTTAATGGATTGTTTCACATGCTATTTGTTGTACTTTTAAACTCCAGGTGGGCCTTGGGCGTCTCCCAGAATCGCAGCTGATCTCCGGACTGCAAAGATGAATCGCCCTGGAGAAAGCGGCCTCTTTGGAGGGCGGACTGTCTGGCAGCATCCCCCTCTGGGGTCTGTTCCCTCCCCAGACTCCTCTCCCCCCCAGGTTCCAACCCCAAATCTCCAGGAATTGCCCAACCTGGCCCTTTGTGCTTCTTCTGTGTCACTTGAGGCACGCATGTGTTTACTTCCAGGCACACTGCTGACGGCACGGAGCTGACTGGGGCACTTGGCAGCTTCCAAGTGCTAGTGTGGGTTGTCGTGTGGACGCCACTGTTGCAATCACTCCATTAAACTGGTTAAACGTAAGAACATAAGAACAGCCAAATGTTGAACCAGGCCAACGGCCCATCCAGTCCAACACTCTGTGTCACACAGTGGCCAAAAATACCAGGTGCCATCAGGAGGTCCAGCAGTAGGGCTGGGACACTAGAAGCCCTCCCACTGTTGCCCACCCAAGAACCAAGAATACAGAGCATCACCTGCCCCAGACTGAGAGTTCCTATCTATACCTTGTGGCTAATAGCCACTGATGGACCTCTGCTCCATATGTTTATCCAATTCCCTCTTGAAGCCGTCCATGCTTGTAGCTGCCACCACCTCCTGTGGCAGTGAATTCAAAGTGTTAACCACTCTGGGTGAAGAAGGACTTCCTTTTATCCGTTCTAACCCAACCGCTAAGCAATTTCATGGACTGCCCACAAGTTTTTGTATTGTGAGAAAGGGAGAAAAGAACTTCTTTCTCAACCTGCTCTATCCCACGCATAATCTTATAAACCTGTCATTGTGGTAATGACAGGATAGGAGCCCCCACCCATTTTGGAATAGGGTCGCCCTCCATCTTAAGAACTGAAGGGCACAGCTGGTGGGGTGTTCCTGCATCTGTTCATCTGAGTCCAGAGCATCATCTGCACCATCTCATAGAAAAGACTAACTTAGCTTCACTCATTTGTGCTGTAGTAGCCTCCAGGCTGGACTGCCGCAGTGAGTTCTCATGGGGCTGCCCTTGGAAGCGTGTTCAGGAACAACTTGTTTTCTGGAGTCCTGTTCAGCAGTGCCTTTCCTTGTAATCTGCTCTGTGCTTCTTGGAGGGAAGGGTGGGGGTGAAAGCACATCGATAGAATGGATGTACAGAAATTACCAGCCTGTTTTGTTCTGCACGCAATTCAAAGCGCTAGTGTCGACTTTTAAAGCCTGAAACTGTCCGGCCCCAGGATATCTGAAAGACTGCCTCTTCAATAAATCCCTACCTGATCTCTTGATTCAACGTCCATCAACTGTGTCCAGTTTTGGGCACCACATTTTAGGAAGGATGTTGACAAGCTCGAGCGTGTCCAGAAGAGGGCAACCAGGATGGTGAGAGGGTTGGAATCCAGATCTTACGAGGAAAGGCTGAAAGAGTTGGGTATGTTTAGCCTGGGAAAGAGAAGGCTTAGAGGGGACATGATGGCAGTCTTCAAGTATTTGAAGGGCTGTCATGTAAAAGAGGGAGCAGATCTATTCTCTCTTGCTCCGGATTGCAAGACTAGATCGAATGGGTGGAAATTACAAGGGAGTCATTACCGGCTAAATATCAAGAGAAACTTCCAAACTGTAAGAGTGGTTGAGCAGTGGAACAGCCTGCCTCGGGAGGTGGTGGATGCTCCTTTGCTGGACGTTTCCAAGTGGAGACTGGATGACCATCTTTCAGGTATGTTGTAGGTATGTAGAGCTATCTTTCGGCTGTGCTCCTGCAGAGTGCAGGGGGTTGGACTAGATGACCTGCAAGGTCCCTTCCAGCTCTAACATTCTATGATTCTGCTGGCTGCCTCTGTGTCATTCAAGGTGTGGCACTTAGCGATGAACAAGGCCTTCTTGTTGGGGGCACCATGGTTACAGAATACCACGTGAGGGAAATCCTCTTCTGATTGCTGCCCTTTTTATGACGGGCACGAAACCCCTGACTTTTAAAGGCAGCCTTTGAGTCACATCTGGCCTAATTGGTTCATCTACTGAACTCTTGATATTTATTGAATTGTTGATATTTCTGGCCCGACTGGTGGACCTCCTGATGGCACCTGGTATTTTTTGGCCACTGTGTGACACAGAGTGTTGGACTGGATGGGCCATTGGCCTGATCCAACATGGCTTCTCTTATGTTTTTATGTCTGGGGCAGTGGTGCTTGGTATTCAGTGAGAGGGCTTCTGGAGTTCTGGCCCCACTGGTGGACCTCCTGATGGCCTCTGGGTTTTGACCATTGTGTGATACAGAGTGTTGGACTGGATGGGCCATTGGTCTGATCCAACATTGGCTTCTCTTTGTCGCTGCATTATGACTTTTGTGGGCCCTAGGCTATTTTGCCTTTGAGGGCCACTCCCACCATAATAACATCAATATTAAAAGTTATTGTTGATCTGACTTTAAATACGTTAACATTTGATTTGTTTCTGTTTTAGGCAAAAAAAAAATTGTGAGCCCTTAAATTTCATTTTTTTCGTGATGTGAGAAAAAAATTTAAAACATTCCTTTTGCCTCTAAAAACGCATTTTTTTTCCTTCTGCTTTTAAAAGAAATTGCATTTCCACGGGCCCCATAAGCAACGCTCCTTCTAAGCCGTGGAGTCTTGTGAACCGAAATTCTACTCTGCGAGCTTCCCGGCATTAAAGTTGTGAGCGAGCGATCGGGCTGCTGCATGCATTGGTTTGCTCTGGAGCCATTCTTCCTGAGCCGAGACAAAAATGCGTGAGCCGGAGGCCAAAAAACGGTGAGCTAGCCCACACTGACTCAGCTTAGAGGGAACACTGCTTGTGACTGCCCCGAGGTCATGCCAGCAGCTGCATGTGGAGGAGCGGGGAATCAAACCCGGTTAAAAAACTGTGAACCCGGTTAAAAAGCTGTGAACTAGCTCACACTAACTCAGCTTAGAAAGAACACTTCTCATAAGTATCGTGGGCCCTCGGTGCTGTGCCTACTAGATAAGTCCGCCTTGACTCTCAGATCACAGCTGGCGGCTGTGGTTTTGCTTTCTGTATGGGGCGTCGTCCGATTTGAAAATGTTACTGTTAGCTGCCTTGGAAATTTTAATTAAAATAAAGGGGGGAACATCAGTGAAAATCAGGAAAGAAACAGTCCTTGGACGCTCTCACTGGTAGCTGCAGCGGCTAACGGGAGTTTGCTCCGAACGCCCAGCAGAGGGCTTTGGAAAAGACGGCCTTGCAATTCTTTACAGCGAGTCTTTAGCTGGCGAGCCGAATTATCATAACAGATAAGTACAATAACCGCACAGCAGCCGTTAGTGGAGATACAAAGGGCCTCCGCGGCAGTCTTTTTCGGAAGGCCTGACTGGCAAAGGCTTGGAGCATTGATGGTTAAGACCATCCAGCCCCATCCATCACAACAGGGCATCCAGCCCCATCACATCACAACATGGTGTGTGTGTGTGAGAGAGAGAGACTGACTCATGTGCTAAGGCAACGAGGAAAGGACAACTGATTCCCAGCACGGGGCTTTTGTGTGTCTCTCTGGCGAGCTCCATAAAAGCAGGCCTTTGCCTCTGAAGCCATCTCAAGGGGTTGTGGCCTACTGCTCCGCGCAGCGGATGACAGCGCCTCCCTCAGATCTAAGGTTCAGGGCGGACAAGAGGAAATACTTCTTTACACGGAGAGTGATTCAAATGTGGGCTTCGCGGCCGGAGGATGTCGCGACAGCCACAGGAATAAACAGTTTCAAAAGGGAATTGGATTCACAGAGGGTACGTCTCATCAGTGGCTACTGGCCATGGTGACTGAGGGGAACCTCCACATTCAAGGGCATTAATCCTCTGAAGACCAGAACCAGGAGGAAGCATCAGGATAAGGCCTCGGCCTGTTGTTGGCCCTCCAGAGGAACTGGCTGGCTACAGTGTGAGGCAGGATGCTGGACGAGATGGATCATTGGTCTGATCCAGCAGGGCTCTTCTGATGTTCTTATTAGGGGAAGGTCTCTCTGCCCTGCTGTTGGCTCTCCAGAGGAACTGGTTGGCCACTGTGTGAGACAGGATGCTGGACAAGATGGACCCTCACTGGTCTGATCCAGCAGGGCTCTTCTGATGGGCTAATGAAGGCCTCAGCCTCTCTGCCCTGCTGTTGGACCTCCAGAGGAACTGGTTGGCCACTGTTTGAGACTGGATGCTGGACTAGATGGACCACTGGTCTGATCCAGCAGGGCTCTTCTTAGGTTCTCATGAAGGCCTCGGCCTCTCTGCCCTGTTGCTGACCCTCCAGAGGAACTGGTTGGCCACTGTGTGAGGCAGGATGCTGGACTGGATGGACCCTCACTGGTCTCATCCAACAAGGTTCTTCTGATAGTCTAATGAAGGCCTCGGCCTCTCTGCCCTGTTGTTGGCCCTCCAGGGGAACTGGTTGGCCACTGTGTGAGACGGGATGCTGGACTAGATGGACCCCTGATCTAATCCAGCAGGGCTCTTCTGATGTTCTCATGAGGAAGGCTGCTCGTGCACCAAAGAAAGGTGCTTCTGTTAGCTGAGTGGAGAGCTGGGGCCGGACCATAATATCTTTCAATAATATGTGTTTGTGCGGGAGGTAAAGGAATGGGATTCCAGAAGCCGTCCCACAAGAGCAAGTGTGCTTTGTGGGCTGTCACTCAGAGGAGGGCAGGGAGCTGTTCCCGTGGGCAGCAGAGGCCAGGACACGCAAGAATGGGTTTAAATCAAGGGGGGGGGGGAGATACCGGCTGGATCTTAGGAAAAACGTTTTGACAGTGATGAGTTGTGCAAGAGTGGAATTGGCTGCCCGGGGAGGGGGTGGGCTCCCCCTCACTGGCACTGTTCAAGCAGCAGCTGGACAAACCCTTGTCAGGGACGCTCTAGGCTGATCCTGCACTGAGCAGAGGGTTGGACTAGATGGCCTCTAGGGACCCTTCCAGCTCTGGGATTCTAGGATTCTAAGTGGCTTCTGACTGGCCGGGCAGATTTTTAAAACCACCTTGGCAGCAGCTGAAACCGCAGGAGAAGGGTCTTTAAAGGTCAGCGGCAGCAACCGTTTTGTGGCTGCGCCCACCACGCCGCGTCAGAATTCCAAAGGTGCCTGCAGGCTCACAGATGTTGGGTGTCACCGACATAAAGACCCTTGGGGCTCAGTAAATTTCCCTTGGAGGCCCAGACCGTTCCATGCCTGCCAATGAAAACGAATGACAGTGGTAGTCAAATGGGTAGTAAAGAGTTAACTGAAACCGGATTATGGTTTGGGGGAAAACTCCACATTGACCTTGGGGCAGACTTATCCTGCGAGGCAGAGATGATGATGATGATGATGATGATGAAGAAGAAGAAGACGAGGAGGAGGAGGAGGAGGAGGAGATTGGATTTATACCCGGCCCTTCACTACCCAAAGGCGTCTCAGAGCGGCTTACAAACTCCTTTCCCTTCCCCTCCCCACAACAGACACCCTGTGAGGTAGAAGAAGAAGAAGAAGAGATTGGATTTATACCCTGCCCTTCACTGCCCAAAGGCGTCTCAGAGCGGCTTACAAACTCCTTTCCCTTCCCCTCCCCACAACAGACACCCTGTGAGGTAGGTGGGGCTGAGAGAGCTCTGACAGAAACTGCTCTTTTTCAAGAACAGCTCTTATCAGAACTATGGCTTGCCCAAGGTCATCCAGCCAGGTGCAAGTGGAGGAGTGGGGAATCAAACCCGGTTCTCCCAGATTAGAGTCCACGCACTTAACCACTACACCAAACCGGCTCAGAAGAAGATGAAGAGGAGGAGGAGATTGGATTTTTACCCTGCCCTTCACTCAGAGTCTCAGAGAAGCTTACAAACTCCTTTCCGTCCCCACAACAGACAGCCTGTGAGGCGGGTGGGGCTGAGAGAGCTCTTTCGAGGACTGCCCTTGAGAGAACAGCTCTGAGAGAACTATGGCTTGCCCAAGGTCACCCAGCTGGCTGCATGCGGAGGCGTGGGGAATCAAACCCAGTTCTCCTAGATCAGAGTCTGCGCAATTAACCATTACAACAAACTGCCTGGTCATACATCTGCCCCCAGTCAAGCTGACGGAGATCTGCTAGCATCAGGCACTGGGAAAGGCAGTGAGTCTGGAAAAGCTGAAAGCGGTAGGAGGAGAGGAAGACCCGGCAGGCGACGGATCGACTCAGTTGAGGAAGCCACGGCCCTCCGCTCGCAAGAGGGGACATACAGAGGAGAGCCACCAAGATGATTTGGGGGTTGGAGCACCTTTCCTAGGAGGAATGGCCGAAGAGTCTGGGACTTTGCAGTTTGGAAAAGACACGACTATAAGGGGGGCACACACATGAGAGAGGTTGATAAGATTATGGGTGGGGTGGGGAGAGCTGACAAAGAGCCATTTTTCTCCCTCTCCCCAAATACTAGAACTCGAGGGCCTCCAATGAAGCTGATGGGCAGTAGGTTCGGGATGGACAAAAGGAAATACTACTTTACACCGAGAGTGATTAAAATGTGGAGCTGGCTGCCGGAGGATGTAGTGATGGCCACAGGAATAAACAGCCTTGAAAGGGGAATTAGATAAGATTCACGAAGGAGAGGTCCATCTGTGAATACTAGCCATGGTGACTGAAGGGAGCTGACAAGAGCCTGCAGAAACCACGTCTGGCCCCTCTGAAGCAGCAGAGGAGAAGAGCTGGCAAGTGCCTGTAACAGTAGTCTTCACACCTGGCCCAGATAAGAAGGAAGAACTTCAAGCTGACAGTCCTCCTGACTCACCCCCACGTGTGACTCGTTTAAGGGAGCGACTGCGGCAAAACTTAGCAAACAGGCGAAGAGAGGCCAGGCTACAAAGGAGACGCTTGGCTAGCCCAGAGTTCTAACAGGAGCCTGGGCGATTGTGCAGCTGGCTAATTGGTAGCAGCATTGAACTCCACACTCTGGGCAGTACTCTTCATGGAAGCAACAAGTCAGCTTGATGCTGCTAGCATCCGCTCCGGCTTGGCTCTTGCACCTAGACCTTCGGACCACCTGGCTTTGGACTTGGCTCTGTGTTCCTGGCTCCTGATCCCGGCTTGGCTTTCGACTATGCTTCTGGTTAGTGATTTTGGACTTGGCTCTGTGTTCCTGGCTACTGACCCTGGCTTGGCTTTTGGACTTTGCACTGTCTTCTTGGCTCCTGACCTGGGCCTTTCCTGGACTCCCCACCCGGTGACACCTCCACATTCAGAGGCACTAACCTCTGAATCCCTGGGCTATGAGGCAACACCAGGGGAATTCCTCAGCCTCTATGCTCTGTTGTTGGCTGACCAGGGGAACTAGGTGGCCGTGTGAGACAGGATGCTGGACTAAATGGACCACTGGTCTGATCCAGCAGGGCTCTTCTCATGTTCTTATGCACTGACCCTGCTTAGCTTCTGAGATCTGATGAGATCGGGCTGTACCCTGCTGCCTTCCGATTTGGACTGTAGGGAAGACGTTTCTAAGTCGCCCCTACAGAAACTGGCCTAGTAGCAGGAGATCAGAACTTTGCGGTCCCAATCGGATCAAACTCCCCGGCGTCTGGAAATTAAGGCTGGCTTTTTTTGTTTGTTTGAATGTCAGTGAAACTTCCAAACGCGGCACTCCCAGCACACGTCTGATTTGCGAGCGTGGAATCACCTTCGCCCACCCGGGAGGTCCCTTCGCATCCCTCCCGAAAGCCCAACAGGGGAGGCTCCGAAATGAAAAGACCGTCAGCCACGCTTTTCACAACGTACAATTTACTTGCAGAACAAAAGCTACCGGATACAAATGATAGAAAAAAAAACGGGTGGCACGAAGTACGCCAGGAACACGCAAAGACAGCTCCGCCGACTCGCCGCCGCCCATCCTCAGCGACTCGAGAAAGAAAAAGAGAAACAGAGAAAGAGAGAATGGTTCCGGCAGCTCCGCCACCGGCCTCTCCCCTTCCTCGTACACCTCTACTCTACGATGCTAAATATGCACAAGACCCACCGCTAAGGATCACCGTCACCGATCTAACGTGTTGTGATTATTTTTACAATTGAACATTAAATTAAAGTGAACGCGGGGAGGGAGGCAAAACCAAACCCAGGAAGGCTATCGATATACACACACACAAACATCACATCCCCTTTGCGTCAGCTGCAGCTTCGCTGCCCGCAACCCTCTTTTCATGTTTTTTTTTTTTTAAATTGGACCAGAAAGAAAGAGAGGCCAAAAACGAGAGGTGTTTGGCCGGAGCAGACGTGGACATTAAATGGACTCTCTGACACATTTTGTTTTCCCCCTCCCTCTCCAGGCGACTCTGCAGCCGTCAAGGTCTGTAGCCTGCCAAGACGGATCAACCCCACGGGCTCCGATGACGTGACGGAGGCCCTTTTACTCTTGGAACATGCATTCCCCCTGTCAACTTCCCGGGCTGCTCGGTTCTTTTCAAAGTGTGGGCAGACGCCGGCAACAAGTCCGCCGCCGGCGGAAAAAAACTCTACATCATTGTCCAGGGTGGCCTCACATCAGAGCCGGGCTCACGTGAAGTTTACAGAATGGCGCAGAAGAACTTCTTCTCCCGGAAGGGGTTTTCTGAGGCGGGCACCGGGGTCAATAGGGGGTCCTCCTTGGCGTGAGCTTCGCAGTAGGCCATCAAGTCGGCCGCCGCTTTAGACACCTGGAAGAGAGAGAAGAGAGGGGGTCTTTTTTGGTGGGGTTCCTTTGGCAGAAACCTGTCCCGTTGGCTAAAGGTACCGGATAGGCTTGAAAAGAAGATGACCCTCCCAATGTTATACACAAAAATAGGACTACTGGATACATCTGTAATCTATATGAAAATGTCAGATCATTCCCATCTTTTTATTTAATAGCATGCCTGGAAAAAAAACCCTAGGCAAAATATAGCCATAGGACAATATTAAGGACATAAGAAGCACCCCTTTGTGGGTCCACCAGTGGTCCAGCTAGTCCAGCATCCCATCTCACACCATGGCCAACAACAGGGCATAGAGACCAAGGCCTTAGTAAGGACATAAGAAGAGTCCTGCTGGATCAGACCAATGGTCCATCCCATCCAGCATCCTCTCTCTCACAGTGGCCAACCAGATCCTCTGAAGGTCATAAGAACATAAGAGAAGCTAATGGTGGATCAGGCCAATGGCCCATCTAGTCCAACACTCTGTCACACAGTGGCCAAAAATGCCAGGTGCCATCAGGAAGTCCAGCAGTGGGGCCAGGACACAAGACGCCCTCCCACTGTTGACCCCCGCAAGGACCAAGAATACAGAGCATGACTATCTATACCTTGTGGCTAGTAGCCACTGATGGACCTCTGCTCCAGATGTTTATCTAATTCCCTCTTGAAGCTGTCCATGCTTGTAGCCACCGCCACCTCCTGTGGCAGTGAGTTCCATATGTTCATCACTCTTTGGGTGAAGAAGTACTTCCTTTTATCCGTTCTACCCCAACCACTCAGCAATTTAATTGAGTGCCCATGAATTCCTGTATTGTGAGATCCAACAACAAGGCATAGAGGCTTTCATAAGAACATTAGAAGAGCCCTGCTGGATGAGACCAGTGGTCCATATAGTCCAGCATCCTGTCTCACACAGTGACTGACCAGTTCCTCTGGAGGGCCAACAACAGGGCATGGAGGCTGAGGCCTTCCCTTGACTTTGCCTCCTGGCACCGGTATTCAAGTGGTTGACTACCTCTGAATTTGGAGGTTCCCCATAGCCACCATGGCTAGTAGCCACTCGTAGATCTGTCCTCTAAGAATCTGTCTAATCCCTTTTTAAAGTTGTCTATTCCTGTGGCCAGCACTCCATCCTTTGGAGTTTTAATCACTCGTTGGGTAAAGAAGAATGATAACAGAATGATTCAGGAAAGTTCTTTAATGAAGGGAATAGGCCTGTGGACTATACTATGGTATGTATTGCCTGTTGTTCTATGTATTTTCCTTGTTCTCTGCGCCATTCTCAACTTATGTCGAGCAATGTAGAAAATGGTATTACATAATATCATCTCTCCTTATATATAATTGTGTTTTGGAGTGGCACTCTCCAGAACATTCCATGCGCTCCCAAATCAGTTGGCTCCCTGATGTGTCACTCACAAGGTGTTTCTATCCACTGGCTGCGTTGCCTTAGTCCTGCCCTCAGAAGTGGTGCCCAGCATCTTGGCCTCAGTGTGCTGGGAGGCAACGGATGGGCCAGACGCTCTGGCGGGTGGAGGGTGATGAGGCTGAGGCCCATCATAGCGCCGCAGTGGGGAGGGGGGAGAAAGCGGAGTGGTGTGGGGGGCCTGTGTGCAGGCAGACAGATAGACGTGTCACATCTTTCTAGAGCTTGCTGTATGGCTTCTACAACGGGCTTTGCTGCTTGTGTTTAATATCTCTGCTTTGGAAATAGCAAGAATCCAGGAGCACCTTAAAGACTAACAAAATATGTGGCAGGGCATGAGCTTTCGTGAGTCGCTGCTCACTTCTTCAGATGCACAGTTACCCATCTTGATCTATCTATGCTTTGTTTTCTCATGTCTGTAATCCCAGGTCTATATGATGCTGCTTATTAAATGTATGGCATTAATTGCATTGACTGTGCATTGATTGTGTGTCATTCCCCTTGAGTCTCGAGGAGAAATGATAAAGGATGCAAAGAAGTCAACAGAGGAGGCCCAGGGGAGACCACTGATGGCTTAAAATAAGTTTGAAGACATGAAGCTGCCTTCTACTGAGTCAGACCCTCGGTCCATCAAAGTCAGTATTGTCTACTTAAACTGGCAGCGGCTCTCCAGGGTCTGGGGCAGAGGTCTTTCACATCACCTGCTGCCTGGTCCTTGTAACCGGAGATGCCAGGGATTGAACCTGGGACCTTCTGCATGCCAAGCAGAGGCTCTACTACCAGGTCACAACCCCTTTCCAGTTTGCAGTGTAGGCATCCGGCAAGGCTCAAAGGAAAGGACATTCCACAAGCGTGGGGCCTTGACTGAAAAGGCCCCGTCTCTGGTTGTCACCCGCCTCACCTCTGAAGGCTAGGGCACGGAGAGCAGGGATTGTGAGGCAGATCTGAACTGGTGGGCTGGATGATTGGAAGGATCCCCTACTCCATTTCTCCGCAACTCATGGGGAGACACTACTCCACAGAAGCAATATGTGCAGACTCCCACTTAGTCTCCGAACCAACTGGCACAAGCCAGGCGCTCTCAGTGAAGGGGCCCAGGATATGCCGGTCTGGAGGCTGGCCTCCAAATGCATCTATGGCCTAGGGTTGCCAACAACCTCCAGGTGGTGACTGGAGATCTTCCGCTATCACGACTGATCTCCAGGCGACAGAAATCAGTTCGCCTGGAAAAAACGGCAACATTGGAAGGTGGGCTCTATGGCATTAGGTAAAGGTAAAGGTTCCCTTGCTCAAAAGCCAGTCGAATCCGACTCTAGGGTTGCGGTGCTCATCTCCGTTTCAAAGCCGAAGAGCCAGCGCTGTCCGAAGACATTTCTGTGGTCATGTGGCCGGCATGACTAAACACCAAAGTGGACGGAACGCTGTTATGGCATTACACTCCATTAAAGTCCCTCTCCTTCCCAAATCTCACCTTCCGGGGGCTCCACCCCCAAAATCTCTGGGTATTTCCCTACCTGGAGCTGGCAACCCAACTGTGACCCGAGAGGGCCCCATCTGGGCCAACTTCCGC
Source organism: Gekko gecko (assembly GCA_029375565.1). Classification (NCBI taxonomy): domain Eukaryota; kingdom Metazoa; phylum Chordata; class Lepidosauria; order Squamata; family Gekkonidae; genus Gekko; species Gekko gecko. The sequence continues at coordinate 240,730,003 of JAPDNY010000003.1, read as the reverse complement.
TTCCCTTTTGCTTTCAGAGCATAATCAATCCCAGAGCCGAGGCCCAGAGGGCCCTACCAGAAATGCCACGATGCGCCCCATCAATGTTCCCTCTAAGCTGCGGAGTCTTGTGAGCAAAAATTCTACTTTGTGAGCTCCTGGCATTAAAGTTGTGAGCGAGCGATTGGGCTGCTGCACGAATTCGTTTGCTCCGGAGCCATCCTTCCTGAGCTAAGATAAAAATGTGTGAGCCGGAGGCTAAGAAACTGTGAGCAAGCACACACTAACTCAGCTTAGCGGGAACGCTGCACCCCATCCACTCAGAACGCAATGCAAGACCTCGTGGGCACTCAGTGAAATTGTTGAGCGGTCGGGTTAGAATGGATAAAAGGAAGTCCTCCTTCACCCAAAGAGTGATTCACACATGGAATTCACTGCCACAGGAGGTAGTGGCAGCTACAAGCATGGACAGTTTCAAGAGGGAATTAGATAAACATATGAAGCAGAGGTCCATCAGTGGCTATTAGCCACAGGGTATAGATAGGAACTCTCAGTCTGGGGCAGGTGATGCTCTGTATTCTTGGTGCTTGGGGGGGGGCAGCAGTGGGAGGTCTTCTAGTGTCCTGGCCCCGCTGGTGGACCTCCTGATGGCACCTGGTATTTTTGGCCAGTGTAGGGTGGGGAGGAGTATTAGAAGCCACTGTGGAGGCAGGGCTGGCAGGATCACTAAGGCATTACTGCTAGGGCAGACTCCCTTATGGCTTTAAGCACCCTGCAACCACTGCTGCACCTGACAGACAACTGCCTGTTAGGTGTAGGAGGTGGGGGAGTGTGTTGGAAGCCATCAGAGAGGCTGGGCCAGCAGCATCACTAAGGTGATCCTGCTGGGGCAGCGTCCCTGTTGGATTAAAGTACCCTGCTCCTGCACCTGACAGACAGCAGCCTGTCTGGTGTTGGGGGGGATTGTATTTAAAGGCATCAGGGAGGCTGGGCCAGCAGCAGTGCTAAGGCAATCCTGCGGAGCAAACCTCCCCAGTGGCATCCCACCCTCCTCTCCTACACCTGACAGGCAGCTGCCTGTCCAGTTTAAGAGGGGGAGGGGGTGGAGTATTACAAGGCAGGGCTGGCAGGATCACTAAGATGTTACGACTGGGGCGGGCTCCCTCGTGGCTTTAAGCACTCTGCAACTGCTGCTGCACCTGACAGACAACCGCCTGTTAGGTGTGTGAGGGGGGAGTGTGTTGGAAGCCATCCCACCTCCTCTCCTACACCTGACAGGCAGCTGCCTATCCAGTGTAGGAGGGGAGGGGGAGGGGGAGGGGAAGGAGTACTAGAAGCCACTGTGGAGGTGGGGCTGCACCTGTTAGGTGTAGAAGGTGGGGGGAGTGTGTTGGAAGCCATCGGAGAGGCTGGGCCAGCAGCTTTGCTTCACCTCACAGGTGGTTGTTGGCCACTCCTGATTTCCTCGACTGTCATTAGCTCTCTGCAGTCCCCTGCAACTGTTTTTTTTTTTTAACCTCAGAACATTGAGCTCTGCAGCTGACCAATCATAGAGTGGGGAGGTGCAGGGAGGCAGCTGCCTGGCAGCCACATAGGAATCAATGGGGAGAAGCACATTTTACCCCTTTTGACCCACTTAGGGGTCGAATGTCTAAAAATCCCCTGTTAGCAAGCACCTACGCCATGGTAGGAGCGCTCTCCCTGAATTTAGTGTCTCTAGGTCCAGCGGTTTGGCCTGGGGGTTGATTTTACGGTGAGTTTCTTTTATATAGATAGATGTCTAGGGCAAGTGATGCTCTGTATTCCAGGTGGCAACAGTGGGAGGGGCTTCTAGTGTCCTGGCCCCACTGCTGGACCTCCTGATGGCACCTGGTGTTTTTGGCCACTATGTGACACAGAGTGTTGGACTGGATGGGCCACTGGCCTGATCCAACATTGTCTTCTGTCTTATGTTCTTAACCGTTTGGCTTGGAGGTTGGTTCCCACGTGGGGGACCCTCCGCCGCCGACAAAGAGCCATTTCTGAGAACAAGCTTAATCCGTGACGTTATTTGGAAAAGCGGCTCGGCTCTTGACAGCCTCCCCCCCCAAAAACACCCGGAGCTGCTCTGGTGGATGCCTGTGGTTGCCATGGCAGTGCGCGCAAAAGGAGCGAGAGGCCTGTCGGCAGCTTTCAGCGTCAAGGCAGCCTGGCTGAAACCCCCAGCTGCCCTGCCGGGCTGTTTATCTGGCTGCCGGTCCTTAGCTTATCGGGGCAGGTTACGCCATTCTGAGGGGAAAGGGGGAAGAACTCGGAAGAGGATTATAGGAAGAAAACGGAGGACTATAGGAAATATTTCGGCCAAAGTGACAATCCCAGCACTGAGTAAATCCAGTCCCTCCTGTCCACCTGCTCGAGAGAGTTGCGGATTATTAACAGAAAGTCCGCTCCCAAACCTCTCTGTCACGGGTTCATCAATGCCCAGGCTGAGGCTATTCTGTACCCCAAACCAGTTTGGCGTAGTGGTTAAGTGTGCGGACTCTAATCTGGGAGAACCGGGTTTGATTCCCCCACTCCTCCACTTGCAGCTGCAGGATGACCTTGGGCAAGCCATAGTTCTGTCAGAGCTGTTCTTGGAAAGGAGCAGTTTCTGTCAGAGCTCTCTCAGCCCCAGCTCCCTCACAGGTTGTCTGTTGTGGGGAGGGGAAGGGAAAGGAGTTTGTAAGCCAGAGCTCTCTCAGCCCCACCTTCCTCACAGGGTGTCTGTTGTGGGGAGGGGAAGGGAAAGGAGTTTGTAAGCCGCTCTGAGACTCTGTTGGGTAGTGAATGGCAGGGTGTAGATCCAATCTCCTCCTCCTCTTCTTCTTCTTTTTGGAACAGAAACCTACAGACGGCTCACTTGGATGGAAGACCCACTGAACTTCCTGGGGATTGGCTTCAAAGTAAACGCACGTCGGATTGATTGATTTAAAACATTTCTTAGCCGCCTGCCTGCCTGCCTGGCAGAATCCAAGACGGCTTCCAGCGTAAAGAAAACGAGTATTAAAAACACACAAAAGACCGCAATTTGAAATCTCCACGAGGACTGCCGGTCAATACAAAGTAAATTTGTCAAGAAGAAGATGAGAAGAAGAAGAAGAAGAAGAAGAAGAGATCGGATTTATACCCCACCCTTCACTACCCAAAGGAGTCTCGGAACGGCTTACAGTCTCCTTTCCCTTCCCCTCCCCACAACAGACACCCTGTGAGATTGGTGGAGTGGAGAGAGCTCTTTAGAGGACTGCTCTTGAGAGAACAGCTCTGATTGAACCTGTGACCAATGCTTCCTCTAAGCCGTGGAGTCGTGTGAGCAAACTTTCTATGCTGTGAGCTACCGGCATTAAAAGCTGTGAGCAAGCAATCTGGCGACTGCATAAATCAAGTTTGCTCTGCAACCATCCTTCCTGAGCGGAGACAAAAAGTCGCGAGCTGGAGGCTAAAAAAACGGTGAGCTGGCTCACACTAACCCAGCTTAGAGGGAGCACTGCTTGTGACTGCCCCACGGTCACGCCAAGCAGCTGCATGTGGAGGAGTGGGGAATTGAACCCGGTTCTCCCAGATTGGAGTTGGCGCTCCTAACCGCTACCCCAAACTGGCTCTCAAAAGCAGCCCCTATGTGAAGCTGGCTTTGGCCGCCTCCTAAAGATAGAAAGTGAGGGGGCCAGGCGCACCCCCTCGGGGTAAATGTGGGACTACCACTGAAAAGGCCATTTCCTGAGTGCCCACCAGACGAGCTTCTTTGATTGGTGGCACAGTCAGGAGAGGAGGGGAAGGGACAGGAGTTTGTAAGCCGCTCTTTGGGTAGAGAAGGGCGGGGTATAAATCCAATCTCTCCTCCTCCTCCTCCTCCTCCCAGGCAGGAATGTATTGGAGAAGACGGTGCATCAGAGCCCCTGGTCCCAAGACAAATTAGGACTTTAACGGACAGAACCGACACTTTGAACATAAGAACATAAGAGAAGCCAATGTTGAATCAGGCCAATGGCCCATCTAGTCCAACACTCTGTCACACAGCGGCCAAAATATACCACGTGCCACCAGGAGGTCCAGCAGTGGGGCCAGGGCACCAGAAGCCCTCCCACTGCTGCCCCCTCCAGCACCAAGAATAGAGTGCATCACCTGCCCCAGACTGAGAATTCCCATCTATACCCTGTGGCTAATAGCCTCTGATGGACTTCTGCTCCATATGTTTATCTAATTCCCTCTTGAAACTGTCCATGCTTGTAGCTGCCACCACCTCCTGTGGCAGTGAATTCCATGTGTTGATCACTCTTTGGGTGAAGAAGGACTTCCTTTTATCTGTTCTAACCCGACTGCTCAGCAATTCCATGGAGTGTCCACGAGTTCTTGTATTGTGAGAAAGGGAGAAAAGGACTTCTTTCTCAACCTGCTCAATCCCATTCATAATCTTATAAACCTCGATCCTGTCACCCTCAGCCGTCGTTTCTCCAAGCTAAAGAGCCCCAAGCATTTTAACCTTTCTTCATAGGGAAGGTGTTCCAACCCTTTTATCATCCTAGTTGCCCTTCTCTGCACTTTTCCCAATGCTATAATATCCTTTTTGAGATGTGGTGACCAGAACTGTACACAGTATTCCAAATGAATTGGGCTTGGGAGCGGAATCGGTAGCCAGCAACAGTCAGTCCTGTTGAGGGCAGGAGTCTGGAGACGCAAAATGAAAGTTCTGGGGTTTAATACGTAGTCGAAGGCTTTCACGGCCGGAGTTCGTTCGTTGCTGTAGATTTTCCGAGTTGTGTGGCCGTGGTCTTGGCAGGACCACGGCCACACAACCCGGAAAATCTACAGCAACTAGTTCTGGGGTTTGTTACATTATCCGTATATATTATTCTACAGCTTTGGAATGGGTCAGTGCACAAGCCCGGGACTGCGTGGTTGTGATGTGGGATGGAGTCCGGGGTGCTCCTAGATCCATGTGTACAGGCGATGGTCCGGGACTCCACTGGAGCGCCTCAGACCTTTAACTGACTTCGGAGTGGTGCGCCAGCTGCCCAGACAGAACGCTCCACCTATACCTTGTGGCTAAGAGCCACTGATGGACCTCTGCTCCATAGTGTACAGCTGGTGTCAGGAATGGCCACATACAACAGGGCCTTCTAAGTTATATGACATTCAAGCACCCCTTCAACCGAGCTGAAGCCAATGAGTATAGTTCATGCGCACGGGCAGAGCGAGCGGGTAAAGCAAGCAAACCAATCTAAAGACTGTTGATTCCCAGCCTAGGATTTCTGCAGCTGGAGTGCACAAGGTCAGAGACGTGATACTATACAGACAGTGAAGGTTCAGAGGCTGGTAGACTGGGAGTACTCCCTCTACATTCCAGCTCCATGACAGGGTTACCTGGCAATCCAGTCCCCTCCCGAAGCTGTCTGTGCTTATGGTCGTCACCACCACCACTTCTTGTGGCAGGGAGTTCCATGTGCTAATGACACTCTGGGTGAAGATGGAGGTCCGTTTACCTGTCCTAAGCCTCCTGCTCATTGATTTCATGGAATGCCCATGAGTTCTTGTATGGTGAGAAAGGGAGAAGAGAACTTCTCTCTCTATCTTCTCTAGCCCATAATTTTGTAAGCCTCTATTCAGTCACTCCTCAGTCGTCGTTTCTCCAAACGAAACAGCCCTAACCTCTTTCACCTTTCTTCACAGGGAAGGCGTTCCATCCCCTCAATCGTTTAAGTTGCCCTTTTCTGCACCTTCTCCAACGCTATAATATCTGTTTCGAGGTGCAGCGGCAACCTCAGACAAGGCCTTTTCCGTGGCGGCACCCTGACTCTGAAACTCCTCCCCACACCAGGTTGCTTGGTGCCGAGCAAAAACCTTCCCCTCCCCGCCCAAAATGTACTCTCCCCAGCCATGTATGTTTAAAACTGCTTTTATAATCCTGACCTTTCCCATCATGCTTTTATGGTTTCATTCCTGCTTTCCCATGTGGTTGTTCTGTCACATTTTATCATAGTTTACCAGCCATGACTTTAGCCCAGTGTTTCGTTTTAGACACGGAGAGGCACTCTGGAGCGTCATTATTTTTTCAGAAAGGAGAGGGCAGCCGATAAATATTTTAAATAAACTTTTTTAAAAATCACCAAGTGGAGATGCGGGAGTGTCTCAAAACGGCATGGGAAAGCCGAGGACGGTAGCTTGTTTAGGTTGACGCAGACCCGGTTGTCTCAATGGATCTGTCTCACCCCAGCGATTCTTATGCTGATTTTCCCCCAAATTTTTCAATTTAAAGTTTTTCACATCATTACAAATAGATGTATCTGTTACATAAACTTGTCTACAATGTTGTGAGTCTATTACGATGTTTGTTTCCTAACCACATATATAATCTATGCCATCTTTCTTTAAACGTATCATCATCTTTTCCTTGTAGTATTAATGTCAATTTATCCATCTCAGCTCTGTCCAACAGTCTATAAATCAATTCTTCCTTTGAAAGTGTTTTTTCTAATTTCCAATATTTAGCAAATAGGATACGAGCCGATGTCAACATATATGTTAATACATATTGATCTTTTTCTTTTTACATTTATCTGGTAACATATTTAATAAAAAGATTTCTGGTACATATGGTAAATCTATATCTAAGATTTCATATATTAATTTATGCACTTTGCACCAATACTTTTGCGTTATACTGCACCTCCACCACATGTGATAGAAGGTACCAACACTATGCTTACACTTCCAACAGTTTTTCGAGACATTTGTGTAACACTTAGCTATTTTGTCCGGTGACTAGTGATTTTGACTAGTTTGCCTGCTTGCCAGTTTAAAATACCAGCGATTGGTTCTACGGCTGCTGTTTTACTTTGTTTAGTTCATTGTTATTTTGGACGGTGGGGATTTGTTTTTGGTTTTTTGCATTTTCAATGTTTCCTTTTTGGTTATTTTGCACCTTGATGCGGTGTTAGGAAGTGGGGGACATTAACCTTTCTAAATAAGTTTGGTGTAGTGGTTGTGAGCGGCAGAGTCTAATCTGGAGAACTGGGTTTGATTCACCCACCCCTCCACATGCAGCTGCTGGTGTGACCTAGGGTCAGTCACAGTTCTCTCAGAGCTGTTCTCTCATGAGCAGTCCTCGAAAGAGCTCTCTCTGCCCCACCTACCTCACAGGGTGTCTGTTGTGGGGAGGGGAAGGGAAAGGAGATTGTCAGCCGCTCTGATACTCTGAGTGAAGGGTTGGGTATAAATCCAATCTCATCTCTACTTCTTCTACCCAGTTTGGTGTAGTTGTTAGGAGCACAGACTCCATCCCCCACGTCAGACAGGGAATGGACTCTGAGCACTTTAGAGGTTTGTAGATCACTGCTCTTTTACCGTACCGTATAATCTGGGAGGACCAGGTTTGATTCCCTATTTCTCCACATGCAGCTGCTGGTGTGACCTTGGGTCAGTCACAAGTTCTCTCAGAGCTGTTCTCTCACGTGTAGTTCTCGAAAGAGCTCCCTCAGCCCCACCAACCTCACGGGGTGTCCGTTGTGAGGAGAGGAAGGGAAGGAGATTGTAAGCCGCCCTGAGACTCCAAGTGAAGGGCGGGGTATAAATCCTCCTCCTCCTCCTCCTTCTTCAGAGCAGCTCTGAGAGAACTGGGACTGGCCCAAGGCCTCCCAGCTGGCTGCATGCGGAGGAGTGGTGAATCAAACCCGGTTCTCCAGATTCGAGCCCACCACTCTCAACCACTACCCCAAGGGTGTTGGAGGCAATGCTCCCTCTAAGCCGTGGAGTCTTGTGAGCAAAAATTCTACTTTGTGAGCTCCTGGCATTGAAGTTGTGAGCGTGCCACTTTGGCTACTGCATACGTGAGTTTGCTCTGGAGCCGTCCTTCCTGAGCTGAGACAAGAATGTGTGAGCCGGAAGCGAAAAAACTGTGAGCTAGCTCACACTGACTCAGCGTAGAGGGAACACGGGTTGGAGGGTGCCCTGGTGCCCACGGGCACCCCGTTGGAGACCCCCGCTTTACCCCCTCCTCCTGGACACTCAGAATACACCCCAACACCAACCCTCGAGACCTCTGTGTAGAGGCGGGCAAGATGTTCTTCTGGTGGTTTCATTCACCAGTCCTGATCTTCCAGCAAAGAAACCCACTCAAGAGTTTCCCAGGACCCGCACCGGAAGCCGACAAAGACGCCCCGTTCCTGCCGAGTTACCTTTATTCTGTCGATGTTTGCTTCCATTTTGAGCTGCTCCACCAGTTTCCTGGCTTGCGCGATGCTGGTGGTGTTGTTGGAGGCCATCTGAGCCGTCTTCGGGTGCCGCTTCTCCCCCCTTCAAGCGCACTCTGCCGAAGGCAAAAAGAAGAAGAAATTAAGGCGATCCATCAGGGAGCTAATAAACTCGCCGTGCTCTCGCCTGGAGGACTGAGCAGGGAGAGGGTAATTAATAACGACGCAAAAAACCCCCCCCACAATTGTCCTTTTGTGGGCAACGAGATCTCCACTGTGGTTTAGTTAAAATTACATGTTTTTTTGGGAACACCGGAGCGCACGAAGCTGCCCCGTATTACGTCAGCCCCTCGGCCCATCAAGGTAAGTATTGTCTACTCAGACCAGCATCGGCTCTCCCAGGTCTCAGGCGGAGGTCTTTCCCATCACCTCCTGCCTAGTCCTTTTAACTGGAGATGCCGGGGACTGAACCTGGGACCTCCTGCATGCCAAGCAGAGGCTCTTCCACTGAGCCACAGCCCCTCTTTACAGCTCTCCAGGGTCTCAGGCAGAGGTCTTTCCCATCACCTCCTGCCTGGTCCTTTCAACTGGAGTTGCCAGGGACTGAACCTGGGACCTTCTGCATGCCAAGCAGAGGCTCTTCCACTGAGCCACAGCCCCTCTTTACAGCTCTCCAGGGTCTCAGGCTGAAGTCTTTCCCATCACCTCCTGCCTGGTCCTTTCAACTGGAGATGCCAGGGATTGAACCTGGGACCTTCTGCATGCCAGGCAGAGGCTCTTCCACTGAGCCACAGCCCCTCTTTACAGCTCTCCAGGGTCTCAGGCAGAGGTCTTTCTCATCACCTCCTGCCTGGTCCTTTCAACTGGAGTTGCCAGGGACTGAACCGGGGACCTTCTGCATGCCAGGCAGAGGCTCTTCCACTGAGCCACAGCCCCTCTTTACAGCTCTCCAGGGTCTCCGGCAGAGGTCTTTCCCATCACCTCCTGCCTGGTCCTTTCAACTGGAGATGCCGGGGACTGAACCGGGGACCTTCTGCATGCCAGGCAGAGGCTCTTCCACTGAGCCACAGCCCCTCTTTACAGCTCTCCGGGGTCTCAGGCAGAGGTCTTTCTCATCACCTCCTGCCTGGTCCTTTCAACTGGAGATGCCGGGGACTGAACCGGGGACCTTTTGACCAATGTTCCCTCTAAGCTGTGGAGTCTTGTGAGCAGAAATTCTACTTTGTGAGCCACTGGCGTTAAAGTTGTGAGCGAGCGACTTTGCATACTGCATAAATTAGCTTACTCTGGAGCCCTCCCTTCCTGAGCTAAGGCAAAAATGTGTGAGCCGGAGGCTAGAAAGCCGTGAGCTAGCTCACCCTAACTCAGCTTAGAGGGAACAGTGCTTCTGACCCGTATAAGGTAATTTCCTATCTGTCTTCCCAGTTTGGCGTGGTGGTTAAGCGCAAGGACTCTAATCTGGGAGAACTGGCTCTGATTCCCCACTCCTCCACTTGCACCTGCTGGATGACCTTGGGCAAGCCATAGTTCTGCCAGAGCTGTTCTTGAAAAAAGAGCAGTTTCTCTCAGAGCTCTCTCAGCCCCACCTACCTCCTAGGGTGTCTGTTGTGGGGAGGGGAAGGGAAAGGAGTTTGTAAGCCGCTCTGAGACTCCCTTGGGTAGTGAAGGGTGGGGTATAAATCCAATCTCTTCTTCTCTTCTTCTATTTGTCTTCTCCTGTTTTCTGTTGCCCCCGAAGATCGGACCAGAACCAACGGGTTGAAATTAAATCCGAAGAGTTTTTGGCTAAACCTTAGGAAGAGCTTCCTGACACAGTTAGAGCGGTTCCTCAGCGGAACAGGCTTCCTCGGGAGGTGGTGGGCTCTCCTTCTTGGGAGGTTTTCAAGCAGAGGTTAGATGGCCACCTGACAGCCATGCAGATTCTGTGAACTCGGGCAGATCACGAGAAGGGAGGGCAGGAAAGGTCGCCTCGGTGCTTAGTTCCCGTGGCCCTTTCTTACACACCCAGGGAAATGCCGATCGCCACGTTGGGGTCAGGAAGCAATTTTCCTCCAGGCCGGTTTGGCTGGAGATCCTGGAGGGTTTTTATGTCACCTCCTGGGCAGCAGTCACTGCAGGTGTGGAGGGGGAAGTATTTGTGAATTCCCTGCCTTGTGCAGGGGGTTGGACTAGATGACCCTGGAGGTTCCCTTCCAACTCTGTGATTCTATGATGGGCAGCCGCTCTCCACGCCTCGGGCTCAGCTCCTTCCTGGAGCCCTTTAACCACAGAATCGCCTTGGGACTTCCCACGTGCAAAGGGGGAACTCAAAAGGGTTCCAGTTCCAAGAACTGTGCAGGGGGGTGGGGGGGGAGCTTCCTCCTGAAAGCCGTCCTTTCAAAAACACCCGTTAAGAGTTGAGCCACCAGGTTTCTGTTTCCCTGGCATGCTTCCTGCATATCTTCACACTGCATAGCATTTCAGCAGAGGAACTCCCTCCACAATGTCACGCCAGGGATAAGTTCACCAGGCACATTTCCCCTGGTGTGAAGAGGCCGGGCGCTTTGCAAAGAACCAAGATGGTACAGTAGTTGCAGGGCTGGATTAGGAACTGGGAGAGCCAGGTTCGAATCCCGCACTTTGCCATGGAAGCTTGCGGGGTGACCTTAGGCCAGTCACGCATTCTCGGCCTAACTTACCTTGCAGGGGTTGTTGTGAGGCTAAAATGGAGGGGAGGTGAACGATGGAAGCCAGAGGTGTCAAGCTCATTTATGACGAGAAGAAGAAGAGATTGGATTTATACCTGCCCTTCACTACCTGAGGAGCTGTGGTGGCTCAAGTGGTTAAGACGCTGAACTGCAGGCTGTGGAAGGTCAGTAGTTTAGCAGTTCAAGACCCGAGAGTGCCGCATGACGGAGTGAGCTCCTGTCTCTAGTTCCAGCTCCTGCCAACCTAGCAGTTTGAAAGCAAGAAATTGCAAGTAGATAAATAGGTACCACTTTGGTGGGAAGGTAACAGCGTTCCATGCGCCTTGGTGTTTAGTCATGCCGGCCACATGACCACGGAAACGTCTTCAGACAGCGCTGGCTCTTCGGCTTTGAAATGGAGATGAGCACCACAACCCTAGAGTCAGATTCGACTGGCTTTTGAGCAAGGGAACCTTTACCTTTACTTTACCTTCACTACATGAAGGAATCTTCAGAGCGGCTTACAAACTCTTTTCCCTTCCCCTCCCCAAAACAGGCACCCTGTGAGGTAGGTGGGGCTGAGAGAGCTCTCTCGAGAACTGCCCGTGAGAGAACAGCTCCGAGAGAACTTGTGACTGACCCAAGGCCACACCAGCAGCTGCATGTGGAGGAGTGGGGAATCAAACCCGCTTCCTCCAGATTAGAGTCTGCGCTCTTAACCACTGCACCAAACTGGCTCATTCTGTCGGGCCAGGCCATGTGTGCCATACAACGTAATGCCCGGTTACCGGAGATATAAACTTTATAAAGGACACGGGCAAACCCAATTAACAATATTATTTTTTACCCAAAATACAAACAAAAGCAATTGATTCCTAGCAGTGAAAGCAACTGATTTACTGGGGAACCCAAAAAGGTCCCAATAAATGTATTGAATCATATGCAAGATTAGGGTTTTCCCAAGGGATACCATAAAAGGGAGAGTATCTTACATTTCCATACATACCAGTTGTTTGCGGGTCAGGTAAGAGCCCTGGAGGGGCCGCGGGCCTTATGTTTGACACCCCTGAGCCTTTCTGGGTCCCCATTGGGTAGGAAGGCAGGAAATTAAAAAGAAAATCCATCAGGGAAAACCCCAAAGGAACTGGGCTGCAATATTTGAGCCCTGTGTGCTGTCCCAGAGAAAGCACATGGAAATTTATCATCATCATCATCATCATCATCATCATCATCATCAATAATAATAATAATAATAATAATAATAATAATAATAATAATAATAATAATAATAATAATAATAATAATAATAATAATAATTCAATTTATACCTGCCGTCCCAGCGAACGGGCTCAGGAAATACGATCACCACTAGGAAATACAGTTACCAATGCTCCCTCTAAGCCATGGAGTCCTGTGAGCCAAAATTCTACTTTCTGAGCTACCGGCATTAAAGTTGCAAGCGAGCCATTTGGCTGCTGCAGAAATGAAGAAGAAGAAGAAGAGTTTGGATTTATACCCCGCCCTTCACTGCCCAAAGGTGTCTCAGGAGCGGCTTACAAACTCCTTTCCCTTCCCCTCCCCACAGCGCGGGGCTGAGAGAACCCTAACTCAAAAGGTTCTTTTTCAAGAACAGCTCTTGTCAGAACTTGTGACTGACCCGAGGTCACATCAGCAGGTGCAAGTGGAGGAGTGGGGAATTCGACCCGGTTCTCCCAGATTAGAGTCCGCGCACTTAACCACTACACCAAAATGAGTTTCCTCCGGAGTCACCCCTTCCCGAGCTGAGACAAAAAAATGTGTGAGCCGGAGGCTAGAAAACCGTGAGCTGGCTCACACCAACTCAGCTTAGAGGGAACACCGACGGTCACTGGGGAAGATTCTTATCTGTTTTGATGTGAATGTTGCTAAAGATGGCTAGATCTTTTTTTCCCCTCCCCGTTTGGTTCGCCGGCCCATATTTGATTAAACAGGCAACGGGTGAGTAAACACATATGAACCCTGCAGGAAACTCTGCTTTGACCTTTGATCGCCCGATCTAGACGGAGGTCTTAGCGACTCTCATATCCGGACCGAGGCCGGAGATAAGTAGGCCGTAAAACGAACAAAGCCGAGAAGGCCCGGCACGGGATAACTCACCCGTAATCCACCTCTGTCTCGCCTGCAGCAGCTCGAGGTAAAGCAGAGTCACAAATTGGGAGATTTTTTCCTTCCAGAAGTCACCAGGTTCCCTGTAAGATTAGAAGAATGAACCGTTTTTAGATGCTCATAAAAATACGAGGAGGCCTGGGGAACATATTAGCTCCCTCCCCCGCCCCGAACTCTACAGAAATACGTTTTCCATACCCACAAATAAGCAACAATGATTCACCGACTGAGTAACTATCAAGTAACTGATTTCTCGCGTTCTGTTGCAAGAGAACTCAAGGAACCAGCGCAGAAGGAACCGGCTTGGGAATTGTTCCTGACTGAAGTTTGGCTCCATTGGAGACGGCACTTTTATAAGGGCACGGACCAATCGGTGGCTTGCCGGCAGTCACATGACCATGACTCACACGTCTGCGCAGAGAGTCAATCACTGGGGGCTCGAATGAGGGTCAGGAGATGCTGGATCCGCCATCGGACGTCTCGTTTGAACCAAAATCCCTTCCTCATCACTGCCTCCTTCCTAACCAACGATTTTATGTTTTGGACCACAGAAACGTCTTCGGACAGCGCCGGCTCTTCAGCTTGGAAACGGAGATGAGCACCGCAACCCTAGAGTTGGATTCGACTGGCTTCCGAGCAAGGGAAACCTTTACCTTCACTTACTTGCTATGTAGTTTTAACTCTTTTTTGAAATTGTTTTTTATGCTGTATGTCTGGGAGTAGGGGTTGAGTTTAATGGCTGTATAATGCAATTTTAATGTATGTTTTTAATCGCTAGCTGTCTTGGTGGCCCTTGTGAGAGCAGAATGGTGGGATACAACAGACACCCTGTGACGTAGGTAAGGCAGGGAGAGCTCTTTCGAGGACTGGTCTTGAGAGAACAGCTCTGAGAGAACCTGTGACTGACCCAAAGTCACACCAGCAGCTGCATGTGGAGGAGTGGGGAATCAAACCTGGTTCTCCCAGATAAGAGTCCATAATCCTAATACTACACCAAACCGGCTCTATACAACAACAGCAACCACAATAATAATATAACAACAGCAACATATATTTTAAGAAAGTAGTTGAATGTAGCCATCCAGGAAGGAGATCCTAAAATTGAAAGCTAATAAACTAAACTAATAATCTAGCAGCTAATGATCAGACAATGCCTATGGGGGCAGTATGCACCCACAACCACTAGGGAATACTACTCAGCTTGGCTTCCCTCACTTCTCTATCACAAGAGTCAGCCCAAATTAAGCTCTGCATTCACTAATACACGGACACGTTTCGTTTAACTTCTGCTTGCTTCATTTAACCTGGCTTGCAAATAAATTTCCACTAATGGTGGAGGGAGATTTCCTACCGCAGACCCCCAGTTCCTCCCAATGCTGTTCTTGCAGGCATTTTCTACAGGAATGCTATGGGGGGGGCATCAATTCAGGGCTGTTTAAGAACGTAAGAGAAGCCATGCTGGATCAGGCCAATGGCCCGACACTCTGTGTCACGCAATGGCCAAAACCCAGGTGCCATCAGGAGGTCCACCAGCGGGGCCAGAACACCAGAAGCCCTCCCACTATTGCCCCCCAAATGCCAAGAATACAGAGCATCACTGCCCCAGACATAAGAACGTAAGAGAGGCCATGCTGGGTCGGGCCAGTGGCCCATCCAGTCCAACACTCTGTGTCACACATTGGCCAAAACCCAGGGGCCATCAGGAGGTCCATCAGCAGGGCCAGAACTCCAGAAGCCCCCCACTGTGACCCCCCCCAGGCACCAAGAATACAGAGCATCACTGCCCAAGACATAAGAACATCAGAGAAGCCATGTTGGATCAGGCCAGTGGCCCATCCAGGCCAACATTCTGTGCCACACAGTGGCCAAAACCCAGGTGCCATCAGAAGAAGAGAAGAGATTGGATTTATACCCCGCCCTTCACTACGCAAAGGAGTCTCGGAGTGGCTTACAAACTTCTTTCCCTTCCCTTCCCCACAACAGACACCCTGTGAGCTAGGCGGGGCTGAGAGAGCTCTGACAGAAACGGCTCTTTTCCAAAAACAGCTCTGACAGAGCTATGGCTTGCCCAAGGTCATCCAGCAGGTGCAAGAGGAGGAGCGGGGAATCAAACCCGGTTCTCCCAGATTAGAGAGGGGGTGCTACCCCCAAAAAGGCTGCCCACAGGAGGCAGTGCCAGATTCAAAAAAGCAGCTGCAAAGAAACGGGTGGAGCCGAGTGCGATCCTTCCCTCTCGGGAATAAAGCAAAATGATGGGAAGTCCAAGGGAAGAGACGGATGCAGAAGGGGAAGTAAAATGAAGGAAGGGCTGAACAAGGGATGGAACCACAGACTGACTAAGAAAAGAAGAAGAGATTGGATTTGTCCCCCGGCCTTCACTACCCGAAGGCGTCTCAGAGCGGCTTACAAACTCCTTTGCCCTTCCTCTCCCCAAAACAGACACCCTGTGAGGCAGGTGGGGCTGAGAGAGCTCTTTCGAGGACTGCCCTTGAGAGAACAGCTCTGAGAGAGCTTGTGACTGGCCCAAGGTCACACCAGCCGCTGCATGTGGAGGAGTGGGGAATCGAACCCAGTTCTCTCCAGAATAAAGTCCACATTCCTAACCACTACACCAAAAAGCCAGGATGCTTACCTGTCCGTGTGACCCTCCATGGGCCGAAGCCGCGGAAAACCCTTTTGTTGGAACGAGGGAGCCAATAACAAGCCCCGCCGTACAGTGACTCCGCCCACTTCCTGAAATGCTCGGCGGGCGCTGACCTAGGCAACCGTAGCTCAAAGCAGTTTTCAACTGCTTTTAACTCACGTATATTTATTCATACGTTTTTCTCTGTTCGTGTGCAAAGATGACAGGTAAGGATGAAAAGTCTATTCAGAGATATTCTTACAACAGCCCTATGAGGTAGACTAGGCAAAGAGAGAAAGAATGGCCTGACGTTACTGAGTCGCCTTTGTATCACAGATAGATCTGCACACTAAAGAGTCACCACAACAGCTCCCAAAAGCTTTTTTCTTAGTTCGACAGCAATTTGCTACTCATGTTACCAAAACCCCTCCCTGAGGCAGCTGGCACAGTTTAGGTGCCTTTGCCCGGCATCGCCAGCTCCACTGCCCTAGCCTTTCAAGCTCTGCCCCTGCATTCCCAAGCCCCACCCCCTCAGTTTAGCTCCACCCACAAGTCTCAGGGCCCGAGTTTCTCCTCAGCAGGCCTGTAGCCAGGATTTTGTAGTTTGTGGGGCAAATTTATCTTCTTCTGGGGCTGAAATTCTCAGTGCAGAAAGAAAAGCCGTTTCGCCAACAGAAAGCTGTGACCAGGATAGATCTCTAAACTGCAAGCTATCAACCACTTAAGATGACAGTTCTCAGCCGCTGCAAGTTAATCACTTCTGCCAGTGGAAGCAACTATTCTGATAACAAGTCAGCAGGTGGGGGGGTGATGACTTCTAGCGTCAAGAAAGCTAACACTTAGGCAGAAAAATTCTCTTAGAGGAGACCAGTTTCTAGACACAGAGTTAGAAGGGATCCCAGAGGTCACCTACTCCAACCCGCTTTCTCAGTGCGGGAATTAGTCAACCACAGCACCCCGCTCTGCTTAAAGGCACACACACCTTTAAAAATGTTTAAAAATGACTGAAAAAAGCATTTCCAGGAGAAATTCTTGTGGGGCTGTGCCTTCTTGAAAGGGGGTGGAACCCCCCCCAAACCCCACTGTCAGGCAGATTTATTTGGTTTGCTTCTTTTGTACTGCTCAATGGGAATCCACAGTAGCTTACACCGTTCTCCTCTCCTTTATCATCACAACAACCCTGTGAGGTAGGTTAGACAGAGATGGGACAATCTCTAGAGCCTCTGAAGGAAACCGCTGCAAAGCCAGACTCTGAGGCCACGAATGCAACATCTGGCCCTTCTCTCCCTCGCCGCCCCCGTGGTCCAGAGAAATGTCCTGCTCTGAGCAGCATGTATTCGAAACTCCCTCCTCCCCCAAGAATTCATAGAAAGATGAGAGAGGAGAAAGAGAGGTTGCTCTCTGTTTGTATCGCTCTTGAAGGACTTAGAAACAGTTGTTATAACAGGTTGGCTCCAGGGTGTCAAGGAGAGGTGGGGGAACGTTCAACACCCTCACTACCCAACCGCAGCTTAATAAACATCCTGTTTTCGCAGGTCCGGGTAAAGATGTGTGTACATATACAGCTTCCTCATACTGAATCAGACCAGTAGCCCATCCTAGGAACACAAAAAGAGCCCTGCTGGGTCAGACCAGTGAGGGTCCATCCAGTCCAGCATCCTCTCTCACACAGTGGTCAACCAGTTCCTCTGGAGGGCCAACAACAGGGCAGAGAGGCCGAGGCCTTCATCAGAACATCAGAAGAGCCCTGCTGGATCTGACGAGTGGCCCATCTAGTCCAGCATCCTGTCTCACACAGTGGCCAGGCAGTCCCTCTGGAGGGCCAATAGCAGGGCAGAGAGGCCGAGGCCTTCACAAGAACCCCAGAAGAGCCCTGCTGGATCAGACCAGTGGTCTGTCTAGGCCAGCATCCTGCCACACACAGGGGCCAACCAGTTCCTCTGGAGGGCCAACAACAGGGCAGGGAGGCCGTGGCCTTCATTAGAACATCAGAAAAGCCCTGCTGGGTCAGAACACTGAGGGTCCACCCAGTCCAGCATCCTGTCTCACCCAGTGACCAGCCAGTTCCCCGGGAGGGTCAGCAACAGGGCAGAGAGGCCGAGCCCTTCATAAGAACATCATCATCCTCATCATAGACCATTAATGGCATAGTATTACAGCATGAGAAGAGCCCTGGTGGATCTGACCAATGGTCCATTCAGTCCAGCATCCTGTGTCACATAGTGGCCAACCAGTTCCTCTGTAAGGCCAAAAACAGGGCAGAGAGGCTAAGGCCTTCATGAGAATATCAGAAGAGCCCTGCTGGATCAGACTGGTGATCCATCTAATCCAGCCTCCTGTCTCACACACTGGCCAACCAGTTCCTCTGGAGGGCCAACAACAGGGCAGAGAAGCCGAGGCCTTCATAAGAGCATCAGAAGAGCCCTGCTGGATGAGGCCAGTGAAGGTCCCTCTAGTCCAGCATCCTGCCTCACACAGTGGCCAACCAGTTCCTCCAGAGGGCCAAGAACAGGGCAGAGAGGCTGAGGCCTTCATAAGAACATCAGAAGAGCCCTGCTGGATCAGACCAGTGAAGGTCCACCCAGTCCAGCATCCTGCCTTACACAGTGGCCAACCAGTTCCTCTGGAGGGCCAACAAGCAGGGCACAGAGGCCGAGGCCTTCCCCTGATGTTGCCTGCTGGATTCAGAGGCCTAGTGCCTCTGAATGTGGAGGAGATTCCCCTCAGGCACCAGGCCTAGCAGCCATTAACAGGGCACCCGTGTCCACTCAGACGGGCAACCGCTCCCCAGGGTCTCAGGCAGAGGTCTTTCACATCACCTCCTACCTGGCCCTTCTCACTGGAGATTCTGGGGATTGAACCTGGGACCTTCCGCACACCAAGCAGAGGCTCTCCCACTGGGCCACGGTCCCTTAGCTTCTGAGATCTGACGAGATGGGGCTGGACTGGCCTATCCAGGTCAGGGCTCGAGGGCCTGGTTTTTTCCAAAGGACCTTGGGAGCGCCCTGCTGTCTTGGGTTGCCAAAAGTGCTAAACACCCGCTAGAGAGAACCATGCTACGTTGAACTCAGTGGGTCATCCGTATTGTTGCCCACAACCCGGAGAAAAAATTTATTCTGTCCCTTTAATAGAGGCTCAATGGGTTGTTAGTTACCAGCTGATATCACTGACCACCAGGCAATACAAGGCGTCAGCTGCCCTTTCCCACACATTTGAGCTTCTATTAAAGGGATCGGAGGATTTTTCTCCAGGCCTGTTGGCAAGCCTGGGCAATATTAAGGCAGGTGGCTCAAGTGGTTAAGACGCTGAACTGCAGGCTGTGGAAGGTCAGTAGTTCAGCAGTTCAAGACCCGAGAGTGCCGCATGACGGGCTGAGCTCCCGTCTCTGGTTCCAGCTCCTGCCAACCTAGCCGTTCGAAAGCAAGAAATTGCAATTGGATAAATAGGTACCACTTTGGTGGGAAGGTAACAGCGTTCCGTGCGCCTTGGTGTTTAGTCATGCCGGCCACATGACCAAGGAAATGTCTTCGGACAGCGCTGGCTCTTCGGCTTTGAAACGGAGATGAGCACCGCAACCCTAGAGTCGGATTCGACTGGCTTTCGAGCAAGGGAACCTTTACCTTTACTATGGCCAACCTATTTTTTAAGGCAAAAATACCTTTGCACTCAGAAGCCCCAGGACTGGAACAGGGAAGAGAAGAAGAGGAGATTGGATTTCTACCCCGCCCTTCGCTCGGGAGTCTCAGAGCGGCTGACAATCTCCTTTCCCTTCCCCTCCCCACAATATACACCCCTGTAAAGTAGGTGGGGCTGAGAGAGCTCTCTCGTGGACTGCCCTTGAGAGAACAGCTCTGAGAGAACTTGTGACTGACCCAAGGTCACACCAACAGCTGCATGTGGAGGAAAGGGGAATCAAACCCGGTTCTCCCAGATCAGAGTCCGTGCACTCCTAACCACAACACCAAACTGGCTCTCAAAGGGAGAGGTTTGCCAACCTCAAAGTGGGGTCTGGAGATTTCCCAGAATTACAACAGACCTCTAGACTTCAGCGATCAGATCTCCCGGAGGAAACGGCTGCTCTGGAGGGTGAAATTGATGGCATTATGCCCGGCTGTTGAAGCCCCTCCCCTCCCCAGGTTCCCCTCTCCAAATCTCCAGGGACTTCCCACCCCAGAGTTGGCAACCCGGGATGGGGCTGTGCCGCTGGGGGACCAGATTTCAATTTCCGTCCTCCTGCAGGCCCTTCCCCGATCAAACTCACTTCTTGGTGTGGTGTGCAGGGGAAAGTGCCCATCACATACACACCTACCTTAGCATGAGTCAGTCCAAACGGCCCACCCAACTTCTCTTTTCTCTGACTCTTTAACACCCCCTTCAAGGTCCGGCCTCAACGCTGCTACTTGTAGGTGCCACAATTTAAGACCTTCTGTTCAATTTCCACCTCGCTGGTTTTCTTCGTCTATGGATGTTCTGCCGCTTTAAGAGGAGAGCAACGGGCCAAAATTCCACAGGCGAAGCCATCTCCTGACTTGGGAGAGGAATGCTGCACCTCGGAGGTTTAGTGCCTCTGAACATGGAAGGTTCCCCTTTTAGTCCTCACGGCCAGTAGCCACTGATAGACCTCCGTGAATCTTTCGAATCCCCTTTGAAATCTGTTTATTCCCATGGCCATCACCACATCCTCCGGCAGCGAATCCCCCGTTTTAATCACTCGCTGCGTAAAGTTGTATTTCCTTTTTTGTCTGCCCTGAACCTACTGTCCATCAGCTTCATCGGAGGCCCTCAAGTTCTAGTATTGTGGAGGGAGAACAATTTCTCTTTTTTCCACTTTCTCTGCCCCAGGTATAACTTTATCAACCTCTTATCATGTCCCCCCCACCCCATAATCTCTTTTTTAACCAGAAATGTCCCAGACTCTTCGGCCTTCTGTCAGAGGGAAGGGGCTCCAATCCCCCTCATTGTCTCGGTCGCCCTCCTCTGTACTTTTCCCAGCTCTGCAGTGACCTCTGGGAGATACGCCATCTGATGCCACAGAGCGCACCCACCCGCCCTGGAAGACGCCATAGTCTCCACCAATGTTCCCTCTAAACTGAGTTAGGGTGAGCTAGCTCACAGATTTTTTTAGCCTCTGGCTCGCACGTTCTTATCTTGGCTCACAGGGTGTCTGTTGTGGGGAGGGGAAGGGAGTTTGTAAGCCACCTTTGGATAGTGAAGGGTGGGGGCGTAAATCCAATCTCTTCTCTTCTTCTACCTCCCAGGGTGTCTGTTGTGGGGGGGAAGGGAAAGGAGATTGTAAGCCGGTCTGAGACACCTTTGGGTAGTGAAGGGCAAGGGGTATAAATCCAATCTCTTCTTCTTAATGGCAATAGCTCACAAAGTAGAATTTTTGCTCACAAGACTCCATAGCTTAGAGAGAGCATTGGTCTCCAGGATATTATAGCATTGGAAAAAGTGTAGAAGAGGGCAACTAGAATGATAAAAGGGTTGGAACACTTTCCCTACGAAGAAAGGTTAAAACATTTGGGGCTCTTTAGCTTGGAGAAACGACGGCTGAGGGGTGACATGATTGAGGTTTATAAGATTATGAATGGGATTGAGCAGGTTGAGAAAGAAGTCCTGGGGCAGGTGATGCACCCTATTCTTGGTGCTGGGGGGGGCAGCAGTGGGAGGGCTTCTGGTGCCCTGGCCCCACTGCTGGACCTCCTGATGGCACCTGGTATATTTTGGCCGCTGTGTGACAGAGTGTTGGACTAGATGGGCCATTGGCCTGATTCAGCATGGGCTTCTCTTATGTTCTTATGTTCTTAGTGTTCCCTCTAAGCTGAGTTAGCGTGAGCTAGCTCACCGTTTTCTAGCCTCCGGCTCACAGGTTTTTGTCTCCGCTCAGGAAGGAGGGCTCCAGAGCAAACTGATTTATGCCGCAGCCCAATCGCTCGCTCACAACTTTAATGCCGGCAGCTCACAATGTAGAATTTTTGCTCACAAGACTCCACAGTTTAGCGGGAACATTGGCGTCAATCTCTGCGGTCTGGAGATGAGCTGTGATTGGGGGGGGGGTCCCTCCAGCCTCCCCCTGGAGGTTAACAAAACCCACAAAGGACGACGGAGTGAGAGAGCCGCTGTCAAACTGCGAAAATGGGCCGCATCCGGTGTTCCCTCTAAGCTGAGTGAGTGTGAGCTAGCTCGCAGGTTTCTTTAGCCTCCGGCTCACGCTTTTCCGCCTTAGTTCAGGAAGGAGGTGGCTCCAGAGCAAACTGATTTATGCGGCAGCCGAGGTCGCTCGCTCACCACTTTAATGCCGGGAGCGCACAAAGTAGAATTTTTGCTCGGAAGACTCCGTAGCTTAGAGGGAGGGCGTCGGCTGCCTCTAAGAGAGTCCCAGATCATATAAAGGTTCCACCAGCAAGAACTCACAAATGGCGTTCTGTATCCTTTTTGAGATGTGGCGACCAGAACTGTACACAGTATTCCAACACTGATCGACGCCCCTGGAGAAAGTGGCCGGGGGGGGCAGAGGGCGGGCTCTATAGCAGGACACCCTTGCGGAGGCCCCTCCCCTTCCCCAGGCTCCGCCCCCAAACCTCCAGGTCTTTCCCAACCAGGAGCTGGCAACCCTACGGCACTGGGCTCATCCAGCAACGCACATTTCCCCTGAGTCAGCTCCGGGCAGCGAGGAATCCTGCAGGACACACCCTCGGATTTCCTTCCTGCACCAAGGCGAATGAAATATTATTAACCGAAAGGATGCCTTGGGAGTCCTGGGATTGCTCTCCGGCCGGACAAAGCAGTCGATTCACCAGCGGTTGTCGGTGTTTTCCTTGGGGGAGGGAAGCAACAGCCCAAGAGCATATTTGCCTTTGATTTATGATGTGAGCTTGCCATGTCGGAAAGTGGCACACGGCGCATGGACTGGAAGGGGGCGCGTGCATAAACGAGGGGGGGTGAGAAGCCCGTCGCCATGGAGATGGCTTCATTAGCATGCCAGCCGGTGCCGAGATGCCTCTTTGACATCTGGGGAAGGGGGGGTTCCCAGGAAGGCTGCCCACTTCTTGGCTTGCCAGGGGGAAAGAGAGAGAGAGACCCTCCTTCGAAACGGAGGCGTTTGCCTTAACCAAAGGGGAGGGAAAGGGTGTCGAGTCTACTTGCTTCGCTTGCAAGCACCAAAGATAAGGTTGCTGGCCTCCAGGCGGGGCCTGCAGATCTCCAGGAATTACAACCGCTCTCCAGAAGACAGAGATCAGTCCCTGCTGCTCCGGAGGGTGGACTCTATGGGATTATATGAAGAAGAAGAAGAAAAAGGTGAAAAGAGAAGAAGAAGAAGAAGAAGAGGAGGAGGAGGAGGAGGAGATTGGATTTGTACCCCACCCTTCACCTACCCCAAAGAGTCTCAGAGCAGCTTACAAACTCCTTTCCCTTCCCCTCCTCACAACAGACACCCTCTTGTATACAAGAACTTGTGGACACTCCATGAAATTGCTGAGCAGTCGGGTTAGAACAGATAAAAGGAAGTCCTTCTTCACCCAAGGAGTGATTAGCACATGGAATTCACTGCCACAGGAGGTGGTGGCAGCTACAAGCATGGACAGTTTCAAGAGGGAATTAGATAAACATCTGGAGCAGAGGTCCATCAGTGGCTATTAGCCACAAGGTATAGATGGGAACTCTCAGTCTGGGGGCAGGGGATGCACTCTATTCTTGGTGCTGGAGGGAGCAGCAGTGGGAGGGCTTCTGGTGTCCTGGCCCCACTGCTGGACCTCCTGAAGGCACCTGGTGTTTTAGGCCCTTGTGTGACAGAGTGTTGGACTAGATGGGCCGTTGGCCTGATTCAGCATTGGCTTTTCTTATGTTCTGTGAGGTCGGTGGGGCTGAGAGAGCTCTTTTGAGGACTCTTGAGAGAACAGCTCTGAAAAGAACTTGTGACTGACCCAAGGTCACAACAGTAGGTGCATGTGAAGAAGGGGGGAATCAAACCCGGTTCTCCCAGATTAGAGTCTGCGCACTTAACCACTACACCAAATAAATAAATAAATAATAGTAATAATAACAATAACAATAACAATAATGAAGAGGAGGGGGGAAGGAGGAGGAGATTGGATTTATACCCCACCCTTCACTACCCAAGGGAGTCTCAGAGCAGCTTCCAATCTCCTTTCCCTTCCCCTACCCTGTGAGGCAGGTGGGGCCGAGAGAGCTCTTTCAAGGACTACCCTTGAGAGAACGGCTGTGAAATAACTTGTGACTGACCCACGGTCACACCAGCAGCTGCATGTGAAGGGGGGGGATCAAACCTGGTCCTCCCAGATTAGAGTCTGCACTCCCAACCACTACCCCAAACTGGTCCTTCCTCTCCCCAAACCCCACCCTCCCCAGGCTCCGCCCCCAAATCTCCAGGTATTTCCTGGACCTCCATCCCTGGAAGACTCCTCCACTAGGTCCTGAGTTCTATTTAGCATTTGGAGAGCCCCTCTGCGTTTTGAACGGTTAAGATTCGAATCTAGGAGCGCCTTGGCGAGCAGCGAGATTTTCGAGGCATGAGCTTTCGAGAGCCTAAGCCGATACCCCGGAAATCTTACTGGGCTCTCAGCTGCTACCAGACTTGTATCTAACTGGTTCCAACATGGCCGCCCTCCTGAAATTGTCATCTCCAAATTCTGAAGGGAGTTGAGAGGAGGCCCAAAAGAAGACATCGGTTAGGCTATTAAAAGGCAAGGTAATTAAGAAATGGTAGCATTTTTCCAGGCGTGTGGAGATGAGGCGGCGACCGTGTGAAAAGCCCAAGAACAGGGAAAGAACCAATATGGCAGGCTAGTCACTAAGGCTGCCAACCTCCAGGTGGGAACTGGAGATCTCCTGGAATCACTACTGTTCTCCAGCCGACAGAGACCACTCCCCCCTGAAGAAAATGGATGCTTTGGCAGGCGGGCCCTATGGCATTATTCCTTGCTGGGGGTTCCTTCCCTCCCCAAATCCTGCCCTTCACAGGAATCTTCCAACCCAGAGCTGGGATTCACCAAGGCCTGTTTCACAACGTGAATGAATCATAGAATCACAGAGTTGGAAGGGACCTCCGGGGTCATCTAGTCCAACCCCCTTTTCAGGGGCGTCTCCATACCGGTGGAACGTGCTCCCGGAAGAGATCAGGGCCCTGTGGGATCTTTTACAGTTCCGCAGGGCCTGCAAGATGGCGTTCTTCCGCCACTATTACCACCAGTAATCTTAATTACAGAGCCCTGGCCCTTGGCTTTGACATCTACAGCCTCTGTCACCGCTCGTATCAGGAAGACCGTGGAGCGGAACATCGGTCAGACCTCTGCACGCAATCGGCACACTATCGTTAACGCAATTGATTAAACATCGCCAGCACTTTAGGCCATTGGATTGTTGGTAACTGAACTGTTTTTCGATGGTTTTAGGTGGATTTTAATTATTTATGTATCCAACTGTGTAAGCCGCCCTGCTCTTGCGGAGAGGGCGGGGTATACATTAATTAATTAAATAATAGATAAATAAAACGCAGGAAATTCACAAATTCACCCCCCCACACATACATCCCCCCAGTGACCCCTGCTCCACGTCCAGAAGATGCCAAAAAACCTCCAGTATCCCTGGCCAAACTGGCCCGGAGAAAATGGCTTCCTGACCCCAAAGTGGCGATCAGCATTTCCCTGGGCGTGTTAAGAAAGGGCCCCGAGAACTAAGCACTGAGGCGACCCTCCCTGCCCTCCTTTCTCGTAATCGGCTGAGAATGGATGAGATGCTTTCCAGCAAATGAAACACTGGTTCATTTAGAAGAAGAAGAGAAGAGATTGGATTTATACCCTGCCCTTCACTACTCAAGGGAGTCTCAGAGTGCCTTACAAACTCCTTTCCCTTCCCCTCCCCACAACAGACACCCCGTGAGGTAGGTGGGGCTGAGAGAGCTCTTGAGAGAAACTGCTCTTTTTCAAGGACACCTGTGCCAGAACTATGACTTGCCCAATGTGCCCTGTTGTTGGCCCTCCAAAGGAACTGGTTGCCCGTTGTGTGAGAGAGGATGCTGGACTGGATGGACCCCTGGTCTGATCCAGCAGGGCTCTTCTTATGTTCTCATGAAGACCTCAGCCCCTCTGCCCTGTTGTTGGCTCTCCAGAGGAACTGGTTGGCCTCTCTGTGAGATAGGATGCTGGACTGGGTGGACCACTGGTCTGATCCAGCAGGGCTCCTTCTGATATTCTTATGAAGGCCTCGGCCTCTCTGCCCTGTTGTTGGCTCTCCAGAGAAACTGGTTGGCCACTGTGTAAGACTGGATGCTGGACTGGGTGGACCACTGATCTGATCCAGCAGGGCTCTTCTGATGTTCTTATGAAGGCCTCGGCCTCTGGGCCCTGTTGTTGGCCCTCCAGAGGAACTGGCTGGCCTCTGTGTGAGACAGGGTGCTGGACTAGAGGGACCTTCACTGGTCTGATCCAGCAGGGCTCCTTTTGATATTCTTAGGAAGGCCTCGGCCTCTCTGCCCTGTTCTTGGCCCTCCAGAGGAACTGGTTGGCCACTGTGTGAGACCAGATGCTGGACTGGATGGACCCTCACTGGTCTGATCCAGCAGGGCTCTTCAGATGGTCTAATGAAGGCCTCGGCCTCTCTGCCCTGTTGTTGGCCCTCTAGGGGAACTGGCTGGCCACTGTGTAAGACAGGGTGCTGGACTAGATGGACCCCTGGGCTCTTCTGATGTTCTTATTTTTGTGGCAGCCATTTTGTGGCTATGCCCCCCACACTGTGTCAGAATTCCAAAGGTACCCACAGGCTTAAAAAGGTTGGGGACCCCCAAGAGACATGTACATATAGATATACATACAAAGAGAGCGAGAGAGAGAGAAAGCGCAGAGCTAACAATTAAGACTAAAAGCAATTTAATGCCCAAAACAAAACCGTACAAACACTAATGCCCTCAGTAATAAAGTAACAGGAAGCCAGCCAACAGAAGCACCATCTATTACAGCTGACAGTGATGCGCTGGGGTTGCGCAGCGGACACAGCCCCGGCGGCTTCTGTCACAAATGAAGTTCTGCATTCACTGCTCCTTTCCTCTCACAGCGTTTCAGAGAAGTAAAAAAAAACACCCCAAATCTTTCTGGAAAGGCTGGATGTGTTACCAAAACATTGGGAAAGTTCCAAGAACTCCGCAACAGAAGGTCTCTGGATTGTGTCGCTGGCAACACACACGCACACACATCCCGCCGGCGCAATACAGAACACGGAAACCGGTGGGCAGCCATGCTGAGTTAAACACGGCCTGGACGGCTGTCTAATTGCTTGCGAGCAAATTGCCCCGCGTTGGATCGTCACCAGCTGACATTTATTTTGAAGGCATCCGCCACGCGCTCTCTCTCTATTCCCCCCCCTCGCTTGTTGGCAACCGGCGCCGATTTAACAGGCACAACAGTGCACAACAGCCGGATGGCGCTCCGTCACAGGCTCCCCGGGCTCGGAATGGAAACGGCACCGTGAGTGGGAACACCCCACGGGGAATGACAGCTTCCCCTGAAATGAGACGGAGCCGACGCCAAAGAAGCTGAGAAGTGGCTTCCGTTTGGCGTTGTGGTTTGGTTAGTGGCGTAGTAGTTTGGCGTAGGGGTTAAGAGCGTGGACTCTAATCTGGGAGAACCGGGTTTGATTCCCCACTTCTGCACGTGCAGCTGCTGGTGTGACCTTGGGTCAGTCACAAGTTCTCTCAGAGCTGTTCTCTCAAGGCCGGTTCTTGAGAGAGCTCTCTCAGCCCCACCTACCTGAGAGGGTGTCTGTTGTGGGGAGGGGAAGGGAAAGGCGATTGTAAGCCGCTCTGAGACTCCTTCGGGTAGTGAAGGGCAGGGTATAAATCCAATCTCCTCCTCCTCTTCTTCTGCGGGGAGAGAGGGGTTTGGCCTCACACGTTCAATTTGCCCTCACACGTTAGAGGCAGTTCGGTGTAGTGGTTAGGAGGGCAGACTCTAATCTGGGAGAACCAGTAGACCAAATTTAGAATCCAGTGGCACCTTTAAGAACAGCAAAGGTTTATCCGAGGTATGAGATTTTGTGTGCACGAACCAGGTTTGATTCCCCGTGCCTCTTTAGCCTGGGAAAGAGAAGGCTTAGAGGGGACATGATTGCAGTCTTCAAGTATTTGAAGGGCTGTCATGTAGAAGATGGAGCAGATCTATTCTCTCTTGCTCTGGATCGCAAGACTAGATCGAATGGGTGGAAATGACAAGGGAGTCGATACCGGCTAGATATCAGGAGAAACTTCCTGACTGTCAGAGTGGTTGAGCAGTGGAACGGCCTGCCTCGGGAGGGGGTGGAGGCTCCTTTACTGGACGTTTTCAAGCGGAGGCTGGACGACCATCTTTCGGGTATGTTGCAGGGCTATGTTTCGGCTGTGCTCCTGCAGAGTGCAGGGGGTTGGACTAGCTGATCTGCAAGATCCCTTCCAATTCTAACATTCTATGACTCTATGAACCTGCCACTGTGACCTTGGGTCAGTCACAAGTTCTCTCAGAGCTGTTCTCTCAAGGGCAGTCCTTGAAAGAGCTCTCTCAGCCCCACCTACCTCACAGGGTGCCTGTTGTGGGGAGAGGAAGAGAAAGGAGTTTGTAAGCTGCTCTGAGACTCCTTCAGGTAGTGAAGGGCGGAGTATAAATCCAATCTCTTCTCCTCTTCTTCTCCTATATGGCAGGGGGTGGCTACGGAAGAATGTAAAACATCACAGAGTGACTGTGGCTCAGAGTAGAACAGTACCTGCTTTGCACTGGGTTGTCAACTCCACCATAGGAAATTCCTGGAGATTTGGGGGCAGTGCCCGGGAAGGGCAGTTTGCGGGAAAATCAGGCTTGCCAAACCTCCAGGTGGGGCCTGGAGACTTCCTAGAATTAACAACTGACCTCCAGGCTACAGAGAACAGATTCCCCCCCCTCCAGAGAAAATGGCTGTTTTGGAGGATGGACTCTATGGCATTGTGCCCTGCTGAGTTCCCTTCCTTCTCCAAACCCCAAATCTCCACGAATTTCCCAGCCCGGAACTGGTAACCCTAGAGGGAGGGGGTGTTTCAACACTGATGTGATTCCACACAGTCCATTTTCCAAAGTTTCCTTGACGGGAACTGACCTCTGTAGTCTGGAACCCCAGGCCCCAACCTGGAGGCTGGCAACACCAGCTTTGCACCCAGAAGGTCCCAGGTTCAGTCCTCGGCAGGGCTTTTTTTGTAGAAAAAGCCCAGCAGGAACTCATTAGCATAATAGGCCACACCCCTGACAGCATAGTCTATTAGCCTATTAGGGCACACCCCATATCACCAGGAGTGTGGTCATCCAGCCACACCCACCTTTTGCTGCTTATTCTGTTTATCTTGTTTGGACTTTTTTGTAGCAGGAACTCCTTTGCATGTTAGGCCGCACAGCCTTAATGTAGCCAATCCTAATGAGTTTCTGCTGTTGGGTGTGGCCTATTATGTTAATGAGTTCCTGCGGGGTGGGGCCAACTCAGAAGCCAGCCGGAACTCCGTTCCTGTGCATTCCGGCCCCAAAATAGCCCTGGTCCTTGGCATCTCCAGTTGAAAACGGGGAGGGCACCCTCCTGGAACCCCGGAAAGCCACTGCCAGCCAGAGCAGACAATCGTGACCTGGATAGACCCAGCTCAGCAGAAGAGAGCTTCTGTGGGATGTTGGTGCGACCTCATCTGGAGTCCTGTGTGCAGTTCTGGTCACCACACCTCAAAAAGGATATTATAGCCTTGGGGAAAAATGCAGAAGAGGGCAACCGGAATGAGACAAGGGTTGGAACACTTTCCCTATGAAGAAAGGTTGAGGCGCTTGGGGCTCTTTAGCTTGGAGAAACGATGGCCGGGGGGTGACACGATCGAGGTTTATAAGATTACGCATGGGATAGAGCAGGTAGAGAAAGAGGTACTTTTCTCCCTTTCTCACAATACAAGGACTCGTGGGCACTCCATGAAATTGCTGAGCGGTTGGGTTAGAACAGATAAAAGGAAGTCCTTCTTCACCCAAAGAGGGTTTTTTTGTACTTGTGAAAGAACATCAACAGCCTCAGATATGCAGACGATACCACTCTAATGGCAGAAGGTGAAGAGGACCTCAAGAGCCTCTTGCTAATGATGAAAGAGTGGAGCACAAAAGTTATCTTGAAACTCAACATCAAAAAAACTAAGATCACGCCACCCGGCCCCATCACTCCTTGGCAAACAAAAGGGGAAGTCGTGGAAGCAGTGACAGAATTCACGTTCCTGGGATCCCAGATCACTGCAGACAGTGACTGCAGCCATGGAATTAAAAGCTGCCTGCTCCTTGGGAGGAAAGCAATGGCCAATCTAGACAGCATGATAAAAAGTAGAGACATCACCCTGCCAACAAAAGTCCATACAGTCAAAGTGATGGTATTCCCAGTATCAATATATGGCTGCGAGAGCTGGACCATAAGGAAGGCCAAGTGCCGAAGAATAGATTCTTTTGAACTATGGTGCTGGAGAAGACTCTTGAGAGTCCCTTGGACTGCAGGGAGATCGAATCAGTCAATCCTAAAAGAAATCAACCCTGACTGTTCCCTGGAAGGCCAGATCCTGAAGTTGAAGCTCAAAGACTTTGGCCACCAAATGAGAAGGAAGCATTTACTGGAGAAGACCCTGATGCTGGGAAAGACTGAAGGTCAAAGAAGAAGGGGACAGCAAAGGATGAGATGGCTGGACAGTGTTATCGATGCAACGAACACGAAATTGAGCAAACTCCGGAGCATGACGGAAGACAGGAGGGCCTGGCGTGATGTGGTCCATGGGGTCGCGGAGAGTCGGACTCGACTGTGCGACTGAACAACAACAAAAGCTCCCAAAACAGAAGTCTGGAACTTCATCAACCCCGGGCAAACTCGTCGAAGGGTCATCTCAAATGCAAACTTGACATCCAACCTCAAAACAGAGAACCCATACTAGTGTCTGCAGAAACTGCACCGGACTGGTTTGGTTTTACATCCTGCCATGGGATCCCAAATGAATTCCTGCTCCCGTTCCGTTATTTCCTTACAGTTTCTCCCCCACCTACATTTCACACCAGAGAATCTGTGAGAGGAACAGTTAGCCGCTTCATTAGCAGTGGGGGTTCCCGCGGCGGCTGCGACAATCCAGTGTGGGGGGAGACAAGGCCGGCTTTGTGGAACTCAGCGGTGGCGTCCACAGAACCATCAGTGTTTCTGGAGGCTGTCGGAAAGCAGCCGTTCGCCAGACCCCGGGGACGCCGCCAACCCCACGTGCCTGCAAACTGATCCGCCCAGAAATATAAGAACATCAGAGCACGAAAACTGCCTTTCGCAACAAGAGCCTGAAACGGAGGCAGACCCCATCTTAGTTTTAAAAGCAGTCCCTCTGTAAAAGAGAATCTTTCCCCGCTCTCTCCCATGCTAGGGGCACTGCACTCCGAATTCGTTTCAAGGTGCTGTTCTTACCTTTAAATCCCTATATGGTCAGGGGCCGAGACACCTGAGGGACTGCCTTAAGAACAGAAGAACATAAGAGAAGCCCATGTTGGATCAGGCCAATGGCCCATCTAGTCCAACACTCTGTCACACAGTGGCCAAAAACACCAGGTGCCATCAGGAGGTCCAGCAGTGGGGCCAGGACACCGGAAGCCCTCCCACTGCTGCCCCCCCCAGTACCAAGAACAGAGTGCATCACCTGCCCCAGACTGAGAGTTCCCATCTACACCCTGTGGCTCATAGCCACTGATGGACGTCTGCTCCATATGTTTATCTAATTCCCTCTTGAAACTGTCCATGCTTGTAGCTGCCACCACCCCCTGTGGCAGTGAATTCCACAAGTTAATCACTCTTTGGGTGAAGAAGTCCTTCCTTTTATCTGTTCTAACCCGACTACTCAGCGATTTCATTGAGTGCCCACATGTGTCTTTCCCCACATGGACCCCAGTGAGCACTGCGTTCAGGGTCTCAAAATCGATTGACCCTCCCGGGCCCCAAAGACATCAGACTGGCAACAACCAAGGCCGGGGCCTTCTCGGTAGCGGCTCCGCACTGGTGGAATGAGCTCCCAGAAGAAATCAGGGCCCTGAGGGGCCTTTTACAGCTCTGCAGGGCCTGAAAGACGGAGCTCTTCCACTAGGCCTTTGGTTACGGAGCCGCCACCATAAGCAACACCACCAGTAACATTATCACTAAAGATCATTAGCAATACTTGAGAAAGACGGCACCCAGTGCCCCAATTCCACTGTTACAGCCTGTGCCTGCTGCATATATATGATAAAGAACAAGAAACTGATGAGCAAGGCACACCAAAGATTATACTAACATAACTGTTGCCGCCATCTCGAAGTAGTAGTAGTAGTAGTAGTAGTAGAAGAAGAAGAAGAGGAAGAGGAAGAGGAAGAAGAAGAAGAAGAAGAAGAAGAAGAAGAAGAAGAAGAAGAAGAAGAAGAAGAAGAGAAAAGGAGATTGGATTTATACCCCGCCCTTCACTCAGAGTCTCAGAGAGGCTTACAAACTCCTTTCCCTTCCCCTCCCCACAACAGACACCCTGAGTGAGGTAGGCGGGGCTGAGAGAGCTCTGACAGAAACTGCTCTTTTTCAAGAGCAGTGCTGAGAGAACTATGGCTTGCCCGAGGTCATCCAGCAGCTGCAAGTGGAGGAGCGGGGAACCAAACCCGGTTCTCCCAGATTAGAGTCTGCACCGCTTAACTGCTACACTAGACTAATTACACCTAGCTAGCGCTTTATGATAGCAGATTGTTTATATGGTTTTACCTATGTTATAACTGGGTTTTTAAAAAATGTTTTATCCTTTATACCGCCTTGAGCCTGCTTTGGCGGGGAGGGCAAGGTGTAAATCTAATGAATGAATGAATACAAGAACTCGAGGGCATCCCAAGAAGCCGATGGGCAGTAGGTTCAGGACAGACAAAAGGAAAGCCCTCTTTGCACAGAGTGTGATTCAAATGTGGAATTCGCTGCCAGCGGATGTCGGGGTGGCCACGGGAATAAACAGCTCGAAAAGGGGGATCAGACAGATTCAAGGAGGGCAAGTCCGTCAGTGGCTACTAGCCAAGGTGACTAAACTGAACCTCCACGTTCAGAGGCACTAAACCTCTGAATCTCAGAACCCGGAGGCAACATCAGGGGAAGGCCTCGGCCTCTCTGCCCCGTTGTTGGCCCTCCAGAGGAACCGGTTGGCCACTGAGTGAGACAGGAGGCTGGACAGAGGCCGAGCAGCACCTTAAGAGATTTTCAGGATATGAGCTTTCGAG
Organism: Gekko gecko; assembly: GCA_029375565.1. Lineage (NCBI taxonomy): Eukaryota > Metazoa > Chordata > Lepidosauria > Squamata > Gekkonidae > Gekko > Gekko gecko. Next base: position 240,697,125 of record JAPDNY010000003.1, on the reverse strand, counting down.
GGTCAAAGCTTCCCTGGCCAGGTATCTGTGCTAGAGGACAGGGAGGTGTGGCAGTGGGGTTAAGAAGAGAGGATTCATCTTCTCTCACCTGCACACACCTTATGTTGCCAAGGTTAGACTCTCGGCCAGCTTTAAAACAGACTGCAAACAATGAATGTCACTCTCCCCTGGCACGTTGACTAGGCCCCAAAGGTGGTTTCAAAGTTGTGGAATATTCTGTAAGAACATAAGAGAAGCCACGTTGGATCAGCCCCTCCAGTCCAACTCTCTGGGTCACACAGTGGCCAAAACCCAGGCACCATCGGGAGGTCCACCAGCGGGGCCAGAACTCTAGAAGCCCTCCCACTGGTGCTCCCCCAAGCACCAAGACGACAGAGCATCACTGCCCCAGAAGTAATAACACAAGAGAAGCCATGTTGGATCAGGCCAGTGGCCCATCCTGTCCAACACTCTGTGTCACATGGTGGCCAAAACCCAGGTGCCATCAGGAGGTCCACCAGTGGAGCCAGAACTCCAGAAGCCCTCCCACTGTGGTCCCCCCAAGCTAGTTTGGTGTAGTGGTTAAGTGCGCGGACTCTTATCTGGGAGAACTGGCTTAGATTCCCCACTCCTCCACTTGCACCTGCTGATGTGACCTTGGGTCAGTCACAAGCTCTGGCCCAGCTGTTCTCTCAAGGACAGTTTCTGTCAGAAGTTCTCTCAGTCCCACCTACCTCACAGGGTGTCTGTTGTGGGGAGGGGAAGGGAAAGGGAGATCGTAAGCCGCTCTGAGACACCTTCGGGCAGTGAAGGGCAGGGTATAAATCCAATTTCTTCTTCTTCTTCTTCTACCTCACAGGGTGTCTGTTGTGGGGAGGGGAAGGAAAGGGAGATCGTAAGCCGCTCTGAGACACCTTCGGGCAGTGAAGGGCAGGGTATAAATCCAATTTCTTCTTCTTCTTCTTCTACCTCACAGGGTGTCTGTTGTGGGGAGGGGAAGGGAAAGGGAGATCGTAAGCCACTCTGAGACACCTTCGGGCAGTGAAGGGCAGGGTATAAATCCAATCTCTTCTTCTTCTTCTTCTTCCATAGCATTACCTGCCCCAGACAGAGTGTTTCATTTATGCCTTGTGGCCATGTCTGTCTGTAGCTGCCACCGCTTCCTGCGGCAGTGAATCCCACGCGTGAACTACTCTTTGAAAGGAGAGGAACTTTATTTCACCTGTTCTAAGCTCCTTAATTTCATCGAGTGCTCACCAGTACTGTAAGAAAAGGGGGAGAAAGAACTTCTTCCTCAACCTTTTCCTATCCCAGGCACAATTTTGTAAACCTCCGTCACGTCACCCCTCAACGCAGCACAGAAGACGAGCGTTCTGCGCGGCTGAGACCGGAGGGAGCTTTTCAGAGCCTTGGACATCGCGTGGGAGACCGTACTCTCCCCCCAGGTGAGTTCACACCTTTCCACCCGCCTGAAACGATCACACCTCCCGGCTGTCCTGCAGTTGCCTCCAGTCAAACAATGGAGAGGCCGCCAAACCTGTTCACTGAAGACAAAGGAGGGATTCCAGGTACGCTCCCCACACATCTCCCCACACATCGGAGGCGAGGAACACACTCCCTTCAGTGAGGATTATGTAAAAGTAAGCTGACAAAGGAAGGAAAGGTTCCCAGAACCGGAGAGCGTTCCTGTGGTTGGGCGTGTACCGTACTTGCCGCATTCTTTTGCATTTCAAGGGGCCGCCCGAGTAAGTGGCAAAATACAAAGGTAAAGGTAAAGGTCTCCCTTGCTCGAAAGCCACTCGAATCCAACTCTAGGGGTGCGGTGCCCGTCTCCGTTTCCAAGCCGAAGAGCCAGCGCTGTCCGGAGACGTTTCCGTGGTCGCGTGGCCGGCATGACTAGACGCCGAGGCGCACGGAACGCTGCTCCCTTCCCACCGAAGCGGTACCTATTTATCGCCTTGCAACTTCTTGCTTTCGAACTGCTAGGTTGGCAGGAGCTGGGGCCAGAGACGGGAGCCCACTCCGTCATGCGGCACTCGGGTCTCGGACCGCCAAACTACCGCTCTCCCGGTCTGCAGCTCAGCGTCTTAACCTCTGAGAGCCAACGTAGCAAAATATAATCCTCACCAATCTGGGAACGCTCTGACCTGGATGGGCCAGGCTACCCTGATCTCAGACACTAAGCAGGGTTGACCCTGGTTAGTACATGGATGGGTCGCTATGCAGGGGCAGGCAATGGCGAATCGTCTCTGAAAGTCTCTTGTTTTGAGCTGGCTAGCCCAGGTTAGCCAGATCTTGTCAGATCTTGGAAACTAACTCTAATCTGGGAGAGCTGGGTTCGATTCCCCACTCCTCCACTGGCAGCTGCTGGATGACCTTGGGCAAGCCACAGTTCTGTCAGAGCTGTCCTTGAAAAAGAGCAGTTTCTTTCAGAGCTCTCTTGGCCCTGCCTAACTCACAGGGTGTCTGTTGTGGGGAGGGGTAGGGAAAGGAGATTGTAAGCCACTCTGAGACTCCCTTGGGTAGTGAAGGGCGGGGTATAAATCCAATCTCCTCCTCCTCTCCTCCTCCTCCTCCTCCTTCTTCTTCTCTGGGTTGGGAACTGAGCCAGTTTGGTGTAGTGTTTAGGAGTGTGGACTCTAATCTGGGAGAACCGGGTTTGATTCCCCACTCCCTCCACTTGCAGCTGCTGGATGACCTTGGGCAAGCCACAGTTCTTTCAGAGCTGTTCTCTCAGGGGCAGTCCTCAAAAGAGCTCTCTCAGCCCCACCGACCTCACAGGGTGTGGGAAGGGGAAGGGGAAGGAGTTTGTAAGCCGCTCTGAGACTCCCTTGGGTCGTGAAGGGCCGGGGTATAAATCCAATCTCTTCTCTTCTTCTTCTACTTGGATGGGAGACCACCAGTGAAGTCCAGGGTCGCCATGCAGAAGGAGGCAACGCCAATCCGCCTCTGAATGCCTCTTGCCTTGAAAGCCCTACGGGGTCAGCCACAAATCAGCCACAACTCAATGGCACTTTCCACCCCCACCCCGCACCAGTTTCGGGAAGACATCAGAAACAGCGGAGACGCAGCGGGGCAGGGGACAGCGACGTTTGCATCATCGTGATCGGTGACGGTACGGGGACTGGCCAAGAGGCTGCTGCCAGACTTCACAGCCGGCACCTTCCAGACGGCCCGTAGAATGACACCGGCCCTGCAAGGCTGAGAGGTGCGCAACCCCCCCCCCACACTGCCTGTGTTTTCCCAGCGACATCTTGCAAGTTGAAAGCTGGGGGGGAAACACACCGCAGCCCACACAGGAGGGAGACGTCAGGATCCTGGCAATAAATCAGCAACAACTGGAAATCTGTGCGTGAGAAACCAATTGCCTGGAAAAGCAAACAGCGTCATTAATGCTGTGAGCTCCCAGCAGCGTGCCCGTGTGAGGCTATTGACAGAGAACGTTTTTGGGAAGAGGCCTCCTGGAGAGAGAACTGGGCAGCAGGAGGGGGGTACGGGGACAGAGAACGCCTGTGGCTGGCTGGTTCCGACACCGAGAGGCAACCAATGGCCAGTCAGAAGACCGGCTGGGCAACAGCCCCACCGGCCCCTGCCCATATTCTAAAAAGAAGAAGAGAGAAGGAGAAAGGAGAAGAAGGGAGAAGAAGAGAAGAGAGGAGGAGGAGAAGGAGGAGGAGAAGAAGGAGAGAGGAGAAGGAGAACGAGGAGGAGAAGTAGAGGGAAGAAGAGAAGAGAGGAAGAGGAGGAGGACAAGAAGAAGAAGAAGAAGAGAAGAGAGGATGAGGAGGAGGAGGAGGAGAAGAAGAGAGGAGGAGAAGAACAAGGAGGAGAAGGAGAGAGAAGAAGAGAAGAGAGGAAGAGGAGGAGGACAAGAAGAAGAAGAAGAAGAGAAGAGAGGATGAGGAGGAGAAGAAGAAGAGAGGAGGAGAAGAACAAGGAGGAGAAGGAGAGAGAAGAAGAGAAGAGAGGAAGAGGAGGAGGACAAGAAGAAGAGAAGAGAGGAGAAGGAGGAGGAGAAGAAGAAGAGAGGAGAAGAAGAACAAGGAGGAGAAGGAGAGAGAAGAAGAGAAGAGAGGAAGAGGAGGACAAGAAGAAGAAGAAGAAGAGAAGAGAGGATGAGGAGGAGAAGAAGAAGAGAGGAGGAGAAGAACAAGGAGGAGAAGGAGAGGGAAGAAGAGAAGAGAGGAAGAGGAGGAGGACAAGAAGAAGAGAAGAGAGGAGAAGGAGGAGGAGAAGAAGAAGAGAGGAGAAGAAGAACAAGGAGGAGGAGGAGAGAGAAGAAGAGAAGAGAGGAAGAGGAGGAGGAGAAGAAGAGAGGAGGAGAAGAACAAGGAGGAGAAGGAGAGAGAAGAAGAGAAGAGAGGAAGAGGAGGAGGACAAGAAGGAGAAGGAGAAGAAGGAGAGAGAAGGAGAGAGAAGAGGAGGAAGAGAAGATTAGCTTTAGAAGAAGAAGAAGAAGAAGAAGGATTGGATTTATACCCCCGCCCTTAGAGTCTCAGAGCGGCTTACAAACACCTTTCCCTCCCCCTCCCCACATCAGACACCCTGTGAGGTAGGTGGGGCTGAGAGAGCTCTGACAGAACTGTCTATGAGAGAACAGCTCTGAAAGGACTATGGCTTGCCCAAGGTCACCTAGCATGTGCAAGTGGAAGAGTGGGGAATCAAACCTGGTTCTCCCAGATTAGAGTCTGCGCACTTAACCACTACACCAAACCCCACCCTTCACTCAGAGACTCAGAGCAGCTTACAATCTCCTCTCCTTTCCCCTCCCCACAACAGACGCCCTGTGAGGTAGGTGGGGCTGAGGAAGCTCTTTCAAGAACTGCCCTTGAGAGAACAGCTCTGAGAGAACTTGGGACTGACCCAAGGTCGCACCAGCAGGTGCATGTGGAGGAGTGGGGAATCAAACCCGGTTCTCCCAGATTAGAGTCCAGACTCCTACCCACTACACCAAACTGGTTCTCCAAACACTAGGTGGGCGCCAAGAAAAACATCAGCAGGCATAATAGTGCCCAGGGGCACACGTTCAGGACCCCTGGAGCTCACTACAACATCACAGGTAGCAACGTGCTTCGTTGCTACATACCTTTTGGCCAGAATTTCCACCCCCTCTGGCACAACCCCCTTTTCTCTGAACAGGAAAATTACAACCTGATCCATTCCTAGAGCTCTCAGCCCATGCCCCTAAATTAACAAACGCCTTCTGGAGCAACTACTTCCCATTAATTAGCAGGTATTATTTCAGGCTTCTGCTGGCGATGTCTCTTTTCCAAATGCACCATTATCTAAAGTGCCGAGCAGAGAAACAGGGATTGTGAAGGGTTGCCGGACCAGAAATCCCACCTGTATGTTTCAAAAAGGTCCAAAGAGGGTGCTTTCTTACCCCACACAGATCTCTGGCCATATCAGGGGGAATGAATGAATGAATGAATGTTTATTTGCGGTCAAGGACCATTTATCAAAATTATACATATTCGTTGGGCTATTTTTGGGCAGGAACGCACCGGAATGGAATTCTGGCTGGCTCCCGAGTTGGCCACACCCAGCAGAGACTCATTAGCATAATAGGCCACACCCAACAGCAGAAACTCATTAGGATTGGCTACATTAGGGGTGTGTAGCATAAGAACATAAGAGAAGCCAATGTTGAATCAGGCCAACGGCCCATCTAGTCCAACACTCTGTCACACAGCAGCCAAAAAATGCCAGGTGCCATCAGGAGGTCCAGCAGTGGGGCCAAGACACTAGAAGCCCTCCCACTGCTGCCCCCTCCAGCACCAAGAATAGAGTGCATCACCTGCCCCAGACGGAGAGTTCCCATCTATACCCTGTGGCTAATAGCCACTGATGGACTTCTGCTCCATATGTTTATCTAATTCCCTCTTGAAACTGTCCATGCTTGTAGCTGCCACCACCTCCTATGGCAGTGAATTCCACGTGTTAATCACTCTTTGGGTGAAGAAGTATTTCCTTTTATCTGTTCTAACCCGACTGCTCAGCAATTTCATGGAGTGCCCACAAGTTCTTGTATTATGAGAAAGGGAGAAAAGTCCTTCTTTCTCAACCTGCTCAATCCCATTCATAATCTTATAAACCTTGATCATGTCACCCCTCAGCCATCGTTTCTCCAAGCTAACATGCAAAGGAGTTCCTGCTCCAAAAAAAGCCCTGGGTTTTGACAACAAACAAGGTAAACAGAATAAGCAGCAAAAGGTGGGTGTGGCTGGATGACCACACTTCTGCTAACATGGGGGTGTGGCCTAATATGCTAATGAGCTGTGATGTCCAGGGTGTGGCCTAACATGCTAATGAGTTTCTGCTGTTGGGTGTGGCCTATTATGCTTATGAGTTCCTGCTGGGCTTTTTCTACAAAAAAGCCCTGCATATTCGTTAAATGCAAGCAATCTAGCTTTCAGCGCCAAAAACATCTGGACAGATTTAAGCATATAACCTTAAAATCACTAAAACGTCCAAAGGGAGAAGAGTTTAACAATACGTGCGATGAAAATAAAAACTAATTATGAGTCATGCAAAAGGTAAGCGCATATTATCCTTGATCTGCTTCTTCTTGTGGAATTTTACCCGTTGCAAGCAGAATTCTGCGATTTGTCTGGAAATTTGCTGGTTTCCCTCTACCAACAGTCTCTCTCGATCAGCACTCTCTGCGTCAAGTGCCGGTCTGTTTAAGAGGGGTGCAATAAGCCTATCCCCATAGACCTGGTGAAAAGGGACAGCGAAAAATACATGTGGAGCATCGATTCCACTTCTCCTGTAGAACATGGGCAGCGCCTGCCTTCATATGGTATCTTTCTAGGTTTTCCCTCTGGAACAGGGGTGTCAAACAAGCAGCCCGGGGCCACATCAGGCCCCCGGAGGGCTCCCATCAGGCCCACGGTGGAACCGGCCGTCTCCTGCTCCCAGTTCTGCTGCTGCATCATAGCCTGCTTCGCCAGACGCTCTCAATCACTCAGCCATTTCATGTTTCGACTGGCTTTCGAGCAAGGGGAATCTTTACTAGGAGTTTTCGCGAGCCACCTCTCACTTCTTCAGAGTCCAGGAGCACTTTACAGACTACACAGGAGCAGGGCCGAGATTTGAATCTGGGGCTTCCCAATCTATAGCGCAAGCTCCAAGCTACTACGCCGGGGCAGCTTGTATGCGCCGGCCTCTCCGCGTGAGCCACCGGTGCCCATTAATCTGGGACAACCCCCGTTGGCCTGCCCGGCGCACAGCACCGTCATTGGCACTTTCTCGGCCCACGTTCGTCATCTTCTCCGGTGACCCAGATTGCCGCAATCCTCTATTGACGTTTTATTTTTAGCCACCGCCAAACAAAGGCAAACACACCTGGCTCCGCAGTCAGCGGGAATCTTTCCAGCGGTGACATCAGCAACGGCAACCAGAGAATCCACCCAGATAAGTGTCCCCTTCACGTTACGCCTCTTAGACGCCTTTAATTAGGCATCCGTTCTGGAAACGAATTAATTAATTGGCTATCAGCACCTGGGGCGCGTTATTCTCACGGGTCCGTCTCGCGCTTCGGAGGCACCAGTTCGGTCACGCCCTGTCATTTCGCACCAAGGCAGAGAAGAGAACGGAGGTTTGACACGTTCCAGGGATGGCGACAACTTAAATTTTCACGGAGATCTTAAATGTTATTTTGGCTTAACTGCCCTGGAGTTGGTGTATCTGGGCTGTTCTACTAAAGACTGCAAGGGGGAGTTCATAGGAGTCAATCCTCTTCCTCTACAAAAACTCTTCTCACGTGTAGAAAGCCAGCAATCAAGGCTACCCTGCTTTCCTCTGGGATGCTAGATTTCTACATGACAGGAGTTTCCGCCGGAAGCTTCAGTCCGTGATTCCTCTACTGCATCTGAAGCAGCTGGGCCAAGAGATGGATCAGCTCTTGAGAAAACATTGAAATATCTAACTTTTCCCTGGCCTGGTTTTGTAAGAACATCAGAGGAGACCTGCTGGATTAGACCATCTAGTCCAGCCTCCGGTCTCACACGAGGGCCAACCAGTTCCTCTGGAGGGACAACAACAGGGCACAGAGGCCGAGGCCTTCAACAGAGCATCAGAAGAGTCCCATGCTGTGCCCAATCAGTTCCTCTGCCCAACAACAGGGCAGAGAGGCCGAGGCCTTCATAAGAACATCAGAAGAGCCCTGCTGGATCAGACCAGTGAGGGTCCATCTAGTCCAGCATCCTGTCTGGCACAGTGGCCAACCAGTTCCTCTGGAGGGCCAACAACAGGACAAAGAGACCGAGGCCTTCATAAGAACATCAGAAGAGCCCTCCTGGATCTGATCAATAGTCCATCTAGTCCAGCATCCCATCTCACACAGAGGCCAGCCAGTTCCTCTGGACGTCCAAGAACAGGGCACAGAGGCCGAGGCCTTCATAAGAGCATCAGAAGAGCCCTGCTGGATCAGACCAGGGAGGGTCCATCTAGCCCAGCATCCCGTCTCACACAGGGGCCAGCCAGTTCCTCTGGAGGGCCAACAACAGGGCAGGGAGGCCGAGGCCTTCCCCCGATGTTGCCTCCCAGCTCTGGGATTCAAAGGCTAAGCGTGCCTATAAATGTGGAGGTTCTCTTCAGCCACCCTGGCTTGAAGCCACTGATGGACTTACACTCCATGAATCTATCAACTTTTAAAGCTGTTTCTCCCCGTGGCCGTCACTACATCCCCTGGCAGTGACTTCCACATCTGAATCACTCTGTGTAAAGAAGTATTTCCTTCTGTCCATCCTGAAATCCCCTGAAATCAGTTTCATGGGATGCCCCCGAGTTCTAGTATTTTGGGAGAGGGAGGTACGTTTCTCTTTCTCAGTGCTCTCCACCCTGGGCATCATTATATAAACCTCTGCCATGTCCCCCCTCGCCCCCTTAGTTGTCTCTTGTCGAATCTGAAAAGTCCCTGACTCCTCAACTTTTCCATAAGAACATAAGAGAAGCCAATGTTGAATCAGGCCAATGGCCCATCTAGTCCAACACTCTGTCACACAATGGCCAAAAATACCAGGGGCCATCAGGAGGTCCAGCAGTGAGGCCAGGACACTAGCAGCCCTCCCACTGGCTGCCCCCTCCAGCACCAAGGATAGAGTGCATCGCCTGCCCCAGACTGAGAGTTCCCATCTATACCCTGTGGCTAATAGCCACTGATGGACTTCTGCTCCATATGTTTATCTAATTCCCTCTTGAAACTGTCCATGCTTGTAGCTGCCACCACCTCCTGTGGCAGTGAATTCCACGCGTTAATCACTCTTTGGGTGAAGAAGTACTTCCTTTTATCTGTTCTAACTCGACTGCTCAGCAATTTAATGGAGTGCCCACGAGTTCTTGTATTGGGAGAAAGGGAGAAAAGTACTTCTTCCTCAACCTGCTCAATCCAGCTACGGAAGGGGCTCCAACCCCCTCGTCTGTACGTCTCCCAATTCTGCAGGGCTCGGAATCTTGCAGCGCCTGCCCCACGCCTCGGGAAGAACAGGCCAAGCAGGGCCCCTACCCAGCTGTAAGGAAGTGTCATTCCGGAAAGCTTTGGGGGCAGTGTTCCCTCTAAGTTGAGTTAGCGTCAGCCGGCTCACCGTTTTTTAGCCTCCGGCTCACAGATTTTCGTCTCTGCTCAGGAAGGAGGGCTGCAGAGCCAACTAATTCAAGCAGCGGCCAAATGGCTCGCTCAGAACTTTAAGGCCAGTAGCTCACAAAGTAGAATTTTTGTGGGCAAAAATCTTGCTTTGTGAGCTCCTGGCATTAGAAGAAGAAGAGAAGAAGAAATTGGATTTATACCCCGCCCTTCACTACCCAAAGGTGTCTCAGAGCGGCTGACAAACTCCTTTCCCTTCCCCTCCCCACAAGAGACACCCTGCGAGGTATGTGGGGCTGAGAGAGTTCTGACAGAAACTGCTCTTTTTTTCAAGAACAGCTCTGACAGAACTATGGCTTGCCCAAGGTCATCCTGCAGCTGCAAATGGAGGAGTGGGGGAATCAAACCCAGTCCTCCCAGATTAGAGTCCGCGCACTTAACCACGACACCAAAGTTGTGAGCGAGTGATTTGGCTGCTGCATAAATCAGATTTCTCCGGAGCCATCCTTCCGGAGAGAAGGCCAAAATCTGTGAGCCGGAGGCTAAAAAACTGTGAGCTAGCTCGCACTAACTCAGCTCAGAGGGAACACTGCCCTGCCGATACATTTCTTGAATATTGCTTTCTCAAAGCTGTTATTCGCCTCGGGTCCCGAGACGCTTGGGAGAAAGCGGGGCCTATTGATATTTAAAATCAACACAGAAAGGCAATGAAGATACTAACCCTCGTGGGGCTGCTGTAGGTATTCAGAGGTCCCAGCACCAAAGTTGCCAACCTCCAGCTGGGGCCTGGAGATCCAGAATCACAACTGATCTCCTGGCTCCCGAGATCAGTTCCCGTAGAGAAAATGGCTGCTCTTGGGGGGTGGACCCTGCGGCCTTGTACCCCACTGAAGTCCCTCCCCCACTCCAGACCCCACCCTCCCTAAGCTCCACCCCTAAATCTCCAGGAATACCCCAACTCAGAGCTGGCACCCCTCAGGCACAGACTTGTTGAGTGCCAGCATGACTCAGAAATTAAAGTGTCACAATGGGATCTGGGAAACCCAGGTTCGAACCACCACTCAGCCGTGGAAGCTCGCTGGGTGACCTTGGGGTAGTCACCCGCTCTCAGCCTAACCTACCTCGCAAGGTTGTTGTGAGGATAAAAGGAGGAGAGGAGGAGGATGTGAGCCGCTTTGGGGGTCTCCCAGGGCTTTTTTTGTAGAAAAAGCCCAGCAGGAACTCATTAGCATAATAGCCCACACCCAACAGCAGAAACTCATTAACATATTAGGCCACACCCCCGACAGCACAGCTCATTGGCATATTAGGCCACACCCCCATGTTGCCAGACGTGTGGTCATCCAGCCACGCCCGCCTTTTACTTCTTATTCTGTTTACCTTGTTTGTTGTCAAAACCCCAGGGCTTTTTTTTGGAGCAGGAACTCCTTTGCATGTTAGGCCACACACCCCTAATGCAGCCAATCCTAATGAGTTTCTGTGGCTGGGTGTGGCCTGTTATGCTAATGAGTTCCTGCTGGGCGTGGCCAACTCAATAGCCAGCTGGAACTCCGTTCCTGTGCGTTCCTGCCCAAAAATAGCCCTGGGGTCTCCACCGAGGAGAAAGGCAAGGTATAAATAAAAGTATATAAATGAACAAATACGTTATCATGACTTAATTTTGGGCTCTCAGAGCCTTGGATTCCTTGCTTCTAGTCCTTGGAGGGAGGAGGAGGAGGAGAAGAGGAAGAAGAGGAAGAAGAGGAAGAGGAAGAGGAAGAGGAAGAGGAAGAGGAAGAGGAAGAGGAAGAGGAAGAGGAAGAGGAAGAAGAAGAAGAAGAAGAAGAAGAAGAAGAAGAAGAAGAAGAAGAAGAAGAAGAAGAAGAAGGGATTTATACCCCACCCTTCACTCGGAGACTCAGAGCGGCTTACAATCTCCTTCCCTTTCCCCTCCCCACAACAGACACCCTGTGAGGTTGGTGGGGCTGAGAGAGCTCTTTCGAAGACTGCTCTTGAGAGAACAACTCTGAGAGAACCTGTGACTCACCCCAAGGTCACGTCAGCAGCTGCATGTGGAGGAGTGGCGGAATCAAACCCGGTTCTCCCAGATTAGAGTCCGTCACTCCTAACCACTAAACCAAACTGGGTAGAAGAAGAAGAGATTGGATTTATACCCCACCCTTCACTCGGAGACTCAGAGCGGCTTACAATCTCCTTCCCTTTCGCCTCCCCACAACAGATACCCTGTGAGGTTGGTGGGGCTGAGAGAGCTCTCCCAAGGACTGCCCTTGAGAGAACAGCTCTGAAAGAACTTGTGACTGACCCAAGGTCACGCCAGCAGCCGCACATGGAAGAGTGGGGCAATCAAACCCGGTTCTCCCAGATTAGAGTCCGCCCTCCTCACCACAACACCAAACTGGAGGGTGGCCGAGAAAGGCCACCAGCAACGAAAGGCGTTTCTGTATCCTGCGCTGATGCAGACGTTGGGCCCGGGCCTCGAATCGCACGCAAAACTATCAGAAGAGGCTGCAGAAGTAGGACTTCTCAGGCGGGCCCCTTACGCCAATTTGGCATCGACGGGGAGGCTGACCCACATAGTGCCAATTAAACGGAATTAAATTATACCTTTGTCGCCTCCAGCCGTCTTTCTTTTTTTTAATTTTTGAAGCGCAAACAATTTCCGCCCGGAACAGAGAAAAATAATAAAGGGATGCGCCTCTGGGTGACAACCGAGAGGCCCGCAGGAATCAATTAAAAGGAACCGGGGGGGGGGAATTCCCATCAGGGCTGAGCCTGAAACGGGGACAGGCAAGACCGAAGGAAGATTTGGAATGGTTTCCATCTGGCCGGGCCTGGGAATCGCTAAAATGGAGAAAGAGACGGCGATGAAGCTCTGGTTCAAACCAGCTATCGTTCCTGGGAGTTCATTTGCCGCGGGGAAACTTCTGACACAAATATACCGCAGAAGAAGAAGAAGAAGAAGAAGAAGAAGAAGAAGAAGAGGAGGAGGAGGAGGAGGAGGAGGAGGAGATTGGATTTATACCCCGCCCTCTGTTACCCAAAGGAGTCTCAGAGCGGCTTACAAACTTCCTTCTCTCCCCCTCCCCACAAAAGGCATCCTGTGAGGTAGGTGAGGCTGAGAGAGCTCTGACAGAAACGGCTCTTTTTCAAGAACAGCTGTGCCAGAACTATGGCTTGCCCAAGGTCATCCAGCAGGTGCAAGTGGAGAAGAGGGGAATCAAACCCGGGTCCCCCAGATTAGAGTCCGCCCACTTCACCACGACACCGAAGCTGTGAGCGAGCGATTTGGCTACTGCATAAATCACTTTGCTCTGGAGCCCTACATCCTGAGCTAATGACAAAGATGGGTGAGCCAGAGGCTAAGAAAACCGGGAGCTAGCTCACACTGACTCAGCTTAGCGGGAACGCTGTTTTGCAACTGGAATTTTCTGTGCCAAATGGCAAAACCCACTTTTACGCGATGGCTGGAAGTGCATATGTCATATGTCACTGGTAGGACCTGTCATATCTATCATATGTCGCTGGTAGGACCTGTCCCACCAGACTGTGGGGCTCAGATGCGGCAGCCGTAGCTCCAAATTAAAAAAACCCAGGGCCGGCCGGCTTTCCCTGATGCTCAAAGGCAATGGAAGAAATGCACCCAGCTCTGGGAACCTAATCCCTCTTGTGACACCTTGCGCTGACAAACGCACACTTGCGTGCGCACACCATCGCCGCGCCACAAAACTCACAGCTCACAGCCTCACTCTCCCGTCTCTCTCCCGCCTGTCAGTCACGCCACCAAACAGCGCTGGCCGTTGCCTAGCGACGGCATACTTTTCAAAAAGAGCATCTCTCCTCTCTCCGGTATCTCTCGCCGCCAGTACCAAACGGCCCCTTCGCTGATAAAAGCACCGCTACTCAGGACTTCGGGATTATTAAAAAAGCAAAGAGGGGGAGCGCTTGGGAAATAAAAGCCGGTTGCCCGGGAAATCAGCAGTATCGTTCTGCCGGGGTTATGCGGGGAAGAGAGAGATCACGCCTTTGAAATCTGTATTATGTCTGAAATCCCCTCCGGGTGGGGAAAGCACTTCAAGTATAGGCTAACGGGGTCTGAACTTGCCAGGACGGAGAGGGGAAAAGATCTCGGGGTCGTCGTGGAGAGCTCAATGAAAGCGTCCGCCCAGCGTGCCGTGAAAAAGGCACATTCTGTGTTAGGGATTATTAGGAAAGGGGACTGAGAATAAAACAGCCGGGTATTGTAATGGTCCCATATAGATCTGTGGTGTGGCTTCATTTGGAATACCGTGTACAGTTCCGGTCACTGTCTCTCCAAAAGGGCATCGCAGAGCTGGGGAAAAGTGCCGAGGACGACGACCAAGATGAGTACAGGGGCGGAGCCCCTTCCCTAGAAGGAAAGGTTGAAAAAGTTTGGACTTTTCAGTTTAGAAAAGAGACAACGGGGGGGGGGGGATTATGGAGGTTGATAAAATTATGCATGGGATGGAGAGAGTTGGCAAAGAGACATTTTTTCCTCCCTCTCCCAAAAGGCTAGAAATTGAGGGCAACCCATGAAGCTGATGGGCAGTAGGTTCAGGATGGAGAAAAGGAAATACTACTTTACACAGAGATTGATTAGAATGTGAAACTTGCTGCCAGAGAGGACGTTGTGAATCAACACAGGAATAAATGGCTTTAAAAAGGGATTAGATAGATTCCTGAAGGGTAAGTCTATCGACGGCTACTAGCCATGGCCGGGAGGCAACATCAGGGGAAGGCCTCGGCCTCTCTGCCCTGTTGTTGGATCTCCAGAAGGACTGGTTGGCCGCTGTGTGAGACAGGAGGCTGGACCAGATGGACCCCTGGTCTGATCCAGCAGGGCTCTTCTGATGTTCTTAAAGTTTTTCAGTCTGACGTGCCGGCTTTCTAAATGCGGGATGCTTTTTGCCATTGGATGAAGCGTTCAAACCGAGGCTGCACACTTCTTGTTTACTTGTCTCATTTAAGTACCTTAGCGAATCATCAAAACCTCATCAGAGGTCGCTTCGGGGGGCACAGAAGGATGCACACGCGTATTAAAGAAAACATAAAAGAGAATGCGCTGGTTGCGGGCTTCAATAAACTGAAGCCCAAACCACTCCCAATGGAGGTGCTGTTGGTGAATTCTAGAGTTGGAAGGGGTCTTTGCGGCCATCTGGTCTCACCCTCCCTCCCCCCCCTCTCCAGGAAATCCGGAGCTAGAGATCCCAGACAGATCCAGTCTCTGTTAAAAGGGGAAGGGGAAACTGAACACCTGAGGGTCAATTATCCCAGGAGGGAATCATCTAGTTTGGATGGGGTCGCACTCCCCTTTAAAGATCAGGCGTGTACACGTTATTACAATGCAGAAAGAGAAGGAGAACAAACTTTGAATATAAATGCACGAGGAAGTGGATTTTGAACATATATATATATATTTAATCTTATATGTGAGATATAATAGATATATCAGACTTTCCTGTAAGCTTTGGTATATTAAAAGTTATAGCCAATATGCTGAAATGATGAAACATATAACACAGAATGTGCAGCAATGATGAAATCAATAATACAGCTGCTAAGCAGAATAGCGATGAAATCTGAAACGTTTGAAGTAAGGACCATCGTATCCTCCAGAAAATGTCTTAAAAACTATAATGAAGGGAATGTTGGGGAGAAATACTTATTCTTTCTGTTTTGTGTACCCTGGAATGTATAATAATCTTAAATATATATATATATATATATATATTATTTTTTCCAAAAAAAGAGAGAGGTGGGATACAGAAAGGGGAAAATATGAATTCATAAAGTTTATAAAAACTGGAGACATTGCACTGGCTGCCAATAGCATACCGAATTCGCCTCAAGGTGCTGGTACTTACCTTTAAAGCCCTATATGGTCAGGGTCTCAAAATCGACTGACCCTCCCGGGCCCTAAGGATGCCAGGCTCGCTGCCACCGGGGCCAGGGTCTTCTCAGTGGTGGCTCCCTACTGGTGGAATGAGCTTCCAGAAGAGCTCAGGGCCCTGCGGGACCTTTTACAGCTCCGCAGAGCCTGCAAGATGGAGCTCTTCCACCAGGCTTTCAACTAAGGAGCCGCCTTCACTACTAACCACCAACAGGAACTCATTAGCATAATAGGCCACACCCAACAGAAAAACCTCATTAGCATATTAGGCCACACCCTGACAGCACAGCTGATTAGCATATGAGGCCACACCCCCAGTTACCTGAAGTGTGGTCATTCAGCCACACCCACCTTTTGCTTCTTATTCTGTTTACCTTGCTTGTTGTCAAAACCCAGGGCCTTTTCTGTAGCAGGAACTTCTTTGCATGTTAGGCCACACACCCCTAATGTAGTCAATCCTAATGAGTTTCTGTTGTTGGGTGTGGCCTATTATGCTAATGAGTTCTTGCTGGGCGTGGCCAACCCGGGAGCCAGCCAGAACTCCGTTCCTGTGCGTTCCTGCCCAAAAATAGCCCTGACCACCAACAATCATAGCTATAGATCCTGGCCCTTAATTTTGACATCTGGCTGACTACTCAGAGCTGGTATGATAAGATATGGGACCAGTTTATTCTAACTAAAATCACAAATGCCGTCCAATTAGCGATTGGAGGTTCATCCTCAGTGGCTTCTCGCTTTGAGTCCATTTGGTTTCGGTTACTTCAGTATATGGCAAGGAAGAATGCACTTCCGACAAACACTTCTTATCTTTCTTGGTTGCCCTTCTGACATAAAATGGGATCATTGAGCCGCCTAGGTCTTCTGTAATGAACAGAGCTAAATATAATCTGAATTAACTTGCTTCTGGCAACTCACTAAATATATTAGAGAGCTGAAAGGTTGAATGTATTAATGCAAATCTGTGTGTTTTCTGAAGTTTGGGTGTATCTTATTTACTGCCTGGTTCTATGGTCGTTTACGTTGTTATTTGTATTTGTTACATTGTAACTTGGATCTGTTTCTCAATAAAAAATGGAAAGGAAAAAAAAATTAAAAACTAAGGCGCCGCCTTCTCTACTACCGCCACCAATCGTAGCTATAGATCCCGGCCCTTAATTTTGACATCTGGCCTGTGCCACCGGGTGACTTGGGAATATCACTGAGCTGAAAAACGGTCTGCACTCTCCAAGTATGCCGTTTTAAAGTAATTAATGAAATATTGCCAGCACTTTTATGATTTTATGATCTTGTTTGTGATTGAATTGTTTAAATGGTTTTATGTGGATTTTAATGGTTTCTATGTACAGATCTACTACAGGTGCTAACGACAGATAAGATTAGAATTTCAACAGCCATTCCGCATGCAAAAGAACCTCCTCAGGAAACAGGAAACCTCCTCAGGAAACAATTCATAGACAAAAGAACCTCCTCAGGAAACAGCCAATCTATATACAAAAGAACCTCCTCAGGAAAGCTCCTCTATTAGCATGTTTCACAGCCTGGGGAATTCCTACATGATAATGACTCAGCCCTACCCCATCTTCCTGAGTAGATACATACCACTTTTCTTCTCATCTTGACACAGAGAGTACCCCATCTTTCTGTGTTATACCTCCGAGCAGGGCTATTTTGGGGGCAGGAACGCACAGAAACGGAGTTCTGGCCGGCTCCCGAGTTGGCCACATCCACCAGGAACTCATTAACATAACAGGCCACACCCAACAGCAGAAACTCATTAGGATTGGCTGCATTAGGGGTGTGTGGCCTAACATGCGAAAGAGTTCCTGCTGCAAAAAAGCCCAGGGTTTTGACAACAAACAAGTTAAACAGAATAAGCAGCAAAAGGTGGGTGTGGCTGGATGACCACATGTCTGGTAACATGGGCGTGTTGTGTAATATGCTAATGAGCTGTGCTGTCAGGGGTGTGTGGCCTAATATGATAATGAATTTCTACTGTTGGGTGTGGCCTATTATGCTAATGAGTTCCTGCTGGGCTTTTTCTATATAAAAAAAGCCCTTCCTCTGAGGAGGGCAGTCACAGCTGCTGGCGAAATCTCAGGTCCTACAATGCCAAGACCACAGTCACACAACCCAGAAAAACTACATCAACTAATGAATAAATATTTACATACAACAAGTAAAATCAGACGTATTGCCAAATGCCTTAATGCACATTAATCTCGATACATATAAAATCAGCTGTATTATCCCTCTCCTTTTGTAACCCCTCTGGATTATATCTTGCTTTCTAAAATAATTAAAAAAATACATTATATATATAAAAAAAGATCAGGTGTGCCGTGAAGTGGGGGGGGCAGGAAAGGTGCATCCCTAGATCTAGCTCTGGAGCTGGGTGTTCATGAGCGCCTGTTGCAGGAAGCGCCTTTCCCCTCCTTCGACCGGTATCCGAGCAGTGGCCCTTCGTGGAGAGAAATGATTTTGCCACCATTCTTCCTGCTCCGGCCTGGGCCATCAAGGTCCAGGCCGGTTCTTAGGCCAACCTAAATGGAGACGTTACGTGTTACGTATTGGCTTACGTGTTCTGCTATGTAACCGAAACCGGAGCTTCGGGCACAAGCTCCATAGACTCGCAAGTATTCTAAACCCTGCGGCTGGATTGATCGCTGTCACATAGCAGACCAATCCGGAAAGACTCTGACTTTTGGCGGGAACGAATCCCGTCGGTCCTAAACTCTCAATTGGAATTGGCCATTACTGTGCCAGTTTGGTAAGAGAGCCAGTTTGGTGTAGTGGTTAAGTGCGCGGACTCTAATCTGGGAGAACCAGGTTTGATTCCCCACTCCTCCACTTGCAGCTGCTGATGTGATCTTGGGTCAGTCACAAGCTCTGGCACAGCTGTCCTTGAAAAAGAGCCGTTTCTGTCAGAGCTCTCTCAGCCCCATCTACCTCACAGGGTGTCTGTTGTGGGGAGGGGAAAGGAAAGGAGTTTGCAAGCTGCTCTGAGACTCCGAGTGAAGGGCGGGGTATAAATCCAATCTCCTCCTCCTCCTCCCCTCCACCTCCCCCCTCCCCTTCTTCTTCTTCTTCTTCTTCCGAGTTCAAAATGTGTATTTCCTGACTGTAAGAGTGGTTGAGCAGTGGAACAGACTGCCTCGGGAGGTGGTGGATGCTCCTTCACTGGACGTTTTCAAGAGGAGACTGGACAACCATCTTTTGGGTATGTTGTAGGTATGTAGGAGTTTCGGCTGTGTTCCTGCAGAGTGCAGGGGGTTGGACTAGATGGCCTGCAAGGTCCCTTCCAACTCTAACATTCTATGATTCTATGATTCTAAGACTCTATGTATAGCTGCATCGTTTTCAGAGTTGTGTTCCCGTGTTCTGAGCTGAATAAAGAAATCACTGTTTTGGAAACGCGGCCTCGATCTCAGTACATAATATTATGGTTAAAGAATCCCCCCCCCATTGCAAAAGACCCACCTTGCGGGGAAGCCAACTGTACAGAGCTGGAGAGTTTTCCTAATGCGATGCTGACGGCGAGGAGGAAGGTTAGAAACGGGGACACTCGGCGGCGGAGAGACAGCGGTAGCCTCTGAGAAGATTAAGGGCTTAACATAAGTTAGTTTTTACGTGAATATACTGGAAAAGGGTCTCTGAATATAAACCAGTCGGGGGAGGGTGGTTCTTTAACTCGCCGGGAAGTTCCTGGTGGGCCGGTGTACTGGAGGGTTGCCGATGGCCCGGCCCAAACCGAACGGAGCTCCAGCGGCGTCGACAAAGCCAGAGGAGCAAGTCTGGCGCGGACCTGGCCAGGGCGGACGATGGCAGCCAGGGACTCACCCGTGGCCGCCTCCTGCGGTTGCTATCTGAAGAAGTGAGCCGTGGCTCAGAGAAGAACCTGCCCTGCCACAGATGTTGTTAGTCTTTAAGGCGCCACTGGACTCCGAAGAAGTGAGCCGTGACTCACATAAGAACATAAGAGAAGCCCATGTTGAATCAGGCCAATGGTCCATCTAGTCCAACACTCTCTGTCACACAGCGGCCAAAATATACCAGGTGCCATCAGGAGGTCCAGCAGTGGGGCCAGGACACTAGAAGCCCTCCCACGGCTGCCCCCACCAGCACCAAGAATAGAGTGCATCACCTGCCCCAGACTGAGAGTTCCCATCTATACCCTGTGGCTAATAGCCACGGATGGACTTCTGCTCCAGATGTTTATCTAATTCCCTCTTGAAACTGTCCATGCTTGTAGCTGCCACCACCTCCTGTGGCAGTGAATTCCATGCGTTAATCACTCCTTGGGTGAAGAAGGACTTCCTTTTATCTGTTCTAACCCGACTGCTCAGCAATTTCACGGAGTGCCCACGAGTTCTTGTATTGTGAGAAAGGGAGAAAAGGACTTCTTTCTCAACCTGCTCAATCCCATTCATAATCTTATAAACCTCGATCATGTCACTCCTCAGCCGTCGTTTCTCCACGAAAGCTGGTCCCCTGCCACAAATTATGTTAGTCTTTCAGGTGCTCCTGGACTCTGAAGAAGTGAGCCCCTCAGATGAACAAAGGACCTCCAATTCAGTCCCAGCCTGCTCAAGTCCCCAGTGTAATTTTAGCCTCTCCCACACAGGTCACAGGATATTCTCATTCTTTCAAGGCTAGTCTGCTGATGCGATTTGGCACATTCTTGCGCGGGATGGATAAAAAGGGACTCGCGTTCCACCGCGCCCGCTGCCTTGTAATAAAAAGGGACTTGCGTTCCACTGTGGCCGCTGGCTTGTAATAAAAAGGGACTTGCGTTCGACTGCGCCCGCGGGCTTGTAATAAAAAGGGACTCGCGTCCCACGATGCCCACTGGCTTGTGATAAAAAAGGGACTTGCGTTCCACTGCGGCCACCGGCTTGCAATACGTTTTTAAATGAAGTTCTGGATTGGCCTCGGGTATCCCAGACCTGTCCTCCCTCAATGCATGGAAAACCGGAGAAGGGGAAAAAATCAAGCTCTGAACAGTTCAATAAACCAGCCCAGGAGGGCAGACACAGAAAAGGAGCCTTGGGTGAAGACGCACCATTTCCGGTGGGTGGATGTGGGTTGAACACAGATCCCAGAACACATTTTTGGTTTCCGGAAGGTGTTTTTGGGGCTGTGAAAGCGTGTTCAAACCACATCCTCTGCACTTAAAATTCTTACACCAGCTCGAAAGCTCAGTTACTGAACTGCACAATTTCAGTCAGTTCTCGAACCTCAGGCTGAAACGTGGAATTTGAGTCACAGGATGGAGCAGGGCTTCTAGCTGCAAGTTGATTGTGGTGGGCTGAAGCCACTCGGAATACACAGTACTGGCTAGACGGACCAGAGGTCCGACTCAGGGGAACCCAGGTTCGAATACTTACTTCGCCAGCATCCTGCTTCACACAGTGGTCACCCCATGTTTGGAATACAGACAACCGGGGTGTCTACTACCCCATTCCCACCACAAATAGATTCCTCCAATAACACTCTCAGTTATAGATCGGAAAGCTTGCTGGCTGCACTTCTGATGTTCTTATGAAGGCCTTGGCCTCTCTGCCCTGTTGTTGGCCCTCCAGAGGAACTGGTTGGCCACCGTGTGAGGCAGGAGGCTGGACTAGACGGACCTTCACTGGTCTGATCCAGCAGGGCTCTTCTGATGTTCTTATGAAGGCCTCGGCCTCTGTGCCCTGTTGTTGGCCCTCCAGAGGAACTGGTTGGCCACCGTGTGAGACAGGATGCTGGACTAGACGGACCACTGGTCTGATCCAGCAGGGCTCTTTCTGATGTTCTTATGAAGGCCTCGGCCTCTCTGCCCTGTTGTCGGCCCTTCAGAGGAACTGGTTGGGGCCACTGTGTGAGATAGGAGGCTGGACTGGATGGGCCACTGGTCTGATCCAGCAGGGCTCTTCTGATGTTCTTATGAAGGCCTCGGCCTCTGTGCCCTGTTGTTGGCCCTCCAGAGGAACTGGTTGGCCACCGTGTGAGACAGGATGCTGGACTAGACGGACCACTGGTCTGATCCAGCGGGGCTCTTTCTGATGTTCTTATGAAGGCCTCGGCCTCTCTGCCCTGTTGTCGGCCCTTCAGAGGAACTGGTTGGGGCCACTGTGTGAGATAGGAGGCTGGACTGGATGGGCCACTGGTCTGATCCAGCAGGGCTCTTCTAATGTTCTTATGAAGGCCACGGCCTCTCTGCCCTGTTGTTGGCCCTCCAGAGGAACTGGTTGGGGCCACTGTATGTGACAGGAGGCTGGACTGGATGGACCACTGGTCTGACCCAGCAGGGCTCTTCTGATGTTCTAATGAAGGTCTCAGCCTCTCTGCCCTGTTGTTGGCCCTTCAGAAGAACTGGTTGGCCACTGTGTGGGACAGGAGGCCGGACTAGAGGGACTCTCACTGGTCTGATCCAGCAGGGTTCTTCTTACATCCTCAATTTGGGCTTTTTTTAAAATAAAAAAGGACAGATTTTTTTGAGGGGGGGGTGGTTTGGGTCCATCAGCCACTGGCGCTCTTCCAGGAGTTCGAAGTCGGTCACGCAAAGCTCCGCCAGATTGCCATAGCAACGGTGAGAGCTGAGTGGGTGGTTTTCTTGTGGGGTTTTTTAATGACTCATATCTGTTTTAAAAATGCAGTTGAGACATCGCTACTTCTTCTTCTTCTTAAAAAAAAAAAGGGGGTGGGTGGGTTGAATTATTTAAAAATAGAAACCCAAACGTACACACACACACATACGCTCACACCCGGTCTGTACAAATGCCGTTCTCCAAAGATCACCATCACATGTACGCTAAATAACAGCAGTAGTAAATCTTCGGCGTCTGGGCTTGTGTAACCCGCTCTGTTATGAATGGGGGGGGGGGGGGAGAGAGATAAATGTCCCAGCGGCCCCTTTGTTCTCCAGGAGAAAACTATGCAAATCTAAGCTTCGTAATCCAATCACTAAGGCCTTTTTAAACACTTCTGAAAGGAAACGGCATCTCTCGTTGCCGTTTTTCCCAAAATGCCCTAGGTGTATTCTGTTTAAACATATAAAGGAAATGATAAAGATGGAAGTAGGAACGCAGAAGGGGTGCCAATCTCCGGGTGGAGATTCCTAGAGATCTCCTAGAATTCTAGCTGTTCTCCAGATGACCAAGATCAGTTCCCCTGGAGGCCATGGCTGCTTTGGAAGGTGAACGCTACAGCATCCTCCACATGCAGCTGCTGGTGTGACATTGGGCCAGATACAAGTTCTCTCAGGGCTGTTCTCTCAAGAGCAGTTCTCGAGAGAGCTCTCTCAGCCCCGCCTACCTCACAGGGTGTCTGTTGTGGGGAGGGGAAGGGATTATAAACCGCTCTGAGACTCCTTCGGGTAGTGATGGGCCGGATATAAATCCAACCTCTTCTTCTTCTTCTTCCTCTCTCCTGGCTCCAATCCCAAATATACAGGAATTCCCCAACTAGGAGTTAGTAGCCCTATCTGTCCTTATTATATAAAAGCCATTTCGGGTGGCAAGGTTCGATGCACGGCAGAATCAGTTGGCCCGCTCATCTGCCACTCACCCCGGGTCCTATCGTTCGGATGCCTTGCCTTCCACTGTGGCGTCAGTCCCGCCCACAGACCTGCTGGATAGCGTCTTGCCCTCATTCTGCACGGAGCCATCATCTGGGATGGACGCTCCGGCGGTCACTCCGGCAGGAGCCAGGAGGACGGGCCTGCCTGGCTTCCATGCAGCCTGGTCACTCCCTCCCGCCCCAGCCCTGAGGCTGCTGGGAGGCTTCCGGGATGGATGAGTGCCGTGGGGCCTCTCTGCCGGTGGGGCACTGGCTGCCGCCAGCCCATCATCTCCTGACCCCCCCACCTTCTAAGGCTGCTCAGAGGCCTCCAGGAGGGGCGGGTGCCATGGGGCCGCTCCACTGGTAGCGCACTGACCACCACCGGCCTGCACAAATGGTGCAGACCGCCACACTCCCCCCCTGGACCTCTTCCTAAGGCGCTGGAGGGATGCTGCCACTCAGAATAAAGCAGGAGTCCCCAGTGTGGTGACCACAGCCACAAAATGGCCGCTGCAGGAGCTGGGGCTAGACACAGAACGGCAGCTGCGGCTCACACTTAGTCACACAGTGAAGATTCTTGTGCTACGGCGGCAGCCGCTGCTGGAGCACATCGGCAGTAGCTCCAGGACAGACAAAAGGAGATATAAAAGGGGATTAGATAGATCAATTTCGGAGAAGTTTATCAGTGGCTTTTAGCCATTGAGACTGAGGGGAATCTCCACGTTAAGAGGTGCTAATCCTCTGAATCTGAGAGCCAACATCAGAGGAAGGCCTCGGCCTCTGTGCCTGTCGGCCCTACAGAGGAACCGGCTGGCCACGGTGTGAGACAGGATGATGGACTGGGTGGACCCTCACTGGTCTGACCCAGCAGGGCTCTTCTGACGTTCTTTTAAAGGCCTCGGCTCTCTGCCCTGCTGTTGGCCCTCCAGAGGAACTGCTTGGCCCCTGTGTGAGACAGGAGGCTGGACAAGATGGACCACTGAACTGATCCAGCGGGGCTCTTCTTATGTTCTCATGAAGGCCTCAGCCTCTGCCCTGTTGTTGGCCCTCCAGAGGAACTGGCTGGCCACTGCTGTAAGACTGGATGCTGGACTAGGGGGACCCTCACTGGTCTGACCCAGCAGGACTCTTCTGATGTTCTTCTCAGGAGAAGGCCTCGGCCTCTCTGCCCTGTTGTTGCCCCTCCAGAGGACCTCACTGGTCCAATCCAACAGGGTCTTCTTAGCAGCCACTGGCCATTGTTCACACACAAGCTTAGTTGTGACTCCTAAGGAGTCAAGTGGTTAAGATGCTGAACTGCAGGCTGTGGAAGGTCAGTAGTTCAGCAGTTCGAGACCCGTGAGTGCCGCATGACGGGTGAGCTCCGTCCTAGTTCCAGCTTCTGCCAACCTAGCAGTTCGAAAGCAAGAAATTGCAAGTAGATAAATAGGCACCACTTCGGTGGGAAGGTAACAGCGTTCCGTGCACCTTGGTGTTTAGTCATGCCGGCCACATGACCACGGAAATGTCTTCGGACAGCGCTGGCTCTTCGGCTTTGAAACAGAGATGAGCATTGCAACCCTAGAGTCGGATCGACTGGCTTTGAGCAAGGGAACCTTTACCTAAGGACTAGAAACTTGCCTATTTGTGGGAAACAAATGCTGACTTTCTGTCAGGTAGCCCTGTCATGGAGATGGAATGCGAGGGGAGTACTCTCAGTCTACCAGCCTCTGACCATTACTATTCTACTGTCTGTATGTTGTCATCTGCCTGACCTTGTAGTGTCTCCAGCTGCAGAAGTCCTCTGCTGGGAACCAATGGCTTTTAGATTGTTTTGCCCGCTTGCTTTTAGATTGTTTTGCCCACTTTGCCTGCTTGCTTTGCCCGCGCGAACTATACTCATTGGCTTCAGCTCGTTAAGGGGGTGTTTGATTCCACTGTGATTTAGGGACCCCTGCTGTTCCCGGGCATTCCTGACACAAGCTGTACACGTGTATTTAGTTATGATTCACCAATAAACAGATTCTTCTACCGAAGTCCCGCGTTGTGTGACCTGACTAAGGAGCTTGACACTTCCTCAGCCTGTCAGAAATGGCACGAGCCCGCTGTGCTGAGCTCTCGGGCGAGGGAAGGAAAGGCGCTGGAAATCTAATGGGAGCGAGCGTGCAGAAAATGAAAAAGAGGGAGGGAGAGGGAGAGAGGGAGGGAGGCCCCGAGGGCGATTCCAGCCAGGAGTCTGCACCTGAGTCCTCCGGTGCCCTGATTGAGCTCGGCGTCGAGAGAGACAGACAGACCCAACCCAATTATCCGCAACTCCCGAGGGCTGCCGAGACTCCAAAGAGTCAGGCAGCCAGGCCAAAGGGAGTCCCCCCCAGAGGTAAGGGGCAAGAACATTTTCGAGTCTGCAGTGATTTAAATACACACATGCTTCTGCTGTGGAGTCCAGCGGAGGTTGTTTTATTTTTTTTCTGGGAATGGGAACTCAGCCACAGCCCTGCCCAAACAGAAACACGATGCAAAGCCATGTTACAACTTTCTGCAAAGGGGTGGGCATGCAAGAAGCGGGAAGGTTTAGGCCCCCCACGGTGTGGGCGTGTGTTATGGGCCCTCAAGTTGGCTTCCGACTCATAAGAATGTAAGACAGGAAGGGCTACTTCTGGGCAGGAACGCACAGGAGCGGAGTTCCGGCTGGCTCCCGAGTTGGCCACGCCCAGCAGGGACTCATTGGCGTAACAGGCCACACCCAGCAGCAGAAACTCATTTGGATTGGCTCCATGAGGGGTGTGTGGCCTAACATGCAAAGGAGTTCCTGCTTAAAAAAAGCTCTGGGTTTTGACAACAAACAAGGTCAACAGAATAAGAAGCAAAAGGTGGGTGTGGCTGGATGACCCCACTTCTGGGAACATGGGGGTGTGGCCTAATATGATAACGAGTTTCTGCTGTTGGGTGTGGCCTATTATGCTAATGAGTTCCTGCTGGGCTTTTTCTACAACCCCCCCCTGAAGATACGGGTGTCAAACATGTGGCCCGGGGGCATTTCAGGTCCCCGGAGGGCTTCCACCAGGCCCGCACTGGAACCAGCCGTCTCCTGCTCCCAGTTCTGCTGCTGCATCATCGCTCGCTTCGCCAGACTCTCTCAATCGCTCAGCCATTTCGTGTTTTTAACCTGGGTCCTAGACTCAGTACTCTGAGCATGAGGTTTCTGTGGTGAAACGTCAGTAAATCAAAAGTCGGTCTGCAGCTCACGGAGCTAATGTTTTAAGCCTGTTTTTATTTTAAGTTAGGGGGAAAAAAATCTTCCTGTTTGTGTCCTTTATAACGTTTATACCTCCGCTGCCTGGGATTACATTTTATGACACACGTGGCCCGGCCCAACATCGTCTCATTTATGTCAGATCCGGCCCTCCTGACGAATGAGTTCGACACCCGTGACGTAAGAGAAGCCATGTTGGATCAGGCCAGTGGCCCACCCAGTCCAACACTCCTGTGTCACACAGTGGCCAAAACCCAGGTGCCAGCAGGAGGTCCACCGGCAAGAGCCAGGACTCCAGAAGCCCTCCCACTGTGGCCCCCCAAGCACCAAGAATACAGAGCATCACTGCCCCGGACAGTGTGCTCCCTCTATAAAGGTAAAGGTTCCCTTGCTCGAAAGCCAGTCCAATCCGACTCTAGGGTTGCAGTGCTCATCTCTGTTTCAAAGCTGAAGCGCCTTGTGGTTAATAGCCACTGATGGACCTCTGCTCCATACATTTCTCCAGTCCCCTCATAAGAACACAAGAGAAGCCATGTTGGATCAGGCCAATGGCCCATCCAGTCCAACACTCTGGGTCACACAGTGGCCAAAACCCAGGGGCCATCAGGAGGTCCAGCAGTGAGGCCAGAACTCCGGAAGCCCTCCCGCTGTTGCCCCCAAGCACCAAGAAGACAGAGCATCACTGCCCTGTACAGAGTGTTCCCTAATAGCCACTGATGGCTAATAGCCACTGATGGACCTCTGCTCCAGATGTTCTTCCAACCCCGCCTGGAAGCTGTCCATGCTTATAGCCACCACCTCCCGTGGCAGTGAATTCTACCTGTTCATTACTCTCTGGGTGAAGAAGTGACCCGATGAATCGATGCCCTCCCAAATGACTAGCTGTTCTCAAACGATGGCCTGCAATGCACTTCTGGGTGGGACCCCAGGGACACCATGCAACTTTTAAAAGAAGGAACAGCTAAAGGCCCTTTTCAGAGGAGTCCCACTGTTGACCCCCCCCCAGCACCAAGAATACAGAGCCTCACTTGCCTCAGAGTCCCTATCTATAGTAAAGGTAAATGTAAAGGTTCCCTTGCTCGAAAGCCTGTTGAATCCAACTCTAGGGTTGCGGTGCCAATCTCTGTTTCAAAGCCGAAGAGCCAGCGCTGTCCGAAGACGTTTCAGTGGTCATGTGGCCGGCATGACTAAACGCCAAGGCGCACGGAACGCTGTGACCTTCCCACCGAAGTGGTACCTATTTATCTACTTGCAATTTCTTGCTTTCGAACTGCTAGGTTGGCAGGAGCTGGAACTAGAGACGGGAGCTCACTCCGTCATGCGGCACTCTCGGGTCTCGAACTGCCGAACTACTGACCTCCCACAGCCTGCAGTTCAGCGTCTTAACCACTTGAGCCACCCTACCTATACCTTGTGGCTAACGGCCCCTGATGGACCTCTGCTCCAGATGTTTATCTAATTCCCTCTCGTAGCCATCCATGCTTTACACCTTGCAAGCTCAGCGCAGCCGAATCAGAAGGAACTGAGTCAAGCTATTTGGACACACGTACACACGAATGCACAGGAAGCTGCCTTCTACAGAAGAAGAAGAAGAAGAGGAGGAGGAGATTGGATCTATTCCCAGCCCTTCACTACCCGAAGGAGTCTCAGAGCTTCCAATCTCCTTTCCTTTCCCCTCCCCACAACAGACACCCTGTGAGGTCGGTGGGGCCGAGGGAGCTCTTTCGAGAACGAAAGTTCACACCTTGGATAAAACTTTGTTGGTCTTAAAAGTGCTACTGGATTCTTAACTTCGCTCTTAACCGTCCATCTATGTTAATGAATGTCTGATGTTATTAAATTGGCTTCTAAGGAGAGCCAGTCTGGTGTAGTGGTGAAGTGCGCGGACTCTAATCTGGGAGAACCGGGTTTGATTCCCCCACTCCTCCACTTGCAGCTGCTGGTGTGACCTTGGGTCAGTCACAAGCTCTGGCACAGCTGTCCTTGAAAAAAAGAGCCGTTTCTGTCAGAGCTCTCTCAGCCCCGCCTACCTCACAGGGTGTCTGTTGTGGGGAGGGGAAGGGAAAGGAGTTTGTAAGCCGCTCTAAGACTCCCTTGGGTAGTGAAGGGCCAGGGGTATAAATCCAATCTCTTCTCTCTTTTCTTGGGGCTATAGTTGCCAACTGCAGGAAATTCCTGGAGATTGGGGGGGGGCACGGCTGGGGAGGACCGAGTTTCGGGAGAGATATCAGCAGGGAGGAGACGCCAGAGAAATCCATCTTCTGAAGTTGCCATTTTCTCCAGGAGAACTTATCTCAGTAGTCCGGAGCTCAGCTGGGACATCCCCAAGCCCTGCCTGGAGATTGGCAACTGTATGGGGCAGCTACCGTTGCTAGCTGATCGGAAATGTCAACAGTTCTGAAGGGTTTTGTTTTTTTAAAAATCTGATTTTAAGATAGAGCTTGGTACTTGCTTCGAGTCGGACGGAGATTTCACCCAGACCCTAAAAGGTTCCATTTCAGAGTGAGGGAAAATAAGGATTGCCCTTCCTCGGTGGAATCTGTTCTGTGAGTCACCGTTCGGCTCAGGGATTGAATGCGCAGAAACCAAACGGCGTGCCTTTTGAGTCTGGGTGAGCGCGGCACCGTCTGAGGAGTTCGCCCGGCCATCTGTCCATCTAGCAGAGGCCGACGGCGTCTCTCCAGGGCTTCATCCAGCAAACCCCACCCCGATCCATCTCACCGGAGATCGGAAGTGCTTGCAAAACAGGCGTCCTTCCGATAAAATAAAAGGGGGGGATTCCAGACCTGGGCAGAACGCTTACCCTGGCTCTCCATCCCCCCGCCCTTTTGAATCTGATAGCAGAATCATGGAATGTTAAGAGTTGGAAGGGACCTTGCAGGTCATCTAGTCCA
Source organism: Gekko gecko (assembly GCA_029375565.1). Taxonomy (NCBI): domain Eukaryota; kingdom Metazoa; phylum Chordata; class Lepidosauria; order Squamata; family Gekkonidae; genus Gekko; species Gekko gecko. The sequence continues at coordinate 240,667,987 of JAPDNY010000003.1, read as the reverse complement.
ACCCCCTGCACTCTGCAGGAGCACAGCCGAAAGATAGCCCTGCAACATACCCGAAAGATGGTCGTCCAGTCTCCGCTTGAAAATGTCCAGCGAAGGAGCATCCACCACCTCCCGAGGCAGTCCGTTCCACTGCTCAGCTGCTCTGACAGTTAGGAAGTTTCTCCTGATATCTAGCCGGTATCGACTCCCTTGTCATTTCCACCCGTTAGATCTAGCCTTGCAATCCGGAGCAAGTGAGACCAGATCTGCTCCACCTTCTACATGACAGCCCTTCATATACTTGAAGACTGCAGAAATATTAAGTTCACATCTACTACCGTTCTGGAGCACAAATCCCTCATAGGCGGAAGCCGTGGGCAACTCCTGCACAATTCCATTCTGTTCAAAATCGCCTGGAGCTGTCAGTTACGTTTTTGTCCCGCCTTCCCTCCAAGGGGTGGTTTGCTCTTCCTCCATTTTATCTAGGGGTGCCAACTCCAGTTTGGAAAATTCCAGGAGGCTTGGGGGGTGGGGCCTGGGAAGGGTGGGATTTGGGGAGGGAGGGACGTCAGGGGGGTATAATGCCATAGAGTCCGCCCTCCAACACAGCAATTTCCCCCAAGTACTTTCAAGACCAATAGCCCCTTAGAGACCAACAAGATTTGGTGGTATGACCAATTTGGTGTAGGGGTTCGGAGTGCAGACCCTAATCTTGGAGAACTGGGTTTGGTTCCTCTCTCCTCCATGTGCAGCTGCTGGCGTGGCCTTGGGTCAGTTATAAGTTCTCTCAGAGCTGTTCTCTCAACAGCAGTCCTCAAAAGAGCTCTCTCAGCCCCACCTGCCTCCCAGGGTGTCTGTTGTGGGGAGGGGAAGGGAAAGGAGATTGAAAGCCGCTCTGAGACTCCGAGCGAAGGGCGGGGTATAAATCCAACCTCTTCTCTTCTGAAAGATACAGAAGTTGCCAGCGGGTGCGTGTTGAGGAGTGGGGAATCAAACTCGATTCTCTCAGATTAGAGTCCACATTCTTAACCACGACACCAAACTGGCTTCTCAAGGCTTTAACGCGTGGCCTTTAGCTTACCAAAACTAGGACCCCGCTATGACGTTTAGCATCATTTCCTGTGCCATGTTAACACTTATGCTTTGCTCTGTTTCTGTCTTTTTAGAAAAAGCCAAGCAGGGACTCATTAGCATAACAGAACAGAAACTCATTAGTGTATGAGGCCACACCCCTGACATCACAGCTCATTAGCCTATTAGGCCACACCCCCATGTTACCAGAAGTGTGGTCATCCAGCCACACCCACCTTTCACTTCTTATTCTGTTTACCTTGTTTGTTGTCAAAACCCAGGGCTCTTTTTGGAGCAGGAACTCCTTTGCATGTTAGCCCACACACCCCTAATGTAGCCAGTCCTAATGAGTTTCTGATGTTGGGGGGGGGAGGTATTTGTGTGTGTGTGGGGGAGGTATTTGTGAATTCCCCGCATTGTGCAGGGGGTTGGACTAGATGACCCTGGTGGTCCCTTCCAACTCTGTGATTCTATGAACTAAAAAACGGCACACAGGTTTATGTAATGCTAAAACCTACATATAGATTCCTCCCTCCCCCCCAGCTCCCATCCCACATGGACTTTCTAAAAAAGCATTTTCAATCCAGCTGATTTTCTCGACTGTCGCTATTTTCTAAAAACATATATTTCTGCTGTCTTAGCATCAGGTACCGGGTCTCAATTCACTGCACAGGACGTTCAGGCCCGCCCCACACTGATCTCCTGGTCGCAGAATTCGCACGGAAGGCTTAGAGGATGCCTGTGCCTATCTAGGAGACACAGGCCTCCCGGAGAGCGAAAGCCCCAAGTGGCTTTCTGTCTCATGGTTAAGCAAACTCATTTGCAAGCCGTGCCAGTGGCCATAAGGCAGCAAAGAGGATTAGAATTTGAGAATTCGGGGAAATCCAGTTAATATGAAAGACGGTGGGTGGGGAAGGAAGGGTGAAGCCCTCCCATGCGCGTGTGGTGATGTGCAAAGCGCCATCAAATTGCAGCCAACCTACAGCCACCCCATCGGGTTTTCAAAGGGAGAGACACTCCGAGGCAATCTGCCAGTGCCTACCTCGCTTCCGAGACCTGACCAGATTGGGCTAGCTAGCCTGAACTAATGGTAATAAAGTCTGGGTTCTAATAATAAATGTATAGGTACAAGTTTTCCTTGCTCGAGAGCCAGTCGAATCCGACTCTAGGGTTGCAGTGCTCATCTCCATTTCCAAGCTGAAGAGCCAGCGCTGTCCGAAGACGTTTTCCGTGGTCATGTGCCTGGCACGACGAAATGCCGAGGCGCATGGAACACTGTTACCTTCCCACCGAAGTGGTACCTGTTTATCTACTTGCAATTTCTTGCTTTCAAACTGCTAGGCTGGCAGGAGCTGGGGTCAGAGACGGGAGCTCACTCCGTCACGCAGCACTCGGGTCTCGAACTGCCGAAGCACAGACTTTCCGGTCTGCAGCTCAGCGTCTTAACCTCTGAGCCACCGCGGCCCCAGTAGATATATACAGCATGTAAAAATCTTCCTAATACTATATATTTTAAATATGTTAAATGCTCTATATTTACTCTGATGTTGATTGTCCTTGTTATGAATAGGCTACAGATTATTGTAATATCTAGATCTCCCCTTTCCCCTTGTCTTTCCGTATCCCTATTTTTAATTTAAAGTAACAACAACAATAAAAACAAAAAGACTGGGCTAGCCTGGGCTATTCAGCCCTCTCGATACCAAAACGGTCCAGCGGCAGGTGCTACCACCATAAAGGCCCCGCATTCCACCACCCCAACCAGAGAATCCCACAACAGCCTCCTCAAACCCATCCGGATCTTCCCGCTGGCCTACCGTTTCAGGCACCAGATTGCTCTGAACACCGCGGAGAACAATGCCGGGCGCGTTGCTATTGTCTTAAGGTAAAAGCAAAATCCAGAGCCGGCCAGGTGATTCCTGTCCAGAGGCGGAAGCCGGGTGGATGCCAACGCTGGGAGCTCCGTAAATTAAACACGCAAACAATAACTAGCCTATTTAAATTCTCCTTAGGGGCCAGCAGCAACGTACCGTTGTCTGGCGATTACTTATGTACCTAGGCACGACGGACCATTAACCTTAATAGGCTGTTATACTCCATTAATGCATGATAGACGAGGGACGAGACCAAAAGAGGAAGCCATGCTGTTTTGGTTTCATAGTCAAGACGGCTCGGAACAGACGCCCAAGTTTGAAGAGGACCTTTCCCCCCTGCCGTTCCTTGTCCCTTTTCTCCCTCTCTTCGCGGGGGGGGGCTCTGCACCCCCACCCCCACGTGAATTAAGGCTCACACGGTTCCCCCCTCCCTAACTTGGCGATCTGCTTGCTTTCTGCTTTTACGCTAACCTGGAAACAAAGAGGCTCTTTTCGTGGTTACCTCCCGTCCTTTTTATTAAATTGCATCCCCCGCCCGCTTCCAAACTGCCACCACCCTGAGGTCTGCATTTAAGGAATCCGGATTCAACAGTACCAACGCTCCCTCTAAGCTGCGGAGTCTTGTGAGCAAAAATGCTACTTTGTGAGCTCCTGGCATTAAAGTTGTGAGCGAGCGCTTCGGCTGCTGCGTAAATCAGTTCGCTCCGGAGCCCTCCTTCCTGAGCGCAGGCAAAAAATCTGTGAGCCGGAGGCTAAAAAATCTGTGAGCCGGAGGCTAAAAAAGCTGTGCGCCGGAGGCTAAAAAAGCTGTGAGCCGGCTCACGCCAACTCAGCTTAGAGGGAACACCGGTTCTCACATCTGACTTTTCTGTGCAGGCAGGATTCTTTTAAGGAATCGACCAAAAGAGGGGTGGGTGGTGGGACCTGACCATTTTGCACCGGGTCTTTCGAAAGCGTGCAAAGGGAAACGTCGGGGTGGGTGGGAAAGCCGATCTCCCGACTCCCGTGAAAAAGGGGGAAAGAAAGAAAGAAGCCAGCGAGGAATGCCGCATTCCTTCCGCCCAAGATTAACAAACCGGGTCCCAAGTATTTCTAAATCCGGCCCTTGTTCACGGGAGCTGAGCTCCGTTTCGCGGCTGGTTCTCCCCCTCCCTCAATAATCTTTCACCCCACCTGGAGCTGTTCCGAGATTTTTTCCCACCATTTCAAAACCCGAGCCCGGAAAGCCTCCATCCCCGTCGGGTTTTGTGAATGAGCCGTGGGCCAGAAGGAGAGGCTAGTGGCGGATACATTTCCCGGAGACAAAAATTAATATTTGACTCCCCCCCCCCACAAACCTCCTTGCTCAGCAGCTGGGGGGGGCCTTGTCAGCGCTTTCAGCCGGGGGGGAAAAAACCCACATTCTTCTGTTTTGTGCATTTCAGAGAGAGATTTCTCTCCCCCCCCCGCCAGAGCACTTCCACCTACCACCGCCTCGAAAAATGTGCTAAGACAAGAGAAAAAAATTTTGCAAGCAGGCGACACAAAAACCGGACTTCTCTTTTCCCCGAAAGGCCAGGCTGGAGACACAAAGCAGATGGGGTGGGGTGTGGGAGAGAAAATAACTGGGGAGGGGGGTGTCTCTTTTCCCTTCTCCATTGGGGCTTCAATGGGGCTCAGGCGGGCGATTCTTCGATCTGCTGAGAAGGGGCGTGTACCGACACATACAGGGCAGCTCGACGGATTCTCGATTTTTTTTGGCCGGGGGGGGGGGGGTGTCCATTTCCACGAACAAAGAGAAGGCAACTTCCTGGAAACGGCCTTGGCCACACGATCGCAGCTCTCCAGAAATAACGGGTCGTGCAACCCGGGGGAAGAGGGGCGTTTAACCCCTAACGGAGCGTCGCCGCGGTCGCCACCGGTTGCAACCAGCCGCCGCGCATCAGACGCGTGTCTACGAGCTCGTGTGAATGCGGGCCAGCGGCGGGTGGCGGGTGCAAGGAAAAGACAAATTTCCGTCCCTCCCTTTTGCACCGGGGGGGGGTCCTCGTCGCTCCTGGTCCCCCCCCCATTCTGCCCCCACCCCCAATTTCCGATTTCTCCTGTTGCAAAATGGGTGCATTTCCAGCCGAGACCTGGACTAGCCCTTTTCGAACAAGGGGGGTCCCGGCCGCTTGGGGACCCCACACCTCTTTTCCCGGGGGGGGAAGGCATGCGCCCTGACTCCAAAAGATGCTCGTCCATGCGCAAACGGCAAGCACGGGGAGTGTGGGGGGGGTCTGGGAGAAACAGCCCCCCGTTTCCAGGCTCTGCCCGGGGGTGGGGTGGGGTGGGGGGTCCCTTACCTGGGTGAGGCTTGCCCCTCCGCGCGCACCTCGCCGAGCCGCCGCGTCCCCCGCTCCCGGAGCCAGCTGCGCCAGGCAGGCCACGCGCGCAACAGCTGGAGGGACCGCACGCGCGCCGCGCCCCGCCCGTGCCCGAGCAGCGCCGCCGCCGCCGCCGCCGCCGCGTCCCCGCCCAGCCTCGCTTGCAGCAGCAGCAGCAGCAGCCGGAGCTCAGCGGCCCCCTTCGGCGGCGCAGGAAACAGCCGCCACTTCCTCCCCTCCCCCTCCCTCCCGGCCGCTCGCAGGGCGGGGGCGCGGCGCCTCGGTTGCAACCCGGCGCCCGCGGGCGTCACCCGGCCAGCCAGCCCGGCCGCCCGCCAGGGAGGGAAGGAGGGAGCGGGAGGAAGGCGGGGTGGGGCGTCTGTCTTTCTTTCTTTCTTTCTTTCTTTCTTTCTTTCTTTCTTTCTTTCTTTCTTTCTTTCTTTCTTTCTTTCTTTTTCTTTGTCTCACTCCTTTCTTTCTCTCTCTCTCTTTCCTTCCTTCCTTCCCTTCTCTCTCTCTCTCTTTCTCTCTCTCTCTCTTTTTCTCTCTTTCTTTCTTTCTTTCTTTCTTTCTTTCTTTCTTTCTTTCTTTCTTTCTTTCTTTCTTTCTTTCTTTCTTTTTCTTTGTCTCACTCCTTTCTCTCTCTCTCTCTCTTTCCTTCCTTCCTTCCCTTCTCTCTCTCTCTCTTTCTTTCCCCAAAAATACCATCCCAGATGGCACCATTACAGACTTTCTTTCTTTCTTTCTTTCTTTCTTTCTTTCTTTCTTTCTTTCTTTCTTTCTTTCTTTCTTTCTTTCTTTCTTTCTTTCTTTCTTTCTTTCTCTCTCTCTCTCTCTCTCTCTCTCTCTCTCTCTCTCTCTCTCTTTCTTTCTCTCTCTCTCTCCCTCTCTCCCTCCCTCCTTCCTTCCTTCCTTCCTAAAAAGTCATTGCAGGTGACACTGTTACAGACTAACTGTTCCTTATGTTGTCAAAGGCTTTCACGGCCGGAGTTCATTAGTTACTGTAGATTTTCCGGGTTCTGTGGCCGTGGTCTTGGCATTGTAGAACCTGACGTTTCGCCAGCAGCTGTGGCTGGCATCCTCAGGGGTACAGCAACTAATCTTCCTTCTTTCCTTCCCAAAAAGCCATTGCAGGTGGCACTGCTATAGACTCTCTCTCTCTCCCCCCCTTTCTTTCTTTCCCCTCCAAAAAGCCATCGCAGATAGCACTGTTATAGACCAGGGGTGGGCAAACTTGCTTAACGTAAGAGCCACATAGAATAAATTTCAGACGGTTGAGAGCTGCAAGACATGAACAAATATTACAGCCCATTTTTATTTAGAAAATAGGCAGATTTGCTTTTTATTACCATTAAATGAGACTGCCGAAAATAAAAACAAAAGGGGTAAAAACAGATATTGATAATGATATTTATTTGTCCAATGATATTTATTTGTCTAAGAGAGAGAGAAAGAGGGGGAGGTGGAAAGAAAGAATGAAAGAGGAGGAAGAGAGAGAGAGAGAGAGAGAGAGAGAGAGAGAGAGAGAGAGAGAGAGAGAGAAACAAAGAAAGCAAATAGATAGGAGGGATGGGGGAGGGAGGGAGGGATGGGGGAGGGAGGGAGGGATCAAATGCATGCCTCCCCTTCACTTCCCCAGCTGCCCTGCTGGGAGCCACACAATCTGTGTGAAAGAGCCGCATGTGGCTCCCGAGCCGCAGTTTGCCCACCCCTGTTATAGACTAACTAACCCTTCCTTCCTTCCTTCCTTCCTTCCTTCCTTCCTTCCTTCCTTCCTTCCTTCCTTCCTTCCTTCCTTCCTTCCTTCCTCTCTCTCTCTCTTTCTTTCTTCCCTCCTTCCTTCCTTCCTTTCTCCTTCTCTCTCTTTCTTTTTTCTTTCTTTCCTGCTCTCTCTCTCTTTCTCTCTCTCTCTCTCTCCCTTCTTTCCTTCCTTCCTTCCCAAAAAGCCATTGCAGATGGCACTGTTATAGACTAACTCTTTCTTTCTTTCTTTCTTTCTCTCTCTCTCTCTCTCTCTCTCTCTCTCTCTCTCTCTCCTGTGCCAGCCTCACTCGGTTCCGGATCTGGGTCCTGGAACGGAATAATAAGACCTTGCCTCTGGGCATCAGCAGAGTTCCTTTCCCTTGCCTGTGTGGCATCGTCAGTGTGGTGCAGAGGTGAAGCGTGGCGGACTCTAATCTGGGGGAGCCGGGGCTGGTTCCCCACTCCTCCACCTGCAGCCAGCTGGGTGACCTGGGGGCAGTCCCAGTTCTCTCTGAGCTCTTTCAGATGACCGGCAGCAGCAAAAAGGCCCCAAAATCAAGGGATCCAACCCCCCCAACTGGGGAATGGCATAGAAATCATAGAATCATGGAGCTAGAAGGGAGCCATGCAGACTGTCTAGTCCAACCCCTTGCCCAATGCAGGACCAGCCTAAAGCATCCCTGACCGGTGGCCGATTAACCCTTAAGCAGACCAAGCAGGTGCCTCAGGGCCCCAGGGCCAAAGGGGGCACCACAAAGTTGGGAAAAGGGTGGGAAAAAAGTAGAAAAATGCCTTTCAGGTCACGAAGATTGGGACTCTGATGCATTTAACTTGTGAAACATCAAAATAGAGGTTGCATTGCATTTTTTGTAGAACTTTACGTCACCAAAGCTTGGCTTAGTTTGTACAGGATATGGTGTGATCATGTGAGTACATTTCTGCATTGCTGCGACCTGCCTTGTGTATCTGGCCAGGCAGGTCAACCACTAAAATGGACTCTGGGGTCCGTGTGGAAAGGAGGGGGCCACCAAGATGGGTCAGTGCCGCTTCGGGCACCAGGGAGCCTTCATCCGCCCCGTCTCTGACAAATAGGCGTCCCGCCTCTTCTTGAAAGCTGCCACTGAAGGAGAGCTCACCACCTCCCTAGGCAGCTGATTCCACCTTTGAACTACTCTTGACCATGGAAAAGTGTTTCCTCATATCCAGCCGATACCTTTCTGCATGTAATTCAAACCCGTTGCTTCGGGTCCTCTCCTCTGCCGCCAACTGGAAGAGCTCCTTGCATTCCTCCGAATGACAGCCTTGCAAATATTTAAAGAGAGCAATCGTGTCCCCTCTCAATCTCCTCTTCTCCAGACTAAACACGGCTCCCACCCCTCTGAACCTCTACACCAAACTTGAGCCATGCCCCCGTCCCCTACACCCTCTGCAGTAGGTTATAGAAAATGAAGAGCTGGAGGTCACCCAGGGAGTTTCATGGTGAGCAGGGGTAAGAACTTGGTCTTCCCAGCTTCCGTTCAATGTACGAACCCTTACACCACACTTCCTGCCCTAAGATAGTGCCAGTTCTCCCACTCCAAGCCAGCCCATGGCATGTTTCAGAACATGAGAAGAGCCCTGCTGGATGAAACCAGAGGTCCGTCTAGTCTAGCATCCTGTCTCACACAGTGGCCAAGCAGTTCCTCTTGAAGGCCAGCAACAGGGCACAGAGGCTGAGGCCTTCATGAGAACTTAAGAAGAGCCCTGCTGGATCAGACCAGTGCTCCATCCAGACCAAAATCCCGTCTCACATAGTGGCCAACCAGTTCCTCTGGACAGCCAACAACAGGGCACAGAGGCTGAGGACTTCATTAGAACCTAAGAAGATCCCACTGGTCCATCTAGTCCAGCATCCTGTCTCAAGCAATGGCCAACCAGTTCCTCTGGAGGGCCAACAACAGGGCATAGAGGCTGAGGCCTTCCTAAGAACATCAGAAGAGCCCTGCTGGATCAGGCCAGTGGTCCATCCAGGCCAGCATCCCGCCTCACACAGTGACCAGCCAGTTCCCCTGGAGGGTCAACAACAGGGCATAGCTGCTGAGGCCTTCATAAGAACATCAGAAGAGCCCTGCTGGATCAGACCAATGAGGGTCCATCTAGTCCAGCATCTCACCTCACAAAGTGGCCAACCAGTTCCCCTGGAGGGCCAACAACAGGGCACAGAGGCCGAGGCCTTCATAAGAACATCAGAAGAGCCCTGCTGGAGGATGAGACCACTGGTCCATCTAGTCCAGCATCCTGTCTCACACAGTGGCCAGCCAGTTCCTCTGGAGGGCCAACAACAGGGCAGAGAGGCCGAGGCCTTCATAAGAACATCAGAAGAGCCCTGCTGGAGGATGAGACCACTGGTCCATCTAGTCCAGCATCCTGTCTCACACAGTGGCCAGCCAGTTCCTCTGGAGGGCCAACAACAGGGCAGAGAGGCCGAGGCCTTCATAAGAACATCAGAAGAGCCCTGCTGGAGGATGAGACCACTGGTCCATCTAGTCCAGCATCCTGTCTCACACAGTGGCCAGCCAGTTCCTCTGGAGGGCCAACAACAGGGCACAGAGGCCGAGGCCTTCATAAGAACATCAGAAGAGCCCTGCTGGAGGATGAGACCACTGGTCCATCTAGTCCAGCATCCTGTCTCACACAGTGGCCAGCCAGTTCCTCTGGAGGGCCAACAACAGGGCAGAGAGGCCGAGGCCTTCATAAGAACATCAGAAGAGCCCTGTTGGATCAGACCAGTGAGGGTCCCTCTAGTCCAGCATCCTGTCTCACACAGTGGCCAGCCAGTTCCTCTGGAGGGCCAACAACAGGGCAGAGAGGCCGAGGCCTTCATGAGAACATCAGAAGAGCCCTGTTGGATCAGACCAGTGAGGGTCCCTCTAGTCCAGCATCCTGTCTCACACAGTGGCCAGCCAGTTCCTCTGGAGGGCCAACAACAGGGCAGAGAGGCCGAGGCCTTCATGAGAACATCAGAAGAGCCCTGTTGGATCAGACCAGTGAGGGTCCCTCTAGTCCAGCATCCTGTCTCACACAGTGGCCAGCCAGTTCCTCTGGAGGGCCAACAACAGGGCAGAGAGGCTGAGGCCTTCATAAGAACATCAGAAGAGCCCTGTTGGATCAGACCAGTGAGGGTCCCTCTAGTCCAGCATCCTGTCTCACACAGTGGCCAGCCAGTTCCTCTGGAGGGCCAACAACAGGGCAGAGAGGCCGAGGCCTTCATGAGAACATCAGAAGAGCCCTGTTGGATCAGACCAGTGAGGGTCCCTCTAGTCCAGCATCCTGTCTCACACAGTGGCCAGCCAGTTCCTCTGGAGGGCCAACAACAGGGCAGAGAGGCCGAGGCCTTCATGAGAACATCAGAAGAGCCCTGTTGGATCAGACCAGTGAGGGTCCCTCTAGTCCAGCATCCTGTCTCACACAGTGGCCAACCACTTCCTCTGGAGGGCCAACAACAGGGCAGAGAGGCCGAGGCCTTCATAAGAACATCAGAAGAGCCCTGTTGGATCAGACCAGTGAGGGTCCCTCTAGTCCAGCATCCTGTCTCACACAGTGGCCAGCCAGTTCCTCTGGAGGGCCAACAACAGGGCAGAGAGGCCGAGGCCTTCATAAGAACATCAGAAGAGCCCTGTTGGATCAGACCAGTGAGGGTCCCTCTAGTCCAGCATCCTGTCTCACACAGTGGCCAGCCAGTTCCTCTGGAGGGCCAACAACAGGGCAGAGAGGCCGAGGCCTTCATGAGAACATCAGAAGAGCCCTGTTGGATCAGACCAGTGAGGGTCCCTCTAGTCCAGCATCCTGTCTCACACAGTGGCCAACCACTTCCTCTGGAGGGCCAACAACAGGGCAGAGAGGCCGAGGCCTTCATAAGAACATCAGAAGAGCCCTGTTGGATCAGACCAGTGAGGGTCCCTCTAGTCCAGCATCCTGTCTCACACAGTGGCCAGCCAGTTCCTCTGGAGGGCCAACAACAGGGCACAGAGGCCGAGGCCTTCATAAGAACATCAGAAGAGCAGTGCTGGATCAGACCAAGGGTCCATCTAGTCCTACATCCTGTCTCAGTCAGTGGCCAACCAGTTCCTCTGGAGGGCCAACAACATTGCAGAGAGGCCGAGGCCTTCCCCTGATGTTGCCTCCTCCTGGCTCTGGGATTCAGAGGCTGAGTGCCTCTGAAGGTGGAGGTTTCCCTTCAGGCACCTTGGCTAGTAGCTATTGACAGACTTAATCCTCCAGGAATCTTTCTAATCCCCTTTGAAAGCTGTTTATTCCTGTGGCCATCACCACATCCTCTGGCAGACCCTTTCCCTCTCTCCATTGGCACAATTCCCCAGTTTGCCTTTACCCTTATTTCTCTCTAATTCATAACATCCCGTGTAATCTTAAAAAAAAAAAAAAACAGGAACAAAGGAAGAAAAAGTTATTTTCAGGTTTCCATGGAAACCCCAAAAGACAGCAGTGCCACGTCTTCCCGGACTTCAAAGGCCCCGAAGCAACCTGCATTTAGCCAAATGAAACCCCTTGCAAGGAAAGAAAGCCCTGCAACCCCTCCCCATGACCCTGCATCAACGGGGTCAAAACTATTCAGATCTGAGAAGGAAGATGTAAGGTCTGGGCTGGCAGATATCTGGAGATTTGGGGACGGAGCCTGGGGAGGCCAGGGACTCAGTGGGGCATAAAGCCGTAGAGTTCGCCCTCCAGAGCAGCCGTTTTCTCCAGGGGGAACTGAACTCTGCCATCTGGAGCAGAGGTCCAGCAGTGGCTCTTAGCCACAAGGTATAGATGGGACACTCTGTCTGGGGCAGTGATGCTCTGTCTTCTTGGTGTTTGGGGGGGAGCAACAGTGGGAGGGCTTCTGGAGTTCTGGCCCCGCTGGTGGACCTCCTGATGGCACCTGGGTTTTGGCCACTGTGTGATATGAAGTGTTGGACTGGATGGGCCACTGGCTTGATCCACCATGGCTTGTCGTATATTCTCATGTCTGGGACAGTGATGCTCCATATTCTTGGTGCTGGGGGGGGGCCACAGTGGGAGACCTTCTGGAGTTCTGGCCCCACTGGTGGACCTCCTGATGGCACCTGGGTTTTGGCCATTGTGTGGGACAGAGTGTGAGACTGGATGGGCCACTGGCCTGATCCAACATGGCTACTCTTATGTTCTTATGTCTAGGGCGGTGATGCTCTGTATTCTTGGTGCCTGGGGGGCAACAGTGAGAGGGCTTCTGGAGTTCTGGCCCCACTGGTGGACCTCCTGATGGCCCCTGGGTTTTGGCCACTGTGTGACACAGAGTGTTGGACTGGATGGGCCACTGGCCTGATCCAACACTGGCTTCTCCTATGTCCTGACCTCGCACTTGGGTTTTGCTGAACTAGGGATGCTAACTCCAGGCTGGAGTATCCCTGGAGGTTTGGGGGTGGTGTCCACGAAGGGCAGGGTTCATGGAGGGACCTCAGCAGGCTTTAATTGCCCAGAGTTCACCCTCCAAGGCAGCCATTTTGGGGCGGAGTCTAAGTAGGGCAGGATTTAGGGAGAGGCGGAACCTCGGCGGTGCCATGATGTCCACTCTACCAAAGCGGCGCTTTTCTCCAGGGAGATCGATCCTCTTTGGTCTGGAGATCTGATGGAATTCCAGGAGATCTCCAGGGCCCACCTGGAGATTATTTATTTTTAAAAAATATTTATTTATTCCGTTTTTAGCCCTCCCTCCCCGCCAAAGGCAGGCCCAGGGCAGCTTATGATAAAAAGTTTAAAATATATTAAAAGACATGTGATTACAAAAGACAGCATCATAAATACAAACCGTGGCATAGTCATAGTACACAATGAAATAAAATAAAGAGCTGGTAGCGATGGCATCCCCGGGGGCCATGGTGGAATATGCCCGAAAACGGCACTTCTATGCCGAACCCACACAAAGCTGCCACGTGGGACCAAGAGCCGTGGTCTCCAATGTACAGGAGTGTGCATTGCGGTAGGCAGACAATTTTTTTTTTGCAAAATCAGTTCTTCCTCCCCTATAATAATTGTGAGTTCCAGGCAATGCTCCCTCTGAGCTTGTGAGCAAAAATTCTACTTGGTAAGCTACCGGCATTAAAGTTGTGAGCAAACAATTTGGCTGCTGCATCAATCAGTTTGCTCTGGAGCCCTCCCGCCTGAGCGAAGGCAAAAATGTGTGAGCCGGAGGCTAAAAAAACTGTGAGCCGGCTCACACTAGCTCGGCTTAGAGGGAACACTGGTTCCAGAAACGGTAGGGCTGTTTGAGGCAGCGTATGTGGCCATTAAGGAGTGCGCACTCCACTCCACTCCGGGGGCTCCTGGGAAAAGACAGCGTCTGTTTGCCAGAGATAACAATTGACGGTTAATGCTGCCTCACCAGAACATACGAAAAACTTCTGCTGATTGTGATTCGCACGCTTGACTCGGGTGGCAGAGGGGTGTTTGCCAGGGAGGTTCCCTGTGGTGGCACACCCAACTCGAGGGAGGAAGAAGAAGAAGAAGAAGAGGAAGAAGGAGGAGGAGGAGGAGATTGGATTTATACCCCGCCCTTGGAAGTCTCAGAGCGGCTTCCAAACTCCCTTCCCTTCCCCTCCCCACAACAGACACCCTGTGAGGTAGGTGGGGCTGAGAGAGCTCTGACAGAAATGGCTCTTTTTCAAGAACAGCTGTGCCAGAACTGTGGCTTGCCCAAGGTCATCCAGCAGGTGCAAGTGGAGTAGTGGGGAACCAGACCCGGTTCTCCCAGATCAGAGTCTGTGCACTTAACCACTACACCAACCGCGTGTAGACTGAGTTTGTCGGTTTCTGCCGAAAAGGACAACCCACCTGAAGGTTGGAAACCAGTTTTTTTTAGGTTACCAGTTTAGGGTCTGAGACACCCGGATTCAAACGCCCGCCCTGCCCTGAAGTTCACTGGTCGCCTGCCCTCTGTAGAGCTATTATCCCGCAGGGGCAGATTAAGGCTCACGGGTACCCTAAGGCTCTTGGTGCCCCCCTCATTGAAATGACTGTCACGACAACTGAATTTGGCTCCGTCGTTTGACTTTTAAACACCTGCATTTGACTTTTAAACATAGCCTAGGACGCTGCACCTCGCCAACAAGAAATAGAAGATAACCCCTAGGGTGGCACCGTGATCAATTTGCACTCGTTTTTAATCGATTTTTTTTTTTTTTTTTTTACAAACCTTCATTTGGTTGGGTTTTTTTCCCGCCCTTTCCCCAACTTTGCGGTGCCCCCTTTTGGCCCTGGTGCCCTAAGCACGTGCCTCGTCTGCTTCATGGTTAATCGGCCACTGCTGGACCGTGTCTGGCCTTGAAAACCCTACAGTGTCGCCTTAATTTGGCTGTGATTGGTGGCCCGTTCCGCCACACCCGTCTGCTGTGTTGAGAAGTGAGGGTGAGGTGGCTGCTGCAGAAGTAGGGAGAAAAAAGGAAGGAAGGAAGGAAGGAAGGAAGGAAGGAAGGAAGGAAGGAAGGAAGGAAGGATACAGTTGGAAGGGACCTCTAGGGTCATCTAGTCCAACCCCCTACACAAGGCAAGAAACTCACAAAGACCCCCCCACACACACACACACTGGCCCTTTGCTCCATGCCTAGGTAAAGGTAAAGGTAAAGGTTCCCTTCCTCGAAAGCCAGTCGAATCCGACTCTAGGGTTGCGGTGCTCATCTCCGTTTCAAAGCCGAAGAGCCAGCGCTGTCCGAAGACGTTTCCGTGGTCATGTGGCTGGCATGACTAAACACCGAGGCGCACGGAACGCTGTTCCCTTCCCACCAAAGCGGTACCTATTTATCTACTTGCAATTTCTTGCTTTTCAAACTGCTAGGTTGGCAGGAGCTCGAACTAGAGACGGGAGCTCACTCCGTCTTGCGGCACCCGGGTCTCGAACTGCTGAACTACCGACCTTCCACAGCCTGCAGTTCAGCGTCTTAACCACTTGAGCCACCGCAGCTAGAAGTGAACCATGCCTAGAAGTGAACAAAAAACCTCCAGGATCCCCAGCCAAACTGGCCTGGAGAAAAATGGCTTCCTGACCCCAAAGTGGCGATCGGCATTTCCTTGGGCATATAGGAAAGGGCCACAAGAACTAAGCACTGATGCAACCCTTCCTGCCCTCCCTCTTGTGATCTGCCGAAGGAAGGAAGGAAGGAAGGAAGGAAGGAAGGAAGGAAGGAAGGAAGGAAGGAATTGAGAGAGAATGGAAGGAGGGAAGGGAAGGGAAGGAAGGGAAGGGAAGGGAAGGGAAGGAAGGGAAGGAAGAGAAGAGAAGAAGAAGAGAAGAGAAGAGAAGAGAAGAGAAGAGAAGAGAAGAGAAGAGAAGAGAAGAGAAGAGAAGAAGAGATTGGATTTATACCCCGCCCTTCACTACCCAAAGGAGTCTCAGAGCGGCTTACAAACTCCTTTCCCTTCCCCTCCCCACAACAGACACCCTGTGAGGTCGGTGGGGCTGAGAGAGCTCTTGACAGAAACGGCTCTTTTTCAAGAACAGCTCTTATCAGAACTACGGCTTGCCCAAGGTCATCCAGCCAGGTGCAAGTGGAGGAGTGGGGAATCAAACCCAGTTCTCCCAGATTAGAGTCCGCGCACTTAACCACTACACCAAACTGGAAGAAAGAGAGAGAGGCGGAGTTCAGACTGGCAGTTTGAAGCAGGAGGGAGCTGTGGCAAAAAAGATCTGGAACAACGTGTTCCGGGTTTTCCCGGTCACTCTGCGCAGACTAATGCGGGAACATACTGAGGAGGAGGCGCAAGGGAGCGTTAACACTGTTGGCCCGCCCCGGTGGAGGCGTGGCTGTAAGGCGTGGATTTCTTTTTTGTAATCCAGAGATATGTGCTTATGCGCTTATGTGCATAAGCTCTCATCAGGGGCGGATGAAGGCTCCCTGGTGCCCTAAGCCCTGGCCAATCTCGGTGCCTCCCCCCTCCTTTCCACACTGACCCCCAGTCCATTTCAGTCGTTGACCCGTCTGACCAGATATACAAGAGGCAGGTTGCAGCAATGCAAAAATTTATTCCTAGGATAACACAATACACTGTGCAAACTAAGCCAAGCTTTGGCTCCATAAAGTTCTACCAAGATGCAGCACAACATCTATTTTGATATCTCATACGTTAAATGTATCAAAGTTCCAATATTCGTGACCCGAAAGACATTTATCCTACATTTCATTTTCACAGAATCACTGATTTGTTGTTGTTGTTCAGTCGCACAGTCGAGTCCGACTCTTCGCGACCCCATGGACCAGATCACGCCAGGCCCTCCTGTCTTCCGCCGTCCGCTGAAGTTTGCTCAATTTCATGTTCGTTGCATCAATGACACTGTCTAACCATCTCATCCTTTGCCGTCCCCTTCTTCTTTGACCTTCCATCTTTCCCAGCATCAGGGTCTTCTCCAGTGAGTGCTCCCTTCTCATTTGGTGGCCAAAGTATTTGAGCTTCAGCTTCAGTCTCTGGCCTTCCAGGGAACAATCAGGGTTGATTTCTTTTAGGATTGACTGATTTGATCTCCTTGCAGTCCAAGGGACTCTCAAGAGTCTTCTCCAGCACCATAGTTCAAAATAATCTCTTCTTCGGCGCTCGGCCTTCCTTATGGTCCAACTCTCGCAGCCATACATTACTACGGGGAATGCCATTGCTTTGACCATGCAGACTTTTGTTGGCAAGGTGATGTCTCTGCTCTTTATCACGCCGTTTAGGTTTGCCATCGCTTTCCTCCCCAGGAGCAGGCGTCTTTTAATTTCATGGCTGCAGTCACCATCTGCAGTGATCTGGGATCCTAGGAACGTGAAGTCTGTCACTACTTCTACGACTTCCCCTTCTATCACTGATAACACTGATAAATCACTGATAACATCCTCAAAATTCATATTTCTCAGAATGTCTGCTTCGGTTGTTAACATACACAGTGAGTTGGGTCTTTCTTGAAGCGTAACTGATCCATTTGGGGTTTTTACACGTTTCAGTTGTGAGGAGGACCTCTCTGTTGTGTGGCTGGCGACCATGAATGTTAAAAATATTCTTAAGGCAATTTCGACATTCGGAAAGGCACGCTCTCGTTTGTCTTCTGTAATCGTGTTGCGAAGTTCCATGTGAGTGAAAGATGTTTTCTTGGTTGTTTTAAACGTATGAAGAACATACGAATGGAACTGCTGAAGCTCTGCAGACAAGGGGTTGTTTGTGGTATCTGGATAAACATCAACGAGTGTCTGACAAGTCTTTGAGTACCTTTCGCTTTCTGATAATTGAGAATTAGCACCTTGTTGGGTGGCATTAGGAACACCCTTTCCCCAATTTTGTGGTGCTCCCTTTGGCCCTGGTGCCCTAAGCCCGTGCTTAAGTCTGCTTAATGGTTCACCTGTCACTGACGCTCATGCGCATAAGAGCATCAGCACACATTCAAAAATCGTGGCTTTTAACGTTCACACTGTGTTGGTGCGGGATGGGCGCGGGAGAGACACGCTTCCCAGGATTTGCTACCGCTTCCACCGGGTATCTTTTAAACTTGGGAGGGAAGCATTACAAGATGGGTTGAGTATGGCTGGGGAACGCTGGACAGATGTGCCTGTGCAGAACGGCCCCTTTAATCCATTAGTGAAATGTTGCAGAAACGTGCCTATCTTGGGGCAAACTGCCCGTCTGAATTCAGCCAGAGAGAGAATGGAAGGAAGGAGACACACGGAGAGAAAAGAAAGAAAGAAAGAAAGAAAGAAAGAAAGAAAGAAAGAAAGAAAGAAAGAAAGAAAGAAAGAAAGAAAGAAAGAAAGGGGGAGGGGGAAAAGAGAGAGAGAGAGAAAGAAAGGAGAGACAGAAAGAAAGGAAAGAGAGAGAGAGAAAGAGAGAGAGAGAGAGAGAAAGAAAGGAAGGAAGGAAGGAAGGAAGGAAGGAAGGAAGGAAAGAGAGAGAGAAAGAGAGAGAGAGAAAGAAAGGAAGGAAGGAAGGTAGGAAGGAAAGAGAGAGAGAGAAAGAAAGGAGAGACAGAAAGAAAGAAAGAAAGAAAGAAAGAAAGAAAGAAAGAAAGAAAGAAAGAAAGGAAGGAAGGAAGGAAAGAGAGAGAGAGAAAAAGAAAGGAGAGACAGAAAGAAAGGAAAGAGAGAGAGAGAAAGAGAGAGGGAGGGAGAGAGGGAGAAAGAAAGAAAGGAAGGAAGGAAGGAAGGAAGGAAGGAAGGAAGGAAGGAAGAAAGAAAGAAAGAAAGAAAGAAAGAAAGAAAGAAAGAAAGAAAGAAAGAAAGAAAGAAAGAAAGAAAGAGGGGGAGGGGGGAAAGAGAGAGAAAGGCCAAGAATGTCTTTCGGCAGACATTGTATCTGCATCCTCTCTCTAGCATCAGCCCTTGGGGGAAACCTTCCTTCTTCCAAGAAACGCGCCCCCCTTCCCCTCCGCAAGCAGGGCTGAAGCTTCCCAGCTTGGTCTCCCCCCTCCCCTGGCGAATAAATGCAACATCCCTTCCCTTTGATCTGCCGCCTCTGGCAGGTGCTCGGCTCAGCAAGCGCACTCTTCCTGGCGCGCGGCAGGACTCTGCCATTCCGCACGCCCAAGAGTGAAACCGGCCACAGCGGGGGGCTTCAGCATCGGCCATGGCTGGTGGGGGTGGGTGGGATCGTTGCAAGGGAAGAGAAGGCCCCGAAGAGGAATCAGGCGGTTGAAAGGGGAACGTCTCCTTGTCACACGGCGCCCATGCAAACAGAGACAGCCTGCGCATGAGAACAACCGGACATCGAACCCAGTTTGGGAGCCTTCTTTCAATTAGGGCCCGTAATGCTGGGTTGAGGGCAGTGTTCCCTCTAAGCTGAGTTAGGGTGAGCTGGCTCACAGTTTTTTAGCCTCCGGCTCACACAGTTTTGTCTTAGCTCAGGAAGGGAGGGCTCCAGAGCAAACTAATTTATCCACCAGCCAAATGGCTCGCTCACAACTTTAATGCCAGGAGCTCACAAAGTAGAATTTTTGCTCACAAGACTCCACAGCTTAGAGGGAACATTGGTCGAGGGTGGGATGGGTATGTGCCTGTGACTCCAAGTCTGACATCAGGGGCCAGGTTACAGTCCTCCTCTGGGGGCCCTCCGGAGCTGTGGTTTTAGTAGCAGAGCATCAGCTCGATACGCAGAAAGTCCCCGGTTCAATCCCCAGCATCTCCTGTTCAAAAGATCCGGTGATGGGAAAGACCTTTCTCTGCCTGAGACCCTGGGGAGCCGGTGCCAGTCTGAGTAGGCGATACTGTCTTGGATGGACCAACAGTCTGATGCAGTAGAAGGCAGATTCATCTGCTCACATAAGAACATCAGGAGAGGCCTGCTGGATCAGACCAGTGAGGGTCCATCTAGTCCAGCGTCCTGTCTCACACAGAGGCCAACCAGTTCCTCTGGAGGGCCAACAACAGGGCAGAGAGGCCAAGGCCTTCATTAGACCAACAGAAGAGCCCTGCTGGATCAGACCAGTGAACGTCTGTCTAGTCCAGGATCCTGTCTCACCCAGTGGCCAAACAATTCCTCTCAAGGGATAACAACAGGGCACAGAGGCCGAGGCCTTCATAAGAACATCAGAAGAGCCCTGCTGGATCAGACCAGTGGTCCATCTACTCCAGCATCCTGTCTCACACAGTGGCCAACCAGTTCCTCTGGAGGGACAACAACAGGGCACAGAAGCTGAGGCCTTCATAAGAACACAAGAAGAGCCCTGCTGGATCAGACCAGGGGTCCATCTAGTCCAGCCTCCTGTCTCATGCAGTGGCCACCCAGTTCCTCTAGACAGCCAACAACAGGGCAGAGAGGCCAAGGGCTTCATTAGGACATCGGAAGAGCCCTGCTGGATCAAACTAGTGGTCCATCCAGTCTAGCCTCCTGTCTCCCACAGTGACCAACCAGTTCCTCTGGAGGGCCAACAACAGGGCAGAAGGGCCGAGGCAGAACCAAAGAAGAGCCCTGCTGGATCAGGCCCTCGAGTTCTAGTACTGGAGGAGAGGGAGAAAGAGTTCCTTTCATGAACTCTCTCCACCCCAGGCATAACTCTATATACCTCTGTCACATCTCTCCTAAGTCGTCCCTTTTCTAAACTGCGAAGTCCCAGAGACTCTCCAGCTTTTCCTCCTAGGGGAAGGGGCTCCAACCCCCTCGTCGTCTTGGTCGCCCCTCCCTCTGCACTTTTCCCAGCTCTGCAGTGTCCTTTTGGAGATATTGGCGACCGGAACTGGACCCAGTATTCCAAATGAGGCCGCCCCATAGACCGGTTTGTCCAATGGGCAGTGTAGAAGGGTATTGTTAAGACAGGATGGCAAACATCCCATTGGAAGACCCACAAGAGGATGAGGACAAGACAGAGCAGCTGATGGCATGCGGTCCTAGAATGCCTGGGGGTATATTTGGTATATTTTGTCATCTTTCGTATGCCTTTTTTGGTTAAAGTTGTAAAATTTGATGCTATAATAAAGGAAAGATTTATTTTTTTTAAAAAAAAGTCTGACTGGATAATATCAGACTCCATGGAAAGTCTACCAGCACAACCATCATTCAAGTTTATGCCCCAACTATAGATGTCGAAGAGTACGAAATCGAGAGCTTTGAGGCAAAGAGTGATGAACTTGTGGAACTCACTGCCACAGGAGGTGGTGGCAGCTACAAGCATGGACGGCTTCAGGAGGGAACTGGGAATTAGAGATGTAAAATTTCTGGAAATTTTGAAGCTCGGGAAAAACCCTGTTTTTTCCTGGGTTGTTTTTTGTTTTGAAAAAAACCGGAAATTTTCGGAAAAATTGGAAAAAACCCGCTACATTAGCACTTCTTTTTTCTTTTCCAGATTGAAAGTCATTCTGTTACTTTAGGAACATAAAATATGACAATGGACAATTTTAGGTAAAGGTAAAGGTTCCCTTGCTCGAAAGCCAGTCGAATCCGACTCTAGGGTTGCGGTGCTCATCTCCGTTTCAAAGCCGAAGAGCCAGC
Organism: Gekko gecko; assembly: GCA_029375565.1. Lineage (NCBI taxonomy): Eukaryota > Metazoa > Chordata > Lepidosauria > Squamata > Gekkonidae > Gekko > Gekko gecko. Next base: position 240,647,025 of record JAPDNY010000003.1, on the reverse strand, counting down.
GCTGTCCGAAGACGTTTCCGTGGTCATGCAGCCGGCATGACTAAACACCAAGGTGCACGGAACGCTGTTACCTTCCCACTGAAGTGGTACCTATTGATCTACTTGCAATTTCTTGCTTTCGAACTGCTAGGTTGGCAGGAGCTGGAATGAGAGACGGGAGCTCACCCCATCATGCGGCACCCGGGTCTCGAACTGCTGAACTACTGACCTTCCACAGCCTGCAGTTCAGCGTCTTAACCACTTGAGCCACCGCAGCTCCTTGGACAATTTTACTTGACATGAAATTATCACGACTAGCATATTAAAAATATAGTGTATCCAAATAATAATTACAGTTTGGTGTAGAGGTTAAGTGCGCGGACTCCAATCTGGGAGAACCGGGTTTGATTCCCCACTCCTCCACTTGCAGCTCTTGAAGTATCTGAAGGGCTGTGTCATTTAGAGGAGTTGGGCAGGGCGCTGTTCCCGCGGGCAGCAGAGGAGAGGGCTGGCAGTAATGGGCAACACTCCCTCTAAGCTGCGGAGTCTTGTGAGCAAAAATTCTACTTTGGGAGCTCCTGACATTCAAGTTGTGGGCGAGCGATTTGGCTGCTGCATACATTAGTTCGCTCTGGAGCCCTCCTTCCCAGCCGAGACAAAAACGAGTGAGCTGGAGGCTAAAAAAACCCTGCGAGCTAGCTCACACTAACTCGGCTTAGAGGGAACCCTGGTCACGGGTTTGTACTGTGCTTGTACCGTGTTTTGAAATTTACTGTATTTATTGAAATATGATGTTACCCGCCTTGAGCCTGTTTGCGGGGCGGGTGGGGTACAAATGCAATAAATAAATAAATATTTAAATGAAGGGCGGGAAGGTACCGGCTGGATCTTAGGAGAAACTTTTCGACAGTCAAGAGTTGTGCCACAGTGGAATTGGCTGCCCGGGGAGGTGGCGAGCTCCCCCTCCCTGGCCGTCTTCAAGCAGCGGCTGGACAGACACTCGTCAGAGATGCTCTAGGCGGACCCTGCACTGAGCAAGGGGTGGGTGGGACTAGATGGCCTCTGTACGGCCCCTTCCAAATCTCTGTGATTCTATGATTCTGTTATACCGGCACCTGCCACAAGATGGCAGCAGATGCCCTTCTTCTGTTCTGTTCCTGCCCTGGCTAGACCTGGACCGCCTTCAAAAGTCATCTCATGAAGAACTTTACTAATTAGGCACTGCAGCCCTGAAATTAAAAGATGCCTGCTCCCGGGGAGGAAAGCGATGGCAAACCGAAACAGCATGATGAAGAGACATCACCCTGCTAACAGAAGTCCGCCTGGTCAAAGCAAGGATATTCCCAGTAGTTATGCATGGCTCCGAGAGTTGGACCATAAGGAAGGCTGAGCGCCGAAGAACAGATTAAATTACCTGCCTACCATTTTTCTGCTCACCTTGACACAGAGAGTACTCCATCTTTCTGTGTTATCCCTCTGAGGATGCCAGTCACAGCTACTGGCGAAACGTCCGGGCCGTGAACGTCACACTGAGTAACCTGGTTTGAATACACAAAATTAGCATACAGATAAGTACAAATTACAGGTTGTTTGTTCTAAAACAGAATAGATGTTGTTTGGCGTTAACGGTGGTCTCCGAAATGATCTACCGTTTCGATTCCTCTCTTCTTCTGAACGAAGACAAGAACCGAAATGAAGAACCAAGGAGCATTCGAGCCACTGAAGAACCTTACAAACAACTTGTCTCGAGTCAATTTCTTGCTCTGTGTTTCATCAGCATAAATGTTTGTAGTTATCCCAACTTCACGGTGACAAAGTTTACGGACAGATTTCCAAGCGGGCAAAATACTGCTTGTAGCCTACGTTCGTGTGACGTTCACAGTTCTTTGTTGCTTTACAGTTTGTTTATACAACTGTGGCCATCTTTTGAGCAACAGAAACGTCAGGTCCTACAATGCCAAGACCGCGGCCACACAACCCGGAAAACCTACAGCAACTAAAGAAGAATAGATGCTTTTGAACTATGGTGCTGGAGATGACTCTTGAGAGTCCCTTGGACTGCAAGGAGATCCAATCAGTCAGTCCTCAAGGAAATCAACCCTGACTGTTCCCTGGAAGGCCAGATCCTGAAGCTGAAGCTCAAAGACTTTGGCCACCCAATGAGAAGGGAGCACTCACTGGAGAAGACCCTGATGCTGGGAAAGACTGAAGGTCAAAGAAGAAGGGGACGGCAAAGGATGAGATGGTTAGACAGTGTCACCGTGGCAATGAACATGAAGTTGAGCAGACTCCAGAGCATGACGGAGGACAGGAAGGCCTGGCATGGTGTGGTCCACGGGGTCACGAAGAGTCGGACTCGACTGTGTGACTGAACAACAAAAACCTTGCAGAAAGCCCTGCTCAGATGAGCAAAGCTGTCGTGGCGGAGCATAGAGGGAGAGACGGTCTTGCAGATACGCGGGACCAAGGCTATGAAGGGCTTTGCGTGTACCTTAGCTAGTACCTTAAATTGGGCCTGGAGAGCCGCTGCCCGTCTGAGCGGGCAATGCAGACTGTGACGGACCAAAGGTCTGGTTCCGTAGAAGGCCATTCCGTGTGTTCGTGTGTTCTTCTCATGTCATGGGGATCGCCGGCTCCAGACTGGGAAATACCTGCGGAGGCTGGCATCCACAAGCGACCCCTTGGAGACTCAGGACTCATTCCTAGGCTTGCCAACCTCCAGGTGGGGCCCGGAGACACCCCCCCCCCGGAATTACAACTGCACACCAGATGGCAGAGACCAGTCCCCCTGGAGAGAGACTGGCTGCTTTGGAGGGTGGACTCTGCGGCACGGGGCTCCCTAACGCTCGACTCTCTCAAATCTCCAGGGATTTCCCCGACACAGAGTTGGCAACCCAACTCCCAGCCAAAACCAGGCCTGGTGTCAAGTCACAGTTTAGGGTGAGGATTTATGATGACGGGATTAAGTCCATTCTTGTTTGACCTGATCGCTCCCGCAGCTATGGGGAGCCAGGGCAGAGGTTTCGGAATTTTTCCCCGCTGTTAAAAACCAGAAGTTTCTTGGATGCGTCCCCACCTGCGGAATTCCGAGATCCAAGCCCAGTAGAATCTTAATAGGCCAACAAGATCTCCAGGGGGTAAGCTCTTGAGAATGAAAGAGAACTCTGACTCTCGAAAGCTCGTGTTGGTCTTTTGGGGCGCTGCTGGATTCGAACCTGGCCCTTCTCCTGTAGCTACCCACCCAAAGCCTGTGGAACTGCCAACCTCAGGCTTAGTTGAGGCCTTCAGCTGGATGAGAAAGCAGAAAAGGCAGGAAACTGCTAGTAAAACTGTAGTCCAGAGAAAACTCTTGTGGTCTCTGGGGGAAGGTGGGGTAGAAGAAGGAGGAGAGGAGGAGGAGGAGGAGGAGATTGGATTTATACCCCTCCCTTCACTACCCAAAGGAGTCTCAGAGCGGCTCACAAACTCCTCTCCCTTCCCCTCCCCACAACAGACACCCAGGGAGGTGGGTGGGGCTGAGAGAGCTCTGGCAGAAATGGCTCTTTTTCAAGGACAGCTCCTGTCAGAACTATGGCTTGCCCAAGGTCATCCAGCGGCTGCGAGTGGAGGAGTGGGGGAATCAAACCCGGTTGTCCCAGATTAGACTCCACGCGCTTAACCACTACACCAAACTGGCTCCCGAGTGGGCTCCCAAGTTAGGAGTAGGTTCATCGTACTTTGTATTTAGCTGTGATACAAAGGTTAGGTTCTCTTCCGAGCTGAGTGGCTGTTCTTTTGGCTCTCTGAAAAGGAGGAGGAGGAGGAGATCGGGTTTATACCCCACCCTTCACTACCCAAAGGGAGTCTCAAGAGCGGCTTACAAACTTTCTTTCCCTTCCCCTCCCCACAACAGACACCCTGTGAGGTAGGCGGGGCTGAGAGAGCCCTGACAGAAACCGCCGTTTTGGGGGCAGGCGGCTCCCCGGATTCCGTCCCCAGTCACACCTGGACGCCACCCTCTCCGGCTTGGGTTACAGACCTCACCTGCCGCTTTGTTGCCAGGCCTTTCTTCAGCATGGATCTGGCTCTCCCGGTTACCCACGCTGGCCTGGAACTCTGGGTCGGTCGGCCCCCTCAGCTGCTGAAAGAGGGAACCCGCGAGCTGCTGAAGGAGGGAACCCGCGAGCTCATTCCTTGCATGGAATTCTCCGCCGAAACACAATCCCCTTTGCTTTGTTAACAATGATGACTACACTTGGGAGGACGGTTGGCAGGTCCCCCTTGGCCATCAGCGGGGGGATGCGGGGTAGGGTTACCAGAGGACAAAGAAACAGAGATTGGATTTCTACCCCGCCCTTCACTACCTAAAAGGAGTCTCAGAGCGGCTTACAATCTCCTTTCCCTTCCCCTCCCCACAACAGACACCCCTGGGAAGGAGGTGGGGCCGAGAGAGCTCTGAGAGAGCTTGTGACTGACCCAAGGCCACACCAGCAGCTGCACGTGGAGGAGTGGGGAATCAAACCCGGTTCTCCTAGATCAGAGTCCGCACTCCTATCCACTACACCCAATTGGCTGATCCAGGTTGGGAAACTTCTGCAGATTTGGGCTGGGGAGGGATAAATGTTTTTCTTGTCTTTTGAAATAGCATCTCTTTTATCCTCCATGCATGGGGAGGGGCCATGGCTCAGTGGTAGACCATCTGCTTGGCATGCGGAAGGTCCCAGGTTCAATCCCCGACATCCCCAGTCAAAAAGAACAGGCAGTAGGTGATGGGAAAGACCTCTGCCTGAGAGCCTGGAGAGTCGTGGAGAAGGGACCATGGCTCAGTGGTAGACCATCTGCTTAGCATGCAGAAGGTCCCAGGTTCAATCCCCAGCAGCATCTCCAGTCAAAAGGACCAGGCAGTAGGTGATGGGAAAGACCTCTGCCTGAGATCCTGAAAAGCTGTGGAGAGGGACTGTGGCTCAGTGGTAGAGCATCCACTTGGCATGCAGAAGGTCCCAGGTTCAATCCCCGGCATCTCCAGTTAAAAGGATTAGGCAACAGGTGATGTGAAAGACCTCCACCCAAGACCCTGGAGAGTCACTGCCAGTCTGAGTAGACAAGACAGACCTTGATAGACTTATGGCCTGATTCAGTATAATAAGGCAGCTTCACGTGTCCAAGATGATTAGGGAAGGGGCTGCATGGCAGAGCATCTGCTTGGCATGCAGCAGGTCCCAGGTTCAATCCCCGGCATCTCTGGACCAGGCAGGAGGTGGTGTGAAAGACCTCAGCCTGAGACCCTGGAGAGCTGTAAAGAGGGGCTGTGGCTCAGTGGTAGAGCCTCTGCCTGGTATGCAGAAGGTCCCAGGTTCAATCCCCGGCATCTCTGGACCAGGCAGGAGGCGGTGTGAAAGACCTCTCCCCAAGACCCTGGAGATTGGCTACCAGTCTGAGTAGACAAGGACTGACCTGGGTGGACCAAGAGTCAGGTTCAGCAGCTTCAGTTGTCCAGGTGTTTAATCAAACAGGATATGGTGTTCTGGGAAGGTGCCATAGGGCTCAGCGCCAGAGCGTCTGCCTTGATGGCAGAAGGGGTCCCCGCAGGTTCAATCCCTAGCCATTCCAGTCAAAATCATGGAATCATAAGAACATAAGAGAAGCCAATGTTGAATCAGGCCAATGGCCCATCTAGTCCAACACTCTGTCACACAGCGGCCAAAATATACCAGGTGCCATCAGGAGGTCCAGCAGTGGGGCCAGGACACTAGAAGCCCTCCCACTGCTGCCCCCTCCAGCACCAAGAATAGAGTGCATCACCTGCCCCAGACTGAGAGTTCCCATCTATACCCTGTGGCTAATAGCCACTGATGGACTTCTGCTCCAGATGTTTCTCTAATTCCCTCTTGAAGCCGTCCATGCTTGTAGCTGCCACCACCTCCTGTGGCAGTGAATTCCATGTGTTCATCACTCTTTGGGTGAAGAAGGACTTCCTTTTATCTGTTCTAACCCGACTGCTCAGCAATTTCATGGAGTGCCCACGAGTTCTTGTCTTGTGAGAAAGGGAGAAAAGTACTTCTTTCTCAACCTGCTCAATCCCATTCATCATCTTATAAACCTCAATCGTAGAGTTGGAAGGGACCTCCAAGGTCATCTACTCCAACCCCCTGCACAATGCAGGAAATTCACAGATACCTCGCCCTCCACACTCACAGTGACCCTCCTGCCCTGTGCCCAGAAGATGACCAAAAACCCTCCAGGATCGTGAGGCCAATCTGGCCTGGAGAAAAATGGCTTCCTGACCCCAACGTGGCGATCGGCATTTCCCTGGGCGTGTGAGAAAGAGCCACGAGAACTATGCCCTGAGGCGACCCTTCCCGTGATCTGCCTAATGTGACGGGAAAGACCTCAGCCTGAGATACGGGAGAGATGCCGCCAATCCAAACAAAATACAGGCCTCGATGGACCGAGGGCCTGATTCAGAATGGGGCATGAAAGTGCACCATGCGGACAGGGTTCCTGTCTAGTAAGCTAGCAGGGTAGCCTGTGACACACACGGGGAGGTCGAGAGATTGCGGTTTCCCGGTGGCTCCTGGGAAATTTGAACCAGAGGCCCTCTCAAGCTCCAAAGTGAGGTGCGTTAGCGTCAGAAAGTGTACGGACTCTTAAAACTCTAGTCCCCCATTTGCCAAGCGGTGGGGGCCCAGTTCAGCGCTAGCCACCAAAAACCTGTCTAGAGCACAGTTGCTGCTTCCACAGCTGGTCTGACCCGCCTCCTGGGAGATTATTTCTTCACCCAAAGAGTAATTAACACATGGAACTCACTGCCACAGGAGGTGGTGGCAGCTACAAGCATGGACAGCTTCAAGGGGGGACTGGAGAAACATCTGGAGCAGAGGTCCATCAGTGGCTCTTAGCCACAAGGTATAGATAGGGACTCTCAGTCTAGGGCAAGGGATGCTCTGTGCATTCTTGGTTGGCCACGGGGGTGGGGGTGGGCTTCTGGAGTTCTGGCCCCCGCTGGTGGACCTCCTGATGGCCCCTGGGTTTTGGCCACTGTGTGACACAGAGCGTAGGACTGGATGGGCCGTTGATCTGACCCAACATGGCTTCTCTTATGTTCTTATGAGGAGATTGGATAAACATATGGAGCAGAGGTCCATTAGTGGCTATTAGCCACAAGGCATAGATGGGACACTCTGTCTGGACCAGTGATGCTCTGTATTCTTGGTGCTTGGGGGGGGGTCAATAGTGGGAGGGCTTCTAGTGTCCTGACCCCGCTGGTGGACCTCCTGATGACACCTGGTATTTTTGGCTACCGTGTGACATGGAGTGTTGGACTGGACAGGCCATTGGCCTGATCCAGCATTGGCTTCTCTTATGTTCCTATGTCTGGGGCAGTGATGCTCTTGTGTTCTTGGTGCTTGGGGAACCACAGTGGGAGGGCTTCTGGAGTTCTGGCCCCGCTGGTGGACCTCCTGATGGCACCTGGCATTTTTGGCCGCTGTGTGACATGAAGTGTTGGACTGGACGGGCCGTTGGCCTTATCCAACATGGCTACTCTTATGTTCTTATGTCTGGGGCAGTGATGCTCTCTGTATTCTTGGGGGGGGGTCAACAGTGTCCTGGCCCCTCTGGTGGACCTCCTGATGGCACCTGGTATTTTTGGCCACTGTGTGACATGGAGTGTTGGACTGGACGGGCTATTGGCCTGATCCAGCATTGGCTTCTCTTATGTTCCTATGTCTGGGGCAGTGATGCTCTTGTGCTCTTGGTGCTTGGGGGGCCACAGTGGGAGGGCTTCTGGAGTTCTGGCTCCACTGGTGGATCTCCTGAGGACACCTGGTATTTTTGGCCACTGTGTGACATGGAGTGTTGGGCTGGACGGGCCATTGGCCTGATCCAACATGGCTTCTCTTATGTTCTCTCTTGGCCTGACACATTTACTTCAGTTGTGCCTCTTTCTTAGCTTGCTGAGTTCCAGGAACAAGGTATCGAGGGAAGAAAAATATAAAATGAGTCGAAAGAAAACAAAACCCACACAAGGGCCACGGCGATGTAAACTGTGACTTTTATTGTAAGTTTCTTCCAACTGTACCACAACTGTACCACAGACTTTCTGGGTTAAACGATGCAAAAACCGGTCCTTAACTGTACGGCACCCGCTCGTTCGCTCCCTTCCGCGCAACAAAACACCGTCCTGACGGGAAGGGCCTTTCACGGAAAGGATTCTAAAAATTAGCGTGTGCCGTGGCGACGCTCGGCGGCGGAAGACAGGCGGGCGACGCAACAGGGAGCCCGCGGCGACCCAGACCTGCTCGAGAATCCCAAGAAATAAAAATGGAAAAGAGGGCGAACGCCTCTCCCCCGAAAAAAAAAAAGCTTAGTTATCATACTGCCTTCCTGTACGAGGTCTATGTACAAAGGGCACGCTTCGTTGACGTCCTTGTAACGTCACACACGCACACCTGGCCTCGATTACCTGTCGGTGACCAACGCAGGGCACAGCCGATCGGTCTCCACTGCGGCATGTTACGGAGAGGGTGGCAAATGTCCCTTCCAAGTGGAAAAAACGCCTCATTCACAGACAAATGCACCTCTGGCGTGACAAAGGCTATCAGTGGCGGGCGGCGGATGGAACCCCATTCTTTTTCTGAAAAACCCACACGTCCCCAACGTGGCGCTCGTGGGCGTTTTTGGAAAGTGGGAGGGGCCAAGTGTGCCTTTTGCCCACCAAGGCTTCTGATTGGCCGTTGGGGATTGGAGTGGCTGTGCAGATTTTGAAAAACAACGCTCTGGCGGCGACTGCCACCACCACTGCACACGGATCTTCACCGTGTGACTGGAAGAAAACCGCGGTGGCCATGTTTGCGGCAGCCGTTTTGAAGGAGACGAGACTGGATTCATACCCCGCCCTTCACTTGGGAGTCTCAGAGCGGCTGACTATCTCCTTCCCCTTCCCACGACAGACACTCTTGTGAGGTGGGTGGAGCTGAAAGAGCTCTCTCTGGAACTGCTCTTGAGAGAACAGCTCTGAGGGAACTTGTGACTGACCCAGGGTCAACCAGCAGCTGCGAGTGGAGGAGTGGGGGGTTAAAAACCGGTTCTCCCGGATCAGAGTCCCTGCTCCTAACTACTACACCAAACCGGCTCCCTTTTGTGGCTGGTTTCGCCCCCCCTTGCGGCAGCCATTTTGTGGCGGTACCCACCACACCGTGTGAGAATTTCAGAGGTGCCCGCAGGTTCGGTTGGGGACCCCTCCATTAAAGGATCCCGAATGCCAGGGGGCTGCTAGGGCAGTTCACGGGGTTGCCGCCCAGTTGGGGAAACGTGACACCCTCTTCGATCTTAAAACAAGCCGTCGGGTGCAGTAACGCTCCCCCCTTGGCTTTTCGAGACAGTAATCCCCGGCCCCAGAGTAACACTGATCGACCCATTTCGATATCGAAAGGGGTGTGTGTGGGTGGGGGAACGAAGCACGGATAAGCTCAGGCCTCTTTATAAAAATACCCTTAACGCTTTCAGCTTTATAAAATAATATATATATTCTAAGAAAGTCTCCAGTTAGAAAAGCCGGCCTATCAAAATATGGCGACGTTATGGCTGTAGATACAAAAAAAACCCCCCTCAAAAATATTTTTTTTTCCTGTTTTTCTCTTTTTTTAAAGGCATTGTGCTGTGAATCGTGGTTAGTTCCTGGTTTTTTTTCTGTAAATGCTTCCCCGGACCGCAGAACGGTTGTCATAGCGCCGTGGCGGTTCCTTCGGGGAGACGATCCCGACCCCTTTGCGAAACCGAACGAGGCTGGGCCGTCCTCCGAGTGGGAAACTCTGGAACGGCCCCCCTGAAAACGGTGCGACCGTCGTGGGGGAAAGGATGCGTCCGCCGACGGGCGGCTTCCTGCGCCATCTCGCGCTTGGCGTGGGAAGGCAGACGTCGGGGACGCCGGCTGATGGGTAAGACGGGAGGGGGCTGCTCTGAGCAAATTCTACGGTAGCGTAACGGTTGTGCTCTCATATTCACAAAGCAGGTGGCCGCAGCCGGCCACCACCTTCTGCAGTACCTGGATCGGGCCCAGTCGAGAGGGGCGCGCTAGCAAAGCGGGGACACTTCCCCCGGCTCCCCGGCAGGGATTTGCGCTAGCGGGAATCGTGCCGATAGCAGCTTGAGTTTTAACAAAATGCCATGCAAATGCCAAAGTCCCACCCGGGGGAGGTTGTTGTTGCTGTTTTCTTTTTCTGCTTCTCCAGCGCGCCCTGGTAAAATCAGACTCGATCCTTTCATCTACAGGGGGCTATAAATAAAAACCTTTTGCGATACAAGTGGGTCAAGCAGCAGACTCCTGCTTGCATGCACACATTTCCGACGGGGCTGGTTAAAACGTTTCTGCGTGCGTCCCGGTTTAAAGAAGATATCACGAGCAGAAATGCCCTAAAGCCCAGCTTGCGGGGCGGGGCATGTTTGGGGGGAGTCGGGGTCCACAGCCCTTTGGCCGCCCCCTGACCCCTGAGGCACAAAGCTTTGAACTAGCATGCTGCTTGTCCCAGAAAGGAAGCTGGAAACATTCTGGCCATACCGTTCCTGGCAACCCCCCTCTTAAAGCTATCCTAGTAAAGGTGAAGGTTTCCCTTGCTCGAGAGCCGGTCAAATCCGACTCTAGGGATGCGGTGCTCATCTCCGTTTCCAAGCCGAAGAGCCAGCGCTGTCCGAAGACGTTTCCGTGGTCACGTGGCCGGCGTGACTAGACGCCGAGGCGCACGGAACGGAAAGCTAGCCTACCAGGAGGCAAATAACCCGCTTCTTTTCTCCGCTAAGCGGGACCCTAAATGTCCCTTGAGGCCCTGGTGTGCTTGACGTCTCCCCACAGCTCAGGAACCACGTCCCGTGGACGAATGCGGTGAGACCACTGCTCCCTTCCTACGGCAGGCTGCACCGGGAAGGGGGGCTCGTACCGATTCCTACTCTCCTTCTCTGCAACTTGAAGATTTCCCGGACGGGGAAGGGGGGGCAGCATGCGCTGGGAACTATGGCTAAGTCACGGACTCTCCAAAAAGCCCCCCAACAGGGAAGCCCCCTTAAAGCCGCCCAAGGTTGGTAGCCAAAGGGAACCGGAAAACGGGACTGCGGTTTGGAAAAACCGTACTGCTTTCCCGTTTTCCACTGGCTTCCAAGGGGATTTCGGGCAAGTGAGAGATTTCTCAGGATACGAGGAAGCTCTGGTTTAGGAAGAAAGAAAACACAACACACGATTGAAAGGCAGACGGGCAACTTTCAAGTCAAGAGTGCGTCCCGTCCCCATCCCCCCCCCCGCCCCCCGGTTCTCAATGGCAAAAAAAGAGACTCCCTTTCACCTTGCGTAAAGTTAGTGCTTATAGGATTGTCTATATATGTATCATGAAAGAAAGAAGGCAAAATTAGCTCTTTTTTTAAAAAAGGCATTAACGACAGAAAAGGCAAAAAATTAAACAGAAATAGGGGCGGGCCTACACGTTCCAACCATACATAAAACATATACTTCTCTCTATAGACTTATATATGTATTTCTTTTCTTTATATATAATCTCTCTGTCTCTCACTCTCTGTAACTTAAGGTACTTTGGTCAGCAAATCTTATTGCTACATAAAGGTTGTTTGTTCTTCGGTTTCTTTTTCTAAGAAGCTTCCAGAAGCTCCCCAAATCCCCCCTTTCTATTTTTCTGAAAAACCCATTTTCCTGTAAACTTTACACAAAACAATCCGACGAAGAAGGATCGACTCGGGTCGCGGCCCACATCCGGTTTGGGTTTTTTTGGCAGAACGGGCAATCCGAGACAAACTGTTCATAGTGCAACCTTCGGTTATCACCAACCACCGTCGAGCGTCCTTTCGTTCGCTTCTTGCCCACTCCGTTGCCCTGACGTCCTCCCTTTGGGATATGCGGCGTTTCTTTGGCTTGACACAACACAGAAGAGGGACCCCCCACTCCCCAAAATAACCAGGACATTGTTACTTTCACTGTCCCCACCATGATGGCCGAAATCAAAGCACGAAAAACGAACAAAACTAAAACCCTCGCGGGGCGGCGACGCAAGTCGCGAGAACTTCCGAAGTGCTGAAAGACGTCGAGGGCGTCCACGAGGCGGAAAGAGAAAACTGAAAACGTTAACCCCACGTTGTACCCCTTTTTGGTCAAAAAACCCGAGGGGAACCGTGAACCGTTCTGAGGGAGCTGAATTCTGAGGAAGAGACCCTTCCTTCTAGATCCAACCAATTTAAACCCGGGCCGAATTCTGCCACACGGCGCGAAGAATGCCTCCGTCCCTGCGAAGGGGGTCCGTAACAGTGCGGCGAGGGACAAGGCCTTGTCGTTTAAGTATCCGAGAGAAAAGACACGGGAGGGGAGAAATCCCTCTATGGCACCAAAAAAAGAGAAGAAAGAAAAAGAGCATGAGGAAACCACAGCGGGGCCTCAGGCTGTCTTCTCAGAGCAACCATCTCTGAGGCGGCTCTCGAGAAGGGGGCGGCATCAGACGACAAACTCCGGCACTTCTTCGTGGGCGAGATCCAGGGAGAAGTATTTGCTGGTTCTCTTGACGGGGAAGGCGTCCTGGATGTTGACGCACTGCCGGGCCAGGCAGCCGTTGCAATAGAGGCCTTCCTCCGCCAGTCCGTGGCCGCAGCCGAACGTGTAGCTCTGGGCCGTCTCCTGGCAGAGGGTGGCCAGGCGCAGGAAGTCCTTTTGGTACAGCCGGATGTCGTCCAGGCTCAAGCTGTGCCGGTCGGTGGAGGTCTTTGGCTTCCGGCAGACCGTCTGCGGGGAAGAGAAGCAGGGGGGTCAGCAAATAACTTCAGAGTTACGATTGAAGCGATAAGCTGGGTAGCGGTGTGTGTGAACAAGATCTTGGGGTACGGGGGGACTGTTGGCTAAATGTGAGCGGTGTGTGTGAACAAGATCTTGGGGTACGGGGGGACTGTTGGCTAAATGTGAGCCGTCAGTGTGATGCCGCGGCAAAAAAGGCTAATGCGATTCTGGGGATGTGTTAACAGAGGCATTGAGATTCTGGGGTGTATTAACAGAGGCATAACATTCAAATTGCAAGATCTTGTGGTACTGCTCTGCAGTACAATACACTGGTCGGGCTGCGGCTGGAGTATTGTGTGCAGTTCTGGAGGCCTCACTTCCAAAAGGATGCAGACAGAATGCAGCGGGTGCAAAGGAGGGCGACGGGGATGATCAGGGGCCCAGAGACCAAGCCCTACGAGGAAAGGCCGAGGGACTTGAGGATGTTCAGTCTGAAGAAGAGGAGGTCGAGGGGGGACGTGATGGGTCTCTCAAAGTATTTGAACGGCTGTCGCTTAGAGGAGGGCAGGGAGATGTTCCTGTCGGCAGCAGAGGAGAGGACTCGGAAGAATGGGTTTAAATTATGGGCGGGAAGGTACAATCCGGATACTAGGAAAAAAACTTTTAACAGTAAAGAGTAATTCAGCAGTGGGTTAGAAATTGTCATTTGGATCATGGTCCAAGACGCTTTAGATTCACGTAACGCAACTCAGGGAGGTATGGTGGCACGATAGAGCCCGACCTCGTCAGATCTCGGCTGTTAAGCAGGGCTGGTACTTGGAAGGGAGACCACCAAGGAAGGCTCTGCAGAGGAAGGCGATGGCCAGACCACCTCCGCTTCTCACTTGCCTTGGAAGCCCCTTGCTGGGGTTGCCTTAAGTTATAAGCTAAGCAGGGTCAGTACTTGGAAGGGAGACCACCAAGGAAGGCTCTGCAGAGGAAGGCGATGGCCAGACCACCTCCGCTTCTCACTTGCCTTGGAAGCCCCTTGCTGGGGTTGCCTTAAGTTATAAGCTAAGCAGGGTCAGTACTTGGAAGGGAGACCACCAAGGAAGGCTCTGCAGAGGAAGGCGATGGCCAGACCACCTCCGCTTCTCACTTGCCTTGGAAGCCCCTTGCTGGGGTTGCCTTAAGTTATAAGCTAAGCAGGGTCAGTACTTGGAAGGGAGACCACCAAGGAGGGCTCTGCAGAGGAAGGCAAGGGCCAACCACCTCCGCTTCTCACTTGCCTTGGAAGCCCCTTGCTGGGGTTGCCTTAAGTTATAAGCTAAGCAGGGTCAGTACTTGGAAGGGAGACCACCAAGGAAGGCTCTGCAGAGGAAGGCGATGGCCAGACCACCTCCGCTTCTCACTTGCCTTGGAAGCCCCTTGCTGGGGTTGCCTTAAGTTATAAGCTAAGCAGGGTCGGTACTTGGAAGGGAGACCACCAAGGAAGGCTCTGCAGAGGAAGGCGATGGCCAACCACCTCCGCTTCTCACTTGCCCTGGAAGCCCCTTGCGGAGGTCACCATAAGTCTTGGACGGGAGACCACCAAGGAAGGCTCTGCAGAGGAAGGCGATGGCCAACCACCTCCACTTCTCACTTGCCCTGGAAGCCCCTTGCTGAGGTCACCATAAGTCTTGGACGGGAGACCACCAAGGAAGGCTCTGCAGAGGAAGGCGATGGCCAAACCACCTCCGCTTCTCACTTGCCCTGGAAGCCCCTTGCTGAGGTCACCATAAGTCTTGGACGGGAGACCACCAAGGAAGGCTCTGCAGAGGAAGGCGATGGCCAACCACCTCCGCTTCTCACTTGCCATGGAAGCCCCTTGCGGAGGTCACCATAAGTCTTGGACGGGAGACCACCAAGGAAGGCTCTGCAGAGGAAGGCGATGGCCAACCACCTCCGCTTCTCACTTGCCTTGGAAGCCCCTTGCTGGGGTCGCCGTAAGTTGGAAGCTAAGCAGGGTTGATACTTGGTTGCCGTAATTTGGAAGCTAATCAAACGATCAATCACCATGTATAATTAAACAATTTTTGTTTGCTCTTTTATACATGCGATGTATGAATTTCAGTTATCAGCATGATTGCCCCTCTGTATCATTAGAGAATTCTTTATGTTTTTGGGGGTGTATTAAGTATGGTACTCCTTTGCAGCTTGCAGTACTTCATGCCTGTGAAGAAACAATAACAGAAGGACAAACCTGATGAAGGACACGCAAACGGATATTGTCCTAGAACCCCGTCGTTTGTCTGGATTGTTTCTGAAATTAGGGGCTGTATTCAGGGCTTCTTTTTGTAGAAAAAGCCCAGCAGGAACTCATTAGCATAGTAGGTCGCATCCATCAGCAGAAACTTATTAGCATATTAGGCCACACCCTGACAATACAGCTCATTAGCATATTACGCCACACCCCCATGTTAACAGCAGTGTGGTCATCCAGCCACACCCACCTTTTGCTTCTTATTCTGTTGACCTTCTTTGTTGTCAAAACCCAGGGCTTTTTTTGGAGCAGGAACTCCATTGCATGTTAGGCCATGCAGCCCTAATGTAGCCAATCCTAATGAGTTTCCGCTGCTGGGTGTGGCCTGTTATGCTAATGAGTTCCTGCTGGGCGTGGCCAACTCGGGAGCCAGCCGGAACGCCGTTCCTGCGCGTTCCTGCCCCAAAATAGCCCTGGCTGTATTATTTTTTAATGTACTGCGAAGTTGTAGACTTTACTTTGTAGGATTATTGTTGCAATCATGCTGATAACTGAAATTCATACATAGCATGTATAAAACAACAAACAGAAATTGTTTAATTATACATGGTGATTGATTGTTTGATTGGCTAATTCGACACCGTGGTCTTGTTTGTTGTGGTAAACTGGAAGCTAAGCAGAGTCAGTACTCGGAAGGAAGACCGTCAAGAAAGGCTCTCCTGAGGAAGGCCATGGCAAACCACTCACTTCTGCTTCTCACTTTGCTTTGCTGGGGTTGCCGTAAATTGGAAGCTAAGCTGGGTCGGTACTTGGAAGGGAGACCACCAGGAAGGCTCTGCAGAGGAAGGCGATGGCAGACCGCCTCTGCTTCTTGCAAGCTCCTGGCTGGGGTCGTAGTAAGTCGGTTGGGGCTAGACGGAATTTACGTACGTCATGCGATTAAATCTGTCCCCCCCACCCCACAAACCTGCGGCAACGAATCGATGCTTTGGCCACGAAGTTTCACGACCGTCTCCGAGGAGCTCGAAGTAGACGAGCTGACTTCTTTGACGACCAATCCTGAATCGGACGACGGGGAAGGAAAACGGAGAGAATTGAAAACAAATCAGCCAGTATCACCATGCCCCTGTATAAATCATTGGTGCGACCTCATTTGGAATACTGTGAACAGTTCTGGTCGCCACATCTCAAAAAGGGCATTATAGCATTAGAAAAAGTGCAGAGAAGGGCAACTAGAATGATCAAAGGGTTGGAACACTTTCCCTATGAAGAAAGGTTAAAACACTTGGGGCTCTTCAGCCTGGAGAAACGACAGCTGAGGGGTGACATGATCGAGGTTTATAAGATTATGCATGGGACTGAGCAGGTTGAGAAAGAAGTCCTTTTCTCCCTTTCTCACAAGACAAGAACTCATGGGCACTCCATGAAATTGCTGAGCAGTCGGGTTAGAACAGATAAAAGGAAGTCCTTCTTCACCCAAAGAGTGATTAACATATGGAATTCCCTGCCACAGGAGGTGGTGGCAGCTACAAGCATGGACAGTTTCAAGAGGGAATTAGAGAAACATATGGAGCAGAAGTCCATCAGTGGCTCTTAGCCACAGGGTATAGATGGGAACTCTCAGTCTGGGGCAGGTGATGCACTCTATTCTTGGTGCTGGAGGGGGCAGCAGTGGGAGGGCTTCTGGTGCCCTGGCCCCACTGCTGGACCTCCTGATGGCACCTGGTATATTTTGGCCCCTGTGTGACAGAGGGTTGGACTAGATGGGCCACTGGCCTGATTCAACTTTGGCTTCTCTTATGTTCTTATGCTAGGCATGAATGCTTCATTTATGACCGGTAGCAACAGCACATTGATTAATTTATTTGTTCGATTTCTAGACTGCACCTTCTCCTCAACAGGACTCGGGGCAGTCCGCAACGCAGCATTAAAACGTGAATAGGTAATAGAACCTGTAAACCCACGTGAACGCAATGAAAACAGGTTCCAATAAGAATGCAACAGGTCATTTATCTCTGGAACCAATCTGGATGGCAAGGCCGGTTTTCTTGGTTAATTTAATTCTGCACAGAACGAGGCAGTCTTGTATGCCCTAGGGAATCCTAATAGATCCCGCAGGGCACGAACCTTCTTGGGGAGCTGGTTCCAGAGGGCAGGGGACACCACCAAGGAGGCCACTGCCCTGGTGGAGGATAGACGGTCTATTCGTGGACTAGACACCAGGGGAAGAAGAAGAAGAAGAAGAAGAAGAAGAAGAAGAAGAAGAAGAAGAGGAGGAGATTGGACTTATACCCCGCCCTTCACTTGGAGTCTCAGAGCAGCTTACAAACTCCCTTCCCTTCCCCTCCCCACAACAGACACCCTGTGGGGTAGGCGGGGCTGAGAGAGCTCTGACAGAAACTGCTCTTTTTCAAGAACAGCTGTGCCAGAGCTTGTGACTGACCCAAGGTCACATCAGCAGCTGCAAATGGAGGAGTGGAGAATCAAACCTGGTTCTCCCCGATTAGAATCCATGCACTTAACCACTACACCAAACTCGCTCTGTGATGAGGACCAAAAGGGGTGAGGGAGGTTTCTACTGGGAGAAGCAGTCCTGGTACATTGTGTGGGACACATCAATTTTGCACCTCCCCAGGGCATGGGGTGGAGAGAGTTTAGTTGACCCAGAGAAATTTTTTCTCTCTCTCCCAAAAGACTAGAACTGGAGGGCATCCAATGAAGCTGATGGGCAGTAGGTTCAGGACAAATGAAAGGAAATACCACTTTACACAGAGGATGATTAAAATGTGGAATCTGCTGCCAGAGGATATTGTGACGGCCACAGGAATAAACCGTTTTAAAAGGGGATCAGACAGATTCATGGATGCGAGGTCTACCTGTGGCTACTAGCCATAGTGACGAAAGGGAACCTCCATGTTCAGCCTCTGACTCCAAGAGTCAGGAGGCAACATCAGGGGAAGGCCTCAGCCTCTGTGCCCTGTTGTTGGCCCTCCAGAGGAACTGGTTCGCTGCTGAGTGAGACAGGATGCTGGACTGGATGGACCTTCACTGGTCTGACCCAGCAGGGCTCTTCTCATGTTCTCATGAAGGCCTTGGCCTCTGTGCCCTGCTGTTGGCCCTCTAGAGGAACTGATGGACCACTGGTCTGATCCAGCAGGGCTCTTCTGATGTTCTTATGAAGTCCTCGGCCTCTGTGCCCTGTTGTTGGCCCTCCAGAGGAACTGGCTGGCCACTCTGTGAGGCAGGAGGCTGGACTGGATGGCATTACCTGAGTGCCCGTTAAACTTTCTCGCCATCAGCATGTCCTCTGTGATATAAATGCAGACGTCGGGGCTGATGTCGTCCAGAGACGTTTCGCTCGTCGGGTCGAGGTCTCGCGGGTCATCGACCAACATTTCTATTTCTGGAAGAGAGACGGGAAGTGCTGTTACTTGTCGCGAAAAACAGAACATTTCGGAGCTAAGACAAAGGCTGATCTCCCACTACAGCTGCCTCGGTGTTGCGCCCCTGTTTGCCCTGACAGTATTGGTCAATTTCACACCCAAAGCCGCAGGGCTGCATTCTGACCCGCGGCTTCGCCCGATTTCCCCGCAATTTCGTGATCCTGTTTTTTGAGGATCACGAAACTGTGGGGGAAATCGGGCGAAGCCGCGTGTCAAATGCAGCCCTGCGGCTTCGGGTGTGAAATTGACCAATAGTATCAGGGCAAATGGCAGCGCAACACCGAGAAAGCTATAGTGGGAAATCAGCCAATGATGTGTGAGTCGGAGGCTAAAAAACTGTGAGCTAGCTCAGCTTAGAGGGAACACAGCTGGGACCCAATGCTCCCTCTAAGCCGTGGAGTCTTGTGAGCAAAAATCCTACTTTGTGAGCTACGGGCATTCAAGTTGTGAGCAAGTGATTTGGCTCCTGCATAAATTAGTTTGCTCTGGAGCCCTCCTTCCTGAGAGGAGACGAAAATATGTGAACCAGTTTGGCGTAGTGGTTAAGTGCGCGGACTCTAATCTGGGAGAACCGGGTTCGATTCCCCACTCCTCCACTCGCAGCTGCTGGATGACCTTGGGAAAGCCATAGCTCTGGCATAGCTGTCCTTGAAAAAGAGCAGTTTCTGTCAGAGCTCTCTCAGCCCCGCCTCCCTCACAGGGTGTCTGTTGTGGGGAGGGGAAGGGAAAGGAGTTTGTCAGCCACTCTGAGACTCCCTTGGGTAGTGAAGGGCGGGGTATAAGTCCAATCTCTTCTTCTTCTTCTTCTTCTTCTTCAGTGGTTAAGTGTGCAGACTCTAATCTGGGACAACCGGGTTTGATTCCCCACTCCTCCACTCCCAGCTGCTGGATGACCTTGGGAAAGCCATAGCTCTGGCATAGCTGTCCTTGAAAAAGAGCAGTTTCTGTCAGAGCTCTCTCAGCCCCACCTCCCTCACAGGGTGTCTGTTGTGGGGAGGGGGAGGGAGTTTGCAAGCCGTTCTGAAACTCCCTTGGATAGTGAAGGGCGGGGCATAAATCCAATCTCTTCTTCTTCTAAAAAACGGTGAGCTGGCTTACACAGACTCAGCTTAGGGGGAGCACTTGCCATGGTGCCCACGGGCACCAGCTTGGGGACCCCCGTCCTGCCCTGCTGAACGGGATCCTGACGCAAACCCCAACCGCGTCTTCCGGCCTTACCGTCGTCTTGGGAGTCCTCCTCCAGCCGCTCCTTCTCCCCGCTCTCCACGCCGGAGGTGTGGGAGCTGCCGTGGCTGGTCATGGAGCTGCAGGCTCTCAGCTTACGGTGGATGGCGGCGGGCAGGAAGTCGTCCTCCGGCCCCCGGTCCCGGGGCTTGGGGTCGGCCTCGATCCCGGAGGTGTGGGAGCTGCTGTGGCTGGCGGTGGAGTGGCGGGAGAGGCGCTTGTGCTTCACACTGCCCGAGCTGCTCCCGCTGGCCCGCGACCGCTTCTCCAGCTGGTCCATGTCGAGGTCCAGGGCGTCGCTGATGTAAGACTCCCGGTACTGCTTCTTCTCTGTAAGGGGGGAAAAGAAGAAGAGAAGGAGACACTTTACTACCCAAAGGAGCTGCGGTGGCTCAAGTGGTTAAGACGCTGAACTGCAGGCTGTGGAAGGTCAGTAGTTCGGCAGTTCGAGACCCGGGTGTGCCGCATGACGGAGAGAGCTCCCGTCTCTCGTTCCAGCTCCTGCCAACCTAGCAGTTCGAAAGCAAGAAATTGCAAGTAGATAAAATAGGTACCGCTTTGGTGGGAAGGTAACAGCGTTCCCTGCGCCTTGGTGTTTAGTCATGCCGGCCACATGACCACGGAAACGTCTTCGGACAGCGCTGGCTCTTCGGCTTTGAAACGGAGATGAGCACCGCAACCCTAGAGTCGGACTCGACTGGCTTTCGAGCAAGGGAACCTTTACCTTTACTACCCAAAGGAGTCTCGGAACCGCTTACAACCTCCTTTCCCTTCTCCTCCCCACGACAGACAACCGCTATGATTCTTCGGCACACCAGAGGGTGCCCGGATGCCTG
The DNA here is from genome assembly GCA_029375565.1 of Gekko gecko. Lineage (NCBI taxonomy): Eukaryota > Metazoa > Chordata > Lepidosauria > Squamata > Gekkonidae > Gekko > Gekko gecko. Next base: position 240,626,580 of record JAPDNY010000003.1, on the reverse strand, counting down.
GATCCCAGCTCTGTTGCCTGCGGAGTTTGACCTGCACAGGGGCTGTACGTAGCTGTGGCATCTTGCGAGCAAAAATCCTACTTGGCGAGCTACCGGCGTTAAAGTGGTGAGCAGGCGATTTGGCTGCTGCATGAATTAGTTTGCTCTGGAGCCCTCCTTCCTGAGCCGAGACAAGAACGTCTGAGCTAAAAAAACGTGAGCTGGCTCACACTAACTCAGCTGAGAGGGAACACTGGTTATTAGGTGTAAGGGCACAGGAGAAACCCTTATAAACCATATACTCTGCATGCAGGCTCTATAGCCCCCTTTCTTAAAGGCACGGCCACACAAGAATTTATCCTGCAAATGCTTTTTTTCCAATTGTTTTTAAACATTTATTAAAAGGTGTGTGGTCCTTTCAGCAGAGTGGGTGCTATAGTGGGGTTGTTTTCCCGGCCCCCCCGTAGGGGATTCTTTATTGCATTTTCTAAAAACTACAAACGAAAGAAAGGGAGGGGTAACTACATACCACGGGAGAAAGTAAAAGAAAACCCACTAAAATCCCAAGAGACCGTGGTCATACAAACTGCTTCCCTATAGAAGAATGGCTTTTGCTTCTGAATTAAGGCTTACACATACGAAACATTGCATGCGGTCATCTATTAGTCTCTTTAAAATCCGTGACTTGAAAACCTCCCCCCTTCTGACCTTAGTAAAGAATAAAGTAAGCAAAACAAGAGTCATTACACTGCTTTCAAGAGATTCAGAGCATAACAACTAGCCATCTGTTCATAATGGGGTGCTATAGTTGGCTAATTCCCACACTGAGCAAGAGGGGTTGGAGTAGGTGACCTCTAGTACCCCTTCTCACTCTGTGTCATGAAAACTGGTCTCCTTTAAGAGAGTTTTTCTGCCTAAGTGTTAGCTTTTCTTGGCTATAGAAGTCATCACCCCCCACCCCCACCTGCTGGCTTGTTATCAGAATGGTTGCTTGGGCTGGGCAGAAGTAATTAACTTGCAGCGGCTGAGAACTGTCATCTCAAGTGGTTGACAGCTTGCAATTTAGAGGTCAATCCTGATCATGGCTTTCTGTTGGCTCAATGGCTTTCCTCTACTGCACTGAGAACTTTGGCCCCACCAGCAAAAAAAACCTGCCCCACAAGCCACAAAATCCGGGCTATGGGCCTGAGCTTTATCTGGAGGTTCTGACGAACACGCAGTGGAAAGCTCGATGCCACAATCCCACTTCCCTGGATGGGCATCCGCTCCACCAATCAGAATGATTGATTTACTTAAACTATTTACACACCCATCTTTCTCCTGGGCAAATGAAAACAGTGACAGACACACAACCCGTGTAACCTGAAAGTGTTTGGGGTCTCTTTTCCCCCAGCCCCTCCCCTTTGGGGCCGCCATAAATGATTTTCTCTCCCTTTCTCTCTCTGCCGCATGCGCGGCCAGCCAGACTAACCTTGGGTTCCCCTCATGGGGCTGGGGGATCCCTTGCCCCCAGGCCCCCTTGCCGACCAGTGCTCAGGTCCCCTTGCCCACCAGTGCAGAAAGAGTAAAAAATGCAGCCTTCTGTGCTTACTGGAAGCGGTGATGGGTAGTTCTAAGAATCTCAAGAAACTCTTTATGCTCTTACCATAGTTCCCAGCAATTCCTAGAGCTACCCGTCGCCACTTCCGGGGTCGCTCTAGGAATCACCGGCAGCTCTATGATTTTACCATCACATTTCTGACGATTCCTAGAGCTACCTTTTGCCACTTCCTGGAAGAACATATTGACTGCTTTTTAAAAGAACTGTCTTGCGACACTGCCCCCCCCCTAATATTTTTGTGAACCAGTAGCTTATTTGTGAAGAGTGACTTGGAAGATGCTGGAAGCGAGCTCCCGGAAAAGGAGGAGCCAGGAAGATGACGCTACCTTCGTTTTCCTCCAGCTTCCGGATCTGCCGCAGGACGGGCTGCAGGTTCATGTAGAGGCGGTGGCTGTTGCTCAGGAGCTGCAGGAGGTGCCGGGAGCGCATTGGGCAGCCCGTGTAATAGGTGAGCTTGCGGGCCGAGGGCAAGCCGTCCGGGAGGATCTCGAACCTCTTCCCCTACGAGGGAGAGCAAGATGCAATTAACTTGCGGAACTCACCGCCGCGAGACGCAGCGCTGGTTTTGGCAGCTGTAAAAGGATCAAGATGGATTTGGGGAAGACCGGTCTGTGAACCGCTGTTAGCCACCAGTACTAAGTAGTGCCTCCATGTTCAGAGGCAGTCTATAAGTGCTGGGGGCAAGCACAGGAGGAGGCTCTGCTCTCCGTCCTCCCCTCACCTCAGACACCCTATGAGGTCGGTGGGGCTGAGAGAGCTCTTTCCAGAACTGTCCTTGAGAGAACAGCTTTGAGAGAACTTGTGAGTGACCCAAGGTCACACCAGCAGCTGCATGTGGAGGAGTGGAGAATCAAACCCGGTTCTCCCAGATTAGAGTCTGCCCCTCCTAACCACTTCTTAGAGCAAAGGTAAGACAAAAACATGCTCAGGATAAGGAATGACGCTGCATGCAGAGGAAGAGGAGCGGTTCCCTACAGAGGCGGGGCGTCTTTTCGCCTCCGAAACCGGTCTCCGGAGTCCTTTAAAAACAGGGTACTGGGAGGCGGCGGTGTCCAATTTCCAGCAGAGAAGCAGCAGATGGGAAGCAGCGAGGCACGTAACCCTTTCCTCACCCAGGACTGATCCCTTCCCGGTCTCCTCCCTCCAGCTCCCCCTAACCCCGCCAGATGCCAGACCTGCGTTTGCACACTTAGATAGTACAATTTTATCCCCCTCTTCCTCAGAGGAACTCAAGGAAAAGTACACCATTTTCCTGCTCTGGTTTACTCTCACAAAAACTCTTCGAGGAACATCAGGACGAGTGCGCACAACTGGCCGGAAGTCATCCAGCAAGCAGGAACGTGGGGGTATCTGCACCCGGATCGCCCAGACCCTAGTCCGACACCCTAGCCACGACGCCATATTGGCTCAGTATTATATTAACATTATATTAATTATATTAACATTAATTCAGGGGCAAGACCTGCAGTTTCTTGGGAGGAGAGGCTGCATTGGGCCTGCTCTGTACTCACCACGAAGACGAGCTTCCCGACATTCGTCCAGGGGAAGTCGAAAAGCAGTTGCTTTTCGGTGTTGACGTTCTGAGAGAGGGGGAGAAAGAAAGAAAAGTGGATTGAGTGTAGGCTGAGGGAACGGTCACGGCGGTTTCTTTCGTCTGAAAGCCCCGCAAGATCCGCCAAACAGAACGCTCTCGCGCCACAGAATTAGTCGAAGGATTCTGGCCTGCGGGCTGAATGACCACCTCCCACCTCCAGGGGGCACTAGTGTAGCCTGTATATAGCAGAAATCAGTTGGGCACAGCACTGATTGGCTAGTGCCCGTGTCGTCGTAGGGTTGGATCCCACGCCAAATCTCCACTGACGGATTATCCAGTGTCAGAGTGGAACCTCCCCGCCTCCTCCCACTGCAGCCTGGAATGTCTCCCCAACCGCACATGTATACATCTGTGTGCGCACCAAGTTTTGATCAAGGCCAGAGAAGGAAGGGTTATACTTTCACATTCTGTTTTTTTAAAGCACAAAATTACATATTTACCTTACAGGGGAAAACAACAGGGTTTTTTGGGGGGGAGAGGGGGCAGGCTAACTGAAATGAAGAAATAGCTACTTTCCCCCTGGGGAAAAAAAAATCCCATTTACAGATCTCCCGCCATCTATGCAGTCTGGCCCCAAGGTGGACCCCGTATGTAAACTTTTAAGACGTACCTGAAATATCTGTATGCCCCGGGTCGTGAGCCCCAGGGTCAGAGAGGCCTCGATTTCTTTTTTGTCCTGTAAAAAAAGGGGTAAATATCGTGAACTTGCGGTCCTTAGGAACAGGGGCCGTTGTCCCAAGCGATTTTAACAGCCGTCAACATTAGATGACTGAGGTCTGGAACATTCGCACAGGAAGGGAATTGAAAACAAATCAGCCAGTATCATCATGACCCTGTATAAATCATTGGTGTGACCTCATTTGGAATACTGTGTACAGTTCTGGTCACCACATCTCAAAAAGGATATTATAGCATTGGAAAAAGTGCAGAGAAGGGCAACTAGAATGATAAAAGGGTTGGAACACCTTCCCTATGAAGAAAGGTTAAGACGCTTGGGGCTCTTTAGCTTGGAGAAACGACGGCTGAGGGGTGACATGATTGAGGTTTATAAGATTATGAATGGGATTGAGCAGGTTGAGAAAGAAGTCCTTTTCTCCCTTTCTCACAATACAAGAACTCGTGGGCACTCCATGAAATTGCTGAACGGTCGGGTTAGAACAGATAAAAGGAAATACTTCTTCACCCAAAGAGTGATTAACATATGGAATTCACTGCCTCAGGAGGTGGTGGCAGCTACAAGCATGGACAGTTTCAAGAGGGAATTAGATAAACATCTGGAGCAGAAGTCCATCAGTGGTTATTAGCCACAGGGCATAGATGGGAACTCTCAGTCTGGGGCAGGTGATGCACTCTATTCTGGGTGCTGGAGGGGGCAGCAGTGGGAGGGGGCTTCTAGTGCCCTGGCCCCACTGCTGGACCTCCTGATGGCACGTGGTATATTTTGGCCACCGTGTGACCCAGAGTGTTGGACTGGCTGGGCCATTGGCCTGATTCAACATGGGCTTCTCTTATGTTCTTATGTTCTTAAAAGCACCGATAGAGGTATCTGCTTCCTCCTTGCATGGGATCAAGGCTGCACGAATAGGAAAGGAACACTGCCAGCAGTTAGCCCTACAGCCACGCTGGGTCCGAGCACGTGGGACTGCGATCGGGTGACTGGCGGTCACAAGTGTAACGCTACCGGAGGGGGAATGACGTGGAACACAGGAAAGGTTCTCCCCAGAGATCAAAAGTTATTCGATACAGGAACGGTCGGGCTGGAGTGATATTTTAGCAGTCTTTTTAAGCTTGCAGGCATCTTTGGAATTCTGACACAGCGTGGTGGGCGCGGCCGCAGAATGGCTGCCGCGGGAAACAGAGCCAGCCACGAAAAGGCTGCCGCGGCTTCCCTTCGCCCACGCCAGAAAGATGGCTGTACGGTGGGGGCAGCCGCCGCTAAAACAACGCTGTAAAAAAATCTGCATGGCCAACCCAGTCTCTGATGGCCAATCAGTGGACTCGCTGGGCAAAATCTCAGTTTGGCCCCTCCCACATTCTAAAAACGCCACGCGGGATTTGGCGGGCACTGTGGTGCCCAGGGGCACCGGGTTGGGGACCCCCGTTTTAAATAGTTAATGCAAGAGCCAGTTTGGTGTAGTGGTTAAGTGTGCGGACTCTAATCTGGGAGAACCGGGTTTGATTCCCCGCTCCTCCACTTGCACCTGCTGGTGTGACCTTGGGTCAGTCACAAGCTCTGGCACAGCTGTTCTCTCAAGGACAGTTTCTGTCAGAAGTTCTCTCAGCCCCACTGACCTCGCAGGGCGTCTGTTGTGGGGAGGGGAAGGGAAAGGAGTTTGTAAGCCGCTCTGAGACGCCTTTGGGCAGTGAAGGGTGGGGTATAAATCCAAACTCTTCTTCTTCTCGTCTTCTGGTTCGTGCGGCCTGAATCAGTCAACAGTGTGCTCAATATTTAACTGGGGGGGCGGAGGGAAACTGCTGCGAGCTCCCAGCATGGGACACCCAGCACACGTCTGGTTAAACCCTGAGCCCGTCCACGTTTGCTGGGTCCTAAGACTGGCAGACTCAGATTGCACTCCTACAAAAGCTTTCCGGGGAGGGAGCCCCATTGAATCAAACTGCACTTCCTTCTAAGCAGAAACAAAGAATCATAGAGTTGGAAGGGACCTCCAGGGTCATCTAGTCCAACCCCCTACACGATGCAGGAAATTAAAAAAATACCTTCCTCCATGCACACACCCCCAGTGACCCCTGCTCCATGCCCAGATGACAAAAAAACCTCCAGGCCAAATTGGCCTGGAGAAAAACTGCTTCCTCGCCCCAAAGTGGCGATCGGCATTTCCCTGGGCGTGTAAGAAAGGGCCCCCGAGAACTAAGCAGGCCTACGGCACCCTCTCCAATTGCAAGTGGCTCAGCCCAGTCCCGGACACCCTCAGGGCTGAGCTGCACTGCGCCAACCCCCCGAAGGAGCCCTCCCTCTGCCTCGGTTCGGGAGAGCACTTCTGAGAAACCGGCCCATAAAGAGAGCACTTAAGACGCCGACGGGATCAGCGCCAGGGTGAAGAACGGCTCTCCAAATGGAAGCAGACACCCGGAGCGTGTCTCTCTCCCAGCATTAGCACTCGGGATTCATTTTTATGCTTGTTTCGGGGCGGGGGGGGAGAGACGCGATTTTCCTGACAAGCTGCTCCATCCGCGGACGAGGATAACGACCGAGTCGCCGCTTAGATTCACGCCTTCTGCCAGGGAGGCCGGAAGAACTCAAAAGGGAATTTCACATTACTGAGACTCTGCCGGATTGAAGCCGTTTCTGATTCGTCTTGAAGTAAACCGGTACAGGGCTGCCATTTCACACATGGCTTTCCCTGACCGGAAAAGAGCCGAATCAGAAGCGGTTTGGCAATTCAGATTGCACCGCTTTGTTTTCCCGCCGGTTCCCGCCACGCCTTTTTTTAAAAAAATGTTCACTTTAGAGCGCTATAGCGCTATAGTGCTATAAAAACAACACTGCAGGCATTCCAATGGGGTTGCTATGATGCTATTGCGCTATAGCGCTATAACGCTCTAAAGCGAACGTTAAAAAAAAAAAAGCCGGAGATCGCCCGCGCGGGCGAAAAAAGGCGGGAAAAAAGCGTATCCGATCCGGGAGAAGAAACTGACGACTACTTGGAAGCGGTTGACAGGTAAAACGCTTCAGCCCCGTTTCCTGAACGGGACAGAAGCGATTCTGTGTGAAATTACAAATATATTCCGGTAGGGAACCGGTTCTAAAACGGTTCTGTCTGAAATGCCAGACCAGAAACCGTTTGGGAACCGTTCCTCTTCCGGATTATATCATCTGTCTGAAATTCCCCATAGAGACCCCCGCCTCCCCCCCACCCCGTACCTTGTACAGCCTGTAGTAATGCACGGCCACGTCGTCCAGCCGCACGGCCTCCTTGATGTACTTCAGGTGGGCTTCGGAGGCGCTCAGCGCGCACTGGTCCTTGTGCATGATCGGGATGTGCTTCAGGATGTACTCCTTGCCTCTCTTGGCGACCACCTGTGCGGAGAGCGAAGATGCGCGGCATGTTAGTGTGGCGGGCCTACGGGCCCCTTACTCAGATTGTCAACCGATCCCCTTATTTACGAGGAGGGGAAACGGCGACCGTCTTTGGGCTCGTGTACAAAACAGGGGGCTTCGTCCGGCCCAACTGAAGGACGCCAGTGGTCAGAAGCAGCGTTCCCTCTCAGCTGAGTAAGTGTGAGCCAGCTCACAGTTTTTTAGCCTCCGGCTCACACATTTTTGTCGCGGCTCAGGAAGGAGGGCTCCAGAGCAAGCTAATTTATGCAGCAGCCGAATTGCTCAATCACAACTTTAATGCCAGGAGCACACAAAGCAGAATCTTTGCTCACAAGACTCCACAGCTTAGAGGGAACATTGGTCAGAAGCAATCTCCGCTCGCTTCACCCTGAACTCTCCGACCAAGACCTTGGGACTGTCATCTGCATATTTATTTATTTATTATTTGCATTTATATCCCACTCAACCCGTGGGCAAGCTCAGGGTGGGTAACATCATTGGCAAAGTTTCACCTAGACTACTGCAACGAGTTTTGCTCGGGGCCTTCCCTTGGAGGCAGTCTGAAAGTTTCACCTGGTGCCGAATGTTGTGACCTGCCTTTTGGCAAGGAGGAGGAGGAAAAGAAGAAGATTGGATTGATACCCCCACCCTTCACTCAGAGTCTCAGAGCGGCTTACAATCTCTTTTCCCTCCCCCCTCCCCACAATGGACACCCTGTGAGGTAGGTGGGGCTGAGGGAGCTCTTTTGAGGACTGCCCTTGAGAGAACAGCTCTGAAAGAACTTGTGACTGACCCCAGGTCACACCAGCAGCCGCATGTGGAGGAGTGGGGAATCAAACCCGGTTCTCCCCAGATTAGAATCCACGCCCTTAACCACTACACCAAATTGGCCATGTAGAATACACATGGCAGTTGTGTGGCAGAATATTACCTGCTTCTCGGCCCAGTGCAAAGAGCTGGGGCAACACAGACCCTACCCAGCATGGGCTCTGAATAACTGGGGGGGGTTTGTCCCCAAACCCAGCCACTAACGGCTTGGAGAGATCTGCCTTTACGGAAACCAGAACTCTAGAGCGGAAACGGAGGAAAGCTTTCTTTGGCGCTCGCGGTGCTGAGAAGCGTGCCTGCCTGGCTTTATCCTTAGACACTTTTTTGCTGGCTAATCGAAGACTTTTAATTCAGGGAAGCCCCCTCCTTCTTTTCGAAAGGGGACCGGCGGCTGGATTTTATACATCCATCTTATCGCTTCCGGCTTTCAACCCACTGTGAAATGCTTGTTAACGCTTTTTTTAAAGCAAATATGCTATTTCAACTCGGTTTTATTGGACATCTCTTCGGGTATTTTTTTTCTTCCTTAAGAGAAGCAGTGCATTACGCTTTATGAGGAAATAAACATTCGCAATCCTCGGCCTCTCTCACAAATTGCACTAGGCAAGTTGGCGGAATGCGCCCTGGGTCTCCCCAGCAATGTTCCCGCTAAGCTGTGGAGTCCTGTGAGCAAAACTTCTACTCTGTGAGCTACTGGCGTTAAAGCTGTGAGCGAGCAATTGGGCTGCTGCATCAGTTAGTCTGCTCTGGAGCCCTCCTGCCTGGGTGAAGACGAAAAATGTGTGAGCCGGAGGCTAGAAAACTGTGAGCTAGCTCACACTCACTCAGCTTAGAGGGCACACAGGACTTGGATGGAAACATGAAAATATGGAGCTGAAAGGGACCCCAAAGGTTGTCTAGTCCAATCCCTGCACGAAGAAGGAAATTCATAGCTACCCGCCTCCACTCCCCCAGTGACTCCTCTGGGCCCAGAGGAAAGCAAAATGCTTCCAGAATCTCTGGGCCAATCTGATCTCGATCTTTATGTTATTATTTGCTGAGAGCCAGTTTGGTATAGTGGTTAAGTATGCGGACTCTAATCTGGGAGAACCGGGTTTGATTCCCCACTCCTCCACTTGCAGCTGCTGGATGACCTCGGGCAAGCCATAGCTCTCTCAGAGCTGTTCTCTCAAGGGCAGTCCTTGAAAGAGCTCTCTCAGCCCCGCCTGCCTCACAGGGTGTCTGTTGTGGGGAGGGGAAGGGAAAGGAGATTGTAAACTGCTCTGAGTGAGGGGCGGGGTATAAATCCAATCTCTTCTTCTTATTATTATTATTTGCTTTATTTGTATCTTACGCCTTTCTGCCCAACAGAAATGGCTTTCATCATTCTCCATTTTATCCTGACAACAGCCCTGAAAGGGAGATCAGGCTTAGGATATCTGACTGGCTCAAGGTCTCCCAGCGAGCTTCCGTGACACAGAAGGGATTGGAACCTGGGTTTCCTGAATCCAACACCTGAACCACTACACCACGCTGGCGCGACCTCATTGTGTGGTGGTAACAGCAATGGGAAGAGGGAACAAAGATCATACGCAACCTTTTCCCCAGTTTGGGGTAGCGGTTAAGAGCGCAGACTCTAATCTGGGAGAGCCGGGTTTGATTCCCCACTCCTCCACTTGTAGCTGCTGGATGACCGTGGGCAAGCCGTAGTTCTCTCGGAGCTGTTCTCTCAAGAGCAGTTTTCAAGAGAGCTCTCTCCGCCCCGCCTACCTCACAGGGTGTCTGTTGTGGGGAGGGGAAGGAGTTTGTAAGCTGCTCTGAGACTCCTTCGGGTAGTGAAGTGCGGGGCATAAATCCTATCTCATCTCTCTCTCTCCTTTTCTGATTTCCCCCTCTTCTGTGGTGTGCCAGACAGGCTGCTGTTGAGAGATTATTCAGCCTTACCGCGGTTTATTTTATTTCTTTCAAACGTTTTTACGCTGCCACTCCACCCGATTGGGGCCCTCGAGGCGGCAAACAATCAATCACAAGGTTTTAAGTCTTAAAACAATTCAGTAAAAACCATGCATCACCGGAACCAAAGCAGAGGGCCAGCGACCGTTATTGGGGTGTATGCTAAACGAAACAAAAGTCCGCACATGTTGGCAGGAGACACCAATGGAGGGAGACAGACGGATCTCCCTGGGGAGGGAGTTGCGAAATTTTGATGCTACGACCGAGAAGGCACCCCCTCCAGCCTCAAATGGTAGGGGGGGGTCACTGAAGCAGAGCCTCTGACAATTACTGGAATGAACCAGCTGATAGAATCACAGAGTTGGAAGGGACCTCCAGGGTCAATCTGGTCCACCCCTCCCGCACAAGGCAGGAAATTCACAACTACCTGCCCACCCCCACCCCCCAGGGACCCCTGCTCTATGCCCAGAAGAGGATCCCTGGCCAAACCAGCCTCGAGAAAAGTTGCTTCCTGACCCCAAAGTGGCGATCGGCATTTCCCTGGGCGGGTTAAGAAAGGGCCACGAGAACCAAGCACTGAGGCAGCCCTTCCCGCCCCTCCCTTCTCGTGATCTGCCCGAGTTCACAGGATCCGTATCGCTTTCAGATGGCCCTCTAGCCTCTCCTTGAAAACCTCCCAAGAATGAGAGCCCACCGCCTCCTCCCGAGGAAGCCTGTCCCACTGAGGAACTGCTCCAATTGTCAGGAAGCTCTTCCCAACGTTTAGCCGAAAACTCTTCGGATTTAATTTCAACTCGTCGGTTCTGGTCCGACTTTCTGGGGTGATAGAAAACAACTCCATCCCGTCCTCTATAGGACAGCCCTTCAAATACTTGGAGATGGTGATCATATCACCTCTCAGTCATCTCCTCTCCAGGCTAAACACGCCCGCCTCCTTCAACCTTTCCTCCGAGGTTCATACGGGAGAACCCAGTCCTGAAGGTATGTCAGTCCCAGGCTGCACAGGCCGCGGGTTTTTCATTTGCATATATCTAAAGTGGGGAGCGCACAGCAGCAGCAGAGCATCTGCCTCCAGATTCAATCCCCCGCATCTCTAGCTAAAGGATTCCAGGTGACGGGGAGGACCTTCATCCTGCTCGACAGCCAGTCGGATTTGACAATTCAGAACCGGCTGGACTGGCAGTCCAAATTAGCATTTTGTAGCTTCACGTGCCACGAAGCACCCTCTCTCTCCAGCTCCTTCAAGGCAATAAGGACAGGGCAGATGTCTGCCAAGATGAAGATCACTCGTACCATTTTATTTCCCATTACTACGTAAGGGTGTGAAAAAAAGTGGACTCCTCTGAAACGTGGTGTTGGGAAGAGAGTTTTACGGATACTGTGGACTGCCAGAAAGACTAATTGGTGAGCTCTAGATCCAATAAAGTCTGAACATGCACCAGAAGCTAAATGACAGAAGAAGAAGAGGAGGAGGAGGAGATTGGATTTATACCCCACCCTTCACTTGGAGTCTCAGAGTGGCTTACAATCTCCTTTCCCTCCCCCTCCCCACAACAGACACCCTGTGAGGTAGGTCGGACTGAGAGAGCTCTCCCGACGACTGCCCTTGACAGAACAGCTCTGAGAGAACTTGTGACTGACCCCAAGGTCACGCCAGCAGCTGCACGTGGAGGAGTGGGGGAATCAAACCCGGTTCTCCCAGGTCAGAGTCCGCGCACTTAACCACTACACCAAACTGGTAGGTGGGGCTGAGAGAGCTCTCTGGAGGACTGCTCTTGAGAGAACAGCTCTGAAAGAACTTGTGACTGACCCAGGGTCACGCCAGCAGCCGCACGTGGAGGAGTGGGGAATCATAAGAACATAAGAGAAGCCAATGATGAATCAGGCCAATAGACCATCTAGTCCAACACTCTGTTGTCACACAGCAGCCAAAATATACCAGGTGCCATCAGGAGGTCCAGCAGTGGGGCCAGGACACGAGAAGCCCTCCCACTGCTGCCCCCTCCAGCACCAAGAATAGAGTGCATCACTTGCCCCAGACTGAGAGTTCCCATCTATACCTTGTGGCTAATAGCCACTGATGGACTTCTGCTCCAGATGTTTATCTAATTCCCACTTGAAACTGTCTATGCTTGTAGCTGCCACCACCTCCTGTGGCCGTGAATTCCATGTGTTAATCAAACCTGGTTCTCCAAGATTAGAGTCTGCGCTCCTCACCACTACACCAGACTGTCTCTCCGAACTGTCTCCGTGATGCTACAGACCTCCCAAAGGTTTCTGTCACCCCGGCGCTGGGGCACACTCCCCTGAAGCCTAAGGGATTTTGCAAAAAGGAAAAGCTGCTCGACACTCCTGGGAAGACGGGGCTTAAAATGGAAGCGGTGACTCAACCTGACGTGAGCAAAGACGACTCCTACTTAGCGAGTTTCTGCCGGAGGTTATCAGGGGAGTCGGCTGAACTCGGAAGCAGAGATTCAAAAGAGGTCCCTCGGATCCGCGAGCCCAACGAAAAGCAGCCAGACCGTCCTCTCTAGCAACAGCTGAAGGATGGCCTCAAAAACACACTCCCGCCAGAAGCCCCGTTGGGACTAACCGTGCGACTCACGGCTGTAAAAGCCTCTGTGTTTGCCCACAGGCCAGGGCTTGCCACATTCAAGGGCACGGAGTGGTGCTTCAAACGTGAATGATTTTCTGCATAGAATTATGTGTTTCCAGAAAGGCAGCTCTGCTCGTCTGCAGTAGAGAAGCTAGACTGAAACCCGGGAGCAACTCCAACAAGATTTTCGGACTGTGAGCTTTCGAAGAAGAGACTGGCTTCATATCCCGCCCTTCACTACCCGAAGGAGTCTCCGAGCGGCTTACAAACTCCCTTCCCTTCCCCTCCCCACAACAGACACCCTGTGAGGCGGGTGGGGCTGAGAGAGCTCGCTTGAGAACTGGTCTTCAGGGAACAGCTCTGGAAGAACTTATGACTAACCCAAGGTCACCCAGCAGCTGCATGCAGAGGAGTGGGGAATCAAACCCGGTTCTCCCAGTAAACCACAGTAAGGCTGAATAATCTCTCAACAGCAGCCTGTCTGGCACTCCACAGAAGAGGGGGAAATCAGAAAAGGAGAGAGAGAGAGAGAGAGAGAGAGAGAGAGAGAGAGAGAGAGAGAGAGAGAGAGAGAGGGAGAGAGATTGGATTTATGCCCCGCCCTTCGCTACCTGAAGGAGGCTCAGAGCGGCTTACAAACTCCTTTCCCTTCCCCTCCCCACAACAGACACCCTATGAGGGAGGTGGGGCCGAGAGAGCTCTTGACAGAAACTGCTCTTTTTCGAGAACAGCTCTTGCCAGAACTAGGGCTTGCCCAAGGTCATCCAGCAGGTGCAAGTGGAGGAATGGGGAATCAGACCCGGTTCTCCCAGATTAGAGCCTGTGCACTTAACCACTACACGAAACTGGCTCTCTTAGAGGGCGCATTTGAAGTCACTGTCATAAATTTCTACACCTATAGGCCGTAATATTTCTTTAACTGTAGCCAGATTCCAAAGTTTGGTATGCCGTAAATCCACTGTTGGGGACTCTGTCCCGTTTAATGGCAATACGGCAGCTTCACCTCTTCATGTTCGCGTCTCCTGCTCCTTGACTGTAAGGAGGACGCAGTGAAGGATATCTGTACAGAATGCCAGAGCACTGCGCCCATGTGCTCTCGGGGGATGTGCGATTTTGTCCGAGTGAGGGAGCACGAGGTGAGGCCTGGCGGGCAACTTTATATAGACACAAAAAAAATCACTTCCGCCTTCCTGCCTCGGGCAGTGCAAGGGTTAACCGCCCCCTCCTCTCCGCCCCGACAGTGTTCCCAAGATCCATGGCCGGAGGCATGAATGCTTCAGTTATGTGCGCTCCCTGACATCACTCTCTGTTTATAACAGTTCTATTCTGGGGGATGCCCACAGCTGCCACGGCGTATTAGTAATCGGTGACTGAAGCGCCGGCAGGCACAAAGGCCATTGAACACCCTGCACACGCCCGATGTGAAGGAGGCCGGCTCTGCCGAAATTCGCCAGCCGGCGGTCGAAAAGAGCCGGAGTGTCCAGGAGGACCTGAAAGGTGAACAAAATTCATGTCGGGGGGCAGTGTTCCCTCTAAGCTGAGTTAATGTGAGCCAGCTCACAGTTTTTCAGCCCCCGGCTCACACATTTTCGTCTTAGCCCAGGCAGGAGGGCTCCGGAGCAAACTAACTGAGGCAGCGGCCAAATCTCCTCGCTCACAACTTTAACGCCAGTCGCTCAGAGAGGAGAATTTTTGCTCACAGGACTCCCACAGCTTAGAGGGAGTGTTGGCTGGGGGGGGGGAGCTTTAGTGAGTCTGTGAGGGACTCATTGTCTGAAGAAGTGAGCCGTGACTCACGAAACCTCCTCCCTGACACAAATTTTGTTCCTCTCTCAGGTCCTCCCTGGACTCTGGCTCTTTTCGACTGCTAAAGACAGACTAACAACGCTGCTTATCTTGCTTCATCTCCATGGGAGACACCACAAGGGTTGGAACACCTTCCCTATGAAGAAAGGTTAAAACGCTTGGGGCTCTTCAGCTTGGAGAAACGACGGCTGAAGGGTGACATGATCGAGGTTTATAAGATTATGAATGGGATTGAGCAGGTTGAGAAAGAAGTGCTTTTCTCCCTTTCTCACAATGCAAGAACTCGTGGGCACTCCATGAAATTGCTGAGCAGTCGGGTTAGGACAGATAAAAGGAAGTCCTTCTTCACCCAAAGAGTGATTAACACTTGGAATTCACTGCCACAGGTGGTGGTGGCAGCTACAAGCATGGGCAGTTTCAAGAGGGAATTAGATAAACACATGGAGCAGAAGTCCACCAGTGGCTATTAGCCACAGAGTATAGATGGGAACTCTCAGTCTGGGGCAGGTGATGCACTCTATTCTTGGTGCTGGAGGGGGCAGCAGTGGGAGGGCTTCTAGTGTCCTGGCCCCACTGCTGGACCTCCTGATGGCACCTGGTATATTTTGGCCACCGTGTGACCCAGAGTGTTGGACTGGCTGGGCCATTGGCCTGATTCAACATTGGCTTCTCTTATGTTCACATTTAGCTGTACAGAACTCTCGACACCCCATCTACCAGGCCCGAGCCATGAACGCTCACACAGAACTCCTTTGGTTTGTTTTTCTCTGTCCTGTGCCTTAGGGAGGCCAGTTTGGTGTAGAGCAGTGTTCCCTCTAAGCTGAGTCAGTGTGAGCTAGCTCACAGTTTTCTAGCCTCCGGCTCACACATTTTTGTCTTCGCTCAGGAAGGAGGGCTCCAGAGCACACTTAATTCATGCAGCAGCCAAATCGCTCACTCACAACTTTAATGCCAGGAGCTCACGAAGTAGAATTTTTGCTCACCAGACTCCATAGCTTAGAGGGAACATTGGTGTAGAGAGCCAGTTTGGGGTAGTGGTAAAGTGCGCGGACTCTAATCTGGGAGAACCAGGTTTGATTCCCCCACTTCTCCACTTGCAGCTGCTGGATGACCTTGGGTCACTCACAAGTTCTCTCAGAGCTGTTCTTGAAAAAGAGCTGTTTCTATCAAGAGCTCTCTCAGCCTCGCCTACCTCACAAGGGTGTCTGTGGTGGGGAGGGGGAGGGAAAGGAGTTTGTAAGCCGCTCTGAGACTCCGAGTGAAGGGCGGGGTATAAATCCAATCTCCTCCTCCTCTTCTTCTTCTTCTAGAATGGAAGTCCATCAACATTGTGAAGAATCACTCTGGTCTCCACGATATAAGGACTGACGGGGCTCACATTCCAGCTGTTATCTGACGAAGTGAGCCGTGACTCAGAAAAGCTCCTCCCCTGGCCACAAGTTTTGTTAGTCTTGAAGCTGCTCCGGGACTCTGGGCTCTTTTCGACTGCTACAGACAGACTAACAGGGCCGCCCCTCTTGTTCTGTCTTCCATGGAAGGCACCACATTTAGCCATACAAAAAGGAAATCCATCAACCTTGTGAAGAATCGCTCCCCTCTCCAAGATATAAGGACAGACGGACTCACATTCCAGCTGTTATCTGATGAAGTGAGCCGTGACTCAGAAAAGCTCCTCCCCTGGCCACAAATTCTGTTTGTTTTTAAGGTGCTGCTGGACGCTTGCTCTGCTCTACTGCTGCAGACAAGACTAATACGGCCACCCGTCTTGATCTATCTCCAGCGAACGGGTGTTCTCGGGGGACAAAAACCCTTCGGAGTCCCGGAGGACAACATTCATAACCCCCAAGCGTACAGCTCTTCACTTTTACCTTCCAACTTTTCTATTCCTCCCCCAAGGAGCCTGCAACGACATACAGCTGTGCCTCCCTCACAACAGTGTGGTGTCGTGGTTAATGATCTTGGAAACCCAGGTTCGAATCCCCACCTGTGCCGTGGAAGCTGGCTGGGCGACCTCGGGCCAGTCACAAGCTCTCAGCCTAACCTACCTCACAGGATTGTTGTGAAGATAAAAAGGAGAGAAACTGGAATAGAGTGCTTTCGGTTCCCATGTGAGGAAGGGGGGGGGCCTTTTCTCTACCTTAAGGAGTCTCAGAGTGGCCTACAATCGCCTTCCTCCTCCTCTCCCCACAACGGTCACCTTGTGAGGTAGGTGGGGATGAGAGAGTCTTGAGAGAACTTGTGACTGGCTCAAGTTCACCCAGCGGGCTTCACGTGGAGGAGGAGTGGGGAATCACACCCGGTTCTCCAGACTGGAGGCCGCTGCTCTTAACCACCACACCAAACTGGCTCTCTAGGCCAAACTACATGTGACGGCCTCCATGGGTCGGATTTAGGGTTGCCACGACCCAATAATGCATCGGTGGGGGGGTGGGGGGGGTGGGAAGGAACTTTCTGGGAGCGGGGAGGAGCGCTGCAACATGCCTATGTCACTGGGAAGTGAGGTAGGAATGTTGGGGACGTTTGGCAGTGACACTCTGGTTTTTGGGTGAAACTCTATGGTAGAATTAGCTGCAAATCATAACATAAGAACATAAGAGAAGCCAATGTTGGCTCAGGCCAGTGGCCCATCCAGTCCAACACTCTGTGTCACACAGCGGCCAAAAATACCAGGGGCCACCAGGAGGTCCAGCAGTGGGGCCAGGACACCAGAAGCCCTCCCACTGTTGAACCCCCCCCAAGCACCAAGAAGACAGAGCATCACTTGCCCCAGACATAAGAACATAAGAGAACCCATGTTGGATCAGGCCAAAGGCCCCTCCAGTCCAACAGTGGGCCAAGACCCAGGTGCCATCAGGAGGTCCACTATCTATAAAGGTAAAGGTTCCTTTGCTTGAAAGCCAGTCGAATCCGACTCTAGGGTTGCGGTGCTCATCTCCGTTTCCAAGCCGAAGAGCCAGCGCTGTCCGAAGATGTTTCCGTGGTCATGTGGCCGGCATGACTAAACACCAAGGCGCACGGAATGCTGTTACCTTCCCACGCTGTTACCTTCCCAAGGTGGTACCTATTGATCTACTTACAATTTCTTGCTTTCGAACTGCTAGGTTGGCAGGAGCTGGAACTAGAGACGGGAGCTCACTCCGTCATGAGGCACTCTTGGGTCTCGAACTGCTGAACTACTGACCTTCCACAGCCTGCAGTTCAGCGTCTTAACCACTTGAGCCGCCGCAGCTCCTATCTATACCTTGTGGCTAATAGCCACCGATGGACCTCTGCTCCATAGAGTTTTGACCCAAAACCAGAGTGTCACCGCCTGATCTCCCTGACAGGCCTACATCACTTCCAGGTTAACGTATGTACGTTGCGGCTATTTCCGGCTTCTCAGAGGTAAGGGGGGTCATTTGGGGCCTATTGGGGGGGGAGACCCCCACCTGGACCAGGGGGTCCGGCAACCTTCGGTCGTCACACCTAGTCCGGCCCCCAGCCACTGCAGACGAACCTCCTAGAAAGGGAACTGCACACCCGCCACCCTCGAAGAATTTCCCACAAGACACTGCAACGTTGCCAGCATCCAATGGCGGGGAAGAAAGGACCAAAGCACTGCAGAATGGCCTCCTGACACTAGGGAGTGCCAGAGAGACTTAAAAGCCAGTTTTCAAAGGAGGCAAGCCAAGCTCTGGCTCGGTCTCCTTGGCTCTCCCGCCCGGCCACTGCGGGGTCTGACTTCATCGCACCACCAGCCAGCTGGACCGGCTACCGGCCGTCTTTCTCATCTGTGGCACAGCAGCCTTCCCGCAACTCTTTGGAAGGTCTCCCTGCGTCGCCAAGGCCCATGCGGACGCGAAATACGTACGCCAACCGACGAGCCCCAGAAGGCCCCCTGCCCTGAGCCAACGCTCGGAAGAAGGCCAACTCGTTTCCGGCCAAGTTGGCAAGCGTGGTCCTCGTTCGCTGCAGGGGGACAGAAAGAGGCGCCCACGCCGGAGCGGACGCCGTGCCTGCTGGGTAGAACCGCCCCAGCTTTGCAGCTGCAGAGAGGCAGGCCGGCCGCGTGGACCGAGGCAGAAGGAAGGACACCCGGACGAGGCGGTGTTAGGTGCTCCTACCCAGGCAGGGAAGTACGATTCCGGCTCGAAGTATTTCCCGAAGTGCTTGTTCCTTTTGAAGTTGCCGAGGTCCGCTTGGAGTGCGAAAGCCGCCAACAGGAAGTAGGCCTCCTCGCGTAGCACGCACTGGGAACGGAGGACTTGCTTCCTCAAGTGCCAGTAATAATAGTAGCGGGCGGTTCGGTCGCTGGAAGGAGGAGAAGAGGAGAGACGGAGGGGGGAAAAAGACATATTTATTTTACTTATGCCCTCCCCTCCCCTCGCCAGAGCCGGCTAAGGGCGGCTTACATAAAATTTTAAAACAGATAAAACCCAACGTAAAGTGGTAGTAAGCTGTTTGTATAACGATGCCGCGGCATTTAGTAGCAAACCATTACAATAAGGGGTACAGTCAGCATTCGGTGTCCAGTTCATATCGGCAGTGCACGGGCTGTCAGTGATGGCATCAGGTTGCAGGGTCTTAAGTTCATTAGGAGCAGGTCCTAATCGAAGGCCTGGTTGCCTTCTGGGAGCTCATTCCACCATTGTGGAGCCACCACTGAGAAGGCCCTGGCCCTAGTCGGGGCCAGCCTGGCATCTTTGGGACCCAGGAGGACCGGACGGTTTTGCAACCCTGACCGCAGTGCTCTCTGGGGAACCTGCGGGGAAAGGCGGTCCCTGAGGTCTGTAGGCCCCTGACCAGCACCTTGAAGCGAATTCGGTACACTATGGGCAGCCAGTGCAGTGCCGCACGGGGAGACCCATCAACAGTCTGGCCACAGCATTCTGCACCAGCTGAAGCGTCTGAATTTGGGACAAGGGCAGCCCCATGTAGAGAGCATTACAGTAGTCAGGGCAAAGAGCAAAGCAGCTGGGAAAGCAGCAGCCTCAGGGAAGGTGCCTGCCTGCAGTGGCCGTCGCTTTGACCTCTTAGCTTCCCGAGAGGAGTGAGGATATCCGCCCACCTGGACCTCACACTGAGCAGCCGTCTTGGGTGCGAATGAGTTGATGTTTGGGAGAGCCCTGCTTCAAAACTCACAACTACTGCAGACTCACTAGGTGGGCCGGGACAAAGACGTGGATTCTGTGCTGCCCGCCCCCATGCATGTTTGTAACATGGGGATAACAGCGCTGGTCTACCCTGCAGGGCTGTCGTACAATGGAGTAGTGTGTGAGGATCACACTGCACATTTATGCCTGAGGGGTTGGGTCAAATGATGCCTGGGGTGGAGAGAGCCTGGACAAAGAGAACTTCTTCTCCCTCTCCCCAAAGACTAGAACTCGAGGGCACCCGATGAAGCCGATGGGCAGTAGGTTCAGGCTGGACAACAGGAAATACCACTTTACGCAGAGTGTGATTAAAATGCGGAATCCGCAGCCGGAGGATGTTGTGACGGCCTCAGGGATAGACAGCTTCCAAAGGGGGTTAGAGAGATTCACGAACATGGGAACTTGAAACTGCCTTATACTGAATCAGACCTTTGGCCCATCCCGGTCAGTATTGCCTACTCAGACTGGCAGCCGCTCTCCAACGTCTCAGGCAGAAGACGTCTTTCCCATCACCTGCTGCCTGGTCCCTTTAACTGGAGATGCCCGGGAATCGAACCTGGGACCTTCTGCATACCAACCAAGCCAAGTACCCCTGCCCTCCCTGCTTACCTGATCAACCTGCCGTTTTCCACATAATATTGCACGCGGAAGTGGATGATCATCGGAGGGCCAAACTGGTCGATACCCTGCAAGCCAAAGACACCCCCCCCAAAGGTTTAGTTTCAATAAAGGAAGACGAGAAACAGCCCGTTCAGAAGACGGCATCAGGAAAGACTTTTCCCCCTTCTCTTAAGCTATCCTTCTTTTGGAATTCCCTGACAAGAGAACAGGTACAAAGCAAAGCTACTGGAAGCAATTCAGCTGGGTAGAGATTGCCAGTCCAGGTGGCAAATGGGAGCCGTTTCTGGCATAAGAAAAGCTGCCAGAGACCAGTCAGAGTGTGATCAGCACAACGTGCATTGGGATAAGAACATAAGAGAAGCCAATGCTGAATCAGGCCAACGGCCCATCTAGTCCAACACTCTGTCACACAGCGGCCAAAATATACCAGGTGCCATCAGGAGGTCCAGCAGTGGGGCCAGGACACCAGAAGCCCCCTCCCACTGCTGCCCCCTCCAGCACCAAGAATAGAGTGCATCACCTGCCCCAGACTGAGAGTTCCCATCTATACCCTGTGGCTAATAGCCACTGATGGACTTCTGCTCCATATGTTTATCTAATTCCCTCTTGAAACTGTCCATGACTGGGATGACTGGGATGGGTACCCTTTCGGGTAGAGGGTGGGCCCCGGCCATTCTTGTGGCTGACATGCGCATGATGCAGCTTTTCTTCGTCAAGCATGCTAAGCACTGGAAGAAAGCAAGCAAATAATTTGGGGCTCTTCCTTGCACACTCTTAAACAAGAAGATCAGGAAAGCCCTGCTGGATCAGACCAGGGATCCATCTAGTACAGCATCCCGTCTCACACAGTGGCCAACCAGTTCCTCTGGAGGGCCAACAAACAGGGCAGAGAGGCTGAGGCCTTCATAAGAACATCAGAAGAGCCCAGCTGGATCAGACCAGTGGTCCATCTAGTCCAGCATCCTGTCTCACACAGTGGCCAGCCAGTTCCTCTGGAGGGCCAACAATAGGGCACAGAGGCCGAGGCCTTCCCCTGATAAGAACATCAGAAGAGCTCTGCTGGGTCTGACCAGTGAAGGTCCATCTAGTCCAGCATCCTGTCTCACACAGTGGCCAACCAGTTCCTCTGGAGGGCCAACAACAGGGCAGAGAGGCCGAGGTCTTCATGAGAACATCAGAAGAGCCCTGCTGGATCAGACCAGTGGGGGTCCATCTAGTCCAGCATCCTGTCCCACACAGTGGCTAAATCAGTTCCTCTGGAGGGCCAACAACAGGGCACAGGGGCCGAGGCCTTCCCCTGATAAGAACATCAGAAGAGCCCTGCTGGATCAGACCAGTGGGGGTCCATCTAGTCCAGCATCCTGCCTCACACAGTGGCCTGCCAGTTCCTCCGGAGGGCCAGCATCAGGGCAGAGAGGCTGAGGCCTTCCTAAGAACATCAGAAGAGCCCTGCTGGATCAGACCAGTGGGGGTCCATCTAGTCCAGCATCCTGCCTCACACAGTGGCCAACCGGTTCCTCTGCAAGGTCAACCACAGGGCGTGGAGACCGAGGCCTTCTCCTGAGGTTGCCTCCTGGCGCTGGCATTCAGAGGCTAAATGCCTCTGAATATGAAGGTTCATTTGAGTCAGCGTGGCTAGTAGCCACCGATAGACCTATCCTCGAAGAATCTGTCTAATCCCCCTTCTTTCGAAACGGGTTCAGTGGATCCAAACTCTTTGGGGGGTGGGGGTGGAGAGGAAGCTTTTTAACCATTTCCCCGCCAGAGCTAAATGGAGCCTCCATGTTGAGAGGCAGTATACCCGAGGGCTGGGCACCACTCGGAACACTGAGCGTGTTGAGTTTTCCCTTAAGCATCGAGCCGGGTTTATGAAAGAGGAATGGGGGGCTTGAAGATGTGGGCGAAAGGGCAAGTGGGCTTATCAAAACCGTCCCCTGCAGACCGGTAAGGTGAGCTTAGAGGGTCACCCCCTCGCTTTCATTCACTCCCGGATCAATGTTCTTCCTGACAGGGCTGCAAACCAGGCCTGACCTTTCGCGATATCCACCCGCGGCCCATCTGTGGCAGGAGGCAGAGCCGACTCCCCAGGGGGGCCAAGGCCGGCTCTCCCCGAGGTCCTTAAAGGTGATTTTCGAAGACATCCCCCCCATTGTGCCTGCCGTTTATCTCAGGGACGGCTCAGGTTTCAACACCGAGGCAGCCTCCGCCGAGACTAACAAAGCCCTGCGTTTCTGAGACGTCTGGCATTAAATCAGGGATGCTATTCAGCGCCTCGGACCCCCTCCTCTTAGCGAGGGTCGAGGAGGAGCTGGCTTTTTAAAAAAAACACAGAATAAAGGGAGCCGAGGAACCGTCTACAGATGATTTAACGTCCAATTAGGTCTCTCCTGCTTCGAGGCAGAATCGTGGCTTTCCGACCTGAGAGGGTTTTCAGAGAAAACTCAAGTTCAATTCTGATCAGGGGAGGAAATGGTCTGAAAGCCCCACTTTTGAAAGGCACCGAAGCCCAGTTACTACGGAAGCCTGCAAAGTCTAAGGTTTTTTTGGGGGACGGACGGACACACACCAATGGGCTTCCGCATTTGGGAGGTTTTACTAAATTGCCAGAAGCAAAATGGCACTGGCCGCATGAACAGCCTGCAAATGGTGCTTGCCTGCTCCACTAATGGGCCCGTAGCTACGACGGGGCTTTGGGGGGCTCCACCTCCTTCCTTAAAGGCACAGCCCCACAAGTTCTCTTGTTAATGCTTTTTTCAGTCATTTTAAAACATTTTTTTTTAAAGGACTGGGCTCCCTTAGGCAGAGTGGGGTGCTGTAGTTGACTCATTCCTGCACTGAACAAGGGGGTTGGAGTAGGTGACCTCTAGGACCTCTTCTAACTCTGTGCCAAGGAACTGGTCTCCTTGAAGAGAGTTTTCCTGCCTAAGTATTAGCTTTCTTTGGTATCATCACAGTCATCACAGGGCATAGAGGCCGAGGCTTTCATAAGAACATGGGAAGAGCCCTGCTGGATCAGATCAGTGAAGGTCCATCTAGTCCAGCATCTTGTCTCACACAGTGTCAACCGGTTCCTCTAGAGGGCCAACAACAGGGCACAGTGGCCGAGGCCTTCATAAGAACCTCAGAAGAGTCCTACTGGATCAGACCAGTGGCCCATCTAGTCCAGCATCCTGTCTCACACGATGGCCAACCAGTTCCTCTGGAGGGCCAACAACAGGGCAGAGAGGCCAAGGCCTTCATGAGTACATCAGAAGGGTCCTGCTGGATCAGACCAGTGGTCCATCTAGTCCAGCATCCCATCTCACACAGGGGCCAGCCAGTTCCTCTGGAGGGCCAACAACAGGGCACAGAGGCCGAGGCCGAGACTAATAGGGCATGTAGTCTGGCATCCTGCCTCACACGGCCAACCAATTCCTCTGGACAGCCAGCCATAGGTCAGAGAGGCCTAGGCCTTCATAAGAACATCAGAAGAGCCCCACCAGATAAGACCAGTGAAGGTCCATGTAGTCCAGCATCCTGTCTCACACAGTGGCTAACCAGTTCCTCTGGCGGGCCAAAAGCAGGGAACAGAGGCCGAGGTCTTCATAAGAACACAAGAAGAGCCCTGCTGGATCAGACCAGGGATGGTCCCTCTAGTCCAGCATCCTGTCTCACACAGTAGCTAACCAGTTCCTCCGGAGGGCCAACAACAGGGCATAGAGGCCGAGGCCTTCGTAAGAACCTCAGAAGAGCCCTGCTGGATCAGACCAGGGATCCATCTAGTACAGCATCCCGTCTCCCACAGTGGCCAACCGGTTCCTCTGGAGGTCCAGCAAGAGGGCAGAGAGGCCGAGGCCTTCCCCTGATGTTGCCTCCTGGCCACTGGGCTCCAGAG
Source organism: Gekko gecko (assembly GCA_029375565.1). Lineage (NCBI taxonomy): Eukaryota > Metazoa > Chordata > Lepidosauria > Squamata > Gekkonidae > Gekko > Gekko gecko. Next base: position 240,602,558 of record JAPDNY010000003.1, on the reverse strand, counting down.
GTTGAGTGCCTCTGAACGTGGAGGCTCCTTTTAGTCATCATGGCCAGTAGCCACTGACAGGCCCCTCCCGTGTGAACCAGAGAGGAGAAGATCGAGCCTCTTCCCCCCCCAGAAGCAGCCCCCCCCTTACCTTGCTCGCTTCCTTCTTCCACTCTTTCGGGCAGTATTTGTAGAGCTTCTGGGAGAGCTCCATGTAGACGTGCTCATTGTCTGAAGGCCAAACAAAGAAGGAGGGATCCATTAGGCTGCCGGGCGTCCTTTTGAAACTAGTACTCAGTGACACACTCAGGGTGTTAATTCCCTTCCAAAACTGCATTTGTGAACATGCCTAACAGCTTCTGCTGCAAACGGAATTGCCACAGCAGTCCTCCATCCCAGCCAATTATGTTTTTAAATATGTTTTTAAAATATGAAGAAGAGATGGGATTTATACCCCGGCCCTTCGCTACCCGACGAGTCTCAGAGCGGCTTACAAACTCCTTTCCCTCTCCCTCCCCGCAACAGGCACCCTGTGAGGTAGGTGGGGCTGAGAGAGCTCTTCCGAGGACTGCTTGTGAGCGAACAGCTCTGAGAGAACTTGTGACTGTCCCAAGGTCACACCAGCAGCTACACATGGAGGAGTGGGAGAATCAAACCCGGTTCTCCCAGATTAGAGCCCGCGCACTCAACCGCTACGCCAAACTGTCTCTCTTTATAATATTTATGTTCAACGTCTTGGCACGTTTTTGCCTGCTCTGAAAATGAACGTTTGCCACTTGCAGGAAACGGCACGTTTACCTAATTCATTTATACCTCCTCTTGCTCTTCCGTGGGCCAAAAAACGGCCTACATTATTCTCCTACAGAGACAAACACGCAGGCAGGAGTCAATGCTGAAGACTATCTTGCTTTCTGACGAGAGACTGATGAGAGATGCAGACGTTGTCAACGCCAACGTCGTAGGCTGTTTTGCTTTCCGAAAAGAGATGCGGCAAGCGTCAAAGCGACACGCCTCCCAGGCAAAAGTTCCGGGTTTTGAGAAATTCTGTAGAAGGCTCATCTGGGTCTCCATACAGGGCTGTTTGACTTGTGCATCGTAGCATTGTGGGCTTTGGTTCCCGGAAAAATAATTTGCCTGAAGAAGAATCCTGTCTGCATGTTTGTCTCTGTAGCTGTGGACTTTTCTACAAGATATATATTGTTCTTTAGGTTTCTGTTATCAGTGTACTATAATTAATAAGATACACTAGGGCAGGGGTGTCGAACTCGTTTGTTAGGAGGGCCGGACCCGACATAAATGAGACCTCGTTGGGGCGGGCCGGGTGCGTCATAAAACGTGATGCCAGGTAGCGGAGATATAAACTATAAAAAGGGCACAAACACAAAGGTGTGTTTTTTAACTTAAAATAACATTCTTAAAACATTGCCACTCTTGCAATATTTCATTTATTTAACAGTGTCTGATAACTTGACACCTCTTGCTCTGAATTATGGCATCAAAATGCCTGTGCTGCTGCAAACCCAAGTGTGCTGTTCAGGTGTGTTCAGCTGCAAACCTACGATGACGCAGCAGCAGCAGAACTGGAAGAAGAAGCAGAAGACAGCCAGTTCTACTGTGGGCCTGACAGAAGCCCCCGGGCCACACGTTTGACACCCCTGCCCTAGGGTCTTTATTGTATCTTTATTGTATCTTTAAGTATATGATTTAAACGAATATATGAATATATGAAGGCGTAGTAACATTTGCGGTGGCTCAAGTGGTTAAGACGCTGAACTGCAGGCTGTGGAAGGTCAGTAGTTCAGCAGTTCGAGACCCGAGAGTGCTGCACGACGGAGTGAGCTCCCGTCTCTAGTTCCAGCTCCTGCCAACCTAGCAGTTCGAAAGCAAGAAATTGCAAGTAGATAAATGGGTACCACTTCGGTGGGAAGGGAACAGCGTTCCGTGCGCCTTGGTGTTTAGTCATGCCGGCCACGTGACCACGGAAACATCTTCGGACAGCGCTGGCTCTTCGGCTTTGAAACGGAGATGAGCACCACAACCCTAGAGTCGGATTTGACTGGCTTTCGAGCAAGGGAACCTTTATCTTTACTAGTAACATTTCAGAATTGTGTGTTTTGTTAGAACACGGTGTTTTTCCACGCTCGCTCAACCATGCCGTGTTTCCCGTGGGCTTGTTGCCTTTTAAGATTACAGCAGCCAGATTCTGCCCTGGGTGGGGACTGCTCTGCTCAATAGGAGGAAAAAATTAGAGGGAACATTGATTGGCAGCTGTCACTCTCAGCCTCACCTAATTCACAGGGTTGTTGTGAGGATAAAGTCGGAGAGGGGAGAGAACGGTGCGCCCCGCCCTCTATTGCTTGGAGGGAGTGCAAGACTTAACACAAAAAATGTTCCAAGTAAAACAATCCATCCTCTGATGGGAATTTAAGAGCCAAGCCATCATTGGATAAGTGAGGGACCCCCGGCCACCGCTGGATAAGTGAGGGACCCCCGGCCACCGCTGGATAAGTGAGGGACCCCCGGCCACCGCTGGATAAGTGAGGGACCCCCGGCCACCGCTGGATAAGTGAGGGACCCCCGGCCACCGCTGGGTAAGTGAGGGACCCCCGGCCACCGCTGGGTAAGTGAGGGACCCCCGGCCACCGCTGGGTAAGTGAGGGACCCCCGGCCACCGCTGGGTAAGTGAGGGACCCCCGGCCACCGCTGGGTAAGTGAGGGACCCCCGGCCACCGCTGGGTAAGTGAGGGACCCCCGGCCACCGCTGGATAAGTGAGGGACCCCCGGCCACCGCTGGATAAGTGAGGGACCCCCGGCCACCGCTGGATAAGTGAGGGAGCCCCGGCCACGGTTCCAGCAGAGGGATGGAGGTAAGTACAGGAGGAAATAGGGAGGTGGAGGGGAGCCGAATGGATTGGAACTGCGCCGCTTAGAAACAAAAGAAAGCCTCTTACTCTGTATGACGCTGAGCCCGAAAAGGTGGCAGTCTTTCAGTCGGAGCAGGTCGCATACCTGGACTAGCAGTTCGTGGCACAGGATTTTAACCTGCAGAGCAGCCAGAGAAAAGAGAAAAGAAATGAGTTAGCGTTTCCCCAGAAGCATTATGGAGAAGAACAAGAGATTGGGTTTATACCCCACCCTTCACTACCCGAAGGAGTCTCAGAGCGGCTTGCAAACTCCTTTCCCTTCCCTTCCTCCCCAAAACACTCTGTGAGGTGGGTGGGGCTGAGAGGGCTCTCTCAAGAACTGCCCTTGAGAGAACAGCTCTGAGAGAACTTGTGACTGACCCAAGGTCACGCCAGCAGCTGCATGTGGAGGAGTGGGGGAATCAAACCCGGTTCTCCCAGGTTAAGCATCCACACTCCTAACCACGACACCAAACTGGCTCTCGAGTTCCCTTTAAACTGTGTTGCAGTTCCCTCGAACCTCAGACTGGCGGAGCGAGTTCCCTTGAGAGAACAGCTCTGAAAGACCTTATGAGTGACCCCAGGTCAGTCCTTGAGAGAACAGCTCTGAAAGAACTTGTCACTGACCCCAGGTCACACCAGCAGCTGCATGTGGAAGAGTGGGGGATCATACCCAGTTCTCCCAGATTAAGAGTCTGTGCTCCTAATCGCTACAACCAAACTGAATGCCCCGACCTTGACAGCCCAGGCCTTTCCCCGTACGTATCCCGGAGAGCACTACGGTCTGGGTCTCAAAACTGGTTGACCCTCCCCGGCCCAAGGGAGGCTAGGCTAGCTACCACTAGGGCCGGGGCCTTTTCAGTGGCGGCCCCTACCTGGTGGAATGAGCTCCCGGAGGAGATCAGGGCCCTGCGGGACCTCTCACAGTTCCGCAGGGCCTGCAAGACGGAGCTCTTCCACCAGGCGTTCAATTAGGGGCCACCGCTGTTGTAGAACCAGGCCCGCGGTTTTTAACATCAACCCGATGCCATAAAGAATTATGAGCAGAAAGACATCTTAGAACAAATGGAGAACGGACACCTTTTCTGTAAATGCACCACCGAAGTGAATTTCCAACCGCCGGCACTTTGTGTTTTGCACTTCGTGTTCTGTATTTGTTTTATACGTTGTGTTTTTAAATGATAATAATTGCATGATTTTAATTGCATTTATGCTGGTTGGAAGCCACCCTGGGCCTGCTATGCGGGGAGGGCGGGGGGTACAAGTTTGATAAATAATAATAATAATAAGAGATGGGATTTATACCCCGCCCTTCACTACCCAAAGGTGTCTCAGAGCGGCTTACAGACTCCTTTCCCTTCCCCTCCCCACAACAGACACCCTGTGAGGCAGGTGGGGCTGAGAGAGCTCTGACAAAACTGCTCTTTTTCAGGAACAGCTGTGCCAGAGCTTGTGACTGACCCAAGGTCACATCAGCAGCTGCAAGTGGAGGCGTGGGGAATCAAACCCGGTTCTCCCAGATTAGAGTCCACGCACTTAACCACTACACCAGACTGGCTCTCAAATAAATCCCATTGGATCTCGAAAGCTAAGCAGGGTCGGCCCTAGTTAAAACTTGGATGGGAGACCACGGAGGAGGTCATAAGAACATAAGAACATAAGAGAAGCCAATGCTGGATCAGGCCAATGGCCCATCTAGTCCAACACTCTGTCACACAGCGGCCAAAAATACCACGTGCTATCAGGAGGTCCAGCAGTGGGGCCAGGGCACCAGAAGCCCTCCCACTGCTGCCCCCTCCAGCACCAAGAACAGAGTGCATCACCTGCCCCAGACTGAGAGTTCCCATCTACACCCTGTGGCTAATAGCCACTGATGGACTTCTGCTCCATATGTGTATCTAATTCCCTCTTGAAGCTGTCCATGCTTGTAGCTGCCACCACCTCTTGTGGCAGTGAATTCCATGCGTTAATCACTCTTTGGGTGACGAAGGACTTCCTTCTATCCATTTTAACCCAACTGCTCAGCAATTTCATGGAGTGCCCACGAGTTCTTGTCTTGTGAGAAAGGGAGAAAAGTACTTTCTCACCCTGCTCAATCCCATGCATAATCTTATAAACCTCGATCACGTCACCCCTCAGCCATCCAGGGTTGCAATGCAGAAACAAGCACATGGCCAGCCGCTTCTGTTATTCTGCTTTTAAAACTCCATGGGATCGCTGTACGTTGGCCGCAACGTGACCTAGATGGGAGACCACCAAGGAAGACGGGGTTGCTGCAGAGAAGCAGGCCGTGGCCAACCACCTCCGTCTGCTTCTTGCCTTGAAATCTGAGAAACTAAGTAGGATCAGCTCTGGTTAGTACTCGGACGGGAAGCCACCAAGGAAGTCGCTACGCACAGGCAGACAACAGCAAGCCGCCTCTGAGTGTCTCCTGCCATGAAAACCAGACCGGGTGGCAGTGCTCCCTCTAAGCTGAGTCAGTGTGAGCCAGCTCACGGTTTTTCAGCCTCCGGCTCACACGTTTTTGTCTTCGCTCCGGAAGGAGGGCTCCAGAGCAAACTAATTGATTCAGGAGCCAATTCCCTCACTCACAACTTTAATGCCGGTAGCTCACAAAGTAGAATTCTTGCTCACAAGACTCCACAGCTTAGAGGGAATATTGCCAAGCGGTCACAAGTCACCTGCGACTTGACCACGCTTCCCGCTGCCATTTTCGGATATTTAGAATTCTGCAGAGACTGTAGTAAAAGACACCCGGGCCCTGTGTCGCCCTGTTTTCTTCAGGTGTTCTGCAAGCATTGGGGGGGGGGGGTTTGGCCAAAATCAACAGACCGGCCTGACCAGACCATCTCTTTATCAGTGTTTGTATCTCATCTCCCTGCTGAACAAAATAAGCCCCGGAGGTGGGAAAACGGCAGCAGTCAAATAAAAAGGTAAAGGTTCCCTTGCTCAAAAGCCAGTCGAATCCGACTCTAGGGTTGCAGTGCTCATCTCCGTTTCAAAGCCGAAGAGCCAGCGCTGTCCGAAGACATTTCCATGGTCATGTGGCTGGCATGACTAAACACCAAAGTGCACAGAATGCTGTTACCTTTCTATCGAAGCGGTACCTATTTATCTCCTTGCAATTTCTTGCTTTCGAACTGCTAGGTTGGCAGGAGCTGGAACTAGAGACAGGAGCTCACTCTGCCATGTGGCACTCTCGGGTCTCGAACTGCTGAACTACTGACCTTCCACAGCCTGCAGTTCAGCGTCTTAACCACTTGAGCCACCGCAGCCAAATACAATACAATAGAATCACCGACTTAATGGCAAAGAAAAGTGGAAACTCCAAAAATAAAAACAATTCTTGGCAGCAAAGTTCATCAACTAGGGTAGCCAAGTCCTACCTGGCAGTCGGTGGGGGGGGGGATCTAGGCTCCTTCCTTGTGTGGTGAAGATGACGTCACCCGGAAGTGATGTCATCACGTTGCAAACGTCAGGAGGTGACACTCTCGTTTTTGGGCAAAACTCTATGGTTTGTAGGCGATTCTACCATAGAGTTTTGCCCAAAAACTAGAGCATCACCATGCAACATTGGCAACGTGATGACATCACTTCCGTGTGATGTCATCAGTTGTGTTTTGGGCCAGTTGAGGGTTGGATTTCCCCCCCACCAGCCAGCTGGCCGGTGGCAGGGAAGCACCCTGCAAAAGCAAGGGTCCCACCCCCATCCTTGGCAGGGGTCTGGCAACCCTATCATCAACTAACGGGGCCAAACTCAGAAGTCAAGCAACAGAGAAGACCAAACAATGGATAAAACCATTCAGAGGTATCTGGAAGAAGAGTGACGGCAGCAGGCTCAGGAAGGCCTGAAGTGAGGGGGCGTGGCTAATGACTTTGGGCAGGAAGTTGCGTAAACCAGAGAGGCCACCACTGAAAGTGCCCTGCTGTTAAATGTCAACAGGCTCAAAGGCCTTCTCAGATGAGGCCTTCTGGGGGATGACCTCAAATCCAGGACTGGATCTATGGGAGAAGACAAGTACCCTGACCCCAACCCATTCAGGGCTTTCAGAGGTCAATCCCAACATTTTGAATTGGGCCTGGAAATGGGCTGCAAGTCTGGAAGAGAAAGCCCTGGAGGAATGTGATCGCAGCAGAAGGCATTAGGTGAGATTTCCGAAACCACAGATTGGACCACTTTGAGCGTCAGAACTCTTTTCGAAGGTCAGCGTCTGACAGTCTAGTCTAGACGTTGCGAGGGGACATCTTATTGCAGCCATATCAACTAAGCCCAGGAATAACCGCAGCTGATAAACACATTCCTCCTTGCACACCCTGGGAGACCTGCCCAGAAGTGGTCCCAAGAGTCAAACTGGGTCCTCAGGCGGAGGTTCACCCCAATCCCATTGCAGACTACAAACCAAATTTCAGGGTGCCTTTTGCACCCTATTAACAATACTCCCAGTTTATCTGGATTAGCTCCTATTTATCAATCCATAGGCACGTAGCCAGGATTCTGTGGCTTGTGGGTTAAGTTAGAAAGTCAGAGACTGTTAAAACTAGAAGGACATGATCTCTTTTTAGGTTGGCACGCGTTCCTACGGTATGGAAAAGCAGACGCTCATAAATATTTTAAGCAACAATTGATTGAAACTTCCTTAATGAAAATGTGGGAGACAATAAGGTCTCAGTTCTATAACAAGCTTCCAAAATGGCTTGCAGCTTTAGAAGCCTTTACAAACCCTAATGTGTACCAAGAAGACGAAATTACAAGATATCAAGGCCCAAGACATTCAAAGAGGGACGCCAGGACATATTATGCTAATGACACGCAAAGAAGATATTCAAATCCACTGTGGCGGTCTAACACCCGGGGGCTGCTCCCGCTGTCGCAAAAGCATCTTGTCATGAAGAGACCAAACCAGAGTTAAGGGAAAGAAAACTCAGCGTGAGCGAGTGTTTTAAAAAAAATCCTGCCTCTAAGAGGAGAAGATAAATGGTGCCGCCCAAGCGACAACGGGAAGAAAACGTTCAAAAACATTTCCACTGGGAGATGCTTAAGAGGTTACTGACCTGCCAAAAGGAAGGCAGGAAAGTACTCGACGCGGCGCTTCAACAGCCCATCTATTATATTTAACGGCTGCTGTTTCCAAAAGCGAATCTCGGCCCGACACCTGAGAGAAAAGGGGCAGGAGGGATGCAATCTGCCGCCCGCCTTCCGCTTTCTGACGGTTTATGGCTTGGTGCTGCCACCAGAACAGGTCCAGAGAGCTGACCTACGGCCGCGTTCCGCCCAATCTGAAACAATACGCCGGCCCCTAGTTTGTCACTGGGCCCGTTTTGTTGCTGGTTTTGACCCTCGAGATCTCAACAGGCTGGGTGCACATTCTTCCAGTGACGCATTCTGTCATGCATGATCTTTCACAGAGAGCAGATCAGGGGTCCCCAACATGGCGCCCACGGGCACCATGGCATTCGCTGACACCTTTCCTGATGCTCGCCAAGTGTTTTTAGAAAGCGGGTGGGCCCGGGTGGCGATTTCACCCAGCAAGGCTCTGAGTGGCCACTGGAGATATTTTTTGCAGAATACAGAAATTTGTACTCACCACCAGTGTTCCCTCTAAGCTGAGTTAGTGAGAGCCAACTCACAGTCATTTAGCCTCCGGCTCACACATTTTTTGTCTTAGCTTTATTTATTTATTTATTTCAAATTATATCCCGCCATGCCAGGGCAAGCTGGCTCAAGGTGACGTACAACAAATTAAATAAAATAACAATACAGTAATTTTTTTCCCCATAAACAACAATTTACATAAAGTGCAAGTAAGTGCAGATGGCGAGTTGTTATGAGATGGTCCAATGTAGGAAGGCCAGTTTCCAAAGTTGTTACATGAGGCCGTAAGATGCTCAATTTTTGATAGCTCGTTCCTCAGTGGCGGCTCCTAATCGAAGGCCTGGCGGAAGAGCTCCGTTTTACAGGCCCTGCGGAACTGTCAGAGGTCCCGCAGGGCCCTGATGTCTTCCGGGAGCTCGTTACACCAGTTTGGAGCCACCACCGAGAAGGCCCTCACTCTGGTAGTCTTTCGGACTGGGGAGAGTCAGCTGATTTTGCAACCCTGACCTCAGTGCTCTCTGGGGGAGATCTAGGGAAAGGCAGTCCCTCAGGTAGGCAGGCCCCTGACCATATCGGGCTTTAAAGGTCAAAACCAGCACCTTGAAGCTAATCCGGTATGCAATTGGCAGCCAGTGCAATGCCTTCAGCACAGGCTGGATGTGATCTCATATGGAGAGACCCATCAGCAGCCTGGCTGCCACATTTTGGATGGCTCCAGAAGGATGGCTGTAGAGCAAACAAATTTACGCAGTGGCCAAATCACCTGCTCATAACTTTAACGCCACTAGCTCACAAAGCAGAATCTTTGCTCATGGGACTCCATAGCTTAGAGGGAGTATTACTCACTACCAGGACCCTTTTTGTAGAAAAAGCCCAGCAGAAACTCATTAGCATAACGGGCCACACCCAACAGCAGAAACTCATTAGCATATTAGGCCACACCCCTGACAGCACCGCTCATTAGCATATTAGGTCACATCCTATGTTACCAGAAGTGTGGTCATCTAGCCACACCCACCTTTCGCTTCTTATTCTGTTTACCTGGTTTGTTGTCAAAACGCAGGGCTTTTTTTGTAGCAGGAACTCCTTTGCATGTTAGAACACACACCCCTCATGTAGCCAATCCTAATAAGTTTCTGCTGTTGGGTGTGGCCTGTTATGCTAATGAGTTCCTGCTGGCTGTGGTCAACTTAGGAGCCAGCCGGAACGCCGTTCCTGTGTGTTCCTGCCCAAAAATAGCCCTGCTCACTACTACATTGTTGTGATGGTAAAGCATGAATCACAGCACGGGAGACTAAACATATTGCTCAAAAACATTTTCTTCGAATCATAGACTCATAAAGTTAGAATGGATTTCCAGGGTCATCTAGTCCAACCCCCTGCACAATGCAGGAAATTCACAAATACCTCCCCCCCCCCAGTGACTGCTGTTCCATACCCAGAAGAAGGGGGGACCCCTCCAGGAACCCCGGCCAAACTGGCCTGGAGAAAAATTGCTTCCTGACCCCCAAAGTGGCAATCAGCATTTCCCTGGGCGTGTAAGAAAGGGACATGAAAACACAGTTTGAAGGGAACTTGCTCTGCCAGTGCCAGGGCCCACTGCTGGACCTCCCGATGGCACCTGGTATTTCTGGCCACTGTGTGACAGAGTGTTGGACTAGATGGGCCATTGGCCTAATCCAACACTGGCTTCTCTTATGTTTAAGCACTGAAGCAACCCTTCCCACCCTCCCTCTCATGATCTGCCTAAGTTCACAGAATCTGCATTGCTGTCAGATGGCCCTCTAGCCACTGTTTGAAAACCTCCCAAGAAGGAGAGCCCACCACCTCCCGAGGAAGCCTCTTCCACTAGGCTCTAACTGTCAGGAATTTCTTCCTAACCTTTAGCCGAAAACTCTTCCGATTTAATTTCAACCCGCTGGTTCTGATCCGGCCTTCTGGGGCGACAGAAAACCATCCTCCGTACCATCCTCTAGGTGACCGCCCTTCAAGTACTTAAAAGATGGCTATCGTATCACCTCTCAGTCATCTCCTCTCCCGGCTAAACATACCCAACCCAGCTCCTTCAACCTTTCCTCATTGGACTTTGGCTTCCGGACCTCTCACCATCTTTGTTGCGTACACACGGCTTATCTTTCAGTCACACGGTAAAGATCCGTGTGCTGTGTGGGCGGCTGCCGCCAAAGCCATGGTTTAAAAATCTGCACATCCAATCAGCTCTCCAATGGACAATCGGAATATCTTATATATATTCTTATAATCCCGGCTGGGCGAAGGCCTCACCCAGCCCGGCCCGGTTTCTAAAAACTCTTTGGCCGGTGCCAGGAAAGATGACCAAGGGCACCACGTTGAGGAACCCTGCTTTTGTCAGTTGGACCTACAAGGCAAATGCCACACGGGACTCCCTGTATAAATCATTGGTGCGACCTCATTTGGAATACTGTGTACAGTTCTGGTCGCCACATCTCAAAAAGGACAATATAGCATTGGAAAAAGTGCAGAGAAGGGCAACTAGAATGATAAAAGGGTTGGAACACCTTCCCTATGAAGAAAGGTTAAAATGCTTGGGGCTCTTCAGCTTGGAGAAACGACGGCTGAGGGGTGACATGATTGAGGTTTATAAGATTATGCATGGGATAGAGCAGGTTGAGAAAGAAGTACTTTTCTCCCTTTCTCGCAATACAAGAACTCGGGGGCACTCCATGAAATTGCTAAAAGGAAATACTTCTTCACCCAAAGAGTGATTAACACATGGAATTCACTGCCACAGGAGGTGGTGGCAGCTACAAGCATGGACAGTTTCAAGAGGGAATTAGATGAACATATGGAGCAGAAGTCCATCAGTGGCTATTAGCCACAGGGTATAGCGAGGAACTCTCAGTCTGGGGCAGGTGGTGCTCTGTATTCTTGGTGCTGGGGGGAGGACCGCAGTGGGAGGGCTTCTAGTGTCCTGGCCCCACTGCTGGACCTCCTGGTGGCACCTGGTATTTTTGACCGCTGTGTGACAGAGTGTTGGACTAGATGGGCCATTGGCCTGATTCAGCATTGGCTTCTCTTATGTTCTTATGCCTCCTTGATGTAACCGGACCCTCCCCTCAGCAGGCCTATTTATCCAGCTTCCAAAAGGAAAATGAAGAGGGGGGGTCAAAGGAAAGGGGTGTGTTTGTGGGGGGACGGACGTGATTTGCTCCAGCCGACTCACGTTGATGATGATATTGAGGGACTCGTCGTTGGGGAGGAAAATACAGACGCTGCGGCGGTCTTGCATGACTCTGTTATTGTGGAAGTTCAGTTTGTTCATCGTGTTCCGGGCCTTCCCCCGTGCGTCCTTCAGTGAGCCACTCCGAGACCGCGTGGGAACCTCAGGGTCAGAGCTCTCGGCAGGCAACGGTTTCCCTTCATCACCCGCGTCACAGGAGGCGGAGCGTCTCGGGGTCTCCCCCAACGGGCGCCATCACTGGGGAAAGAGAAGGGGCACAGAGAGACGTCAGACAATGAGGACCAAGAACAGAGCCACGTTTTGTATTTTTCTACTTTAAAAAAAAAAAAAAAATGTTATTTATAGTACATCTTTCTCACAGGGGTTCAGGGCAGATTACACAGAGCGAGTCAGTGCAGTCAACAAAATGAATGTAAGAACGTAAGAACGTAAGGAGGAGGGCCTGTGGCTCACTGGCAGAGCATCAGTTTGGCATGCAGACGGTCACAAGTTCAATCCCCGGCATCTCCAGTTAAAGGGATCAGGTAATAGGTGACGTGAAAGGCTCAACCAGAGCTGCTGTCAGTCTGAGTAGACAATACTGACTTTGATGGACCAAGGGTCTGATTCAGTGTAAGGCAGCTTAATGTGTCATTAACATAAGAAAAAGCCTTTCTGGATCTGACCACTAGTCTACCCAGTCCAGCATCCAGTTCCTCTGGAGGGCCAACAACAGGGCACAGAGGCCTTAATAAGAGCATCAGAAGAGCCCTGCTGGATCTGACCAGTGAAGGTCCATCTAGTCCAGCATCCCGTCTCACACAGTTGCCTATCCAGTTCCTCTGGAGGGCCAACAACAGGGCAGAGAGGCTGAGGCCTTCAAAAGAACCTCAGAAGAGCCCTGCTGGATCTGACCAGTGAGGGTCCATCTAGTCCAGCCTCCTCTCTCACACAGTGGCCAGTCAGTTCCTCTGGAGGGCCAACAACAGGGCACAGAGGCCTTAATAAGAGCATCAGAAGAGCCCTACTAGATCTGACCAGTGAAGGTCCATCTAGTCCAGCATTCTATTTCACATAGTGGCCCCAACCAGTTTCTCTGGAGGGACAACAACAGGGCAGAGAGGCCTTGGTAAGAGCATCAGAAGAGCTCTGCTGGGTCAGACCAGGGGTCCACCTAGTCCAGCCTCCTGTCTCACACAGTGGCCAACCAGTTCCTCTGGAGGGCCAACAACAGGGCAGAGAGGCCGAGGCCTTCATAAGAACATCAGAAGAGCCGTGCTGGATCAGACCAATGGTCCATCGAGTCCAGCATTCAGTCTCACACAGTGGCCAACAACAGGGCAGAGAGGCAGAGGCCTTCATAACTGCCCCACAGACGACTGTGGGAGATGGGATGTTGGACTCTCTGCCCTGTTGTTGGCCCTCCAGCGGAACTGGTTGGCCACTGTGTGAGACAGGATGCTGGACTAGATGGACCCTCTCTGGTCTGACCCAGCAGGGCTCTTCTGATGTTCTTATGAAGGCTTCGGCCTCTCTGCCCTGTTGTTGGCCCTCCAGAGGAACTGGTTGGCCATTGTTTGAGTTGGGATGCTGGACTAGACGGACCCCTGGTCTGATCCAGCAGGGCTCTTCTGATGTTCTTATATCCGTAAACCGCCCGCCTCAAGAACCACCCCATGCCCTGCCAGCCCAGGAAGGGCACCTGCTCAGAGAGATCTACACCAGAGCGACACAAAGTCTATTCTTCATGGGCAAGCTAAGCTCTTAAGATGCCTTGTGGCTTTAAAGTAAACACTGCAACTGTCTCCACTGGGGCCTCAATGCTGGTTTATTTCGGGGTGGCTTGGGACGGCCAATGCCCTTTTCTTCCAAAACAAGACAGAACGGTCCCATCCGGCGTAAATTCCAGGGGCTCTGCGGAAGCCGTCCTTAAACTGAGGGCTCTTTGTGTTGAGAAACCTCAGACACAGCAAAGAGCCCATAAACGGACAGAACAGGCCAAAGGGCGAGGCGAGGCCTCCACACAGTGGAGATGGCGGCAGAATGGACCCGACTGCCTCAGCCTGCGGGTGGATGGTGCCGGTTTTCAGGGCTCGCCTCCGTAAAAACTCCCCGCAGGCAGAAAGCTAGTATGCTTTTTAGCCTACCCTTCCGCCAAGAGCGCAGAGATAGACAAACAACACTCCCCTTGCTCGTTTTACCTCACAATTGACCTGTGCCGTTGGCTAGGCTAAAAGAGTGACTAGGCCAAGGTTACTGCCCTGAGCAGTTTATGCATTTCTTTTACTTCATTTTTACCCCACCGTTCTCCCCAATTGGGACCCAAAGCGACTTACGTAATTCTCCTCTCTTCCATTTTATCCCCACAACAACCCTGTGAGGCAGAATTGGCTGAGAGAGTGTGATTGGCCCAACGTCACACAACAAGCTTCCATGGCACGAGTGGGGATTCAATCCTGGTTCCTCCCAGAATCAAACCTGGTTCTCTTCCTTTTCTGGAGGGGTGGCAAGTACATTTACTAAATGAATAAAAATACCCAGTGAGCTTCAGGGCACAACTGGGTTTGAACCCGGCTCTCTCAACACTCAAACCGGTATCCTGCAGTGGTCCTCACATTACGGAGAGGAAGGTTCTAGACCCCTTCCGCTCTTCCCTGAGCTAGATTTCTCCTTGCAGGATTTTTTAAAAAGCGTGATTTGCCATCTTAATGATAACAGAAGCCATGATGGATCAGGACAGTGGCCCATCCAGTCCAACACTCTATGACACACAGTAGCCAAAACCCAGGTGCCATCGGGAGGTCCACCAGTGGGGGCAGAACTCCAGAAGCCCTCCCACTGTTGCCCCCCAAGCACCAAGAATACAGAGCATCACTTGCCTCAGATATAAGAACATAAGAGAAGCCAGTGTTGGATCAGGCCAGTGGCCCATCCAGTCCAACACTCACACGCTGGCCAAAACCCAGGTGCCCTCAGGAGGTCCACCAATGGGGCCAGAACTCCAGAAGCCCTCCCACTATTGCCCCCCAAGCACCAAGGAGACAGAGCATCACTGCCCCAGACATTCGAGAGTAAGAGAAGCAATGTTGGATCACAACAATGGCCCATCCGGTCCAACACTCTGTGTCACACAGTGGCCAAAACCCAGAGGCCCTCAGGAGGTCCATCAGTGGGGCCAGAACTCCAAAAGTCCCCCCACTGTTGCCCTCAAGCACCAAGGAGACAGAGCATCACTACTCCAGACAGAAGAACGTAAGTGAAGCCATGCTGGATCAGGCCAATGCCCCATCCGGCCCAACACTCTATGTCACACAGTGGCCAAAACCCAGGTGCCATCAGGTGGTCCACCAGTAGGCCAGAAGGACTCCAGAAGCCCTCCCACTGTGGCCCCTCCAAGCACCAAGAAGACAGAGCATCACTGCCGCAGACAGAGTGTTCCAATCTATCCCTTGTGGCTAATAGCTGCTGATGGGCCTCTGCTCCATATGTTCATCCAGTCCCCTCTTGAAGCCGTCCATGCTCGTAACTGCCTTCACTTTCTTTGGCAGCGAATTCCAAGTGTTGATTCCTCCATGGGTGAAATGGTTTAGTCCACGCCACCAGGTCAGGAGAACACCGCTTCATTCTGTGGCATCTGCGGAACAGGCCTAGAAAGTCAATCGTTGCCCGAAGGCGGAACTGTCTTTTCGGTGCCAGGCACGGTTCCCCAAACAGCCGTGAAACAGCGGGCGATTCGGCAACTAGCATTCGCTCCGCGTTTTCTCAACTGGGAGGGGAAAGTGCGGCTCAAAACCACATCCAAAAACCTCGGAGCGAAGCCGTACTGAATGCAAAGTCGCCCCCGGACGGCCATAAATCTATGCAGAAGGTGCCATAAAACCCGATGCTCAGAGAAAGCGAAGGCAGCGTGCAACGCAGAGGGGAATTTCTGTTCCAAGGTGGGTTTCGTGAAACAACGGAGGGAAGAGCCAATATGGAATCGCCCAAAGTATGTTGGAAGCAGGGGAGGGCCATTTGCAGTGGGGCGGGCTTATCCCTTTCCCTCACCATGGGCAGTTTTACCCAGCAACTTCCACTTCAGCAAATCTACTCAGAAGGAAATCCCACAGGGCTTATGGCTGGACAAGCACGCCCGGGACTGCAACCCTTAACCTCTCTTATGCATTTGCCTGTGAGGCTGTTCCCAGGAGATAAGGGTGCAGACGCAAGGATACTTCACCGGCCATCGCGAGGAGGGCCTGGGAGTTCCTTGGGCCGGTCGCAGATGAATTCCTAATGCCCGGGAGATAACCCAACCAGGAGTTTCGGGGCACCTTCAAGACTGACAGATTTATTGAAAGCCTCGGCTTTCCTTGGCTGGAGGCCCGCGAGATGTTGATTCGTTTGCTCGCCTGTTTCGCAACGGAGGGGGAAAGAAAGAAGAGGCGGATTTTGCTACTTGTCCCAGAACACAAAAACACTATAGATAGACTTGTGGCTGAAAACGGGGGCCTAGGAGTCCACAGCATTGCTAACGTAACAAGAAGCAAGACTGTGTGTATGTGAGTCTATATATATACAGGGATCTTTTTGTAGAAAAAGCCCAGCAGGAACTCATTAGCATACCAGGCCACACCCAACAGCACAGCTCATTAGCATACCAGGCCACACCCCCATGTTACCAGAAGTGTGGTCATCCAGCCACACCCACCTTTTGCTTCTTATTCTGTTTGCCTTGTTTGTTGTCAAAACCCAGGGCTTTTTTTTTGGAGCTGGAACTCCTTTGCATGTTAGGCCACACACCCCTAATGTAGCCAATCCTAATGAGTTTCTGCTGTTGGGTGTGGCCTGTCATGCTAATGAGTTCCTGCTGGGCGTGGCCAACTTGGGAGCCAGCCGGAACTCCGTTCCTGTGCGTTCCTGCCCAAAACTAACCCTGTATTATCTATCTATCTATCTATCTATCTATCTATCTATCTATCTATCTATCTATCTATCTATCTATCTATCTATCTATCATCTCTCATACACACACACACACATATATATTTTAAATAAAGAATATATTGGGAATGATATTCAGCCCCCACCGCTTTTTGAGGTGAACGCAGCCAAGAATTCCTCCGTCTCCAAAGAAAGCCAAGGCTGCGTCTCCGTAAAAGAACTGCAGTCTGAGATCTACCTTGGTAGGTCTCTCTCTCCCTCCCCACCCCCAAACTCTGGAAATCAAAGCAGGAGAAAAGAAGAGGCCGACGGCTTCGCTTCCAAGTTAAGGCCGCTCTCAGTTTCCCCTGTGATCTATTCACAGTGCCTTGTGTACCAAAGAGGGATGGGTTCAGGACGGAGGAGAGGAAATCCTTCTGTACACACAGAGTGATCGCAATGTGGAATTTGCTGCGGGAGGATATAGTGAGGGCCACAGGAAGAAACAGCTGTAAAAGGGGTTAGATGGAGTCATGGAGGACAAGTCTGTCCACAACTCCCAGCCCTGGTGACTGAGGGGAACCTCCACATTCAGAGGGACTAAGCCACTGAATCCCAGAGCCAGGAGGCAACATCAGAAGAAGGCCTTGGCCTCTCTGCCCTGTTGTTGAACCTCCAGAGGAACTGGTGGGCCACTGTGTGAGGCAGGATGCTGGACTAGGTGGACCTCTGGTCTGATCCAGCAGGGCTCTTCTGATGTTCTTAGGAAGGCCTCGGTCTCTCTGCCCTGCTGTTGGCCCTCCAGAGGAACTAGTTGGTCACTATATGAGACAGGATGCTGGACTAGATGGACCCTCACTAGTCTGATCCAGAAGGGCTCTTCTGATGTTCTTATGAAGGCCTCGGCCTCTCTGCCCTGCTGTTGGCCCTCCAGAGGAACTGGTTGGCCTCTGTGTGAGACAGGATGCTGGACTAGATGGATCACTAGTCTAATCCAGCAGGGCTCTTCTGATGTTCTTATGAAGGCCTCGGCCTCTCTGCCCTGTTGTTGGCTCTCCAGAAGAACTGGTTGGCCACTCTATGAGACAATGTGCTGGATAAGATGGACTACTGGTCTGATCCAGCAGGGCTCTTCTGATGTTCTTATGAAGGCCTTGGTGTCTCTGCCCCGTTGCTGGCTCTCCAGAGGAACTGGTTGGCCACTGTGTGAGACAGGATGCTGGACTAGATGGACCCTCACTGGTCTGATCCAGCAGGGCTCTTCTGATGTTCTTATGAAGGCCTTGGTGTCTCTGCCCCGTTGCTGGCTCTCCAGAGGAACTGGTTGGCCACTCTATGAGACAGCGTGCTGGATAAGATAGACTACTGGTCTGATCCAGCAGGGCTCTTCTGATGTTCTTATGAAGGCCTCGGTCTCTCTGTCCTGTGGTTGGCCCTCCAGAGGAACTGGCTGGCCACTGTGTGAGACAGGATGCTGGACTAGATGGACCCTCACTGGTCTGGTCCAGCAGGGCTATAGAGATCAGTTCCCCTGGAAGAAAGGGCTGCTTTGTAGGGTGGGCTCTACAGTATGCTATAGATTTTAGCTGAAATCCCACCCCAGCCCCCTTTCCACATGCTCTGCCCCCAAACCTTGAGGACTTTCCCAGGCCAGAGTTTGCCACTGAAGACCCGACGGGCAAAGCAGACCTAAGCTCCCTCTCCCTGCGCGGAATGCAAAGACGTGGAAATTCCTGGATTCACTTTCAAGCTCCGTGCTCAGAAGATCACGATCGTTAATAATAGAGAGGGCTCCCTTACCCCCCTTTCAACCTTCCCGTGGCAGCGTGTTCCCGATAAAAGTGTTACAGCTGTCCTCGGAGACCGGCGCGGAGAACACACAACGGCACGGTTTGACAAGAATGCCTTCACGATGGGCGTCCCAGCACACAGCCGCAGACCGAGGCGGAGGAGCCTCTGAACAATTCCGCTGGAAGGAGATAAACCGGGAGAACAGAAGGCCATTCATCTCCCGCAAACGCCCCTGAAGCCGAAAGAATCCTCCTGCTAGGCGACGGGCTCGGTAAGCAACTCAGAAGGAGCCTCCTAATTCAATATTGGGATGATGAAGTTCTCCAAAGCGACGGTCACATGAGCATAGTGTTTATTGGGTGGGGGGTGTCAGGCAATGGACACACACGCCCTTGTTAGATTTGAGTCTAGTGGGAGCAGCGAGAGACCAACAGGATTGTGGGAGCAAAAACTTTCCCAAATCAAAGCTTCCTCTGTCAGATACCATGCTCTATGACGTTCTACAGGTAGACAGCCCTCGGTTCCTCTGGATGACCCAATTCTCCTACTGGCAAGCTTTTTACAATGAGAAGAGGCTGCGGCTCAGTGGTAGAGCCTCTGCTTGGCATGCACGTCCCCGGTTCAATCCCCAGCATCTCCAGTTAAAAAGGACCAGGCAAGAGGTGATGGGAAAGACCTCTGCCTGAGATCCTGGAGAGTCGTGGAGAGGGGCCATGGCTGAGTGGTAGAGCCTCTGCTTGGCATGCAGAAGGTCCCAGGTTCAATCCCCGACATCTCCAGTTAAAAAGGACCAGGCAGGAGGTGATGGGAAAGATCCCTGCCTGAGATCTTGGAGAGTCATGGAGAGGGGCTTGTGGCTCAGTGGTAGAGCCTCTGCTTGGCATGCAGAAGGTCCCAGGTTCAATCCCCGGCATCTCCAGTTAAAAGGACTAGGCAGTAGGTGATGGGAAAGACCTCACCCTGAGACCCTGGAGCGTTGTGGAGAGGGACTGTAAGCTCAGTGGAAGAGTATCTGCTCGGCATGCAGAAGGTCAAAGGATCAATCTATGGCATCTCCAGTTATAAAGGACCAGGCAGTAAGAAGAAGAAGAAGAAGAGATTGGATTTATATTCCACCCTTCACTTGGAGTCTCAGAGTGGCTTACAAACTCCCTTCCCTTCCCCTCCCCACACCACAACAGACACCCTGTGAGGTAGGCAAGGCTGAGAGAGCTCTGACAGAAACTGCTGTTTTTTCTAGAACAGCTCTGACAGAACTATGGCTTGCCCAAGGTCATCCAGCAGCTGCAAGTGGAGGAGTGGGGAATCAAACCCGGTTCTCCCAGATTAGAGTCTGTACACTTAACCACGACACCAAAGTGAAGAGAAAGACCCTTGTCCGAGACCCTGGAGAGCCACTGCCAGTCTGAGTAGACAATACTGACACCGATGAACCGATGGTCTGATTCCGTATAAGGTGTGTTCGTATATGTTTCTGTTGTGTGCAACTGATCTCCAGACAACAGAGATGGGGAGGGGCTGTGCCTCAGTGGCAGACCATCTGCTTTGCGTGCAGGAGGTCCCCGGTCCACATCCCGGACATCTCCAGTTTTAAAAGGACTAGGCAGCAGGTGATGGGAAAGACCTCTGCTGGAGAGCTGCTGCCAACCTGAGTAGGAGATACTGACTCTGATGGACCGGAAGCCTGATTCAGGAGAAGAAGCTTCAAGTGTCTGTGTTCAAAGAGACACAGTTTGGGGACTGATTCTGTACAGCGCTACAGTTTACACCTCATACAGGTGGACAGCCAGTTACAAGGTCCACCTGTTGCCACCATCCCATTTCCAGCGGTGGTCAGTTCAATGCCACTTGGGAGCCCACGAGCCCGGCCTGCCGGCAACCGCCCACCCACTGAAGGCTCCCCAGCACCCGAGAACTGGAAACAATTTGCATCCGAACCCGGAGGCCTCATTTGACTATCACTACATCCAGTCTGATGTAGTGGTTAGGAGCACGGACTCTGATCTGGGAGAACCGGGTTTGATTCCCCCACTCATCCACTTGCAGCTGCTGGTGTGACCTTGGGTCAGTCGCAAGTTCTTTCAGAGCTGTTCTCTCAAGGGCAGTTCTCGAGAGAACTCTCTCAGCCCCACCGACCTCACAGGGTGCCTGTGGTGGGGAGGGGAAGGGAAAGGAGTTTGTAAGCCGCTCTGAGACTCCTTCGGGTAGTGAAGGACGGGGTGGAGATCCAATCTCCTCCTCCTCCTCCTTCCTCTTCTTCTTTAGAGCCGGTTTGGTATAGTGGTTACGTGGTTAAGACTCTAATCTGGGAGAACCGGGTCTGATTCCCCACTCCTCCATGTGCAGCTGCTGGATGACCTTGGGCAAGCCGTAGTTCTGACAAGAGCTGTCCTTGAAAGGGCAGTTCTCTCAGAGCTCTCTCAGCCCCACTGACCTCACAGGGTGTCTGTGGTGCGGAGGGGGAGGGAAAGGAGTTTGTAAGCCACTCTGAGACTCCTTCGGGTAGTGAAGAGCCGGGGTATAAATCCAATCTCTTCCTCCTCCTCCTCTCCTTCTTCTTCCCTGTAGATCTGCCACACACACGCGCCTTTTAAAACCATCCAAGCCCAGGAACGTCACTGCATCAGGAGGCAGTGAGTTCCACAAGACAACTTCCTGTGGTGTAGGCTACGGCTTCCTTTCGACCGTCCCATCTTATTTAATTCATATAAAAGCTGCCTGCCCCTCTCCCTGCCAAATAATCAAGGGCAGCTTACAATAAAAAGCATATGGTCTGGGCTAGTCCAATCTCGACAGGTTTGGGAAGCTAAGCAGGGTCGGTCCTGGTTAGCACTTGGATGGGAGACCCACCGAGGAAGTCCGGGGTCGCTACGCCGAGGCAGGCAATGGCCAACCACCTCGGAATGTCTCTCACCTTGAAAACCCTACAGGCATAAATCGGCTGCCGTTTTCCACATATGTATCCTCACCTTGAGCTAGATGGCTCAGGCTAACCTGGGTGGATTATAATGTGGAATTTGCTGCCAGAGGATATAGTGATGGCCACAGGAATAAACAGCTGTAACAGGGAATTAGATAGATTTATAGAAGACAAGTCTATCAATGGCTACTAGCCCTGGTGGCACTAATCCTCTGAATCCCAGAACCAGGAGGCAAATTCAGGTGAAGGTCTCAGCCTCTCTGCCCTGTTGTTGGCCCTCCAGAGGAACTGGTTGGCCACTATATGGGACAGGATGCTGGGACAGATGGACCTTCATTGGTCTGATCCAGCAGGGCTCTTCCGATGTTCTGATGAAGGCCTCAGCCTCTATGCCCTGTTGTTGACCCTCCAGAGGAACTAGTTGGCCACTGTGTGAGGCAGGATGCTGGACTAGATGGGCCACTGGTCTGACTCAGCAGGACTCTTCTTATGTTCTTATTAGGAGAAGGCCTCAGCCTCTGTGCCCTGTTGTTGGTCATCCAGAGGAACTGATTGCCAACTGAGTGATGCAGGATGCTGGACTAGATGGACATTCACTGGTCTGATCCAGCAGGGCTCTTCTGATGTTCTTATCAGGGGAAGGCCTCGGCCTCTCTGCCCTGCTGTTGGCCCCCCAGAGGAACTGGTTGGCCCCTGTGTGAGACAGGATGCTGGACTAGATGGACCCTCACTGGTCTGATTCAGCAGGGCTCTTTTGATGTTCTTATGAAGGCCTTGACCTCTCTGCCCTGTTGCTGGTCCTCCAGAGGAACTGGTTGGCCACTGTGTGAGACAGGATGCTGGACTAGATGAATCTTCACTGGTCTGATTCAGCAGGGCTCTTCTGATGTTCTTATGAAGGCCTTGGCCTCTCTGCCCTGTTGCTGGTCCTCCAGAGGAACTGGTTGGCCACTGTGTGAGACAGGATGCTGGACTAGATGAATCTTCACTGGTCTGATTCAGCAGGGCTCTTCTGATGTTCTTATGAAGGCCTTGGCCTCTCTGCCCTGTTGCTGGTCCTCCAGAGGAACTGGTTGGCCACTGTGTGAGACAGGATGCTGGACTAGATGGATCTTCACTGGTCTGATTCAGCAGGGCTCTTCTGATGTTCTAATGAAGGCCTCGGCCTCTCTGCCCTGTTATTGGCCCTCCAGAGGGACTGCCTGGCCACTGTGTGAGACAGGATGCTGGACTAGATGGATCTTCACTGGTCTGATCCAGCAGGGCTCTTCTGATGCTCTTACCTCACCAGATCTTCAAAGCTAAGCAGGGTCAGCCCTGTTTAGTACTTGGGTGGGAGAGCACCAGGGAAATCCAGGGTCACGGTGTGGAGGCAGGCCACAGCAGACCACCTCTGAGTGCCTTGCCTTGAAAACCTCACGGGGTCGCCATAAGTTGGCTGGGACTTCACTTATCGCCACCAGCACGACGGGCCTCTCGGCTTTCCAAGCTGTCTGTCGCGACTTGTGCAATCACCCTGGTGAGACCAAGGGCTTCCCTGCATGGGCAAGTCATGACAGTCTGCAGAATTTCTCTCCAACGGAGGGCGTCGGGTCTCAAGAACGACACTTCGGCAGGTCTAGCCATGACGCTGTGCACTCCCCGCTGTTACTGTTTGCCTCAAACAGGCTTTGGTTTCCAATCAGCAACCCTGTCATGCATTCGAGCACACCGGGCGTGGAGACTCTACGACTTACAAAGGCGAGCGCTGCCGGGGGGGTTGGACCCCAGACCGGACCAATGCCCCCTCTAAGCTCTTCAGTCCTGAGAGCAAAAATTCTACTTTGTGAGGTGCCGGCATTAAAGCTGTGGGCGAGCCATTTGGCTACTGCATAAATTAGTTTGCTCGGGAGCCATCCTTCCTGAGCGAAGACAAAAATGCGTGAGCTGGAGGCTCAAGAACTGTGAGCTAGCTCACACCAACTCAGCTTAGAGGGAGCACTGGACCTGACTGAAGCCGCAGTGTGGAGCAGAGGGGGGAAGCCTGGCGAAGCGGCCGCCCTCGGTTCCGGGGCTTACAACGGAGAGGGGAACGGAGGGTGATGGAAAAGAGCCGTCAGCGCGCCCTGCCAAATACCTGTAGCACCCGCTGGGCCGTGTTCCCATCGTGTCTGATCAGCTGAAGCCGGCCTTCAACTTGAGCAGGTTAAAAACAGAGGCGGACACAGAAGAGGCAGGTGAGAGACAAAAGGCAGGTTTGTGGTGTGGAAAGGAGCCTCCGGAGCCGAACCGGAGTAGGGGAAAGGACTGGAGGCTCTGGGTGAATACCAGTTGAGCGTCAAAAGAAGAAGAAGAAGAAGAAGAAGAAGAAGAGAGAAGAAGAAGAGATTGGATTTATACCCCGCCCTTCACTCGGAGTCTCAGAGCGGCTTATAAACTCCCTTCCCCTCCCCACAACAGACACCCTGTGAGGTAGGTGGGGCTGAGAAAACTCTAACACAAAGTGCTCTTTTAGGAACAGCTGTGCCAGAGCTTGTGACTGACCCAAGGTCACATCAGCAGGTGCAAGTGGAGGAATGGGGAATCAAACCCGGTTCTCCCAGATTAGAGTCCATGCACTTAACCATTACACCAAACTGGCTCTCAAAAGCAATGCAGGACCGGTTCCGGGGGTGAACCGGCCCTTTAACTTACCGGGAAAGTTCCTGGTGGGCAGGACTGAGCCGAGCCGATCCCTGGGATTGCCGGCAGCCGGGCAAGGGTCACTAGCCGTGGATTCTACAGACACAGGAACTCCCATCACTGCTTCCTGCCCGGGCTGCCTGGCCTGATCCGAGCCGGTTCAGACTGCGGGAGAGGGATTACGGGCCAGTTTGGTTAGAGATCCTGGAGGTTTTCTGCCATCTTCTGAGCATGGAGTAGGGGTCAGGGTCAACGCTCCCTCTGAGCTGTGGAGTCTTGTGAGCAAAAATCCTACTTGGCGAGCTACCGGCATTAAAAGTTGTGAGTGAGCGATTTGGCGACTGCGTAAATATTTCTGCTCCGAAGACCTCCTTCCCGAGCTAAGACAAAAATGTGTGAGCCGGAGGCTAAAAAAACTGTGAGCTCGCTCACACTAACTCAGCTTAGAGGGAACACTGGTCAGTGTGTGTGTGTGTGTGGATGGGGGGAATCTGTGAATTTCCTGCCTTGTGCAGGGGGTTGGACTAGATGACCCTGGGGGTCCCCTCCAACTCTATGAGTCTATGCGAGCTGAAGTTTTGCTCCGGTTCCGAAGCTTATTTGAACTTCAGAACGTGTCGGATTTCCCAAGTTCTAAAACGACTCTGATATGTGGAAGCGTGTCAGTTTAAGCAATCCAACAGAGCGAACGAGTATTTTTTTCCTCCGGTCGTTTGATGCATTGCTCGAAATGCATACCAAAGTGGGAGGGGGAGAGGAGAGGAAAAAGTGCTGGAGTCAGGGGAAATTCTTTTCAACCATCTGCTTCTCATTTCCACAATGAGATCTTTGATTCCTTCCACACAGACATACACATGCAGAACCACCACGCTGCCAAGTTCCTTCCTTCTAGCCTGTGCTAAATGCAGGCAAGGGACTTTGCTGTGAAAAGTCCCTTGTTAGCTGGGCACCGAGGAAAGGGACCTGCAAGGTGAACTCATGACCTGTAGGTCACATCACAGAAAGGAGCCCAGCTTCTCTCAGCTGCCCTGGGGACGAACTAAACCAAGGGATAGACAACTAGCAAGGCACAAGAAGGGATAGCCAACTAGCGACACACCAGAAGGGATAGCTAATTAGGGTGGCCGAAGAAGGGACAGCCAACTAGCGACACGCCAGAAGGGATAGCCAACTAGCATGGCAAAGAAGGGATAGCCAACTAGCATGACAAAGAAGGGACAGCCAACTAGCGACACACCAGAAGGGATAGCTAATTAGGGTGGCTGAAGAAGGGACAGCCAACTAGCGACACACCAGAAGGGACAGCCAACTAGTGTGGCAAAGAAGGGACAGCCAACTAGCGACACACCAGAAGGGACAGCCAACTAGCGTGGCAAAGAAGGGACAGCCAACTAGCGACACACCAGAAGGGACAGCCAACTAGCGTGGCCGAAGAAGGGATAGCCAACTAGCGACACATCAGAATGGACAGCCAACTAGCGTGGCAAAGAAGGGACAGCCAACTAGCGACACACCAGAAGGGATAGCCAACTAGCGCAGCCAAAGAAGGGATAGCCAACTAGTGTGGCCGAAGAAAAGACAGCTAACTAGCGACACACCAGAAAGGATAGCCAACTAGTGTGGACGAAGAAGGGATAGCCAACTAGCGACACATCAGAAGGGATAGCCAACTAGCATGGCCGAAGAAGGGACAGCCAACTAGAAACACACCAGAAGGGACAGCCAACTAGCGTGGCAAAGAAGGGACAGCCAACTAGCGACACACCAGAAGGGACAGCCAACTAGTGAGCTCTCAGGACTGTTGCAAAGTCACCTTCTCCTGTACAAGCACAGACGGCACATGAAAAATCTCCTTTCCTGCTCTCACTTCCGGCAACAGAGTATACAGCAGACACCCCCCCCCACACACACACACGGATTCTCCTGTGCCTTGGCTTTCAGTGAGCAATGAGGGGTGGGGCTCCATCATGGGGGACTCTGCAGAAGCCTCTCTTCAGTGTGGTGTAGCGGTTAGAGTGTCAAGCTAGGATCTGGGAGACCCAGGTTCGAATCCCCACACTGCCATGGAAACTCGCTGGGAGACCTTGGGCCAGTCACTCTTTCACTCAGCCTAATCTACCTCACAAGGTTGTTGTGAGGTGAAAATGGAGGAAAGGAGAATGATGTAAGTTGCTTTGGGTCCCACTGGGAAGAAAAGGGAGGTATAGATTTGAACCCACGTCTCTTCAGATCCTAGCCCAGCACTCTAACTACTGCACGACGCTGCCCCTGTTGCTCTTCAAATCAGGGAAAAGAGGGTAAAAGAGGTCTTTGCCCAGCTCTGGGCTGCCAGAGGGGATGCTTACGCTGCCTGAACTTTGACCTCTGGCCAAGTTAAAAGGCGGACTCCTCCAAATTCATTCCCAGACAAGCCGTACGGTTAGCAAACTGTGCATTTCACGCAAGCGCCTTTGGCGGTGGGGGGGGTGGGGGTGGCGACTCGCTGCAAAACAAATCGAAACTAACAGGAACTGGCACCGTACCAACCGGGAGCGTGCAGCACGGAGAGACCAAATCTCCCCGGCCTTGACTAGGACATCTAAATAAGAGAGGCAGGAGCTACCGATAACACACCGCCTCGATCTCTGAACAGGGTCAGGCCAGAGGCCCGTGGACAACCCCCCGGGGGTTCCCGCGAGATACCTGTTTGGCACGGCAGCACGAGAAAAGCAACGAGGCCCCCGCGGCGGGGGGAAAGTGTCACCTTGGCCCTTATCACCGACGAAACTGTAGGTTCACAGAAGCTGCCGGAAGGCAGAAGGAGAGGT
Source organism: Gekko gecko (assembly GCA_029375565.1). NCBI lineage: Eukaryota > Metazoa > Chordata > Lepidosauria > Squamata > Gekkonidae > Gekko > Gekko gecko. The sequence goes on along the minus strand of JAPDNY010000003.1, from coordinate 240,575,803 downwards.
GGGGGGAAATAACAAGCACGTTATTTTTAACTCTGGTGGTTTGACGGCAGTTCAGAATTCAGTTGCTCAGATTTCTGGGCAGGTAGGCAGAAAACGAAGCCTGGAGTGGCGGGAGGGGGGAAAATGGCCAGGACACTAGAAGCCCTCCCACTGATGCCCCCCCAAGCACCAAGAATACACAGCATCCATTGCCCCAGGGTCCCTATCTATACCTTGTGGCAAATAACCACCGATGGACCTCTGCTCCATACGCTTATCTAATTCCCTCTTGACTCCGTCCATGTTTGTAGCTGCCACCACCTCCTGTGGCAGTGAATTCCATGTGTTAATCACTCTTTGGGTGAAGAAGGACTTCCCTTTATCCGTTCTAACCCGACCGCTCAGCAATTTCATGGAGTGCCCACAAGGAGTTCTTGTAGTGTGAGAAAGGGAGAAAAGGACTTCTTTCTCCACCTGCTCTATCCCATGCTTAATCTTATAAACCTCGATCATGTCACCCCTCAGCCGTCGTTTCTCCAGGCTGGAGAGCCCCAAGCGTTGTAACGTTTCTTCATAGGGAAAGTGTTCCAACCGTTTTTATCATTCTAGTTGCCCTCTTCTGCACTTTTCCCAAAGCTATAATGTCCCTTTTAAGGGGTGGTGACCAGAACTGGACAGAGTACTCCAAAGGAGGTCGCACCGTTGATTTATATAGGGGCATTATGATACTGGCTGATCTGTGGATTCTATGGCATTCTATGTGGGTCCCATGGCATTATACCCTGCTGGGCTCCCTCCCTCCTCAAACCCCGCCCTCCCCCAAACTGATGCCCCCCAAATCTCCAGGAATTCCCCAGCCCTGAGTTGGCAACCCATCTCACATGGAGGAGCAGTCCAAAAAACCCCCACTCCTCCAGCTGTGTTCCGAAATGGCACCGACCCAAGAAAACAATTCTTACAGCTCCGATTGTTTGGCACCTTCCCAAGAAAACAATTCTTACAGCTCCGATTGTTTGGCACCTTGAAGGCCAGAGAACTGGAGGCGCCGGGCGATTAATCTGCAACCCGCCGGGCCTCAAAATTACCCGTTTCCAGCCCTTCGTTTCGAGATCAATGGATCAAAGCACGGAACACGATCCCGGGGCTCCACTTCAGTGCCAAAGGGTTGTAATTAGGCAATTAGGAATTAATGAATCAGAAGAGCTTTGCGTAATACCGAGGGGCGGATCGAGAAAGGAGAGGCGGAAGAGCCCTGTTTGGAAATGGAGAAGGCTTCTGAGTCTTGCTGCAGTGATCAGCACAAAGACAAGAGCACGGACTCTAATCTGGGAGGACTGGGTCTGATCCCCCGCTTTTCCACGTGCAGCTGCTGGTGCGACCTTGGGTCAGTCACAAGTTCTCTCAGCGGCAGCTCTCGAAAGAGAGAGCTCGCTCAGCCCCACCTAGCTCACAGGGTGTCTGTTGTGGGGAGGGGAAATGAAAGGAGATTGTAAATTGCTCTGAGACTCCTTCCGGTACTGAAGGGCGGGGTATAAACCCAATCTCTTCTTCTTCTACTGCTTGGGCCTAGAAAATGGAAAGCTGTACCTTAAGGCTGTCGAAGGCTTTCACGGCCAGAGTTCATTAGTTGCTGTAGATTTTTCGGATTGTCTGGCTGTGGCCTTGGCATTGTAGGACTTGACGTTTTGCCAGTAGCTGTGACTGGCATCCTCAGAGGCATAACACAGAAAGATGGAGGACTCTCCGTGTCAAGGATAGAGTATGTCAGCCTTGACACAGAGAGTCCTCCATCTTTCTGTGTTATACCTCTGAGGATGCCAGTCACAGCTACTGGTGAAGCGTCAGGTCCTACAATGCCAAGACCACGGCCACACAGCCCGGAAAATCTACAGCAACTAATGTACCTTAAGGCGTTTATCCCTGCCTCTGATGGCCAAATTGCCCGTCTGTTTTAAAGGGGCCTGGGAGAAAGGGTTGTGTGTGTGAATTTCGCCATGCCCGCGTGCTGAGCGGAATCCTACAGGCTTCCGGTTCACAGAAGGATTCCTAGTTACGGATGCCGAGGGACACCATCGTTTCAGAGTGGAAGATCACCAATGAGCACCCAAAGAGTCATGAACATTGGAAACTGTGTGACAGAGAGAGCATTGGACTGGAGGGCCATTGGCTTGAGCCAACATTGCTTGTCTTATAATCTCATGTCAGGGGCAGTGATGCTCTGTCTTCTTGGTGCCTGGGGGGGCAGCAGTGGGAGGGCTTCTAGAATTCTGGCCCCACTGGTGGACCTCCCGATGGCCCCTGGGTTTTGGCCACTTTGTGACACAGAGCATTGGACTGGATGGGCCATTGGCCAGATTCAACATGGCTTCTCTTATGTTCTGATGTCAGGGGCAGTGATGCTCTGTCTTCTTGGTGCCTGGGGGGAAAGAGTGGGAGGGCCTTTAGAGTTCTGGCCCCACTGGTGGACCTCCTCGTGGCCCATGGGTTTCGGCCACTGGGTGACACAGAATGTTGGACTCGATGGGCCATTGGCTTGATCCAAGATGGTGACTCTTATGTTCTTATGTCTGGGGCAGTGATGCTCTGTCTTCTTGGTGCTTGGGGGGCCACAGTGGGAGGGCTTCTGGAGTTTTGGGCTCGCTGGTGGACCTCCTGAGGGCCCGTGGGTTTTGGCCACTGTGTGACACAGAGTGTGGGACTGGATGGGTCATTGGCTTGATCCAATATGGCTTCTCTGACGTTCTTATGTCTGCGGCAGTGGTGCTCTGTCTTCTTGGTGCTTGGGGGGGGCAGCAGTGGGAGGGCTTCTAGTGTCCTGGATCCACTGCTGGACCTCCTGATAGCCCCTGGTATTTTGGGCCACTGTGTGACACAGAGTGTGGGACTGGATGGGCCACTGGCCTGATCCAACATGGCTTCTCTTATGCTCTTATAAAGCCAGTTTGGTGTAGTGGTTAAGTGCGCAGACTCTAATCTGGGAGAACCGGGTTTGATTCCCCACTCCTCCACTTGCACCTGCTGATGTGTCCTTGGGTCAGTCACAAGCTCTCGCACAGCTGTTCTCTCAAGGACAGTTTCTGTCAGAAGTTCTCTCAGCCCCACCTACCTCACAGGGTGTCTGTTGTGGGGAGGGGAAGGGAAAGGAGTTTGTAAGCCGCTCTGAGACGCCTTTGGGCAGTGAAGGGCGGGGTATAAATCCAATCTGTTCTTCTTCTCTTCTTCTTATGTCTGGGGCAAGTGATGCTCTGTATCCTCGGTACTTGGGGGGGGGCACAGTGGGAGGGCTTCTGGAGTTCTGTCCCCACTGGTGGACCTCCTGGTGGCCCCTGCGTTTTGGCCACTGTGTGACACAGAGTGTGGGACTGGATGGTCCAACAGGGCTTCTCTTATGCTCTTAAAGGACCGTCTCACCTGCCTTAGCAATGCAGAGCCGCCTTGTACCCAGTCAGTTGGGGAGCTCGATCTTGCCTGCTCTGACTGGCAGCAGCTTTCCAAGGTCTTTTGACTAAAGATGCCAGGCTGTGCCCCCTTTGGAAGCAGCTGCTCTGCTAAAGATGACTGAAGTGAGTGGGTAGGTCCATACAGGCAAAGATGGCCCCATTCCCAATTTCTACACCTTACACCACACTGGCTTAGTAGACATGCCAGTTAAGCAGAATTAAAACATTAAAGCAAAAAAGTAAAGCTGGTGAATACCCTCAAGGCTATTCCTGTACTTCTGGTAGCAGTGCCCTAAAGGTAAAGGTCAAGGTTCCCTTGTTCGAAAGCCAGTCGAATCCGACTCTAGGGTTGCGGTGCTCATCTCCGTTTCAAAGCCAAGGAGCCAGCGCTGTCCGAAGATGTTTCTGTGGTCATGTGGCCTGTATGACTAAACACCGAGGCGCACGGAACGCTGTTACCTTCCCACCGGAGTGGTACCTATTTATCTCCTTGCAATTTCTTGCTTTCGAACTGCTCGGTTGGCAGAAGCTGGAACTAGAGACGGGAGCTCACTCCGTCTTGCGGCACCTGGGTCTCGAACTGCCTTGCAAAAATTTCTCCAAAACATACTTCCTTCTGGTTTGGGATGGTTGCATGGCTCCCCCTCCCCCCACCCCAGGAATTTAAAGCGCACATCTGTGTTGATTTTTTTTTTTTAAAGTAGCCGGAGAGCTTAGCAAACAGCCGGCTGATCGATATTGGGAGCAGATGCGCTGCGGCCTTTGAAACAGGACAGAGGAGGTTCTCCCACATGAGCCAAAATGTGGGTCTTCACTGTCCAACATAATTCTTCCTCCCCCCAAAAAACACCACACATGGAACCATTTCACAAGCATGTCAATATGTAAACTAAAGGTGGAAAATGCCTTTGGAATCTTCCTTCTCTCAAGCTCAGTGGTCAATACGTATGGGAGTTTATGGGAAACTGTCAGATTTGCCAACAAGTCATAGGCTGCAATGTCAGTCTATCATAATACACTATTAAACCTAAGAAGATTAGAAGAGCCATACTGGACCAGACCAAGGGTCCATCTAGTCCAGCGTCATAAGAACATCAGAAGAGCCCTGCTGGATCAGATCAGTGGTCCATCTAGTCCAGCATCCTGTCTCACACAGTGGCCAACCAGTTCTTCTGGAGGGCCGACAACAGGGTAGAGAGGCTGAGGCCTTCCTAAGAACCTCAGAAGAGACCTGCTGGATCAGACTGGTGGTCCGTCTAGTCCAGCATCCTGTCTCACACAGTGGCCAACCAGTTCCTCTGGATGTTCAACAACAGGGCAGAGAGGCCGAGGCCTTCATAAGAACATCAGAAGAGCCCTGCTGGATCAGACCAGTGAAGGTCCATCTAGTCCAGCATCCTGTCTCACACAGTGGCCAACCAGTTCCTCTGGAGGGCCAGCAACAGGGCAGAGAGGCTGAGGCCTTCATAAGAATATCAGAAGAGCCCTGCTGGATCACACCAGTGGTCCATCTAGTCCAGCATCCTGTCTCACACAGTGGCCAACCAGTTCTTCTGGAGGTTCAACAACAGGGCAGAGAGGCCAAGGCCTCCATAAGAACATCAGAAGAGGCCTGCTGGATCAGACCAAGGATCCATCCAGTCCAGCATCCTGTCTCACACAGTGGCCAGCCAGTTCCTATGAAGGGCCAAGAACAGGGCAGAGAGGCCGAGGCCTTCATAAGAACATCAGAAGAGCCCTGCTGTATCAGACCAGTGAAGGTCCATCTAGTCCAGCATCCTGTCTCACACAGTGGCCATCCAGTTCCTCTGGAGGGCCAGCAACGGGGCATAGACGCCAAGGCCTTTCCCTGAATTTGCCTCCTGGCTCTGGGATTCTGAGGATCAGTGCCTCTGAATGTGGAGGTTCCCTTCAGGCACCGGGGCTAGTAGCCATTGATAGATTTCTCCTCCATGAACCTTTTCAGTGCTGTGACCGGAAGTCATGTAATATAGTGGTGCAATTTCAGAGCCATGTGACAGGAAAAGGAGGGGCCAGTTATAACCTCATTGATGATTAGGATTCCCATTTTCCTGCTTCTGACAAAAAAAAATTCCAGCCAACTGTAGCTCTTGCTTGTCAATGCTCAGGTTATCGACGGGTGGAAACTGGACCCCAGGGAGGGGGGCAGAATCCTCCTGGGGAGAAACACCGAAAAAGAAAATAAGGCCTTGGGTACCTATAGGAAGTTCTCACCACAGAGCCTCTGACAATTCCTAGAGCTACCCAGAAGTGACAAAGGTAGCTATAAGCAAGTTGCACCGATTCTATGGTAAGATCATAGAGTTTATAGGAATTGCTAGAGCTACCCATGTCCCCTCTGGGTAGCTCTAGGAACTCCCAGGAACTCTATGGTCAGAACTTCCTGTACGTAGACACGACCTTGCAGTTCTTTTTAATTTTTCTATCGGGACAATGCTGGGCAACTCTACTGGTGGTGGGTCTCTGCACCTCACATGCACACAAAACGACAGAGAACCAACAAAGGGAGTGGCTAGGCCAGGCCATGTGGGAGGCAGGAGACGGGGGGGGGATTGCACAGGGGTGGCGGGGGTCTGGGTGGGCTTTAGCCCCCTCTCCCATCTTGCATCCCTCCTCAGGGAAGAACATTCCACCAAAGGCTGGACTTCTATCCCCTGCCCTTCCACCCTGCCTGCTTTAACCTGAAGGGGAGCCGGTAAATATAATTTGCCATGGAAGCACAGAAATTTTATGCAGTACCCCCCCCATCCTCGACATTTCTCGGTTAAAGGGAAAGTGCTGTTCACACAAATTACAAAGACGATCGGACTCCGATGGTAACAAAAGAAAGAAATTTTACTTACAAAAACGGCAGTGAATCTGACGTGACATATTCAGGTAGGCACATTTAACTTATTGTGAACAGATTAACTTCAAAAAGAAGAGGAGGAGATTGGATTTATACCCAACCCTTCACTACCTGAAGGAGTCTCAGAGCGGCTCGCAATCTCCTTTCCCTTCCGCTCCCCACAACAGATAGACACCCTGTGAGGTAGGTGGGGCTGAGAGAGCTCTGAGATAACTGCTCTGGAGAGAACAGCTCTGGGAGAAATTGTGACTGACCCAAAGTCACACCAGCAGCTGCACGTGGAGGAGTGGGGAATCCAACCCGGTTCTCCCAGATTAGAGTCTGTGCTTGTAACCACTAGACGAAACTGGCAACACCAAACGTTAACCACGACACCAAAAGGTTAACTTGCTACAGCTCCAAGCCCAGGTAAGAGAGAGAAGAAGAGAGGTCCCGTATAAGTTGAAACCGACGGCAAGCAAGGGCCAAAGAGGCTCAACATCTATGTAAATCTGCATGCAAGGGGATCTGGGAGGGAAAGGATGAGAGCGTGGACCAACTGCCAAGTGTCCCCCAGTGAGAGAATTCTCTTCACCCTTTCCCTCCCAGATCCCCTTGCATGCAGAGTTACAATATCCAACACTAGGAACGGTACCGTTTTCCTAAGGTGAAGTATCTACATGGAAAACAAGCAGAAAACAGGCCACGGGCTTCTCTGCCTCCTTACTGTGCTTTGGTACATTAACCACTCCGAGTCCTGTTTTGCGGGAGAACGGGATTTCCCTTCCCCTGCGAGTCCCCGCAGGTCCCCCTCTTGTGACTCCCCTACCCACCCACCCACCCACCCGGCAGCCAGTGAGACACCTCTGAGGAATGTTTGGCTGGTTCTTCGTCCTCGTCTGGCCCTGCTCCAGTCTGGTTCAGGCAACGAAAGCCGCAGGAGGCCGTGACGAAAACCAGCAAAGCGCCAAACCCCACGGTCCGCAGTCTTGCGCTGCTGGCGAGTCACTCCGATTTATTTCGCTGTGGGAAAAGCCGGGCACTTCTCTGCAAATGTTTCGTTCCCTCCCTGGAAAAAATGTCTGCCCCGTCCCTTGGGACCAGAGGAGAGGCGGGCAAGAACTTCCAGTCACAGAGGCCGCGGACTGCTGAGGCAGGCATTCCTGGGCCGAGGGTTTCCTGTTCCAGGCTAAATTTAGGAACCCCCGGGGTTTAAAATAGGTGTCACTGCAAGTCTGCAAGCATGCACCGGGTCGGATGGATCCGAAACTGGCACGTTCCAGTGGGGGCGATTCTGCTGGCCTGGTGCCTGCAGCCCACCAGCCTAGGCAGCCCGCCGCTCCTCCGCCACACCAACCCCTGCATCAGGGGTCTCCAACGTGGTGCCCCTGGGCACCATGATGCCAACTGACCCCTTTCCTGGCACCCACCAAGTGTTTTTATAAACTAGGTGGGGCTGTGCCGGTTTTTACATTTAATTATTTATTTTCCAGACTTGTGAACTTAAGGCAGATCATGAGAAGGGAGGGCAGGGAGGGCTGCCTCGGCGCTTAGTTCTTGTGGCCCTTTCTTGCACGCCCAGGGAAATGCTGATCGCCACTTTGGGGCCAGGAAGCCATTTTTCTCCAGGCCATAAGAACATAAGAGAAGCCAATGTTGAATCAGGCCAATGGCCCATCTAGCCCAACACTCTGTCAAACAGCGGCCAAAAATACCAGGTGCCATCAGGAGGTCCAGCAGTGGGGCCAGGACACTAGAAGCCCTCCCACTGCTGCCCCCTCCAGCACCAAGAATAGAGTACATCCCCTGCCCCACACTGAGAATTCCCACCTATACCCTGTGGCTAATAGCCACTGATGGACTTCTGCTCCAGATGTTTATCTAATTCCCTCTTGAAACTGCCCATGCTTGTAGCTGCCACCACCTCCTGTGGCAGTGAATTCCATGTGTTAATCACTCTTTGGGTGAAGAAGGACTTCCTTTTATCTGTTCTAACCCGACTGCTCAGCAATTCCATGGAGTGCCCACGAGTTCTTGTATTGTGAGAAAGGGAGAAAAGTACTTCTTTCTCAACCTGCTCAGTCCCATGCATAATCTTATAAACCTCGATCATGTCACCCCTCAGCCGTCGTTTCTCCAAGCTGAAGAGCCTCAAGCATTTTAACCTTTCTTCATAGGGAAGGTGTTCCAACCCTTTTATCATTCTAGTTGCCCTTCTCTGCACTTTTTCCAAAGTTATAATGTCCTTTTTAAGGGGTGGTGACCAGAACTGTACACAGTATTCCAAATGAGGTCGCACCAATGATTTATACAGGGGCAGTATGTTCCAGTTTGGCCTTGCGATCCTGGAGGTTTTCTGCCATCCTCTGGCCGTGGAGCAGGGGTCGCTGGGGGTGTGTGTATGAGGGGAGGTATTTGTGAATTCCCTGCACTGTGCAGGGGGTTGGACTTGATGGCTCTGGAGGTTCCGTTCCAACTCTATGGCTGTGGTCACACAGTCATTTTGATCGGGTTTCACCGCTGTTCCCTCTCGCATTTAAAACTGCTGATCAGACACCCACATCCATCTCCCGCACCGAAGTGGGCTCACTCGCGCGATCCTCCTGGTTCCCTAGCGAGTTTTCCGACACCGGGAAAATCAAGTACTTTCCGGGTATTTGCGTTTTGAATCCGCGATTTTGCCTATCTGGACAGCCATCTCTCGCAATGATTGCGATTAGGTCGTCTGGAATGTCCTTCTTCCGGTAGGGTTGGGTGTTTTTTTTTTTTGCAACTTTCCCCAGCCCTTCCAGTCACAAGGTAAAGGTCAAGGTTCCCTTGCTCGAAAGCCAGTCGAATCCGACTCTAGGGTTGTGGTGCTCATCTCCGTTTCCAAGCCGAAGAGCCAGCGCTGTCCGAAGACCTTTCCGTGGTCATGTGGCCGGCATGACTAAACACCAAGGTGCACAGAACGCTATTACCTTCCAGTCACAAGGACCTGACGTTAAATACCACAACTGATTCAACAGGTCTCTTCTGGTGTTCTCATGAAGGCCCTGGCCTCTCTGCCCTGTTGTTGGCCCTCCAAAGGTTGGCCGCTGTGTGAGACGGGATGCTGGACTGGATGGACCCTCACTGGTCTGATCCTGCAGGGCTCTTCTCATGTTCTTATGAAGGCCTCAGCCTCTCTGCCCTGTTGCTGGCCCTCCAGAGGAACTGGCTGGCCACTGTGTGAGACAGGATGCTGGACTAGATGGACCACTGGTCTGATCCAGCAGGGCTCTTCTGATGTTCCTATGAAGGCCGCGGCCATTCTGCCCTGTTGTTGGCCCTCCAAAGGAACTGGTTGGGGCCACTATGTGAGCCAAGATGTTGGACTAGATGGACCCTCCCTGGTTTGACCTAGCAGGGCTCTTCTGATGTTCTAATGAAGGCCTTGGCCTCTCTGCCCTGTTGTTGCCCCCCCCGCCCCCCGGGGGATCCAGTTGGTCTCTGTGTGGGACAGGATGCTGGACTAGATGGACCCTCCCTGGTCTGACCCAGGAGGGTTCTTCTGATGTTCTTACTGCCTGCTCCTTTGAACTGGAGGGATCGGGTGCTGTACCTGGAGGCTAAATCCTTTTGCACGCCATGCCAATGTTCTACCACTGAGCCACAGAGTCCCTCCCCTGGAAGCTCACTGAATGACCTTGGGCCTATCACAAATTCTCAACCTGGCCGACCTCACAGGGTTGTTGTTGTTTTGAGGAAATGGAGGAGGGGAGAAGGATGTTTGAGGCTACTTCCAGTCCCAACTAGTGGGGAGAGAAAGTGAGATGTCAATAAACAAATGAACCTAAACACAAATGCCCGTGTGGTTCATCCTGAGGGTCCAGGTGAGATAAAACACCGTGCAGTTCAACACGCAGTACCTGGTTCAGGTGGGAGCCCCGACCTTTTTGAGCCTGTGGGCCCCCTTGGAATTCTGACATCGGATGTTGGGCGCAAGGACAAAATGGCTGTCATAAGAGGTGGGCCATCCACAAAATACCAGGGAATTAGGTCATGCATAACCCTCAATAACAACTCTTCAAAATTTCAAGGCAGGAGCTATTTTTAACAGGACGGCTTTTCAAACAAAGATACGCAGCTAGTCAGAGCTCCAGTGGCCAATCGGAAGCCTTCTGGGCGAAAGCGGCACTCGGCCCCGCTCGCTTTTTAAAACGCTTGGCGCGCACCGGAAAAAGTGTCCATGGGTGGCATGGCGCCCACGGGCACCGCGTTGGGGAATCCAGGGCTAGAGCGTCCTACCAGGACTGCAGAGACCCAGTTTCCAATCCCCACAGGGCGTCCCTCTGGCCGGTCCCGCTCTCACAGCCTAACCTACCTCACAGGACAGTTGTGCGGGAGAAGCGGAGAGCCGAGCAACCTCCCCGAAACGAGGGCCGGACAAAAACGTCAAGAAACGTGATTCCTTTTTGGTTAAAAATAGCGCACGGGATTGGGTCAAGGTCTCCGGCAACGGCTGCGCACGGAACGCGTCCTGGAATCGGAGGGGAAGGGGAGCCAGTTTCCACAACCAACGGAGCCCTCCTCCGCCGGCAGAGCACACGGCCTTCCCGGAAAAAAAGAAAAGAAAGAGTTACACGTTACACTTCGAAGGACGCGCGGCGTGAGCAGAATTATGGATGCGTCCCAATACAGTATTTATAAAGCGGAGGGAAGGAGAAGGGGGGGGAGAATTCAACACGGAGAGACATCTGGACTGTAAATGTCAGCGGGAGGGGAAAGCCGCAAAGCTATGCTGCGAAGGAATTTGGCCGCGCGTTCCTGGGAACATTGTTTAAAAAAAGAATCCTTCTGAAGGCGATTGTTTGAAGCCAGAGGTTTGTTTATTGCGCTCTGGAACTGAAGCACACTCCATTTTGCTGGGTTTTTTCCTCCTCCTCCATTTTTTTTTGCAAAAAGAACTTCAAATCAAGAGAGGGGTATATAGCCCATTTTTTTCCCTTTTTCAATAATATTTCCATTACTCTGAGCACAAACAGAAATACACGCACATAAACATATAAACACACTGGGGGGGAGGAGGCGCAATTTTAGTTCCAAATACTTTACACTCGTATGCCAAATTTGTAGTACCTTTATATAAACCGTCTCATAGGTTTAAAGTCTCTTTTTGCACATACGTAGAGTTATACTTTCAGTATCCTCAGGGGAGAAAAAAATTAATGGACTGTGTCGCTTAAGTTAGTATAGTTCTCAAACCAAATATAAACTGACTTTATTTCTGAAAAACCAACCAGAAAGTGCATTTGAAAATACATGGCCTAGCCCATTTCCCCCCCCACGTGCATGGGACAGCCACTCTCCCTCCATCTCTCAGGCCTGTGTGTTTCTCCGAGCCCCGAAGGCAAACCAGGGGAGGGAGAGAAGAGGCGCATGGAACTTCAGCGGCATTTGGGATCCTGGAGTTGCCAGCAGTGTTCCCTCTAAGCTGAGTTAGTGTGAGCTAACTCACGGTTTTTTAGCCTCCAGCTTACAGATTTTTGTCTTAGCTCAGGAAGGAAGGAAGGCGGTGGCTCAAGTGGTTAAGACGCTGAACTGCAGGCGGTGGAAGGCCAGTAGTTCAGCAGTTAGAGACCCGAGAGTGCCACATGACGAAGTGAGCTCCCGTCTCTAGTTCCAGCTCCTGCCAACCTAGCAGTTCGAAAGCAAGAAATTGCAAGTAGATAAATAGGTACCACTCCGGTGGGAAGGTAACAGCGTTCCGTGCGCCTTGGTGTTTAGTCATGCTGGCCACATGACCACGGAAACGTCTTCGGACAGTGCTGGCTCTTCGGCTTTGAAACGGAGATGAGCACCGCAACCCTAGAGTCGGATTCGACTGGCTTTCGAGCAAGGGAACCTTTACCTTTACCGGGAAGGATGGCTCCAGAGCAAATGAATTTATGCATTTATGAATTTATGCAATTTCATTGGCTTCTCTTATGTTTTTATGTCTGTGGCAGGTGATGCTCTGTATTCTTGGTGCTTTGGGGGGCAGCAGTGGGAGGGCTTCTGGTGTCCTGGCCCCACTGCTGGACCTCCTGATGGTACCTGGTATTTTTGGCCACTGTGTGACAGAGTGTTGGACTGGATGGGCCACTGGCCTGATCCAACATTGGCTTCTCTTATGTTCTTATGCATAGCCAAATCGCTCGCTCACAACTTTAATGCCAGTAGCTCACAAAGTAGAATTTTTGCTCTCAGGACTCCACACCTTAGAGGGAACGTTGGTTGCCAGCCTCCAGGTGGGGCCTGGAGACCGCCAGGGATTGCAACCAGTGTTCCCTCTGAGTTCGTGTGAGCCAGCTCACCGTTTTTTAGCCTCCGGCTCACACCTTTTTGTCTTAGCTCAGGAAGGGAAGGCTCCAGAGCAGACTAATTTATGCAGCAGCCAAATCACTCGCTCACAACTGTAATGCCAGCAGCTCACAAAGTAGAGTTTTTGCTCGCAAGACTCCACGGCTTAGAGGGAGTACTGATTGCAACTGATCACCGGACGACACAGATCAGTTCCCCGGGAAGACAACGGCTGCTTTGGAAGCGGGACTCTATGACTGTATACCCGGCTACAGTCCCTTTCTTTCCCAAACCCCACCCTCTGCCCCCACAACCCCCCAGGGGGTTCCCAACTCGGAGCTGGCAACTGTTTCTTGTCACTTCCTGCCCTCCTCTCTCCGGCATCTGGAGCTCTTCCTGGCTCTCTGCCGGGGACCGGAGGAAAATGGACTTCAAATCCCCCTCCAGAAGAATCTCGCCGCCAGAGGAAGCCACCAAGGGGAACACACACGCCCCATTCCGCCCCCCACCGAAAAGTTACACAACCTTTGCGGCAGAAGAGCATTTGCTGGCTCTTAAAAACAAAGCTGCGGTGGCTCAAGTGGTTAAGACGCTGAAGTGCAGGCTGTGGAAGGTCAGTAGTCCAGCAGTTCGAGACCCGAGAGTGACGCATGACGGGGTGAGCTCCCGTCTCTAGTTCCAGCTCCTGTCAACCTAGCAGTTCGAAAGCAAGAAATTGCAAGGAGATAAATAGGCACCACTTCGGTGGGAAGGGAACAGCGTTCCGTGCGCCTTGGTGTTTAGTCGTGCTGGCCACATGACCACGGAAATGTCTTTGGACAGCGCTGGCTCTTCAGCTTTGAAACGGACATGAGCACTGCAACCCTAGAGTCGGATTCGACTGGCTTTCGAGCAAGGGAACCTTTACCTTTATTAAAAACAAAGAAAGATGCATAAGCCGCTCTGGTCTCGTGCATTTTGACCTTGCTGCTCTGCCGAAGAGTGCAGCGATGAGCGCGATTTAAGGGTGCCAGCCTCCAGGTGGGGCCTGGGGATCCCCCAGAATTGCACTCACCTCCAGATGACGGAGGTCGGTTCCCCTGGAAGGAACGGATGCTTTGGAGGGTGGACGGTATGGCACCGCACTCCATGGAGGGTCCTGTCCTCCACAGGCTCCATTCCCCCCAAACTTCAGGAGTTTCCCAAGCCGGATTTGGCAAACCTACTCCCCCCCCAATTTCCCTGCTGGTAGCCAGGAGGGACCTAGCCACCCTAATGCCCGTGGGTCCTCATCTCCCTTCTTTGCTTGCTTGGCTTAACCAGCAGAGCGGAGGGATTCAAACGTGGGTCTCCCAAAATCCCAGTCTAACATTTGAACCAGGGACGGGTCACTGGGGAGCAGTGTTCCCTCTAAGCCGAGTGAGTGTGAGCTAGCTCACAGCATTTTAGCCTCCAGCTCGCACATTTTTGTCTTAGCTCAGGAAGGATGGCTCCAGGGATCAAACTGATTTATGCAGCAGATTGCTTGCTCGCAACTTGAATGTCGGTAGCTCACAAGGTAGAATTGTTGCTTACAAGACGCCACAGCTTAGAGGGAGCATTGCTTCGGGCGGGGCGACCTGCTCTCTGTGTGATGCATCGGAGGAAGGGCAGGAAGCAGCCGGGTCTCCCCCCCCTCCAGATCTTACATCTAGACCCATCTCCAGCTTAGAGCTCAGAGGACTTTCCGTTTTTAAAAATAAAATTCCCAGAGCCGCTTTTGGAAGCCCATTTTGCCTAAAAACAACAACGACAACCGAAAAAAAGGTAAAAGGTAAAGGTAAAGGTTCCCTTGCTCAAAAGCCAGTCGAATCCGACTCTAGGGTTGCGGTGCTCATCTCCGTTTCAAAGCCGAGGAGCCAGCGCTGTCCGAAGACGTTTCCGTGGTCATGTGGCCATCATGACTAAACACCAAGGCGCACGGAACACTGTTCCCTTCCCACCAAAGCGGTACCTATTTATCTCCTTGCAATTTCTTGCTTTCGAACTGCTAGGTTGGCAGGAGCTGGAACTAGAGACGGGAGCTTGCTCCGTCATGCGGCACTCTCGGATCTCGAACTGCTGAACTACTGACCTTCCACGGGCTGCAGTTCAGCATCTTAACCACTTGAGCCACCGCAGCTCCTAACCGAAAATAAACTGAATAGTAAATAGGGCAAAGCCTCAAAATTATGAGATGGGGTGGGGGGAACAGGATGAGAAGATGGTCTACGACCCCCCTCCCAACAAAAGTGCAAGGAATTCATAACTGTACAAGAAGAAGAGATTGCATTTATACCCCGTCCTTCACTACCCAAAGGAGTCTCAGAGCGGCTTAGAATCTCCTTCCCCTTCTCCTCCCCACAACAGACACCCGGCGAGGGAGGTGGGGCTGAGAGAGCTCTCTCGAGGACTGCTCGTAAGAAAACAGCTCTGAGAGAACTTGTGACTGACCCAAGGTCACACCGGCAGCTGCATGTGGAGGAGTGGGGGAATCAAACCCGGTTCTTCCAGATCAGAGTTCGCGCTCCTAACCACTAACACCAAACGAGTTAGCCCAGCGACCACTGGCCCATCTAGTCCGGCATCCCGTTTCCACAGGGGCCAGCCAGAATTTTTGCTCACAAGACTCCACAGCTTAGAGGGAACATTGGCCAGCACCGAGCCCCGTGGCACTCCACTCGAGACTTCCCTCCACACAGACGTAATAAGCATATTGGCTTATATCATAGTACAGTACAATCATACAATTATGTAACATAGATACAAGGTGGACCAGAAAAGAATTGCTGTAAAAAATAGAAAAAGGCGAAATTAAATATACATATAATAAAATGAATCAATAAATGATACCTATACTCTCCATTGGCCCTTGTGTGCTACATTTTGGCATTTTTACATGAGGTGTGATTGGGCCCTTATATGCTTTTTTAGTTCTTTGGTAATAAAGAAGAAGAAGAGATTGGATTTATACCCCGCCCTTCACTACCCAAAGGTGTTTCAGAGCGGCTGACAAACTCCCTTCCCTTCCCCTCCCCACAACAGACACCCTGTGAGGTAGAAGAAGAGAAGGGATTGGATCTATACCCCGCCCTTCACTACCCAGAGGAGTCTCAGAGCGGCTGACAAACTCCTTTCCCTTCCCCTCCCCACAACAGACACCCTGTGAGGTAGAAGAAGAGAAGGGATTGGATTTATACCCCGCCCTTCACTACCCAAAGGAGTCTCAGAGCGGCTGACAAACTCCTCTCCCTTCCCCTCCCCACAACAGACACCCTGTGAGGTAGAAGAAGAGAAGAGATTGGATTTATACCCTGCCCTTCACTACCCAAAGGAGTCTCAGAGCGGCTGACAAACTCCTTTCCCTTCCCCTCCCCACAACAGACACCCTGTGAGGTAGAAGAAGAGAAGGGATTGGATTTATACCCCGCCCTTCACTACCCAAAGGAATCTCAGAGCGGCTGACAAACTCCTTTCCCTTCCCCTCCCCACAACAGACACCCTGTGAGGTAGAAGAAGAGAAGGGATTGGATTTATACCCTGCCCTTCACTACCCAGAGGAGTCTCAGAGCGGCTGACAAACTCCTTTCCCTTCCCCTCCCCACAACAGACACCCTGTGAGGTAGAAGAAGAGAAGAGATTGGATTTATACCCTGCCCTTCACTACCCAGAGGAGTCTCAGAGCGGCTGACAAACTCCTTTCCCTTCCCCTCCCCACAACAGACACCCTGTGAGGTAGAAGAAGAGAAGGGATTGGATCTATACCCCGCCCTTCACTACCCAAAGGAGTCTCAGAGCGGCTGACAAACTCCTTTCCCTTCCCCTCCCCACAACAGACACCCTGTGAGGTAGAAGAAGAGAAGGGATTGGATTTATACCCCGCCCTTCACTACCCAAAGGTGTCTCAGAGCGGCTGACAAACTCCTCTCCCTTCCCCTCCCCACAACAGACACCCTGTGAGGTAGAAGAAGAGAAGAGATTGGATTCATACCCCGCCCTTCACTACCCAAAGGAGTCTCAGAGCGGCTGACAAACTCCTCTCCCTTCCCCTCCCCACAACAGACACCCTGTGAGGTAGAAGAAGAGAAGAGATTGGATTTATACCCTGCCCTTCACTACCCAAAGGAGTCTCAGAGCGTCTGACAAACTCCTCTCCCTTCCCCTCCCCACAACAGACACCCTGTGAGACTGGCGGGGCTGAGAGAGCTCTGACAGAAACTGCTGTTTTTTCAAGAACAGCTCTGACAGAACTATGGCTTGCCCAAGGTCATCCAGCAGGTGCAAGTGGAGGAGTGGAGAATCAAACCCGGTTCTCCCAGATTAGAGTCCACGCAATTCACCAGTACACCAAACTGGCTCCAAACATACAAATACATATATCTTTTCATACTGTATAACTAAGTTTTTATTGTTGGACCTCTATTCTGTTTGACTAACCTTTTCCAGTTCTGGATCCCAGGTTTCAGGGTTAAATCACCCCCCCCCCCCGTTTTTTTGTTCTCAGTATGGCAGGACCCGCAGAGCGGTTGAATCACGCTGCGTTAGAACACACAGCGTTACAAACGTGCACGTGTTTGGCTATGAGGTAATGGGCCACTTATGCGACAAACGCAATTAATTAGAAACCCTCTGCCAGCTAGCTAACAGGGTTGGATCTGTGCTGGGGGGGGGGGATTAAATGGGATGACTCAGATTTCCCCGGAGGGAGATTTTCGCTGAAAAGTTCCTCTTGGGCTCCAGCTGGCCGAGGGGACAACACCCTCAGGCCAACCCCGTACGGTTGCCCAGACTACATTTGCGGCTGATATTTATTTTTAAGGGGTTTTGGATACTGCAAAGGTTCCCTCCCAGCCAGACTGGACCCCGTTCCTTCCTCGCAAGAGTGCATGAAGTCATAATGCCGAAGAAAACACGTCTGTGGGGCAATTCTGCATCTAGCATTCGCTCCACACTTTGTCAACACCGAGGAAAAGGTGCAGCTCAGAACCACATTCAGATACCTTGGGGCAATACCACAGTGACTGTGAAGTCACCCCTGAAAGGCCACAAATCTATGCATAAGCCAGTTTGGTGTAAGGTTAAGTGTGCGGACTCTAATCTGGGAGAACCGGGTTTGATTCCCCCACTCCTCCACTTGCACCTGCTGGATGACCTTGGGCAAGTCACAGTTCTAGCACAGCTGTTCTTGGAAAAGAGCAGTTTGTGTTAGAGTTCTCTCAGCCCCGCCTATCTCACAGGGTGTCTGTTGTGGGGAGGGGAAGGGAAAGCCGCTCTGAGACTCCTTCGGGTAGTGAACGGTGTGGGGTATCTCCTCCTCCTCCTCCTCCTCTTCTCCTTCTTCCCTCCTCCTCCTTCATAAAACCCGACGATCAAAGAAAGTGAAAACGGCATGCAATGCAGAGGGGAATTTCAGTTCCAACGTGGGTTTCGTAAAACAACGGAGGGAAAGGCCGATGCAGAATTTCCCTGTGTGGAGGGGAAGATTCCCTTGCGTTATTACCAAGGGTGGAAGTCGAAACCGAACTCCAGAGGCCCGCTTCTTTCTTCCCTCTTCTCAGCAGCAAGGACGAACTGCTGAGGATGGGTAAGACAACCCACCCTGAACTGGGTTCAGACAGACAGGGCTCATTTCCTGCAGGAGCACACAGGAGTGAAGCCCCGGCAGTAAGGTGCTCAGGGGGTGGGCTCATGTGGCAAGCCCCGCCCCTGCTCCCAGCAGCCCCCTACCTGCTCGAGGCCAGGTGCATCCTCCGCACCGCCCTTCTCAACCCATGAGCGGCCACGCACTCTCCTGCGCTTGCCATCCATCCAAAAAAGAGCCCAGTGGCACCTTTAAGACCAAGGTACATAAGAACATAAGAGAAGCCAATGCCGAATCAGGCCAGTGGCCCATCTAGTCCAACACTCTGTCACACAGCGGCCAAAATATACCAGGTGCCATCAGGAGGTCCAGCAGTGGGGCCAGGACACTAGAAGCCCTCCCACTGCTGCCCCCTCCAGCACCAAGAATAGAGTGCATCACCTGCCCCAGACTGAGAGTTCCCATCTATACCCTGTGGCTAAGAGCCACTGATGGACTTCTGCTCCATATGTTTATCTAATTCCCTCTTGAAACTGTCCATGCTTGTAGCTGCCACCACCTCCTGTGGCAGTGAATTCCATATGTTAATCACTCTTTGGGTGAAGAAGGACTTCCTTTTATCTGTTCTAACCCAGCTGTTCAGCAATTTCATGGAGTGTCCACGAGTTCTTGTATTGTGAGAAAGGGAGAAAAGGACTTCTTTCTCAACCTGCTCAATCCCATTCATAATCTTATAAACCTCGATCATGCCATCCCTCAGCCGTTGCTTCTCCAAGCTAAAGAGCCCCAAGCGTTTTAACCTTTCTTCATAGGGTAGGTGTTCCAACCCTTTTATCATTCTAGTTGCCCTTCTCTGCACTTTTTCCAATGCTATAATATCCTTTTTGAGGTGTGGTGACCAGAACTGTACACAGTATTCGAAATGAGGTCGCACCAATGGTTTCTACAGGGGCATGATGATCCTGGCTGATTTGTTTTCAATTCCCTTCCTAATAATCCCCAGCATAGCGTTGGCCTTCTTTATTGCAGCTACACACTGTCTAGACATTTTCATTGAGTTATCTACTACGACTCCAAGATCTCTCTCTTTGTGAAGTTTTCAACCTGTATAACTGAAAACTCATGAACTTTTAAACAAGCCCCCCCCCCCCCCCAAACCAGCAGTGGCTGAACATAGCCTAACCAAAACACGACACGGTATTTTGTTCCAAGACACTGAAAGGCTAGACAACACATCCAATTACCATGTCAGATTACACAGGGAAGCCATCGAAATTCATAAACAAACACAATTTCAACAGGAAAGAGGAGAGTCTAAAAATAAACAGGGCATGGTTTCCTGTCCTGAAAAACACAAAAGGCCCTTTATCTTACAACAGTACTACAGATAAGATCAGAATTTCAACAGCCAATCCACATGTAAAAGAACCTCCACAGGAAACAGGAAACCTCAGGAAACAATCCATACGCAAAAGAACCTCCTCAGGAAACGGCCAATCCATAGACAAAAGAACCTCCTCTGGAAAGCTCCTCCATTAGCACGTTTCAAAGCCTGGGGAACTCCTACATGATAATGACTCAAGCCCTACCCCACCTTCCTGAGCAGATATAAATTACCTACCTACTATTTTTCTTCTCACCTTGACACAGAGAGTACTCCACCTTTCTGTGTTATACCTCTGAGGATGCCAGTCACAACTACTGGTGAAACGTCAGGTGCTACAATGCCGAGACCACGGCCAGACAACCCGGAAAATCGACAACAGCTAATTCAAAAAAGAATTTTGTCGAAGAGATTCTGGAACTCTGTTCTGGCGTGTTCCCGCCAAAAAAAAAAAAGGCCCTGTTGGAAGATCTCTAGGTCCTGCCTGGAGGTTGCCACCCCCACCACTAACCCACTCTGAAGAAACAATGCCTGATGAAGGTTAAAGCAGAAAGCGTCAGAGCTGGATTACAGCTGAACAGCGAGAAGACAAAAGGAACGACTATCGGGGAATTACCCAACTTTAAGGCTGGTGACGAAGAAACTGAAATTGTTCAAGATGTTCTATTCCTTGGCGCCATCGTCAACCAAAAGCGCTCTTCCAACCAAGAAACCGGAAGACAAGGGAGACGAGGAGGCGGCCATGAAGGCGTCAGAAATAATTCTTTAGTTTCAGGAAGGGGCACTGCTGACCAAGAGCAAAGCAATTCAAGCCGCAGTATTTCCCATTACTACATATGGGCGTGAAAGCGGGACGAGGAGGAAAGTAGACAGGAAGATTAAGTGATGCTACCTTATACCGAATCAGACCCCTGGTACATTCAAGTCGGTATTGTCTACTCAGACTGGCAGCAGCTCTCCAGGGTCTCAGGCTGAGGTCTTTCCCATCACCTGCTGCCTGGTCCTTTTTAACTGGAGATGCCGGGGGATTGAACCTGGGACTTTCTGCATATGGAGCAGGTGCTCTGCCACTGAGCCACGGCCCCTCCCCCAGAAAGTTGGTTCATTTGAAATGTGGTGTTGGAAGAGAGTTTTACGGATACTGAAGAGATTGGATTTATACCCCGGTCCTTCATTACCCAAAGGAGTCTCAGAGCGGCTTACAATCTCCTTTCCCTTCCTCTCCCCACAACAGACACCCTGTGAGGGAGGTGGGGATGAGAGAGCTCTGACAGAAACTGCTCTTTTTCAAGAACAGCTGTGCCAGCGATTTCATGGAGTGCCCATGAGTTCTTGTATTGTGAGAAAGGGAGAAAAGGACTTCTTTCCCAACCTGCTCTATCCCATGCATAATCTTATAAATCTCGATCATGTCACCCCTCAGCCTTCGTTTCTCCAATGTTGAGAGGCAGTAAACCTCTGAATCCCAGAGCTGGGAGGCAACAACAAGGGAAGGCTGTGGACCCTACGCCCTGTTGCTGGCTCTCCAGAGGAGCTGGTTGGCCTCTTTGTGAGACAGGACGCTGGACTGGATGGACCCACTGGTCTGACCCAGTGTAGACAACGAAAATTCTTTCTCCCTCTCCCAAAACACTAGAACTCCAGGGCATCCAATGAAACCAATGGGCAGTAGGTTCAGGATGGACAGAAGGAAATACTACTTTACACAGTGAGTGATTAAAATATGGAATTCACTGCCAGAGAATGTAGTGATGGCCACAGGAATGAACAGCTTTCGAAGGGGAGATAGATTCACGGAGGGCGAGTTGATCAATGGCTACTGACCATGGGGACTGAGGGGAACCTCCACATTCAGAGGCAATAAGCGTCTGACTCCTGGAGCCAGGAGGCAAACTCAGGAGAAGGCCTCGTCCTCTCTGCCCTGCTGTTGACCCTCCAGAGGAACTGGTTGGCCACTGTGTGAGACAGGATGCTGGACTAGATGGACCACTGGTCTGATCCTGCAGGGCTCTTCTGATGTCCTTATGTTAACAAAATCAAAATGCCATCACAAAATAAAAGTTACCAAAACTCAGGGCACCAATGAAAACAGTCACCTCGAGGAACCAAAGACTTCCGTCACTAGTCAAACAGGGCACAACTGCCATCACGCGTACATGAATTTATCAAAGAGGATCCAGATGACATCCGTCTTCTGCTCTCTTGCTTTCTTTCTGACAGTCCCATTTCCCCTGCTTATTTACTACGTTTATAGACCATCATTCTCACAGAGACCCGGGAGCGGATTATTTGCAGCCGCTGTTTCACGCCCGGGAGCAACAGACTTGTGGCAGGTGGACAGTCTTCGTGTGACTAACCAGCTGGTAAATTATTTCCACAGTACAATATCCGCCGATGTGTGGAACCTCCACTGTAATTCCCCGCTCCGTGAATGCCAGACCAGTGACAACGGGTTTGCAGAAGCATCCCCAGACCCCAGGATGCTGGGCGGCAGGCTAGCGTGCATCTTTGGAATCATGTTTTTTCTATTCCGCCCCCCCTGAATGGAGCAGTTCACATCCTGAGCAGGATGTGACTGCTGTGATCTTAAGATGGGCCTTGGGCAGTGCGAGACCCTGCCTGCACCAGATTGCCGTTGAATGGGTGTTCCTGGGTTCATGAGCAGCCGTTCATCTGCATAACTTACACGGAGCAGTGTTTGGAACTACATTTCCCAGAGTGCCCAGTTTGGTGCAGCGGTTAAGTGCATGGACTCTAATCTGGGAGAACCGGGTTTGATTCCCCACTCTTCCACTCGCAGCTGCTGGATGACCTTGGGGCAAGCCATAGTTCTGACAAGAGCTGTCCTTGAAAGGGCAGTTTCTGTGGAGCTCTCTCAGCCCCACCTCCCATACAGGGTGTCTGTTGTAGGGAAGGGAAGGGAAAGGAGTGTAAGCCGCTCTGAGACTCCTTCGGGTAGTGAAGGGCGGGGTATAAATCCAACCTCCTCTCCTCCTTCTCCTCCCTACAAGCCCCAGTCCTTCACCCTGGGCCCGAAACTCTCTGGCAGCCTAACCCTACCTCACAGTGTCTTGTACGGATCAAATGGAGGACAGAAAAAGAACCACATACGTTATGCTGAGGGCAGGAATAAAAGACAGACGGACCCGATCCGCCATGACCAAGACTATGATCCTCCCCAGGTATCTGCCCAGCGTGTCTAACAGCCTTGCTCTCTGTTAGAGGTACACTGCCTTTAAACATGGAGGCTTCCTTGGCCTTCTTATGGCAAGGTCCCCGATACATTTTCCAGTTAGCATCCACATAAAAACGACATTACTCCAACTGCCCGATCCTACCTGGGCCAATCATTCACAGCCTAAAATTTGTTAAAGATGCAAGTTTATTTATTTACGTCATCAATTGCCTTCCCTTCTAACCAGAACTCGAAACAGATTATGTGGGGTGGGTCAGGACAATCGACAAGGCGGGACATCCAATGGACGCCGTAATAAGATCAGGGTTGCAGAACCAAACGGGAGTGTAAAAAACAGAACAGAGCCAAAGCATAAGAATTAACATGACACATCCAATGATGCTAAATCCCACCGCAGGAAGTACTTCTTCACCCAAAGAGTAATGAACACTTGAAATTCACCGTTGCAGGAAGTGGTGGCGGCTACAAGCATGGACGGCTTCAAAAGGGGACTGGATAGACATCTGGAGCAGAGGTCCCTCCATGCCTATTAGCCACAAGGTCTATCTGGAACACTCTGTCTGGGGCAGGGATGCTCTGTCTTCTTGGTGCTTGGGGAGGCCACAGTGGGAGGGCTTCTGGAGTTCTGGCCCTGCTGGTGGACCTCCTGATGGCCCCTGGGTTTTGGCCACTGTGTGACACAGAGCGTTGGACTGGATGGGCCATTGGCCTGATCCAACATGGTTTCTCTTACGTTCTCATGAGGGGACTGGATAAACCTATGGAGCAGAGGTCCCTCAGTGGCTATTAGCCACAAGGCATAGAGAGAACATTCTGTCTGGGGCAAGTGATGCTCTGTCTTCTTGGTGCTTGAGGGGCAACAACGGGAGGGCTTCTGGAGTTCTGGCCCCACTGCTGGACCTCCTGGTGGCCCCTGGATTTTGGCCACTGTGTAACACAGAGTGTTGGACTGGGTGGGCCGCTGGCCTGATCCAAAATGGCTTCTCTTATGTTCTTATGTCTGGGGTGGCGATGCTCTGTCTTCTTGGTGCTTGGCGGGCCACAGTGGGAGGGCTTCTGGAGTTCTGGCCCTGCTAGTAAAAATTGTTGTGGCAGAGTGTAACAGTCTCATGCTTTGCGTCTTAGAGGTCTCTGCTTTTCCTAAACTAAAAAGAAGCTCCATTCTCGACTGCTTCGCTTCCCCTTCCCCGCCTCTCTCTCTCTCTCGCCCTTTTTCGAAACGAAACGCAGCAACAAAACTCGGGATGGCTTTCCCCTTCGTTCCCAAACTCCACCCTGGGTGGGAATCGGATGCTCTCTGCCAGGAAACCAGGGTGGTCTGTGAATTCTCAACGCGGCTTCCCCCCATCCCCAAACAGTGGCCGCGATGCTCCGGGGAGGTTTGAAAAACCCATTTAAAAGGCTTTCTCCGGGTCACTCCAGCTCTTCTTGACGCTGTCGGACTCTGCTGCCTTTTCCCTTTGTTTAAATTCCGATGCCTTGAGAGTTGGACGACCCGGGACTTTCTTTAACTGTTCGCTCTCCTGCTCTCATTCCTCGCTCTGCCTCTCTCTCCCTCTCTCTCTGCAGGGTTTTTCGCCAGACTACAGCCAAGCGCGCCTTGCGCTCTGCAATGCACACAAAGCCCTGTCGTCACGTCCAGCGGGGATTTGATGTTTACAGAGTTCATTTGGCCCAAACAATGAGGGAGGTTTAAAAAACCTTCCGGCCTTCAGAAGGGATGCCATCCGAAAACAACCGCCTTTCCTGCCTGTCTGCTGGCACGACTGGACACTCCGCGGATGGACAGATGCCCTGTCTCCAGTCCGCCCCCCCACTCTGAATTTAAGTTGTAAGCTCCATGAGGCACAGAATTGTCCTTTCTGATAATGGAACTCAAAAGCACCATGTGCAATGATACCACCGCTGCCTGCAGGTGACCGCCGTAGGGTTTTCAAGGCAAGAGATGTGCATAGGTTAAAGCGCTTGAGGCTCTTAATTTGGAGAAACAACCACCGAGGGGTGACATGATCGAGGTTTACAAGATTATGCATGGGATAGAGCAGGTAGAGAAGGAAGTACTTTTCTCCCTTTCTCACAAGACTAGAACTCGTGGGCACTCCATGAAATTGCTGAGCGGTCGGGTTAGAACGAATAAAAGGAAGTCCTTCTCCACCCAAAGAGTGATGAATATATGGAATTCACTGCCATGGGAGGTGGTGGCAGCTGCAAGCATGGACAGTTTCAAGAGGGAATTAGATAAACATATGGAGCAGAAGTCCATCAGTGGCTATTAGCCACAGGGTATAGATGGGAACTCTCAGTCTGGGGCAGGTGATGCACTCTATTCTTGGTGCTGGGGGGGGCAGCAGTGGGAGGGCTTCTAGTGTCCTGGCCCCACTGCTGGACCTCCCGATGGCACCTGGTATATTTTGGCCTGTGTGACAGAGTGTTGGACTAGATGGGCCATTGGCCTGATTCAACATGGGCTTCTCTTATGTTCTTATGACTTCTTCACCCAAAGAGTGATTAGCACATGGAATTCACTGCCACAGGAGGTGGTGGCAGCTACAAGCATGGACAGCTTCAAGAGGGAATTGGATAAACATCTGGGGCAGAGGTCCATCAGTGGCTGTTAGCCACAAGGTATAGATAGGGACTCTCAGTCTGGGGCAAGTGATGAAGAGAAGAAGAAGAGATTGGATTTATACCCCACCTTTCACTACCCAAAGGTGTCTCAGAGGGGCTTACAAACGCCCTTCCCTTCCCCAACCCACAACAGACACCCTGTGAGGTAGGTGGGGCTGAGAGAGCTCTTGACAGAAATGGCTCTTTTTCAAGAACAGCTCTTATCAGAACTATGGCTTGCCCAAGGTCATCCAGCAGGTGCAAGTGGAGGACTGGGGAATCAAACTCAGTTCTCCCGGATTAGAGTCCGCACACTTAACCACTACACCAAGCTGGCTCTGTATTCTTGGCGCCTAGGACAGAAGGCAACAGTGGGAGGGCTTCCAGTGTCCTGGACCCACCGGTGGACCTCCTGACGGCACCTGGTATTTTTGGCCACTGTGTGACACAAAGTGTTGGACTAGATCGGCCATTGGCCTGATCCAACATTGGCTTCTCTTAGGTTCTTATGTTCAGAGGCAGTTTGCCATTGCCTGCCTTTGGGTAGCAGCCCTGGGCTTCCTTGGTGGTCTCCCATACCTTGTCGCTAATCTCTTAGCTGATATTGATCCACATTTGATGCTGGTAGTGGCAAAGGTTTTTTTAATCTGTAACCTTGGGTGGAATTAAAGGAATTGACTCTGCCCTTTCTAGGTAATTCATGTGTATTCAGTAAGCTAATCTGCAACTCTGTGAAACTGTAAACTATAATGCATGCAGTGTTCCCTCCAAGCTGAGTTAGGGTGAGCTAGCTCACAGTTTTTTAGCCTCCAGCTCACACATTTTTTTGCCTGAGCTCAGGAAGGGATGGCTCCAGAGCGAACTAATTTATGCAGGAGCCAAATCGCTCGCTCACAGCTTTAATGCCGGTAGCTCACAAAGCAGAAGTTTTGCTCACAAGACTCCACAGCTTAGAGGGAACATTGAATGCATGTTGTATTTCATTGCCTGTATTATATTTTGTACGTTTGCTTATGACCTACTGGTCTAGGAGCAATAAAGTGATTGGACCTGAAACCTGGTGGTCTCCCATCCAAGTACTAACCAGGGGCGACCCTGCTTAGCTTCTGAAACCTGATAAGATCAGGCTGTTTACTTATTTATTCATTAATCTCATTTGGACCCCGCCCTCCGTGCGAGGCAGGCTCAGGGCGGCTCACAGTCAATGCATAAATACAATGAAAACAACATAAAATCATCTAAAATCAATTCGGTTATAACTAATACAAATGCATACAGTGCTGATGATGGTTAATTAGCTGTCTGAGATGGCTTACTTTCAAAAGTATACACAGAGGTCTAGCAGTCCTTCTGCTCATGATCTTTCTCTGGCACAGACCAAGGGCCAGGGCCAGTCTGGTGTAGTGGTTAAGTGTGCGGACTCTAATCTGGGAGAACCGGGTTCGATTCCCCTCTTCTCCACTTGCCCCTGGCTCGATGACCGTGGGCAAGCCATAGTTCTGTCAGAGCTGTCCTTGAAAAAGAGCAGTTCCTGTCAGAGCTCTCTCAGCCCCACCTACCTCACAGGGTGTCTGCTGTGGGGAAGGGAGAGGAGTTTGTAAGCCACTGAGATACCTTTGGGTAGTGAAGGGTGGGGTATAAATCCAATCTCCTCTTCCTCTTCCTCTATAGCAGTGGCGGCTCCCTAGTTGAAGGCCAGGTGGAAGAGCTCCGTCTTGCAGGCCCCGGAGGAAGTGTAAGAGATCCCGCAGGGCCCCGATCTCCTCCGGGAGCTCATTCCACCAGGATGGGGTCACCATGGAGAAAGCCCTGGCCCTGGTGGCAGCAAGCCTGGCATCCATGGGGCCAGGGAGGGTCAATCGATTTTGAGACCCTGACCGCAGTGCTCTCTGGGGTATATATGGGGAAAAGCGGTCCCTCAGGTATGTCGGGGTGAGCTGTTCAGAAAAGAGATGACCAGAGGTGGGTTGCCATTGCCTGCCTCTGCTTGGCAAACCCTGGGCTTCCTTGGTGGTCTCCCATCTGAGTACTAACCAGGTCTGACCCTGCTTAGCTTCTGAGGACTGAAGATCGGGCCAGCTTGGGCCATAGTCATTGGCTGCAAGTGGTAGGTAATAGACCCAGAGGAATTAGCAGTGCTACTCTGTTGCTGCAAACTAATAAAAAGCTCAGTAGCATTTTTAAGATTAACGAACTTTATCGTGGCATAAGCTTTCGAGAAACACAGCTCTCTTTGTCAGAGGCCTCTGACAAAGAGAGCTGTTAGTTCTGTAGATTTTCCGAGTTGGGTGGCCGTGGTCTTGGCACTGTAGGACCTGACGTTTCGCCAGTAGCTGTGGCTGGCATCCTCAGAGGTATAACACAGAAAGATGGAAGACTCTCTGTGTTAAGGTGTCTGAGGAGAAAAATGGTACGCATATAATCTGTATCTACTCCATAAGGTGGGGTAGGGCTGAGTCATTATCTTGTAGGAGTTCTCCAGGCTATGAACATGCTAATGGAGGAGCTTTCCTGAGGAGGTTCTTTTGTCTATGGATTGTTTCCTGAGGAGGTGTCCTGTTTCCTGAGGAGGTTCTTTTGCGTGTGGAATGGCTATCAAAACTCCAATCTTATCTGTAGTGCTATTGTTAGCTGTAGAGCATTTTGTGTTTTTCAGGAGCTGTGTTTCTCGGAAGCTTATGCTACAAGGAAGTTTGTTAAGTCTTAAAGGTGCTACTGGGCTTTTTACTGTTTTTCCCACCAAATGGAAGTCTGAAGAGCAAGATTGCTTTCACGTAGCCAACATCAGTGTCCATTCTGCGTCCATTCAGACTAGCAGCACCTGACAGAGAAAATACAAGTTACCACTGAAGGGAAATACCAATTGTAGCTCTCAGGTAGGGTTGCCAGGCTCCAGGTGGGGCCTGGAGCTCTCCCGGAATTACAACTGGTCTTCAGACGACAGAGTTCAGTTCCCCTGGGGGAGAGATTCTAGGTATAAATCCCTCCCCAAATACCCCCTTCAAAGGCACTGCCCCCCCAATCCTCCACACATTTCCCAGGTCAGAGCTGGCAACACTGCTCCCAAAGCTGCATAACAGGAAGTACCCTCTTTCATGAGATACTTCCTGTTTCCCCGTGACTGCCGCCTGTACGGAAACAATCCGGAAGCACTCCAAGCGAGGGCCCTGTTGAATGGGGTGACGGTGCAAGAAAAGGATCTTTGGCAGAAGAAAACAAGAGAGAGAAAGATGGGCAATTGACCATGGGCACGGGCCGGGGAAAAACATAGCCCTGCAAGCAGACCAATTTACAGATTTGAGGCACACACAAATCAAGCTGAGCGTGTGTGAATGAAGGCATACGGTCAACACCCTGGCAGGTGCCCAATGAGAATGGGTAAGAATGAACACTGCCTGTAACCCATTTCCTGGATCTGTTAACTTCACCCCCCCACAAACACACACACCATGAAAGTTCAGCCAGACAGAGTAGGAAGTAAGGTTCCCAAGTACTTATCACGTGGGAGCGGGGGACGCATGCTCCCCAGCTGGACCAGTCCTCCCTGTAACGCACCATGCCGTCGCCAGGAAGTGATGCCAGGCGATGCTCTGGCAATGGGGCTGAAAACTTGAAGGTACCATCGAATTTCCAGCCGCATTGCCAGAGTGTTGCCTAGCATCACTTCCTGGAGATGGCATCGTGCATGCGTCTTTCCTTCCCACGGGGATGGTCCTGCTAGGACGTATCCGTCCCCCGCCGAAATACAGTAAGTTCTTGGCAAGCCTAGTAGGAACTGAAATGCAGAATTTGGAGGACATCAGCATGTTTCCACTGGCCTCTGCACTGGACCACGTATTTATTTCAAGCATTTATATGCCGCCTCTTCGGACCCCCGCGGCTCACAAAACCAAGAGGAAACCAAAAACACAGGAAATCAACCCGCCCTTAAACACCGGAGGCTCAAAAGTGGGTATAAATCCAAGACGCAAACATCTAGCAGCCTGAAAAATCCTCATATCCAGGCACGCTTGGCCTAGAGGCAGACGATAAAAGCAGGTTAAAAGATCCAGAAGAAAAGTGTGCCCTCGAGTCGCAACGGACACAGGGAAAACCTTTTTGGGTTTCCAAGGCAAGGGACAAGTAGGGATGGTTTGCTGTTGTCTGACTCTGTGTAACAACGCTGGGATTCCCTGGTGGTCTCCCATCCAAGTACTAACCGGGGCTGACCCTCTTTTGCTTCCAAGAACTGAGGAGATCCAGATAGCCTGCACCATCCAGGAAAGATATTCAGAAGTGGTTTGCCCCAAAGCAGCCCTAGAAGTAGAGGAGAAGTCTATCACTGGCTACTAGCCATGGTGACTAAAGGAAACCCTCCATGTTCCGAGGCAGTCAACCTCTGAATCCCAGAGCCAGGAGGCGGCATCAGGAGAAGGCCTCGCCTTCTATGCCTGTTTGCTGGCCATCCAAAGGAACTGGTTGGCCAGACTGGATGGACCCCTGGCCTGATCTAGCAGGGTTGTTCTTATGGATGCTTTGGCCTCTATGCCGTGTTATTGGGAACGACAAGAGAAACTCCACGTTTGGAGGCAGTCAGCCTCTCAATCCCAGTACCAAGAGGCAACATCAGGGGAAGGCCTCAGCCTATATGCCCTCTTGTTGCCTTCCAGAGGGACTGGTTGGCTACTATATGAGACTAGATGGACCCCTGGTCTGACCCAGCAGGGCTCTTCTGATGTTCTTATGAAGGCCTCTGCCTCTCTGCCCTGTTGTTGGCCCTCCAGAGGAACTGGCTGGCCCCTGTATGAGGCAGGATGCTGGACTAGATGGACCACTGCTCTGATCCAGCAGGGCTCTTCTGACGTTCTTATGAAGGCCTCGGCCTCTCTGCCCTGTGGTTGGCCCTCCAGAGGAACTGGTTGGCCATTGTGTGAGACAGGATGGACTAGATGGACCCCTGGTCTGACCCAGCAGGGCTCTTCTGATGTTCTCATGTAGGCCTCGGTCTCTCTGCCCTCTTGTTGCCCCTCCAGAGGAACTGGTTGGCCACTGTGTGAGGCAGGATGCTGGACTGGATGGACCCCTGGTCTGATCCAGCAGGGCTCTTCTGACGTTCTTATGAAGGCCTCGGCCTCTCTGCCCTGTGGTTGGCCCTCCAGAGGAACTGGTTGGCCATTGTGTGAGACAGGATGGACTAGATGGACCCCTGGTCTGACCCAGCAGGGCTCTTCTGATGTTCTCATGTAGGCCTCGGTCTCTCTGCCCTCTTGTTGCCCCTCCAGAGGAACTGGTTGGCCACTGTGTGAGGCAGGATGCTGGACTGGATGGACCCCTGGTCTGATCCAGCAGGGCTCTTCTGATGTTCTTATGAAGGCCTCTGCCTCTCTGCCCTGTTGTTGGCCCTCCAGAGGAACTGGCTGGCCCCTGTATGAGGCAGGATGCTGGACTAGATGGACCACTGCTCTGATCCAGCAGGGCTCTTCTGACGTTCTTATGAAGGCCTCGGCCTCTCTGCCCTGTGGTTGGCCCTCCAGAGGAACTGGTTGGCCATTGTGTGAGACAGGATGGACTAGATGGACCACTGGTCTGATCCAGCAGGGCTCTTCTGATGTTCTCATGTAGGCCTCGGTCTCTCTGCCCTGTTGTTGGCCCTCCAGAGGGACTGGCTGGCCACTGTGTGAGACAGGATGCTGGACTGGATGGACCCTCACTGGTCTGATCCAGCAGGGCTCTTCTGATGTTCTTTTAAAGCCCTCAGCCTCTCTGCCCTGTTGTTGGCCCTCCAGAGGAACTGGCTGGCCACGGTGTGAGACAGGAGGCTGGACTAGATGGACCACTAGTCTGATCCAGCAGGGCTCTTCTGATGTCAGAAGAACAGTTGGTTTTGAAAACCCTCTTTTATTTTATTTATTTAAACTTTTACCCTGCCCTCCCAGCCAAGGTGGCTTATAACAGACAAAATTCATAGAAACACGACCGCTAATATAAATACAATGTTAAAAATGCAACGTTAAAACTACTACTACTACTAATAATGTGCTAGACATTGTAACTTCAGCTCCATTCAGCTTCAGATGTCAGGGGAAGGTGCTTCAGAAGTCATAGGGGGGGGATTGGCTTGGACGGTAATAAAAGGTCCAGCGGATCGGGTCTCTTCTACAGTAAGATGTCAATTGCTATTGCTCACAGCAATGGTGGTCGTGGTGGTAACGGTAATGGTGGCAGCTCCAAAGGCCTGGCGGAAGAACTCTGTCTTACAGGCCCTGTGGGACTGCAACAGGTCCTGCAGGGCCCTGATCTCCTCCGGGAACTCATTCCACCAGAGCGGAGCCACCACCGAAAAGGCCCTGGCCCTAGCCGTTACCAGCCTTGCCTCCTTAATACTCGGGAGGGCCAACTGGTTCGGGGTCCCCGAGGCATCTCGGCGTGGCTTACAATCCCCTTCCCTTCCTCTCCCCACAACGGACATCCTGTGAGGCAGGCGGGGCTGAGAGAGTTCCGAGAACTGTGACTGGTCCAAGGTCACCCAGCCGGCTGTACGTGAAGGGGTGGGGAATCAGACCCGGTTCTCCTGATTGCAGTGCCCCGCTCTTCGCCATTACACCACACTGGCTCTCTGGAGGCTTATTCACGGACACCACCTCCAAAAGAGGAGGGGAAGAGCTTCTCTGGTATCCTTACCCACAACCTGGGAAAGGAACTTACTGTACACGGATGCTACGGCATAAAACACACACACACACACACACACCCCGCACAACGAAAAAGGTTCTGGAAGCACACTGCGTCCCATCCTCAGCATACCGGCACCAAAATGTCTTTCCAGGAAACTTGGGTCAAGAGGATTGTGGCTAAACGCAAACGGAGCACGCCAGACAGTTCTGTGGCGCTTTCCTGCAAAGGGAAACTCGGCGCTGCAGTTCTTAAATATCCCTCCCTGAATTATTTAAGGCCCTTTCCTTACATCTACGCAAAACACACACTCTCCCCAGGCTTTGCTTTCCACAGCTGCAGAATCTTACCTCCGGACAAGCAGGGCGGCAGAAACCAACAGGCTGGATGCTTCGAACAATATTGAAATGCCAAAGTTCCCCCCCGGAGGAGGAAGGCAAAAGAAGCGGAGAGGGGGAAAGAGGAAAGGAGAAACCGTACGCCGTCGCAAAACCCCTCCGCCTATTTCCACGAAAGACAGACACCCTGTTTAGCATCCAGAGAGGAATTTAATTCCTGCTCAGAATCTGTAGGGCCCCGTCCGGTTTCCAACACGTTTGGAAAAACGAAAAGGCAGCGGTGGGGGGGGGGGGGAGTTGAGATCATCTGAAATTTGGAATTTGCATTCATTTCTACATCTGGTCTGAATTACGCTTTTCAGAGCCCTGCTTGCCATGTAATAGGATAATTGCTTGCAGATTCTGGGTTTCTACCCGGCCGCCTCCCCCCGCCTCCATTTCTTCAATGCTTTCTCTCAAAAACAGCCGTTTTAAGGGGGAAAAACATACCGCCAAATTCTCTTGTAAAAGAACAAGAGGTTGGGGAAGAGAGGGGGGGTGAGATCGAATCACAGGCCGATGGAGCCCAGCTGAATACGGAGTGGGGCTTTAAAGAGATATCCTCCGAAAAGGTCAAACGAGGCGAAGACGGAAAGACACCAGAACGGGGGCACGTTTCGATGTAGCGGAGTCAGCTTATGAACCGCAAGTGATCGGGGCTAGCCAGTAAAGGGGTGGTGGTGGAGAATGGGATATCTGGGCCACTAGGCCGGGTTTGGGGAGGGCAAAGCAGGAGGCTGGCCTGCGGTGACGCCCTTCTACACCTGAATCCGTATCTGGGGCCTCGGAATCGGGACGTCCCGGCGAGAAACACATTCGGCGTTTTCACGCTGCGGCCGAACACCTTTCCCACGCAAACCGCCGCTAGTGCAGAAATCCGAAAGCGACCCCTTCGCCGACCTACCCGTGTCTCTGCGAGGAGGTTATCACGATCGGCAGCCCGCCGGTCCAATTAAACCCCCCCACCCACGCACTCACTTTCGGCTCCTAAACATTTGGTTGGCTTCGGATGGGGCACCCCGCCGGTAAAATAACTAAGACATTAATTCTTCTCTGCGGGAACCCCTTTCTCCCGATTAATCTTCATCAAGGGCTGTTTCCCCAGGATCGATTAATCCTGTTAAATGACAACGCGGAAACGGCTTGCTCTGGAGTAGACCCGTCGCAGCCGACCGTGGGAACCGAAGCAGCCGTGAGACTGCAGAACCTTTGACACCATTTGTACTAGTGCGAGCCTTCAGTTTGCCTTCGATATGGCCGGGAACGTGCCGTCAGGATGTCAACAATCGTGGCGTACGCCTCTCTCTCCGGAAGCCCGCCGGTACCCTTTCTTCATTCATCTAACGTGTTTAAACCCTAACCTTTCTTTCCGGGGGGACCTGAAGCAACCTACATCATTCGCCTCTCTTCCACTTTATCGTCACAACAAACCTGCGAGTTAGGTTTGGTGGAGAGTGTTTTATCATTACTTTATTTATACTGCACCTTCCTTCCCCCATCACTCACATTTCTTCCGTTCGATCTTCACCCAAAAAGTGATTAACACATGGAATTCACTGCCACAGGAGGTGGTGGCAGCTACAAGCATGGGCGGCTTCAAGAGGGAATTGGATAAGCATATGGAGCAGAGGTCCATCAGTGACTATGAGCCACAAGGTATAGATAGGGACTCTCAGTCTGGGGCAAGTGATGCTCTGTCTTCTTGGTCCTGGAGGGGGTCAACACAGTGGGAGGGCTTCTAGTGTCCTGGCCCCACTGCTGGACCTCCTGATGGCACCTGGTATTTTTGGCCACTGTGTGACACAGAGTGTTGGACTGGATGGGCCTTTGGCCTGATCCAACATTGCGTTCTTATGAGAGAGTTAACTGTTTCATGATATTAGCCACAGGGTATAGATGGGAACTCTCAGTCTGGGGCAGGTGATGCACTCTATTCTTGGTGCTGGGGGGCAGCAGTGGGAGGGCTTCAGTGTCCTGGCCCCACTGCTGGACCTCCTGATGGCACCTGGTATATTTTGGCCGCTGTGTGACAGAGTGTTGGACTAGATGGGCCGTTGGCCTGATTCAGCATTGGCTTCTCTTATGTTCTTAGATGGATTTATATCCCGCCATCCATGACCCGAAGGAGTCGCAGATCGGCTCACAATCTCCTTTCCCTTCCCCTCCCCACAACAGGCACCCTGTGAGCAGTGTACCCTCCAAGCTGAATTAGTGTGAGCTAGCTCACAGTTTTCTAACCTCCGGCTCACAGATTTTTGCCTTAGCTCAGGAAGGAGGGCTCCAGAGCAAACTAATTCATGCAGCAGCCAAATCGCTTGCTCACCACTTTAATGCCAGTCGCTCACAAAGTAGACTCCACAGCTTAGAGGGAGCACTGCCTGTGAGGGAGGTGGGGCTGAGAGAGCTCTTTCGGGAACTGCTCATGAGAGAACAGCTCCGAGAGAACTTGTGACTGACCCAAGGTCACACTAACAGCTGCATGGGGAGGAGGAGTGGGGAATCAAACCCGGTTCTCCCAGATTAGAGTCGGATCCAACATTGGCTTCTCTTATGTTCTTATGTAACCTGTGAGGTAGGTTAGATTAAGAACATAAGAGAAGCCAATGTTGAATCAGGCCAAAGGCCCATCTAGTCCAACACTCTGTCACACAGCGGCCAAAATATACCAGGTGCCATCAGGAGGTCCAGCAGTGGGGCCAGGACACCAGAAGCCCCTCCCTCTGCTGCCCCCTCCAGCACCTAGAATAGAGTGCATCACCTGCCCCAGACCGAGAGTTCCCATCTATACCCTGTGGCTAATAGCCACTGATGGACTTCTGCTCCAGATGTTTATCTAATTCCCTCTTGAAACTGTCCATGCTTGTAGCTGCCACCACCTCCTGTGGCAGTGAATTTCACGTGTTAATCACTCTTTGGGTGAAGAAGGACTTCCTTTTATCTGTGCATTATTTGGTATTATTTACTTAATTTGTACCCTGCCTTTCTCCTGAATGGGAGCCTGAAGTCTATCGCTGAGCCACAGCATCTTTCCAATTATATACAAAGCTGCCTTACTCTAAAACATCCCAACGGTCCATCAGGATCTATATTGGCTCACCAGGGTCTCAGGCTGAGGTCTTTCCCATCACCTGCTGCCTGGCCCTATTAACTGGCGATGCCGGGGATTGAACTTGGGACCTTCTGCATGCAAAGCCCTCCTCCCACTGTTGCTCCCCAAGCCCCAAGAAGACAGAGCACCACTGTCCGAGGCAGAGTCTTCCCTCTATAACTTGTGGCTAATGGTCACATTCATAGACCTCTGCTCCATATAAGAACATCAGAGAAGCCAATGCTGGCTCAGGCCAACGGCCCATCCAGTCCAACGCTCTGTGTCACACAGTGGCCACAAACCAGGGCCGGCCCTCAGGATGTCTGGGCGCCCTAGGCAGAGCAGCCTGGGGCGCCCACCCCACCAGGAGATGCCAACCTCCCCGGTGAGGAGCCTGGAGATCAGCCCAGCGCCTTGTCCTAGGTGCCTCGCAGCTGCGAGTGCGCCGGGGAGAGCCGGAGGAAGGGGGCGGGCTTGGAATGCCCGCCCCTTCCCTCCCAGCGGACAGGCACTCAGACTGGCGGCAGCCGGCCAGCGGAGGACTCTCCCCGCTGGCCCAGCCGCCGCCATGCCGCCTCACCTGCCCCTCCCCCAAGGGCTTCTGAAGCGCCCCAGAAGGGCGCTCAGACTGGCGGGAGGCGGGGGGCGGGGAGAGTCCAGGGGCACCCGTTTAGGGGCGGTGGAGGGGCTTTTCGGGCGCCGCTTTGGTGCCCCTGAGGGCCGGCGCTCTAGGCTCAGCGCCTAGCTCGCCTAGTGAGCGAGCCGGCCCTGGCCACAACCCCACGGGCCATCAGGAGGTCAACCAGTGGGGCCAGAACGCCAGAAGCCCTCCCACTGTTGCCCCCTCACCCCCGGCACCAAGAAGACAGAGCATCACTGGCCCCAGACCGAGAGTTCTATCTACACCTTGTGGCTAATAACAACCCAGGGACCTCTGCTCCATACGTTCCTCCCATCCCTGCTTGAAGCTGTCTATGCTTGTAGCCGCCACCCCTTCCGGCAGCAGCGTTTTTACACCATTAATCCTGTCTCCACTTCACACTCGAGCAACGCAACGAGCCGCCCCCTGATTATAAGGAAATGAGGCAGGAACAGAAATATTTTTGCAATAACTAAAAACATACACGTCTCCCCAGTACCAGATCAAGTGGGGGAGCTCTCGATTTTTAAAAGGGATCTCTCTTCTACAGTAACAAGATTGGATTATTTGCAAAGCCGCTGAGAAGTCCCACTCGCCCGAAAATATCCAGGCTGGACGGTTGCGTTCCGAGGGGGACAGGAACACTGTACCATTTCTAACGGCCCCTGTGGCGGTGGAGGGAACCAACTCTCAAAATGCCCCCTTGACATTAAAAAAACCAAAAAAACCCTTTCCTCCCCGCAAGTGGAAAGATAGCACAAGGAGAGGGTAGTGTGAGAATCTTTTCCCTGAATGTGCTGGTTTTCTACTTGCGGGGAGCTTTTATTTTAAAGCCCAACCAGAGCGGTGGAATTCACACTACCACCCCCAGTCATCTGCTTGGGGTGGTTCAGCAGTGGCCCTTAGTGAGCTGGGGGTGGGGGGAAACAGGATAGTGAAGGAAACTTCTCAGTTACCTGCCGGTCGTTTCTTGTCAGGGTCACAATGCCCTGAAAGGTGACCAAGATGAGTAGGGGGTTGGAGCCCCTTCCCGATAAGGAAAGGCTGGAGGGGTTGGGACCTCAGGCAGAGAAAAGAGACAATTAAGAGGGGAGGCATGACAGAGGTTTATAAAATTATGCATGGGGTGGACAGAGGGGACAAAGAGAATTTTTTTCTCCCTCCCCCAAAATACTAGAACTTGAGAGCATCCAATGAATCTGATGGGCAGTAGGTTCAGGACGGACAAAAGGAAATACTATTTTATGGAGAGAATGATCAAAATGTGGAATTGGCTGCCGGAGGATGCAATGATGCCCACAGGAATAAACAGCTTTTAAAAGGGGATCCAATAGATCCCTGGAGGAAAAGTCCATCAATGGCTACTAGCCATGGTGGCTGAGGCAAACCTCCACATTCAGAGGCACTAAACCTCTGAATCCCAGAGGCAGGGGGCAACATCAGGGGAAGGCCTTGGCCTCTTTGCCCTGTTGCTGGCCCTCCAGAGGAACTGGATGGCCGTTGTGTGAGGCAGGATGCTGGACTAGATGGACCACTGGTCTGATCCAGCAGGGCTCTTCTGATGTTCTTATGGCGGCCTCAGCCTATAGGCTCTGTTCTTTGCCCTCCAGAGGAAGTGATTGGCTGCTGTGTGAGACAGGATGCTGGACTAGATGGACCACTGGTCTGATCCAGCAGGACTCTTCTGTGTTCTAATGAAGGCCTCAGCCTCTGCCCTGTTGTTGGCTCTCCAGAGGAACTGGTTGGCCACTTTGTGAGACAGGATGCTGGACTAGATGGACCACTGGTCTGATCCAGCAGGACTCTTCTGATGTTCTAATGAAGGCCTCAGCCTCTCTGCCCTGTTGCTGGCTCTCCAGAGGAACTGGTTGGCCACTGTGTGAGACAGGATGCTGGACTGGATGGACCTTCACTGGTCTGATCCAGCAGGGCTCTTCTTACGTTCTTATGCTCCTACAACTTTCTTTCTTTAACAACAGTCTTAAAACCAAAGCCGCAAAGACTGCATGGAGCTCCTGTGAATGGGACCTTAAATGCAGATTTACAGAGCCAATTTCCTCCCTCGAATTCTGGAGCGGGCTCTGTATTCGTTCCACATCCACGCATGCTCGGCGGGCCCCGGCCCAACACATCAACTCCGTCTCCTCTCTTCCTCTGGGAATTTTGGCGGGCTGCGTTCTTGTACGGCCTTCATGTACACAGTCGCTTCGGAGTCAAGAGCAGCAAAGGAGAATTCTACCAAATCAGATTCTCGGTCCCTCACAGTCAGTATTGCCTGCTCGGACCGGCAGCGGCTCTCCATGGTCTCAGCCAGAGGTCTTCCCCATCACCTATTAGCCGATCCTTTTAACTTGAGACCTTCTGCGGGCAAAACAGACGCTCTACAATGGAGCGCCGGCCCCTCCCCTAAGAAAGGAAAAGACACGCAGAGCTAGTTTGGGTGTGTTTCAGTTGGGGGTGATGCCAGGAGCAGAAGAAGAAGAGATTGGATTTATACCCCGCTCTTCATTACCCGAAGGGGTCTCACGAGCGGCTTACAATCTCCTTTCCCTTCCCCTCCCCACAACAGACACCCTGTCAGGCAGGTGGGGCTGAGAGAGCTCTTTTGACGACTGCCCTTGAGAGAACAGCTCTGAGAACACCATGGCTTGCCCAAGGTCATCCAGCAGGTGCAAGCGGAGGAGCGGGGAATCAAACCCGGCTCTCCCGGATTAGAGTCCGCGCACTTCACCACTACACCGAATAAACAAGGTAAAGCGCAGCAGGGATGGTCTCTTTCAAGGGTCTGGATGCCACCGGTGGAACACCGTACTTGCCCTTGCCGAGGTGTGCCATTTGATACCTCCCGCGACCAACTGTCATTACCTCAGGCTGCAACTGACAAAACATTTTTGCTTTAAAAATAAAAAAAAAACCCCAACAACCTGATATTCTTGCAAGGGCCAGAAGAGAGAATAACTCTGAGTCCGCCCTGCTGGCACAGATAGCTGGCAGGCTTTTCACTGCAACAGCCAGGGACTCGACTGAGCAACCCGGAGATGGAATGGGCGCAAAACGGGGGTTGGGCTAGTTGACCCGTCGCTGTGATGGGGCTACTGGGTGCTCCGCCCCCTTCCTTAAAGCACCCGCCCCCTTCCTTAAAGGGCCTCCTGTTTCTTAAAGCCCCCCCTTCTTCACAAAAGCATTTAAAGGGATCCTGGCTCAAGTGGTTAAGACGCTGAACTGCAGGCTGTGGAAGGTCAGTAGTTCAGCAGTTCGAGACCCGAGAGTGCCGCAAGACGGAGTGAGCTCCCGTCTCTAGTTCCAGCTCCTGCCAACCTAGCAGTTCGAAAGCAAGAAATTGCAAGTAGATAAATAGGTACCACTTTGGTGGGAAGGTGACAGCGTTCCGTGCACCTTGGTGTTTAGTCATGCCGGCCACATGACCACGGAAATGTCTTTGGACAGCGCTGGCTCTTCGGCTTGGAAACGGAGATGAGCACCGCAACCCTAGAGTCGGATTCGACTGGCTTTCGAGCAAGGGAACCTTTACCTTTTATCTTAAATTCTTTTGAGAAGAAGTGGGGGTGCGCGCCCCTCTCTCTCCCCTCCTGCGAGATTTAAAGAGCCCTTCAGCTGATCAGCGGGGAGCACGTAAATCTCGCAGGAGCGGTGGGAGAGGGGCATGTGCCACCCCCTTCATTATGACAAATAAAGGCAGCCCCAACAGGGAAAAAAAAATATCGTGCCCCAGGCCACAAAATCCGGGCTACGGGCCTGATGCTCGTGGAAAACGACTCTATGAACACCGATCACAGGCCTGCCTTGCAGGGGTGTCGTACGGATGAAAACAGAGACGTGAAGACGGTCTCCCGAGGGAGGACAGGATAAAAATGGGATTGATAGGTAAGACCCAAGCAGGTGAGGGAAGGGGCCGAACCAGGGTGTGGAATTAAAACCCCGGCCCAAGTGACCACGGAGGGTGGCACGGTTCCTCGGCTCTCGGAAAAGCAGGGCCCGGATCTCCACAGCAGTAGTGTTTGCCAACATGATTCACACTGGAAACAGAAAATCCTTTAAAACGTCGACGTCTCCAGGACACGCAGGGTCCATCCAAGGCTGCGGATTGTCTTCCGTGAAACAAATTCATACCACACGTTTTGAGTAAAACCCTGTCTTTCGTTTCGCTCGTCCAAAAACCGGGTGGTGGGTGGGTAATAAGAGGGTTTTTCCACGCACACTCCCAAATTTCTCAATGCACTCATCGGAAAAAACTGAGTAAGGCCACATTCACCCCCCTCCCCCCGTGCTGAACATTTGGAAGGAGCGAAATGCTTTTTAAAGCCACGGTTCTTCTCACTCAGAAAGAGGAAATATTTCATAGGTGTTCTTTTTGCCCCGTGCCCCTCCCCCGCAATGACCCCCAGAACTTCACAT
Source organism: Gekko gecko (assembly GCA_029375565.1). Classification (NCBI taxonomy): domain Eukaryota; kingdom Metazoa; phylum Chordata; class Lepidosauria; order Squamata; family Gekkonidae; genus Gekko; species Gekko gecko. The sequence goes on along the minus strand of JAPDNY010000003.1, from coordinate 240,535,296 downwards.
CCCCAGGCACAGAGGGTATTTCCATAGACGACAGTGTTTTCTAGCTCCTAACATTTAAATCGAGGTCACTGCATACTCAAAGCACATATCACCAAAGTTGATACAGTTGACCAGTGAGAAGAAACAGCTACGAATAGAAATCTTCACTGGCCTACCATGCAGGGTTGTAAGGAACGCGCAAATTCCTCGGAGCGTATGAAACAGCGATGAAACAGAAAATGAGTTTTGGGCACCACACTTTAGGAAGGATGTTGACAAGCTCAAGCATGTCCAGAAGAGGGCAACCGGGATGGTGAGAGGGTTGGAATCCAAGTCTTACGAGGAAAGGCTGAAAGAGTTGGGTCTGTTTAGCCTGGGAAAGAGAAGGCTTAGAGGGGACACGATTGCAGTCTTCAAATATCTGAAGGGCTGTCCTGTAGAAGATGGAGCAGATCTATTCTCTTTTGCTCCGGATTGCAAGGCTAGATCCAATGGGTTGAAATCACAAGGGAGTCGTTACCGGCTAAATATCAGGAGAAACGTCCTAACTGTCAGAGTGGTTGAGCGGTGGAACAGACTGCCTCGGGAGGTGGTGGATGCTCCTTCGCTGGACGTTTTCAAGCGGAGGCTGGACAACCATCTTTCGGGTATGTTGTAGGTATGTAGGGCTATCTTTCGGCTACGCTCCTGCAGAGTGCAGGGGATTGGACTAGATGACCTGCAAGGTCCCTTCCAACTCTAACATTCTATGATTCTATGAAATCGAGGTCACTGCATACTCAAAGCACATATCACCAAAGTTGATACAGTTGACCAGAGAGAAGAAACAGCTACGATTAGAAATCTTCATCTGGCCTACCACACAGGGTTGTAAGGAACACACAAATCCCTCGGCGTGTATGAAACAGCGATGAAACAGAAAAGAGCCAGAGTCCAGGAGCACCGTATATATGCCTCAAAGAGCTTTACGCTCTAGTAATCAACATCGCCTGGTGGTCCCTGGCCTGAAAGACATCCGTCTAGCCTGGACCAGGGACAGGGCCTTTTCTGCCCTGGCCCCCGCCTGGTGGAACGTGCTCCCCATCGAGATCAGGGCCCCTGAGGGATCTTGCTCAGTTCCGCAGGGCCTGCAAGACGGAGCTGTTCCGCCAGGCTTTTGGTGCGACCTCATTTGGAATATTGTCTACAGTTCTGGTCACCACATCTCAAAAAGGATATTATAGCACTGGAAAAGGTGCAGAGAAGGGCAACTAGAATGATAAAAGGGTTGGAACACCTTCCCTATGAAGAAAGGTTAAAAGGCTTGGGGCTCTTTAGCTTGGAGAAACGACGGCTGAGGGGTGACATGATCGAGGTTTATAAGATTATGAATGGGATTGAGCAGGTTGAGAAAGAAGTACTTTTCTCCCTTTCTCCCAAGACAAGAACTCCTGTGGGCACTCCATGAAATTGCTGAGCAGTCGGGTTAGAACAGATGAAAGGAAATACTTCTTCACCCAAAGAGTGATTAACACATGGAATTCACTGCCACAGGAGGTGGTGGCAGCTGCAAACATGGACAGTTTCAAGAGGGAATTAGATAAACATCTGGAGCAGAAGTCCATCAGTGGCTATTAGCCACAGGGTATAGATGGGAACTCTCAGTCTGGGGCAGGGGATGTACTCTATTCTTGGTGCTAGAGGCGGCAGCAGTGGGAGGGCTTCTGGTGCCCTGGCCCCACTGCTGGACCCCCTGATGGCACCTGGTATATTTTGGCCGCTGTGTGACCCAGAGTGTTGGACTAGATGGGCCATTGGCCCGATTCAACATTGGCTTCTCTTATGTTCTTATGTTGAAGCAGTGGGCGTCCACATATGGCCTCCCTGAGGTTGCTCTCTCCTACCTACTGGCAGCCACCCATCTACCAGCAACTGGCCATATCCATCAGTACTAATGAAGAAGAAGAAGAGATTGGATTTATACCCCGCCCTTCACTACCCAAAGGTGTCTCAGAGCGGCTTACAAACTCCTTTCCCGTCCCACAACAGACACCCTGTGAGGTAGGTGAGGCTAAGAGAGCTCTTGACAGAAACGGCCCTTTTTCAAGAACAGCCGTGCCAGAGCTTGTGACTGACCCAAGGTCGCACCAGCAACCGCATGGGGAGGAGTGGGGGAATCAAACCCGGTTCTTCCAGATTACAGTCTGCGCACTTAACCACTACACCAAACTGGCTCTCACTGGGTCGGAATTTTCACCAGCAGCTATAACCACTGTTTTTAAACGTTTAATGTAAACGTTTTATTGCGTTTTAAACCTTACTGTGTTATTTAAGATGATGTGACCCACCCCGAGCCTGCTCGCGGGATGGGCGGGATACAGATATAAAAAATAAATAAAGACTAACAAAATCTGGGGCAGGGGATGAACTATGGAGAGTCAGTGCTTCAATTCAGAGTCCAGCAGCACTTTAAAGATACAGCAGTGACCCACAAAAGCTCATATCCTGCCACGAATGTTGTTAGGCCTTATGGTGCCACCGGACACTTGTTCTTCTTTATTTCTACAGACAGATTAACATGGCTACCCATCCTGGGCTATCTCTTGCCATGAAAACGTTAGCCAGTTTCACAACAACCCTATAAGGTAGGCTGGCATTACTTACATATTGTAGATTGTACGGGGTAGTGGGGGCAACTTGGCCTCTACTTTATTAACGTTAAGGGCTTACTGACCGGTCGCTTAATAACTCTGAAACTTAATAACGTTGCTTAATAAGTTAAGAGGAGGACTCAACATGGGATGGATGTAACCGTTAAGGAAGTCCGGTTCTTCAGTTTGCAAGACCAGTTTGGTGTAGTGGTTTGGAGCGCGGACTCTGATCTCAAAGAAACCGGGTTTGATTGCCCACGTCTCCACTCGCAGCTGCTGGTGTGACTTTGGGTCAGTCGTAAGTTCTCTCAGAGCTGTTCTCTCAAGAGCAGTCCTCAAAAGAGCTCTCTCAGCCCCACCTACCTCACAGGGTGTCTGTTGTAGGGAAGGGAAGGGAGAGGAGTTTGTAAGCCGCTCTGAGACTCTGAGCGAAGAGGGGGGTATAAATCCAATCTCTTCTTCTTCTTCTTCTTCTTCTTCTTCTTCTTCTAAGCAAGGCTGTTACCCAAGAGGACCTTTAAGGAGTTCATTCATTCATACAGTCACCATAAGTTGGAACTGATTTGATGGCATTTGACACACACACAGAAACTTTGGGGCTGTGCAATAAATACAGCAACTATTTACTTATGTATTTCATGTAAAACATTTTTATGCTGCCTTTCCACCCGATCAGGGTCTCTAAGGCAGCAAAATATGCAAGAAGAATCAGAAATCCTAGAGTCAACAGCATCTTTCTCCCCACTCCCTGGCATAACCTTCTGCAGGGACCATTTTATTCATTTATTAATTTCATTTACTTGTCACTTTCTCCCCAAAGGGGACCCAAAGCTCTCCTCTCTTCCGTTTTATACCCACAACAACCCTGTGAGTTAGGTCAGGCCAAGACTGCCTAACTGGCCGGAGCTCGCCCAGCCAGCTTCCATGGCAAAGCGGGGATTCAAACCCGGCTCTCCCAGACCCTGGCGTGCTACTCCAACCTCTACCCCACACCAGCTCTCATTCCAGTTAGGAAGGACAGTCGACGGGAAAACCATCACTCCTCTTGCCCCTTCATCAGCACAAGACGCCCGGGATCTGAGTCAAGCCCGCCGGGACACGCGTTCGAATCCTGCCACGTCTGCCTAGCGGAGAGCCGCCGTTCGCGGGAAATCAACGCGTCGAAAAGCACAGGAATCGGAGCCTCCGTTTCCCAAGAGGATCTTGCGAGCGGGACAGAGGCGGCCCCGGAAACAACGTGGGAAGAAGCCTCGCTCCGCGGCAGCCCGAGCTCCCCGCGCAACCCCGCCGGGACCATGCGGCAAGCGCCTCCCGCGCCGTCCCCCGGTGCGCCGCGAACTCCCCGCCGCGCACCAACGCGGGTTTTGGAGCGCGGCAACCCGGAGACGGCCCTTCACACGACCCCGAACGCGCGTCCAGCCTCTAAGCGAGGATTCAAACGCCCTGCAACACTCCAAGCCTCGGAACCCGGGCAGACCGTCAAGTGAACCACGGCCCCCATCCAGGAGACCCAGGCCGGGAGGAGCGCAGCCCCCGAGCCCCTCTGGGCACCCGAACACCCAACTGGGGGGCTCCACTCGGCCCCCCCGCGCCGCAGCCTGTTCCGAGGGACGGAGGGGCCCGGCCCCACCTGACCTGACGGCGGCCCCCTCGCCTCGTTTTGCCCCGCCAGCCTCCATCCCAGAACCTGTCGCCGCGGAGGGGGGTCTGCTTAACCCAACCGAGGCCCTCGCCTAGCCCCCCCCCAAAGCAGGGTCTCCCTTGCCCCAAAGACAGGAGGGGGCGGCGACCGCCTCCCCTACCGCCCCCAGACAGAGCAAAACAGCCCGGACCACCCCCCCATAGCAGGGTCTCTCCTGCCCCCCATCAGCCCCAAAGACAGGCGGGGGGAGCCCCGCAACTGGAGCAAGCAGCCTGGACCCCCCTCAAAAAAAGCATGGTCTCCCTTGCCCCACGGACCGCTTCCACGAGCCCCCCAACCAGAGCAAGCAGCCTGGACAACCCCCCCCAAAAAAGCATGGTCTCCCTTGCCCCACGGACTGCTTCCACTAGCCCCCCGAACCAGAGCAAGACAGGCTGGACCCCGCACAGCCCCGACAGCCCCCCCTCAAAAAAAGCATGGTCTCCTTTGCCCCACGGACCGCTTCCACTAGCCCCCCAACCAGAGCAAGCAGCCTGGACAGCCCCCCCAAAAGCATGGTCTCCCTTGCCCCACGGACCGCTTCCACGAGCCCCCCAACCAGAGCAAAACAGCCTGGGCCACCCCCCATAAGCAGGGTCTCTCCTGCCCCCCATCAGCCCCAAAGACAGGCGTGGGGAGCCCTGCAACCAGAACAAGCAGCCAGGACCCCCAAAAACAGGCAGGGTCTTCCTTGCCCCACGGAGTGCTTCCACGAGCCCCCCAACCAGAGCAAGCAGCCGGAGCTCCCAAACACAGCAAAGGAGCTTGGTCCCCCAAAAGGCAGGGTCTTCCTTGTCCCACAGACCGCTTCCATTAGCCCCCAACCACAGCAAGCAGTCTGAGCCCCCGCAAAGGCAGGCTCTCCCTGCCCCAAAGACAGGCAGGAGCCCCCAAACACAGCAAAAGAGCCTGGTCTCCCTCCAAAAAAGGCAGGGTCTTCCTCGCCCCACAGACTGCTTCCACGAGCCCCCCAACCAGAGCAAGCAGTCTGGAGCCCCCCCAAAGGCAGGCTCTCCCCTGCCCCAAAGACAGGCAGGGGAGCCCCCAAACACAACAAAAGAGCCTGGTCTCCCCCCCAAAAAAGGCAGGGTCTTCCTTGCCCCACAGACTGCTTCCACGAGCCCCCCAACCAGAGCAAACAGCCTGGATACCCCCCCAAAAAAACAAGGCAGGCTCTCCCTTGCCCCACAGACAGACGGGCGGGGGAGCCCCCCAACCAGAGCAAAAGAGCTTGCCCCCCCCCCGCCGCCCCACAACGAGCCCCGCGGCAGGGAGCGCCCCCCCCCGGCCTGGGTCCTCCCAAACTTTCCCCGCACAGAGAGCCGCCCCGTCCCCGGCGCCGCGCGCCCTTCCAGCCCCCGCAGCCCAGGGGAGCCCCGCAGCAGCAGCAGCGCCGCCGCCTCGGCGCCGGGGAAGGGGCAGCAACCGCGGGGGCTGCAGCGCGGCGTCCCGGGCCGGACTCTTCTTACCTCGTCCGCCTTCCCCGCCTGCCGCCTCGCCTCGCCTCGCCTCGCCTCGCCTTCCCTCCCGCGCGCCCAGCGCTCCTCCCCTCGCGCTGCCCGGGAGCCGACTGGGAGCCCGGCCGGCCGCACATGGGAAGAGCCCAGCCGGAGGGCCGCACCAAGCGCCGCCCGCCAGGAGGGGGGGGTTCGGCGCGCCCCGGCCCCGCCCCGGCACCCTCGGGAGAAGCCCCCCGCCGCGCCCCGCCCCGCACTCGCCCCCTCGGCCCCTCCCGGCCGTCCCTGGGGGCGGCGGGATCCGCGCCCGGCTCGGCGGAGGCGATCATCGCCCGCTTTGCTTTCTCGGCCCCCCTCCCCGCTCTCGCGTTGGTACGACCCCCCCCCCACTCCGAGGCCGGATCGGAATGACGAGCGTCGCCCTGCAGTTGGGCTTGTTTTGAATGTTGGGCGCCGCTTGCGTGGCCGGCGGGGGGCGAAGGAAAGAGGCGGTGTACAAAGGCAGCGCTGGAGACGGGGCGGGGTGCGCGCCCAGGGGGACGGGCCGACCGCAAGGCGAGGTCAGGCAGGGGCGGGAGTCTGAAGGAGAAGGGTCATGCTGAGAACACCAGGAGAGCCCTGCTGGATCAAGCCAATGGTCCGCCTAGTCCAGGCAGCCTGCTGTCTCATTCAGCGGCCAACCGGTTCCTCTGGAGGGCCAGCAGCAGGGCAGAGAGGCCGAGGCCTTCTCCTGAGAAGAACATCAGAAGAGCCCTGCTGGATCAGACCAGTGAGGGTCCATCTAGTCCAACATCCTGTCTCACTCAGTGGCCAACCGGTTCCTCTGGAGGGCCAACAGCAAGGCAGAGAGGCCGAGGCCTTCATAAGAACATCAGAAGAGCCCTGCTGGGTCAGACCAGTGAAGGTCCATCTAGTCCAGCCTCCTGCCTCACACAGTGGCCAACCAGTTCCTCGGGAGGGCCAACAACAGGGCAGAGAGGCCAAGGCCTTCATAAGAACATCAGAAGAGCCCTGCTGGGTCAGACCAGGGGTCCCCCTACCAATGTTCCCTGTAAGCTGTGGAATCTTGTGAGCAAAGATTCTACTTTGTGAGCTACCGGCATTACAGTTGTGAGCAAATGATTTGGCTGTTGCATAAATTAGTTTGCTCTGGAGCCATCCTTCCTGAGCTAAGACAAAAATATTGTGAGCTGGAGGCCAAAAAGCTGTGAGCTAGCTCACTCTAACTCAGCTTAGAGGGAACAGTGCCACCTGTCCAGAATCCTATCTCAAACAGTGGCCAACCGGTTCCTCTGGAGGGCCAACAACAGGGCAGAGAGGCCGAGGCCTTCATAAGAACACGAGAAGAGCCCTGCTGGATCAGACCAGGAGTCCCCCTAGTCCAGCATCCTGTCTCACCCAGTGCCCAACCAGTTCCTCTGGATGACCAACAGCAGGGCAGAGAGACTGAGGCCTTCCCCTGATAAGAACACCAGAAGAGCCCTGCTGGATCAGACCAGGGATCCATCTAGTACAGCATCCTGTCTCACACAGTGACGAACCAGTTCCTCTGGATGGCCAACAGCAGGGCAGAGAGGCTGAGGCGTTCCCCTGATGTGGCTTCCTGGCTCTAGGATTCAGAGGCTGACTGCCTCTGAACATGGAGGTTCCCTTTAATCACCATGGCTAGTAGCCACTGATGGACCTATCCTCCATGAATTTGTCTAATTCTCTTTTATAAGTACTTAAGAAGAGCCCTGCTGGATCAGACCAATGGTTCATCTAGTCCAGCCTCCTGTCTCACACAGCAGCCAACTAGTTCCTCTGGACGGCCAACGACAGGGCATAGAGGCTGAGGCCTTCATAAAGACATCAGAAGAGCCCTGCTGGATCAAACCACTGGTCCACCTAGTCTAGCATCCTGTCTCACACACTGGCGAACCAGTTCCTCTGGAGGGTCAACAACACGACATAGAGGCTGAGGCCTTCATTAGATCATCAGAAGAGGTCTGCTGGATCAGACCAGGGGTCCATCCAGTCCAGCATCCTGTTTCACACAGTGGCCAACCAGTTCCTCTGGAGGGCCAACCACAGGGCACAGAGGCTGAGGCCTTGATAAGAACACCAGCAGAGCCCTGCTGGATCAGGTCAGTGGTCCATCTAGACCAGCATCCTGTCTGACACAGTGGCCAAACAGTTCCTCTGGACAGCCAACAACAGGGCATTATACCCCATTGAAGTCTCACCTCTCCCCACACCTCACCCTCCTCAGGCTGTGTCCCCAAATTTTCCAGGTATTTCCCAATCTGGAGCTGGCAACCCTAATTTCTGCTGCACCCCTCCTGGAGATTGGACCTGGGACCTTCTGCATGCCGAGCAGACGCTCTGCTGACTGAGCCGCGGCCGCGCCCCATCGCACCCCCCCAGACTTGTTCTCCTCATCAGCTCTCTTGGCCAGGGAAGGCCCTGATTTCAGGGGCCGCTCTGTTGGCCAGACAAGTCCACTGGTGGTCCTACGTTTTCCTCTCTCCTGTATTGAAGCCCGGATGACAGCTGGCTGCGCCAACTCCCCCAGCGGTGCAACGGGTACCGGAACGCCTTTCGACACAGGGCCTAATCCTGGCACGGCAAGAAAAGTCATGGAAAAGAGATCTTTACCTGAGTTTGCAGAAGCCTAATCAAGCCCGCGGAACGTCTCCTCCAGTCATGGAATCGGGGTCCTTCTCATCGTCGCCCAGCCAGAACCGAACCCGGGACCTTCCGCGTACAAAGCCCAGTTCTGCTTTGAGCACTTTGATGCGCTCTTTTCGTGCCCGTGTCGTGATGCCGCTGGCAAAGGCAGAGAAGCCAGGAATTCCAAATCACCCTTGGGAAGAGCAGAAGTCTCCGATCAGGGGCCTACCCCGTCTGGACAGACGGACGGACACGTGTGTGCCCCCCCTCCGGCCGCCTTTTGCTCTCACACGTCGTGGTCCTGGAGGAGCTGCGGGGAGAGAACAAAATGTCTGTTTAGTCTGTGCGGAAACGGGGGTTTGTCTCGTTAAACACTTACGCGAGCTTTGGAGGCAATTAATTGATTAGAACGAAATGACACTTGTCTACAGTTCCGCTGCTACAAGAGTGGAACCTACAGATCTTAAAGGAAGGGGGCGGTTTCTCCCCGGCGTAACAAAACTTGGCTGTTTTAATGAGTAAAAGCTGGCATGCATACGTAAGAAGGAAGAGACCGTCTTCCCCCGACCTCTCTTTTTCAAGAGGCGAGAATTCGAGGGCCTGGAGAATGTTTGGAAGACTTGTGGGTCACCAGCCCCCGGGAGTCCCCGCCAGTCCCCAGAATTACAACCGATGCTCCCTCCAAGCTGTGGAGTCTTGTGAGCAAAAATTCTGCTTTGTGAGCTACTGGCCTCAAAGTTCTGAGCGGGCAGTTTGGCTGCTGCATAAATTAGTTTGCTCTGGAGCCCTCCTTCCCGGGCCGAGACAAAAACGAGTGAGCCGGAGGCTAAAAGACTGTGAGCTAGCTCACACTAACTCAGCTTAGGGGGAACACTGATTTACAACCGATCTGTGGACGACATAGACGGCTTATTCTAGATCTAATGGGTGGAAATTACAAGGGAGTCGTTACCAGCTAGATATCAGGAGAAACTTCCTGACTGTAAGAGTGGTTGAGCAGTGGAACAGTCTGCCTTGGGAGGTGGTGGATGCTCCATCGCTGGACGTTTTCAAGAGGAGACTAGACGACCATCTTTCGGGGATGTTGTACGTATGTTTGGTGTAGTGGTTCAGTGTGCTGACTCCAATCTGCGGAGAACCGGGTTTGATTCCCCACTCCTCCACTTGCACCTGCTGATGTGACCTTGGGTCAGCTCATAAGCATCTGGCACAGCTGATTCCTGAAATAGAGCAGTTTCTGATCTAGAGCTCTCTAGCTCCATCTCTACCTGCACAGGGTGTCTGCTTGTGGGGAGGGGAACGGAAAGGAGTTTGTAAGCCGCTACTGAGACGCCTTTGGGCAGTGAAGGGTGGGGTATAAATCCAATCTCTTCTTCTTCTTCTCTATGTAGGTATGTCGGACTATCTTTCGGCTGTGCTCCTGCAGAGTGCAGGGGTTGGACTAGATGACCTGCAAGGTCCCTTCCAACTCTAAGCATCCTATGATTCTATGATTTCCATTTCTCCTGGAGAGAATGGCTGCTCTGGAGAGGCGGACTGTATGGAATTATACCCAAGTGGGGGCCCTCCAGAGAGCTCAGTGGTGAGGAGCGCAGACTGTAATCTGGGAGAACTGAGTTTGATTCTCCACTCCTCCACATGCAGCTGCTGGAGTGACCTTGGGTCAGTCACAAGTTCTCTCAGAGCTGTTCTCTCAAGAGCAGTCCTCGAAAGAGCTCTTCCTCAGCCCCACCTCCCTCACTGGGTGTCCATTGTGGGGCGGGGAAGGGAAAGGAGATTGTACGTTGCTTCTGAGACTCCTTCAGGTAGTGCAGTGCTGGGTCTAAATCTAATCTTCTCCTACTCCTCCTGCTGCTTCTTCTTCTTCTTCTTCTTCTCCCCCCCCCCCTCTGGAGCCCACCCTCTCAAACGCTACCCCTCCCAGGTATTTCTGAACCCAAAGTTGGCAAACCTCCTTGTGGTGTTTTTGGAATGGAGCAGCAGATGAGTACCTGGACAACAGTGTGAGTTTGTAAAGGGAGATCAGCTCCCACCCCACAAGGGGGGGAAATAGGCACACATGTTGTTGAGGACCTCCAGAAGGGGGGCTGGAGTTCTCCCAGAATTCCAGCTGATCTGCAGACAACAGAGGCCAGCTCCCCTGGAGGAAATGGCCGTGTCGGAGGGTGGACTCTGTGACACCACATCCCTTTTAAGCTAGGCTTCCCAGGTGCCTGTTTACGGTGGGCAGTTTCCTGGCAATTTTGGCTGCTGCCTGCCAATGCTCAAGCTGGTCAGTAGGTGTAACCCAGCCAGCAGGGAACGGGGGGCAACTGGTCTTCATGTGATGATGCCACTTTTGCTTAGGACTGCCGAATTCCAGGTGTCACCTGGCGATCTCCCACTATTAAAATTGATCTCCAGATGACCAATTTCACCTGGAGAAAATAATTTATTTATTTATGTATTTATTTATTTGATTTTTCGCCCCGCCCTCCCCACCAAGGCCGGCTCAGGGCGGCTTCCATAAAACTAATAAAACAATATGCGTCTTATAAAATTACAGGTACATTAATTAAAAACATTAGAGTCGATGGTGCTACAGAACAGTAAAGTGCAATTAATATCGCTGGCGATCCGAACAGTAAAGTGCAATTTGAGACGTGTTCAGTGGTGCCACCACGCTAGGTCACCCCACGCTGGGTCTGAGTCCCCATGGGCGCAGCAGGTAAGGTGACTCTTTGGAGGGTGGACTCTATGGCATTATGCCCCATTGAAGTCCATCCCCTCCCCAAGCTCCACCCCCCCAAATCTCCAGGTATTTTCTAACCCAGAGATGGCAACCAGTGTTCCCTCTAAGCTGAGTTAGTGTGAGCTAGCTCACAGTTTTTTAGCCTCCGGCTCACACATTTTTGTCTCAGCTCAGGAAGGGATGGCTCCAGAGTCCAAAGCACACTAATTTATGCAGTAGCCAGATTGCTCGCTCACAAGTTTAATGCCAGTAGCTCACAAAGTAGAATTTTTGCTCACAAGATTACACAGCTTAGAGGGAACATTGATGGCGCCCCTACATGCACTCTGCTTATAGCTAACAAATTCAGGCGCCTTCAACATTACATCAGTGGCTTTCCCATCTGCATCAGTGGTAGATTCTTCTACATCAGTAGCGGGCTTGGTTTCTGTGGCCCCACTGCTCCATGCAGGCTCAGCCTAGAGCATCCCTGACAAATATTCATCTCGCTGCTGCTTGAAGACTCCCAGTTGAGGGGGAGCTCACCACCTCCCTCGGCAGCCCATTCCGCTGCTCAACTACTCTTACTGTAAAAAATTTTTTTCTGGTATCCAGACTGTATCTTTCCGCCCATAATTGAAACCCATCCTTGCAAGTCCTATCATCTGTTGTCAACAGGAACAGCTCCCCGCCCTCCTCTAAAGTGACAGCTTTTCAAATACTTCAAAAGAGCTATCATGTCCCCCCTCAACCTCCTCTCCTCCAGACTGAAAGAGGTTAGGGCTCTTTAGCTTTGGAGAAACGACGATTGAGGGGCAACGTGACAGAGGTTTACAAAATTGTGCATGGGATAGAGAAGGCAGAGAAAGAGGTACCTTTCTCCCTTTCTCACAAGACAAGAACCTGTGGGCACCCAAAGAAACGAATGAGTATTGGCCTTAGGACGGATGAAAGGAAGTACATCTTCACCCAAAGAATCATTCCCACGTGGAATTCACTGCTGCAGGAAGTCGTGCTGGCTACAACATTGACAGCTTCCAGAGGGGATTGGAGAAACATCTGGAGCAGAGGTCCATCAGTGGCTATTAGCCTCAAGGTATAGATGGGACACTCTGTCTGGGGCAGGGATGCTCTGTCTTGGTGTTTGGGGGGCAACAGTGTGAGGGCTTCTTGAGTTCTTGCCCCACTGTTGGACCTCCTGACAGCACCTGGGTTTTGGCCTCTGTGTGTCACAGAGTGTTGGACTGGATGGGCCATTTGCCTCATCCAACATGGCTTCTCTTATGTTCTTATGTCTGGGGCAATGGTGCTCTGTCTTCTTGGTGCTTGGGGGGCCACAGTGACAGGGCTTCTGGAGTTCTGGTCCCACTGGTGGACCTCCTGATGGCATGCAAATTTTGGCCACCAAGTAATGCAGAGTGTTGGACTGGGTGGGCCATTGGCCGGATCCAACATGGCTTCTTTGACGTTCTTACGTCTGGGGCAGTGATGCTCTATATTCTTGTTGCTTGGGGGGCAACAGTGGGAGGGCTTCTGGAGACCTGGCCCTGCTGGTCGACTTCCTGATGACACCTGGGTTATGACCACTGTGTGACCCAGAGTGTTGGACTGGATGGGCCACTGGCCGGATCCAACATGGCTTCTCTTATGTTCATATGTCTGGGGCAGTGATGCTCTGTATTCTTGGTGTTTGGGGGGGCAACAGTGGGAGGGCTTCTGGAGTTCTGGCCCTGCTGGTGGACCTCCTGATGGCACCTGGGTTTATGACCACTGTGTGACCCAGAGTGTTGGACTGGATGGGCCACTGGCTGGATCCACCATGGCTTCTCTTATGTTCATATGTCTGGGGCAGTGATGCTCTGTGTTCTTGGTGTTTGGGGGGAGCAACAGTGGGAGGGCTTCTGGAGTTCTGGCCCTGTTGGTAGACCTCCTGATGCCCCCTGGGTTTTGGCCACCGTGTGTCACAGAGCATTGAACTGGATGGGCCCCTGGTCTGAAATATTTAACTCTTTTCCTTGGTGCCATTTTCCTGCTGGAAAAAAATCACAACTTCTGCGTGGTTAGAGGCCACGCTTGGAAGGATCCACAAGCTTTGCACGGGAGAGGTGAAGGCAGACGGGACGGCAGGAAGAAGTTCACAGAGGGACAGAACTGAACGTCCCTTCTCCTCCCCCTCCCAAACTCCTCCCCCTTTAAAATTGCAGCTCCCGCAGCTGTGTTTGGTTAAAAGCATCATCTCGTCATGGGACCGGCCCCGTAACCTGTAATTCTGACCCCTGTCGGCTTGCCTCCCCAGCCTAGGCGCAAACCGCGAGAGCCGGTTTAATGGGCGGAAGATGTGGCAACCTTGCGAATGTTTTGCCGTCTGGAAAAGCTGAAATTTATGCTGACTGAACACGCAGGCACCGAGGAGAGCTTCTTAACCACGGTTTGTTTTTCTAACCGACCGTGGCCTTTCCGTCGGGCCAGAGAATCTCTCCAAAACAGGCAGTAAGGGCTGGGAAATCCAGAGTTGGGCAGGAGAGACTGGAAACCACACCACGTACGTAACGCTACAGTACATATCTCTGGTATACCGCTGTGTTTACAGTGCCGTCTGAAGCAGTTACAGCGTTCAAAGTGTTTTGAAATCACAGATGTGACTCTGTGATTTGGTAGCATGTCTAAAGACCAGCAAGATTCCCAGGGTGTAAGCTCTCAGGGGTCAAAGTGCCCTTCGTCAGAGATGCAAGTTGGAATGTAATGATTCCTACTTGACTCTTTAGTCTTTAGCTTTAAATCTTCAGCGTTTATGCCCTGGAGATTATATTATACACTTGGACTTTCAAAAGGCTTCTGACAATGAACCTCTCCAAAGACTCCTAAAAAGATGGGAGTTTTCAGTTTAGAAAAGAGATTACGGGGGACGACGACACACAGGAACCAGTTTGGTGTAGTGGGTAAGTGCACAGACTCTAATCTGGGAGAACCGGGTTTGATTCCCCACTCCTCCACTCGCACCGGCTGGATGACCTTGGGCAAGCCACAGTTTTGGCACAGCTGTTCTTGAAAAACGGCAGTTTCTGTCAGCTCTCTCAGCCCCGCCTACTTCACAGGGTGTCTGTTGTGGGGAGGGGAAGGGAAAGGGATTTTGTAAGCCGCTCTGAGACTCCTTTGGGTAGTGAAGGGCAGGGTATAAATCCAGTCTCTTCTCTCTTCTCTCTCTCTTCATCTAAGCTGTGGAGTCTAGTGAGCAAAAATTCTACTTTCTGAGCTACTGCTGGTATTAAGAACATAATAACATAAGAAAAGCCAATGTCAGATCAGGCCAGTGGCCCATCCAATCCAACATTCTGTGTCACCCAGTGGCCAAAAATACCAGGTGCCATCAGGAGGTCCAGCAGTGGGGCCAGGACACTAGAAGCCCTCCCCACTGTTGCCTTCTGCCCCAAGCACCAGGAATACAGAGCATCACTTGCCCCAGCCTGAGAGTTCCATCTATACCTTGTGGCTAATAGCGGCTGATGGACCTCTGCTCCATATATTTATCTAATTCCCATCTATACCTTGTGGCTAATAGCCACTGATGGACCTCTGCTCCATATGTTTATCTAATTCCCTCTTGAAACTGCCCATGCTTGTAGCTGCCACCACCTCCTGTGGCAGTGAATTTCCATGTGTTAATCACTCTTTGGATGAAGAAGTATTTCCTTTTATCTGTTCTAACCTGACTGCTCAGCAACTTCGTGGAGTGCCCACGAGTTCTTGTATTGTGAGAAAGGGAGAAAAGGACTTCTTTCTCAACCTGCTCGATCCCATTGATAATCTTATAAACCTCGATCATGTCACCCCTCAGCCGTCATTTCTCCAAGCTGAAGAGCCCCAAGCGTTTTAACCTTTCTTCATAGGGTAGGTGTTCCAACCCTTTTATCATTCTAGTTGCCCTTCTCTGCACTTTTTCCAATGCTATAACATCCTTTTTTGAGGTGTGGTGACCAGAACTGTACACAGTACTCCAAATGAGGTCGCACCATTGATTTATACAGGGGCATTGGATACTGGCTGATTTAAAGTATTAAAGTTGTGAGCAAGCAATTTGGCTACTGCATAGATTAGTCTGCACTGGAGCCATCCTTCCTGAGCTAAGACAAAAATATGTGAGCCGGAGGCTAAAAAACTGAGCTAGTTCACAATAACTCAGCTTAGAGGGAACATTGGACAGGACACAGGTTTATAAAATTATGCCTGGGGCGGAGAGAGTGGTCAAAGAGAAAATTCTCCCCCTCTCCCAAAATAGTAAGAGAACATAAGAACATAAGAGAAGCCAATGTTGAATCAGGCCAATGGCCCATCTAGTCCAACACTCTGTCACACAGCGGCCAAAATATACCAGGTGCCATCAGGAGGTCCAGCAGTGGGGCCAGGACACTAGAAGTCCTCCCACGGCTGCCCCCCCAGCACCAAGAATACAGAGCATCCCTTGCCCCAGACTGAGAGTCCCTATCTATACCCTGTGGCTAATAGCCACTGATGGACTTCTGCTCCATATATTTATCTAATTCCCTCTTGAAACTGTCCATGCTTGTAGCTGCCACCACCTCCTGTAGAACTCAGGGCTGATGGGCAGTAGGTTCAGAATGGACAAAAGGAAATTGTACTTTACACAGAGAGTGATTCAAAGGTGGAATTCACTGCCAGAGGATGTCGTGATGGCCCCGGGAATAAACAGCTTTGAAAGCGGATTGGGGAGATTCACGGAGAATAAGTCTGTCAATGGCTACTAGCCGTAGTGACTAAAGGGAACCTCCAACTTCAGAAGGACTAATCCTCCGAATCCCAGAGCCAGGAAGTATTCTTCCACTGAGAGAAGGAATCACTCCAAGGGAAGAATTACTTGTGACGCCGTGACTATAACTGGGGGCCCCACGACACTCACGGGAGGGAGAATCCCATCTCCCAATCATTGCCGAGCCCAACGTGGTTCGAATCCCCACCACTCAGCTCAGAGCCCAGCTGTAGTGGTGGCCGTGCCTCAGAGCCGCAGCTGGGCCCGGAACATCTCCAGGCTTCACGTACCATGGCCAGGCCCGAAGCAGCTACTGGTGTCCACCAGTGCCACGGGTGGGCCCAAAGTGGCTCTCAGGGTCCGTGGCTGCCAGCTTTGTGGGACAAAGGTAAATGTGTTGTCTGCACATGCCCTTTTATCAGGGGAGGGATTTTAATGCCCCCATGTGGTTTTTTAAAAAAATAATATTCAGATTTTTCTGCACACCTGGTGTGTCCCCCAAGTTTGCAGAGCAATCTGTTTAGAGTCAGTGTGGCCTTCATCTGCAGATTTATCTATCCGCAGATAAAGGGCCACACGTCTCTATTAGATGTATAGATTATTAGAGCATCTCTGTGTTACGCCAACGCTTAGAGTTAAAGCCTGCAGCCAGCCTGCGGCCAGAGCCAACGGAGATGGCCCATGGAGCCCGAGGAAGGGATTCTAAATGGTGGTAAATGGACAGCCGTAAATTAAATAAATTGCAATGTCTTGGCCCCCTTAGGCAAGATATATCCCCGCCTAATGGACCGGCGGGCCTGGAGGGTGAGCAGAAGCCCACAACAAATCAGCCTCACGTTCAGCGAGGCCTGCTGTTCGAATTGCACTAATCCCCCATAAATAGATAATGCCTTTTACAAGAAGGGAAAGACTGTTTCATCTGGCTCAGCTGACCAGGGAGAACGGCAGCGATTCAGCACACCAGCTGCTAATTCTCAGGTGACCCAGGCGTCTCCTGACGGGGCAGGTATGCCATTTTGCCAACTGTGGGCAGGAGATAAGAACATCAGAAGAGCCCTGCTGGACCAGACCAGTGGTCCATCTAGTCCAGCATCCTGTCTCATGCAGTGGCCAGCCAGTTCCTCTGGAGGACCAGCAACAGGGCACAGAGGCCGAGGCCTTCATCCAGACATAAGAAGAGCCCTGCTGGATCAGACCAGTTGTCCATCTAGTCCAGCATCCTGTCTCATGCAGTGGCCAGCCAGTTCCTCTGGAGGGCCAGCAACAGGGCACAGAGACCGAGGCCTTCATCCAGACATCAGAAGAGCCCTGCTGGATCAGACCAGTGGTCCATCTAGTCCCGCATCCTGTCTCATGCAGTGGCCAACCAGTTCCTCTGGACGGTCAAGAACAGGGCACAGAGGCCGAGGCCTTCATCTGGACATCAGAAGAGCCCTGCTGGATCAGTCCAGTGGTCCATCTAGTCCAGCATCCTGTCTCGCACAGTGGCCAACCAGTTCCTCTGGAGGGCCAACAACAGGGCACAGAGGTTGAGGCCTTCATAAAAACATCAGAAGATCCCCGTTGGATCAGACCAGTGGTCCATCTAGTCCAGCATCCTGTCTCGCACAGTGGCCAACCAGCTCCTCTGGATGGCCAACAACAGGGCATAGAGGCCAAGGCCTTCCCCTGATGTGGCCTCCTGGCTCTGGGATTCAGTGGATTAGTGCCTCTGGATGTGAATCAGATTGTTTTGTGAGTCAGAATTTTTTGGGAAGCATAGTATAAAGGCAAGATGAGTGCCATATTTCTCAAGATGTAGAACACATAGTTGAAAGAGGGAATTGCCAGTGGAGTTTCAAAACCTACCCTGTGGATTTCTGTAGGCTCTCGCCACGTTTTGAAACGCCACTGGCTATTCCATCCTTTCGAGTACGCTTCCCGGATAGATTCTGATTCACAGAAAATCGAGGTTGTAAGACCGGACGAAGGCGCACAACCGAAACGGGATTCTTCTTCCCGGCTCCTTGTAGTCTTCCAAGCTTCAGATTGTGAACCTGACGACTCTTCGAAGTGTTAATCTCTTGGGATATTGTGCACGAGTGTTCGTTTTGTTCATATTATTCAAGCGTGGGGATGTACTGAATCTTTACAGCAGCTGACACAATACCTATCGTTTATATAAGTCGCATGTTTTCTTTCAGTCTTAATATACAATTTATGGTACGCGGTGTTTTAGTATTTGGATGTTGCTTTCCCCACCGTGGTCCTTCTGTTGTAGTAACTTTCCAGTCAGGGGTCATTTCCTGCAGGAACGCACAGGAGCAGAGCTCTGGCAGTAAGGAGCCCCAGGGGGCGGGCACATGCAACAAGCCCCGCCTCCTGCTCAGAGCAGCCCTCAGTTGGGCCACAAGGAGCAAGAAGCAGGCAGGTAAGTTGCAGAGGGGGCCCCCCCGCCCGCCTTCAGGTACAAGCTCTCCCTTCTCTGCGAGGACAGGTCTACATGTTTCCCCCTCCCATAGCTAGCAATCCAAAACAGTCCAGTGGGTGTTGCCTTCTGACACACTTCTAGTGATGTCAGGAGGTGCGGCATATGCAAATAAGTTATGCTAATGAGCTCCTGCACCTGTTTTTCTACGAAATGACTCGTTTCCAGTAGTGGCTGGAGATCCCCTGGGATTACAACAGATGTCCAGGCAATAGAAATCAGTTCACCTGGCACAAACGGCCACTTTGGAAGAAGAAGAGAGAAGAGATCGGATTTATACCCGTCCCTTCACTACCTGAAGGAGTCTCGGAGCGGCTTACAAACTCCTTTCCTGTCCTCTCCCCACAACAGACACCCTGTGGGGCTGAGAGAGCTCTCACAAGAACCGCTCTTGAGAGAACAGCTCTGAGAGAACTTGTGACTGACCCAAGGTCGCACCAGCAGCTGCACGTGGAGGAGTGGGGAATCGAACCTGGGCAGATGTTCAGAGGCGGTTTGCCATCACCTGCCTCTGTGAAGCACCCTGGACTTCCTTGCTTGTCTCCCGTCCAATCGGGTCTGACCCCGCTTAGCTTCAGGGACCTGATGAGGCCAGGCTACCCTGGTTGAACTTGTAAGGAAAAGTTTCCACACAAAATATCAATTAGAACAACAGAACAGAGCCAGAGTCCCGTAGAACTGAAAGACTTAACAAAATCTCTGGGAACGTATGGGCTTCCGTGAGTCACCGCTCACTTCTTCAGAAACACAGTGACTCACGAAAGCCCATACCTGCCCACAGATTTTGTTAGTCTTTAAGGTGCAACGGGACATTTGCTCTTTTCTACTGCCACAGACAGACTAATACGGGTTCTCATCTTGAATTAAAACAATGTAGTAAAAAGGTAAAAAGGTAAAGGTTCCCTTGCTTGAAAGCCAGTCGAATCTGACTCTAGGGTTGCGGTGCTCATCTCCGTTTCAAAGCCGAAGAGCCAGCGCTGTCCGAAGACGTTTCCGTGGTCATGTGGCCGGCATGGCTAAATACCAAGGCACACGGAAGGCTGTTACCTTCCCACTGAAGCGGTACCTATTTATCTACTTGCAGTTTCTTGCTTTCGAACTGCTAGGTTGGCAGGAGCTGGAACTAGAGACGGGAGCTCTAGTTAAACTACATTTAAACAATGTAGTAGAATTCATCGATTACACCATTTCAATTATTTTATTTGGAAACCTTGAGTTAAGAGGAGGAGGTAGAGGAGGACGAGGAGGAGGAGGAGATTGGATTTATACCCCACAGCTCTGAGAGAACTTGTGACTGACTCCAGGTCACACCAGTAGCTGCATGTGAAGGAGTGGGGGAGATCAAACCCGGTTCTCCCAGATTAGAGGACCAAATAGGCAGAGGACCCCTACACCAAACTGGTGAAGTGGCTAAATTTGCAGATGATAACGAAGTTGTTCAGGGTGGTGAAAACCAGGGAGGATTGTGAGGCACTCCAAAGGGATCTGCTGAGGATGGGTGAGTGGGCATCAACGTGGCAAATGGGGTTCAATGTGGCCAAGTGCGAGGTGATGCACATTGGAGCCAAAAATCCTAACTATATATACACATTGATGGGGTCCGAACTGGCAGAGACTGACCAAGAGAGAGATCTGGGAGTCCTAGTAGATAACTCACTGAAAATGTCGGGACAGTGTGCAACTGCAATGCTATGCTGGGGATTATTAGGAAGGGAATTGAAAACAGATCAGCCAGTATCATAATGCCCCTGCATAAATCAATGGTGCAACCTCATTTGGAGTACTGTGTAGAGTTCTGGTCACCACACCTTAAAAAAGGATATTATAGCATTGGAAAAAGTACAGAAGAGGGCAACTAGAATGAGAAAAGGGTTGGAACACTTTCCCTATGAAGAAAGATTAACACACTTGGGGCTCTTTAGCTTGGAGAAGCGACGGCTGAGGGGTGACATGATCGAGGTTTATAAGATTATGCATGGGATACAGCAGGATGAGATTAAAGTACTTTTCTCCCTTTCTCACAATACAAGAACTCCTGGGCACTCCATGAAATTGCTGAGCGGTCGGGTTAGAACAGATAAAAGGAAGTACTTCTTCACCCAAAGAGTGATTAACACATGGAATTCACTGCCACAGGAGGTGGTGGCAGCTACAAGCATGGGCAGTTTCAAGAGGGAATTAGATAAACATGTGGAGCAGAGGTCCATCAGTGGCTATTAGCCACAAGGTATAGATAGGAACTCTCGGTCTGGGGCAAGTGATGCTCTGTATTCTTGGTGCTTGGGGTGGGGGGTCAACAGTGGGAGGGCTGCTAGTGTCCTGGCCCCACTGCTGGACCTCCTGATGGCACCTGGTATATTTTGGCCGCTGTGTGACAGAGTGTTGGACTGGATGGGCCATTGGCTTAATCCAACACTGGCTTCTCTTATATTCTTACATTCTTATGACACATCGTCTTGGATAAAATCAGGGCAGGTTCGTTGAAGAAAAAGAAACCCAACAAAGAATGTTTTTTATTAACTCTTTCCTTTGGCCCTTCCCTTCCCTCCCAGTCCCACCCCGACACTGTTTGTACGGGGCGATTTTTGTTTTAAAAAACAGCCTTGTGTGTGAACGACTCTCCCCACCCCCTCCTCCCGGAGTCCTTTCTGTGACAAGGTCGGGACTCTGTAGCCACATTCCAAAGGCAGGTAAAATAAGCATGTGTGGGGAACGGCACCCGCTGCCAGAACAATGACTCACTGTATGCGCGCATGAACCGCTTTTGCTCGCGGCCAGGAAGTGGACGGCCGGGAGGCGGAGACGTGGGCCTGCTTTGACCAGCTTGCCACAAAGTTATCCCCACAGGATCAACTTGGAGTTCCCCCCAGGGACCTGCTGGCCACCGGCAGCAGCTCTCAACCTCCCAAGCCTTTCCCATCACCTCCTGCCTGGTCCTTTTGACTGGAGACGCCGGCGTCTGAACCTGGGGCCTTCCGCACGCCAAGCAGAGGCTCTGCCACTGAGCCACAAGTCCCTTCCCTGCTATGCGAGTGTTTGTTTTCCTGGCTCTTATGGATTGTTTCTGTGGTTAATAAATACCTTACAGTGAAGCGCAGAACTGTCGCTGCGTTCGGGACATAGTGTAGACGACGGACGTGGCACTGGGAATTTCTCGAGTCTACAGTCGAGGCAAGGTGGTTAAACGGAGGGGGTGGTTTTATTAGGAAGAACGCCTGCAAGGGAAGCCCAGATTCTAGCAGTCTGGCGTCATGGTTAAGAGCACGGACTCTAATCTGGGAGAACTGGGTTTGATTCCCCACTTTTCCACATGGCAGCTGCTGGTGTGACCTTGGGTCAGTCAAAAGCTCTCTCAGAGCTGTTCTCTCAAGGGCAGTCCTCGGAAGAGCTCTCTCAGCCCCGCCTACCTCACAGGGTGTCTGTTGTGGGGAGGGGAGGGGAAAGGAGTTTGTAAGCCACTCTGAGACTCCTCCGGGTAGTGAAGGTAAAGGTAAAGGTTCCCTTACTCGAAAGCCAGTCGAATCCGACTCTAGGGTTGCGGTGCTCATCTCCGTTTCAAAGCCGAAGAGCCAGCGCTGTCCGAAGACGTTTCTGTGGTCATGTGGCCGGCATGACTAGACACCAAGGCGCACAGAACGCTGTTATCTTCCCACCAAAGTGGTACTTATTTATCTACTTGCAGTTTCTTGCTTTCGAACTGCTAGGTTGGCAGGAGCTGGAACTAGAGACGGGAGCTCACTCCGTCATGCGGCACTCTTGGGACTCGAACTGCTGAACTACTGACCTTCCACAGCCTGCAGTTCAGCGTCTTAACCACTTGAGCCACCGCAGCTCCTGGGTAGTGAAGGGTGGGGGTATAAATCCAATCCCTTCTTCTTCCTGCACTAAACAGTTAAGTGCCTCCTGCCCCATCCGAAGCCTTCCGTTGCTTAAATAACCCCCCCCCCTGCCATTTTTGGGTTTTTAAAATCCCTACGTGAACCTCTCTCCCTCTTTCCGCAGAGTTGTTATACGATACAGATTTCCTAGAATTTGCAGTAATGCTGAAAGTATGCAGCAGTTTCCAAGAAGCAGCCAGCTGCAAGGTCCGGTGTGGTCCTGTTCCCCGCGGGCAATGAAGGATTCAGGCCCAAATGGAGCAGAGACTCCTTTTTTTGACATGGGTGAAAAGAACCGGAACGGTCTTTGAGTGGGAGCTAGGGTTGCCAACCCTGGATTAGGGAATTCCTGGAGATTTGGGAGGTGGAACCCGGAGAGGGTGGGCTTTGGGGACGGAGGCGTCTCTGTGGGGGATAACGCCCAGAGATTCCACCCTCCAAAGCAGCCCTGTTCTCCAAGGGAACTGATCTGTGTCGTCTGGAGAACTATTGCCGTTCCAAGAGATCTCCAGACCCCACCTGGAGGCGGCCAGCCCTGAATTAGGGGCAGGCAGTTTGATGATACGACACAGCACTGAAGTCACACAAAGAGGCTGGTGATAAGAATGTGGGAGAAGCCATGTTGGATCAGGCCAGTGACCCATCCAATCCAACGCTCTGTGTCACACAAGGGCCAAAACCCAGGTGCCATCGGGAGGTCCACCAGCGGGGCCAGGACTCCAGAAGCCCCTCCCACTATGGCCCCCCAAGCACCAAGAACACAGAGCGCCACTTGCCCCAGAGTATTGTATCTAGACCTTGCGGTTCACGGCCACGCAGGGACCTCTGCTCCACCTGTTTATCCAGTCCCCTCGTAAGAACATAAGAGAAGCCCCGTTGTAGCGGGCCAGTGGCCCATCCAGTCCAACAGTCTGTCTCGAGCAGTGGCCGAAAACCGGGCAGGAACGGAAACGGTGCCCAGCGCATATGAGTGTAACAGTGCGATCGAGCCAGATTTGTACAAATTATGGCGATGGGAAAAAAACAACAACGACACACACAACAGTTCAGAGGTCTACAACTGGAATGATGCTTTCCCATATGTGCAAAAACAACTCCCTGAAGTTCTCTGAAGAAGTGAGCAGTGTCTCACGAAAGCCCCTCCCCTGCCCCGAATTCTGTTAGTCTTTAAAGTGCTCCTGGACAATGGATGCTTTACGGTGCGCAGACTCTAATCTGGGAGAACCGGGCTTGATTCCGCACTCCTCCACTTGCAGCTGCTGGATGACCTTGGGCAAGCCATTGTTCTGGCAGAGCTGTCCTTGAAAGGGCAGTTCTTTCAGAGCTCTCTCAGCCCCACCTGCCTCACAGGGTGTCTGTTGTGGGGAAGGGAATGGAGAGGAGTTTGTAAGCCGCTCTGAGACTCCCTTGGGTAGTGAAGGGCGGGGTATAAATCCCATCTCTTCTTCTACCTCACAGGGTGTCTGTTGTGGGGAGGGGAAGGGGAAGGAGTTTGTAAGCCGCTCTGAGATTCCCAGTGAAGGGCGGGGTATAAATCCAGCAGGAGCGCAAAGCAGCACGTGTAGCGTTCCTCCTGGGCCCAGATAGGCTACTGTGGGACTGGAATGACAGCCCCCAGAGTGGAAAGACAGTCCCTAGGGGTGGAGCCTGAGCGGTGGATGTTGCCTTCTGACACACTTCCGGTGATGTCAGGGGGTGTGGCGCATGCAAATAAGTTATGCTAATGAGTTATGCTAATGAGCTCCTGCACCTCTTTTTCTGCAAAATGACCCCTGCCTACAAGTATGTGACTCTTAGTAAACATCAGTGGATGAAGAAGAGCATAGTTGGACACCTGTTTTATCCCCTCTAAGTATGTTGCCAACCTCCAGGTGGCACCTGGAGATCCCCCGCTATGACAGTTGATCCCCCAGGTGACCAAGGTCAGTTCCCCCTGGAGAAAATGGCTGCTTCAGAGGCGGACTCTGTGACATCATATCCTACTGGGGTCCCCCCCTTCCTAACCCCCCTCCCCAGCCCCCCCCCATCTCCAGGTATTTCCCATCCCAGAGCTGGCAACCCTAGGAAGGTCAAGAAAGCCCGAGAGCTACTAGCCAACAACGTGAGACAGAGAACAAATGCCAGCCAATTTAAAGTAGGCCTTTTGCCACCTAAAAATTTTGGACTGGTTGCTACGACTAGAAATTCTGTAATCGACTTGCTCCTATTCAAGTACTTGAAAGTAAGTTTGAAACTATTCTAGCTAAAAATTATAAACAGATACTATTCCATTCAGCTTCATGTCTTTCCCCACTCCTTATAACTATGCTTTTTCTAGGAGAGATTGAGTAAAGAAGAAAACAAATAAGAAGCTATACTGTTTTTTAAAAGAAACTAAGCTGAATCGAGAGGTTTTGACACCTTCCAACTCTATAAGACTAGTCATGAGGAAGATTGGTGAAAGGAGTGCAAAAACCGGTGTGCTCATCGAGGATACGATGATGTTGGACTTTGCTTTGTTAATGTCAGAATTTTCTAACTATATTGTAAGATTAACAGCTTCACAAATTGATGCTTATAGAATTATTAAATGTGTCATTGTTAATTCTATCACGGTGGTTCTTTGTTTGTTGGCATGAACCCGAGGAAGGGCCGAAATACACGTTTCGGTTTTCTACCTGGACCCAACTGGGGTTCCTTGTAGTCACACCGCGACTGTGGCAAATGGCTTTTAAAAAACTGAGCCCCATTGCCACCACAGGGGGAGGAGGAGCTCTGCCTCCCCTCCCCTGGCCACTTTCCCCTGCAGAAGCAGTGCTGGGTGGGAGTTATTTCCCTGTTTTTGCTGCTCCGTGTGTACAGAATACTCCATGTGGTTTCTTTAAAAACAGGGATATCACTCCCTCCCCAGTGGGTTAAATGTAAAAATAATAATTTGCCTTGGGCCCTGGTCACACGGAGAATTTGCTGCACGGAAGGCGAGAATGCCAGGTGGATTTTTGGGGCACGATTGCACCACAGCATCTGGGAAGCGTAGTGCTCCCGTGGCCAACCCGTGGCATCCAGCCGAAGATGCGGAGTTAAAAAGTACCATGGAAAGTGCACTAGTATCCGGAAAACGTGCAGCAAAGGCAGGCGTCTGATCGCGGGAGCACTAGTATCCCGTGGCATCCGCCGCCCGTCCATGTCCTGTCGCAAACCAGATGTTTTGTGCAAGTCTCCATAGGATGCGCACAAACACGAAATTGAAAGCAGTGCCGCTCCGCAGAACTGCGCATGCGCATAAATACAACCTGATCATGCCGCGCCGCTTCTTTGCCACGCTTCAGCATCGCCGTGTGATCAGCAGCTAACAGCCTAAGTGCGGAGATTCGGGGACCGTGGGATCGGGCTACAGTGCTTTAATTTGCTCCGGGGTGAACAGCCACACCTCCCCCCGCCCCGCATTATCTGGCCCGTGTGACCGGGGCCTTGGAAGCACAGATGCCTTTTCACAGTACCCCCGATCCTTCACTTTTCCCAGTTAAGGGGAAACTGCTGTTCAAACAAATGACAAAGATGATCTGACTCCGATGGGAACAAGGGAAAGAAATTTTACTTACAAAAATAGAAGCACATCCGGCATGACACATTCGTGCAGGTACATTTAACTTCTTGCGAACAGATTATCTTCAAGAAGGTTAACTTGCTACAGAGGCCCAGGTAAGAGACAGAAGAAGAGAGGTCCCATTTAAGATGACACAGAAGACAAGCTGCGGCCCAAGAGGCCGTTTGGTGTCGTGGTTAGGCGTGCGGACTCTAATCTGGGAGAACCGGGTTTGATTCCTCACTCCTCCTCCACATGCAGCCGCTGGTGTGGCCTTGGGTCAGTCACAAATTCTCTCAGAGCTGTTCTCTCAAGGGCAGTCCTCGGAAGAGCTCTCTCAGCCCCGCCTACCTCACAGGGGTGTCTGTTGTGGGGAGGGGAGGGGAAAGGAGTTTGTAAGCTGCTCCGAGACTCCTTCGGGTCGTATAAATCCAATACTCTTCTTCTCTTTCACATCACCTCCTGCCTGGTCCTTTTAAATGGAGAAGCTGGGGATTGAACCTGGGACCTTCTGCGTGCCAAGCGGAGTCTCTCCCATTGAGCCATCGCCTCCCCCACAAGTGATGGGCCTGATGCGCCTTTGACTTTGCACCGTCCTGCCTCCAATTCTCTCCTCCTCCCTGCCTGCCCAGATTGAAGAAAAGCCCCCTCCCGTCGACTTGGCTCTGCGTCTGGAGTGGAATGGTTGTTTTATTTAGCTTTTGCAAGGCTGATGTTAATGAAATGCAAAAGCAATTATTTCTTTAATAGCGGCGGAGTAACGACTTGCAGGGGCCTCACACTGATACAAGGAAATGTTCAGGCTTCGCGGACGGCTTTTAATAAGCCGCCGGTGTCTTAATTATCGAGCCAGCCGTGCCATTAAGAGGCGATGCCGTTCCGACTCGACATTCTCCGGGAGCCGTTTGCCAACTGGCCTTCCGTTCCGAGGTGGGGACGGCTTTCCGCACCCGCTGCTCCATAAAGCGCTGTCAGGGTTGGGCCAGGCCTGAGCTGGGAGCCTCCTCCTAATGTGTGTGTCTATATTGGGGAGTCAGTCAGGCTTGCCAACCTCCAGGTGGGGGCTGGAGATCACCTGGAATGACAGAGCCCTGGAGAAAATAGCTGCTTTGAAGGAGGAAGAGGAGGAGGAGGAGGAGGAGGAGGAGGAGGAGGAGAGGGGCAGTGGCTCATTGGCAGAGCACCTGCTCGCCATGCAGAAGGTCCCAGGTTCAATCCCCGGCATGTCATGTTAAGAGGATCAGATAGGAGTTGATGAAAAAGAAGAAGAAGAAGAGATTGGATTCAATGTTCCCTCTCAGCTATGGAGTCTTGTGAGCAAAAATCCTACTTTGTGAGCTCCTGGCATCAAAGTTGTGAGCCAGCAATTTGGCTGCTGCATAAACTAGTTTGCTCTGGAGCCCTCCTTCCTGAGCTAAGGCAAAAATGTGCGAGCCGGAGGCTAAAAAACTGTGAGCTAGCTCACACTAACTCAGCTTAGAGGGAACACTGATTGGATTTATACGCCACCCTTCACTACCCAAGGGAGACTCAGAGCGGCTTAGAAACTCCTTCCCCTTCCCCTCCCCACAACAGACACCCTGTGAGGGAGGTGGGGCTGAGAGAGCTCTGACAGAAACTGCTCTTTTTCAAGGACAGCTGTGCCAGAACTATGGCTTGCCTAAGGTCATCCAGCAGGTGCAAGTGGAGGAGTGGAGAATCAGACCCAGTTCTCCCAGACTGGAGTCCGCGCACTTCACCACTACACCAAACTGGCTCTCGGGAAGAAGAAGAGGAGGAGGAGGAGGAGATTGGGTTTATACCCTGCCCTTCACTGGGAGTCTCAGAGCAGCTTACAAACTCCTTCCCCTCCCCACAACAGCTACCCTGTGGGGTAGGTGGGGCTGAGAGAGCTCTGAGAGAACTGTCCTTGAGAGAACTGCTCTGAGAGAACTATGGCTTGCCCAAGGCCATCCAGCAGCTGCGAGTGGAGGAGTGGGGGAAATCAAATCCGGTTCTCCCAGATTAGAGTCCACACACTTCACCACTTCGCCAAACTGATGGGAAAGACCTCAGCCTGAGACCCAGGAGAGCGGCTGTCAGTCTGAGTAGACAAGGCTGACTTGGATGGAGCAGAAGTCCATCAGTGGCTCTTAGCCACAGGGTATAGATGGGAACTCTCAGTCTGGGGCAGGTGATGCACTCTATTCTTGGTGCTGGGGGGGGCAGCAGTGGGAGGGCTTCTGGTGTCCTGGCCCCACTGCTGGACCTCCTGATGGCACCGGGTATATTTTGGCCGCTGTGTGACACAGAGAGTGTTGGACTGGATGGGCCACTGGCCTGATTCAACGTTGGCTTCTCTTATGTTCTTATGTTCTTAGAAAAATGCCTTTTCAGGCCATGAATATTGGAACTGATACATTTAACTTGTGAAATAGCGAAATAGATGTTGCGTTGCGTTTTTGTAGAACTTTATGAAGCCAAAACTTGCCTTCGTTTGTACAGTCTATGGTGTTATCATGTGAATACATTTCTGTATTGCTGCAACCTGCCTTGTATCTCTGGTCAGACAGGTCAACGACTAAAATGGACGGGGTCCGTGTGGAAAGGGAGGGGGGCACCAAGATGGGTCAGTGCTGCTTAGGGCACCAGGGAGCCTTAATCCGCCCCTGGGTGGGGGCCAATGCTCCCTCTAAGCTGTGGCGTCTCATGAGCAAAAAATTCTACATTGTGAGCTGCTGGCATCAAAGTTGTGAGCGAGCGATTGGGCCGCTGCGTCAGTTATCTTGCTCCGGAGCCGCCCTTCCTGAGCGGAGGCAAAAATGGGTGAGCCAGAGGCTAGAAAACCGTGAACTAGCTCACACTGACCCAGTTTAGAGGGAACACTAGGTGGGGGCTGAGAAAGTTGGGAGAGAACTGTGACTGGCCCAAGGTCGCCCAGCTGGCTTCACATGGAGGAGGAGTGGGGAATCAAACCCGGTTCTCCCAGATTAGAGGCCACTTCTCTTCACCGCTACACCGCCCTGGAGGGCGGGATCTATGGCATCATATCCTGT
Organism: Gekko gecko; assembly: GCA_029375565.1. Lineage (NCBI taxonomy): Eukaryota > Metazoa > Chordata > Lepidosauria > Squamata > Gekkonidae > Gekko > Gekko gecko. The sequence goes on along the minus strand of JAPDNY010000003.1, from coordinate 240,506,477 downwards.
TGAGGCCAGTGTTCCCTCTAAGCTGAGTGAGTGTGAGCTAGCTCACAGTTTTTTAGCCTCCGGCTCACGCATTTTTCTCTTAGCTCAGGAACGACGGCTTCAGAGCAAACTAATTTATGCAGTAGCCAAACCGCTTGCTCCCAACTGTAAGGCCAGGAGCTCACAAAGTAGAAGTTTTGCTCACAAGACTCCACAGCTTAGAGGGAACATTGGTTGAGGCCCCTCCCGCCCAGGGGCGGATGAAGGCTCCCTGGTGCCCTAAGCAGTACTGGCCCATCTTGGTGCCCCCCCTCCTTTCCACACTGACCCCAGTCCATTTTAGTTATTGACCTGTCTGACCAGATGCACAACGCAGGTTGCAGCAATACAAAAATCTATTCCTAGGATCACACCATACACTGTACCAACTAAGTCAACCTTTGGCGGCACAAAGTTCCACAAAAACACAATGCAACATCCGTTTTAATATTTCCCAAGTTTAAACGTATCCGAGTTCCAATACTCGTGACCCGAAAGGCATTTTTCTACATCTCATTTTCGCAAAAATCTCTGATAACACCCTCGAAATTCATCCCTCCCAGAATGTCTGCTTCAATTGTTAACACACACAGTGAGTTGAGTCTTTCCTGAAGCATAACTGATCTATTTGGGTTTTTTTTGCACGTTTCAGTTGTGAGAAAGACCTCTCTGTTGTGCGGTCGGTGACCATTAATGTGAAAAATATTTCACCCTTTTCCCCCAACTTTGTGGTGCCCCCTTCGGGCCCGGCTGCCCTAAGCACCTGCTTATTCTGCTTAATGGTTAATCTGCCACCACTCTCCTTATCTCCCCCCCCCAAATCGCCGGAGATTTCCCAACCGGGAGCTGGCAGCTCTAGCTAGGGTTGCTAACCTCCGGGTAGGGGCCTGGACGTCTCCCGGAATGACCTCTGACCTCCAGACAGCAGAGGTCTGTCTCCCTGGAGGGTGGGTTTCATGGCGTTATATCCCCCATGGCATTAAATCCTCCGTCCCCAAACTCTGCCTTTCCCAGACTTCAGCTCCCCATATCTCCAGGGATTTCAGAACTGGAGTTGGCAACCCTACTCTGCACAGGCAAAGGCGCCCAGTGCAGCGTTTTCAGATGAGCCTTTTGGGATGTGTTGCCTCCGTCCTCATAGGGGTGTCGACCTCCAGGTGACACCTGGGAAGCTCCTGGAATCACAGCCGATCTCCGGGCGATCAGTTCCCCTGGAGAAAACGGCGGCTTTAGAAGGCGGTGGGCTCTATAGTGTTGCACCCTTTTAGCTTGGAGAAATGACAGGTGACATGACAGAGGTTTGCAAGATTATGCACGGGACCGAGCAGGTTGAGATTAAAGTCCTTTTCTCCCTTTCTCACAAGACAAGAACTCCTTGTGGGCACTCCCGTGAAATTGCTGAGCGGTCGGGTTAGAACGGATAAAAGGGAGTCCTTCTTCACCCAAAGAGTGATTAACGCGTGGAATTCACTGCCGCAGGAGGTGGTGGCAGCTGCAAGCATGGACGGCTTCAAGAGGGAATTAGATAAACGTATGGAGCAGAAGTCCATCAGTGGCTATTAGCCACAGGGTATAGATGGGAACTCTCAGTCTGGGGCAAGGAATGCTCTGTATTCTTGGTGCTGGGGGGGCAACAGTGGGAGGGCTTCTGGTGTCCTGGCCCCACTGCTGGACCTCCTGATGGCACCTGGTATTTTTGGCCACTGAATGACACAGAATGTTGGATTGGATGGGCCACTGGCCTGATCCGACATTGGCTTTTCTTATGTTATTATGTTCTTAATACCAGTAGGAGCTCAGAAAGTAGAATTTTTGCTCACTAGACTCCACAGCTTAGATGAAGAGAGAGAGAAGAGAGAAGAGACTGGATTTATACCCCGCCCTTCACTACCCAAAGGAGTCTCAGAGCGGCTTGCAAACTCCCTTTCCCTTCCTCTCCCCACAACAGGCACCCTGTGAGGGAGGCGGGGCTGAGAGAGCTCTGACAGAAACTACTCATTCTTCAAGAACAGCTGTGTCAGAACTGCGGCTTGCCCAAGGTCATCCAGCCGGTGCGAGTGAAGGAGTGGGGAATCAAACCCGGTTCTCCCAGATTAGAGTCTGTGCACTTAACGGCTGCAAGAGGGAACTGGATAAACACATAGAGCAGAGGTCCATCAGTGGCTATTAACCACAAGGTATAGATAGGGACTCTCGGTCTGGGGCAAGTGAGGCTCTGTCTTCTTGGTGCTTGGGGGGTGGGCAGCAGTGGGAGGGCTTCTAGTGTCCTGGCCCCACTGCTGGACCTCCTGACGGCACCGGGTATTTTTGGCCTTTGTGTGACACAGAGTGTTGGACTGGAGGGGCCACTGGCCTGATCCAACATCGGCTTCTCTTATGTCCTTATGTTGACTGCTCTTGAGAGGACGGCTCTGAAATAACTTGTGGCTAACCCAAGGTCACACCAGCAGCTGCATGTGGAGGAGTGGGGGATCAAACCCAGCCCTCTGAGATTAGAGTCCACGCTCCTAACCACTACACACCAGACTGGCTCTCCACATGACCAGATCCGTTCCCCTGGAGAAAATGGCTGCTCCAGAGGGTGGACTCTAAGGCATTGTATGTTGCTGAAGTCCCTCCCCTTCCCAAACCCCGCCCTCCCTGGGCTCCAATTCCCAAATCTCTAGAAATTTCCCAACCTCAGAGCTGGCAAACCTACTGACCCACTTGATGTTGCCACCTCCGGGCCGGGAAACTCCTGGAGATTTGGGGGCGGATTCTGGAGAGGACAGGAGCTGCAGTGGCTCAAGTGGTTAAGACACTGAAATGCAGGCTGTGGTCAGTAGTTCAGCAGTTCGAGACCCGTGAGTGCCGCATGACGGAGTGAGCTCCCGTCTCTAGTTCCAGCTCCTACCAACCTAGCAGTTCGAAAGCAAGAAATTGCAAGGAGGTAAATAGGTACCGCTTCGGTGGGAAGGTCACAGCGTTCCGTGCGCCTTGGTGTTTAGTCATGCCGGCCACATGACCACGGAAACGTCTTCGGACAGCGCTGGCTCTTCGGCTTTGAAACGGTGATGAGCACCGCAACCCTAGAGTCAGATTCGACTGGCGTTTCGAGCAAGGGAACCTTTACCTTTACCTGGAGAGGACAGGGACCTCAGTGGGGTACACTGCCCTAGAGCCCGCCCTCCAAAGCTGCCATTTTCCTCCAGGGGAACTGATCTCTGTAGTCTGGAGAAGAGCTGTAATTCCAGAGGATCCCACCTGGAGGTTGGCATCCCTAGGGCCCAGGCGGAAAAGGCTTTCAAAGAGGAAAAAAAATCCTCTTGGGGTTTTCCCACAACTGGAGTTCTGCCTGCTGCAAGACACAGCATACCCGGTTATTAGGAAGGAGGCGGCGGGAAGGGGGGGATGTTTGTCTTAAATAGCAGGTGGGGAAGAGCCACTCCGCAGCAGAAAGCAGGAGATGAAAGGCCCTATTGCCCAACGTGGTGATTATCTCTTCAAGGTACCGTGGGCGTCCTGCAGAGACAGTATCTTTAACTCTGGAGAGCCCCGGGGTGGGTAAACAGCCCCTCTGAGGGCAAACCAGAGTTTTTTGGAGAAGGGAGTCGGCGGTTGATGGGACGACAAGGGTGATTAGGGGAGATGGAGACCAAGACCTGCGAGGAAAGGCCGAGGGACTTCTTGGGAATGTTCAGTCTGGGGAAGAGGAAGTTGAGGGGGGACAGGATGGCTCTCTTGAAGGATCTGAAGGGCTGTGTCACTTAGAAGAGGGCCGGGAGCTGTTCCCATGGCCGGCTCGCCCACTAGGCAAAAAGCTCCCCCCCGCGTCTTCCCAGGCTTGCTTGGGTGCTCTGCAGAGCACCCAAGCAAACCGGTGCTTGGGAGGGAGGGGGCGGCAGTTTAAACCTCTGCCCCCTTCCCGGCTTTCCTGAGGGTCCCGCAGCCACGGAGCCCCCAGGAAAGCCGGCGCTGGGAGGGAGGGGGCAGCGGTTTAAACCTCAACCCCCTTCCCGGCTTTCATGGGGGTCCCGCAGCCGTGGAGCCCCCAGGAAAGCCGGCGCTGGGAGGGAGGGGGCAGCGGTTTAAACCTCAACCCCCTTCCCGGCTTTCCTGGGGGTCCCGCAGCCATGGAGCCCCCAGGAAAGCCGGCGCTGGGAGGGAGGGGGCAGCGGTTTAAACCTCAACCCCCTTCCCGGCTTTCCTGGGGGTCCCGCAGCTACGGAGCGCCCAGGAAAGCCAGCGCTGGGGGGAGGGGGCGGCGGATAGACCCCCGCCCCCTTCCCGGCTTTCCTGGGGGCCCCGCAGCTACGGAGCGCCCAGGAAAGCCAGCGCTGGGGGGAGGGGGCGGCGGATAGACCCCCCGCCCCCTTCCCGGCTTTCCTGGGGGCCCCGCAGCTACGGAGCGCCCAGGAAAACCAGCGCTCCGCCGCCACCCCGGTCTCCAGGCCCCATTGGGAGGTTGGCATCCCCGGTGAGGGGCGCCCCAGGCTGTCCTGCTAGGGCGCCCAGACACCTGGAGCCGGCCCTGTTCCTGTGGGCAGCAGAGGAGAGGAGTCGCAAGAATGGGTTTAAATGAAGGGTGGGAAGGTACCGGCGGGATCTTGGGGAAAACTTTTTGACAGTCAAGAGTTGTGCGACGGTGGAATCAGCTACCTAGGGAGGGGGTGAGCTCCCCCTCCCTGGCAGTCTTGAAGCAGCGGCTGGAGAAACTCTCGTCAGGAATGCTCTAGGCCGGTCCTGCATTGAGCCGGGGATGGGACTAGATCCGGGGTGTCAAACATGCAACCCGGGGGCCGAATCAGGCCCCCCGGAGGGCTTCTCCCAGGCCCGCGGCGGAATTGGCCGCCTTCTGCTTCTTCTTCCAGTCCTGCTGCTGCTGCGTCATCGTAGGTTTGCAGCTTACGGATACACACCTGAACGGCATACTCAGGATTGCAACAGCACAGACGTTTTGAGGCAGTAATTCAGAGCAAGAGGCGTCAGTGATCAGACACGGTTAAATAAGCAAAATATGGCGAGAGTGCTGATGTTTTAAGCGTGTTTATTTTGACTAAAAAACAAAACAAAACGATCTTTGTTTTTGTGTCCTTTATAAAGTTTATATCTCTGCTACCTGGCGTTACATTTTATGGCAGATCACAGCCCTCATAACATATGGAATTCACTGCCACAGGAGGTGGTGGCAGCTGCAAGCATGGACAGTTTCAAGAGGGAATTAGATAACATCTGGAGCAGAGGTCCATCGGTGGCGATTAGCCACAGGGTATAGATGGCAGTTCGAAAGCAAGAAAAGCAAGAAATTGCAAGTAGATAAATAGGTACCACTTCGGTGGGAAGGTAACAGCGTTCCGTGCGCCTTGGTGTTTAGTCATGCCGGCCACATGACCACGGAAACGTCTTCGGACAGCGCTGGCTCTTCGGCTTTGAAACGGAGATGAGCACCGCAACCCTAGAGTCGGATTCGACTGGCTTTCGAGCAAGGGAACCTTTACCTTTACCTTTATAGATGGGAACTCTCGGTCTGGGGCAGGTGATGCACTCTTTTCTTGGTGCTTGGGGGAGGGCAGCAGTTGGAGGGCTTCTAGTGTCCTGGCCCCACTGCTGGACCTCCTGATGGCACCTGGTATATTTTGGCCGCTGTGTGACAGAGTGTTGGACTAGATGGGCCATTGGCCTGATTCAACATTGGCTTCTCTTATGTTCTTATGTTCTTAATGAGTTCGATGCCCCTGGACTAGATGGCCTGTCGGGCCCCTTCCAACCAGTGTTCCCTCTAAGCTGGGTGAGTGTGAGCTAGCTCACAGTTTTTTAGCCTCCGGCTCACACATTTTTGACTCAGCTCGGGAAGGACGGCTCCAGCACAGACTCATTTATGCAGTAGCCAAATCGCTCGCTCACAACTTTGATGCCAGGAGCTCACAAAGTTGAATTTTTGCTCACAAGACTCCACAGCTTAGAGGGAATATTGCTTCCAACTCTTGAGTAATTCTGTGATTTTTCCAGATTTCTCCCTAGAATGCCTTCCTCAGTGCCAGGGAGCTTTTGAGACAGATTTGGCCAACAGCTAACATGCTGAAGACCACTTTGGAGGAGAGATTGGATTTATACCCCCACCCTTCACTACCCAAGGGAGTCTCAGAGCGGCTCACAAACTCCTTTTCCCTTCCCCTCCCCACAACAGACACCCTGTGAGGTAGGTGGGGCTGAGAGAGCTCTTGACAGAAACGGCTCTTTTTCAAGGTCAGCTCTTGTCAGAACTATGGTTTGCCCAAGGTCATCCAGCAGGTGCAAGTGGAGGATTGAGGAATCAAACCCGGCTCTCCCAGGCTCTTTGAAGAGGTGGAAAGCCAGGCCTACTTCCCTTCTGCCTCCATCGGTTTAGGGGTTGCTTCAGGAAGGGGGGGGCATGGTTTTGCAATCCGGACTCTCCAGAGTCTTCCACATCAGTGTTCCCTCTGAGCTGAGTTAGTGTGAGCCAGCTCACAGTTTTTCAGCCTCCGGCTCACACATTTTTGCCTCAGCTCAGGAAGGAGGGCTCCAGAGCAAACTAATTGATGCAATAGCCCAATCGCTCGCTCACAACTTTCACGCCAGTGGCTCACAAAGTAGGATTTTCGCTCACAAGACTCCACAGCTTAGAGGGAGCATTGTTCCACATCACTTACTGCCTGGTCCTTATTAACTGGAGGTGCCGGGGCTTGAACCTGGGACCTTCTGCATGCAAAGCAGAGGCTCTTCTATTAAGCCACGGCCCCTCCCTTCCCGCACCATAAGTCTGTTGCAACTTGACATTACTCATTATCATTGTTACTGTTGTTGTTGTTGCTGTTATGAATTGTCACAGTCAGATATCTGGCCGTTAGATGGTGTTCTGCAATCTGAGATCGAGCCAGGTTCCTGGGAAATGCAGATGTATCAGAGAGTGATTGAACAGCAGAGTTCACGGCCAGAGGATGGAGAGATGGCTGCAGGAATAAACAGCTTTAAAGGGGGATTAGATAGATTCATGGGGGATAAGTCTATCAATGGCGACTAGCTGTGGTGGCTGAGGGGAACCTCCACATTCAGAGGAACTTCCGGCACTGAATCCCAGGGCCAGAAGGCAATATCAGGGGAAGGTCTTGGCCTCTATGCCCAGTTGTTGGCCCTCCGGGGAACTGATTTGGCCACTGTGGGAGACGGGATGTTGGACTAGATGGACCACTGGTCTGACCCAGCAGGGCTCTTCTGATGTTCTTATGAAGGCCTCGGCCTCTCTGCCCTGTTGTTGGCCCTCCAGAGGAACTGATTTGGTCACTGTGTGAGACAGGATGCTGGACTAGATGGACCCTCACTGGTCTGATCCAGCAAGGCTCTTCTGATGTTCTTATGAAGGCCTCAGCCTCTGTGCCCTGTTGTTGGCCCTCCAGAGGAACTGGTTGGCCACTGTGTGGGACAGGATGCTGGACTAGATGGACCTTCACTGGTCTGACCCAGCAGGGCTCTTCTGATGTCCTTCACAGGATTCTTGCTGTTATTATTAATGAAGTTGCCTTGTCCAGACTGGACTTTTAATCCATGACTTGGAGGGCATTCTATTATAAGTCTGTGCCCTTGGTGGGTGGAAGAAGAGGAGGAGGAGGAAGAGGAGGAGGAAGAAGAAGAAGAAGAGATGGATAATTTATACCCCGCCCTTCACTCAGAGTCTCAGAGAGGCTTACAGTCTGCTTTCCTGTTTCTCTTCACAACAGAAACCCTGTGAGGTAGGTGGGGCTGAGAGACCTCTGAACGAACAGCTCTGAGAGAACTGTGACTGACCCACGGTCACCCAGCTGGCTGCATGTGGAAGAATGGGGAATCAAACCCGGTTCTCCCGGATTAGAGTCTGCCGCTCTGAACCACTACACCAAACTGGTAAGACACACTGGTCTTCCTGAACGGCTTTCCACGTTTCAGTGTTGGTGGGCGTGGCAAAAAGGTTTCCATGTACAAACGGGAAGATACTGAGGAAGGAAGGCTGCCAAAGGGCTCAGACAGAAAAGACTCACATCCCGGTGTTTGGGCCTCACCATACAATGTGAATTGCGGGTTTGTGTGGCCTCAATTTCCCTCGGGGCTGTGCAGAGAAGGGAGAGAGGGTTTAACCCCTTTCTCTCCCCTCAGTTTCGGTGTTCGAAACTGGCTCCTCCATCCTGGCGTTGCTATTTCCAGCGAAAACATGCACGTCTGTTAGATGTGCACAAGCTTTTCTTTTGCCCGGTTTAACAATGTTCCTTTCATTGGGGCAGAGAGCAGTGCTTGCCCTGTTCAAGAAACAGCCTAATGAAAATGATTGGATACATGCACTTTTAAAGAATTCGACAGAAGTAAACAAACCCAAATGAAAACTCCAGGGTGAACGTCCTGTACGTCGATCCAGCCCTCTGTCTCTGCACCTGTCTAAAGCAGGGTGCCCAACCCTTTTCAGTGCATGGAAACCGCTAGAAATCTGACAAAGCATGGTGGGTGCGGCCACAAAATGGCTGCCGCAGGAGGCAGAGTCAGCCACAAAATGGCTGCCACAGCTCATCTTCAGTTACGCAGTGAAGATGCTTGTGCTGGGAGGGGATCCCCTGATTTGGAGTGGGGTTTGGAGTGGGGGGGGAAATCCCACCCCCAAATGACATGTTTGGGCCACTTCCAGTAAAACTGGAAGTACCGCCCCTGACGTCATGACGTCACCTGGGAGTGAGGTCATCACACTGGAAATGTCGCGCAGGGGGGGCGCTCTGGGATTTGGGAAAACTCTATGGTTTTGACGGCGAAAAACCATAGAGTTTCACCCAAGTACCAGAGCGTCCCCACACGACATTTCTGGTGCAATGACGTCACTTCCGGGTGTTGTCATCATGTTAGAGATGTACCCCCCACTAAAAGAATGGGAAGACCTGAAAATCTATATGGAAACTGAACATAAAATGAAAGGGAAAATGTATACCCTTGATTCTTATTGAAAATGAAGTTATGTTAGATTAAGTTAGATTTTTGTATATAAAACATACGTTACCTGGTTTATAGATTGTTATAAGTTTAAACTTGATTACTTTTATCGTTTGTTGTTATTGGCAATAGCAGTGTTGGAAGCCTATTAGGGGGGAAGGGGGAAGGGATAGAATCTATAACTTGAATTGGAAATTATGTTTAAAAAAGTTGAATATATTCCAATAAAAATCTTGTTGTTTTTTTTAAAAAGAGATGTACCCCCCCCCTCCTGGAATGCCCCCCAATGCCCCTCGCCAGCAGAGGTAAGGGACTTGCCAACCCTACCAAGCAACATTTTTTAAAAACTCTGTAGAGCCAATCAAATCTCCAATGGCCAATCAGAAGCCTTGCTGGGAAAAAGCCCCACTTGGTCCCACCCGCTTTCTAAAAAAAACACTTGGAGGGCACCGGGAAAGGTGCCATCAGGATCCACGGCGCCCAGGGGCACCACGCTGGGGGCCCGTGATCTAAACTCTCCGGTCATCTAACTTGCCAACAAAGTTTTACTGCCCAGAGCAGAGGAACACTTCTGTGTGCCTGGCAAGCCGGAGCTGTTCTTAAATGCCGGGTCGTACTCTGCAGCAGTGCTCCAGTTTTGGCCAGCGCCAGCCACCATAATCTTGGCAAGTCAGCCGAGGAGAAAATGCCGTATCCAGAAGCTCCGCCGCGAACGAGGGGGTCCATTAATCAAAGGAATTAAAATGAAACCCTTTCCCTCCTCCTGAGTCATCTTTCCCGAAATTTATTCTGTGCTGCGATCGCAGCGGCGGCTCAGGCCGAGAAGTTGGACTGTCCTTAAAATCTGAGGGCAGGCGTGGCTTTTTGGGACCAGTGTTCCCTCTAAGCTGAGTGAGGGTGAGCTAGCTCACAGTTTTTCAGCCTCCAGCTCACACATTTTTGCCTTCGCTCAGGAAGGAGGGCTCCAGAGCTCACTAATTTGTGATGTAGCCGAACTGCTCGCTCACAACTTTAATGCCAGTAGTTCACAAACTAGAATTTTTGCCCACAAGACTTCACAGCTTAGAGGGAACATTGTTTGGGACCCCTTTTCAACACGAGGTTCTGGCTTGATGAAGCACTCGCTGGAGTGACAAAGGGTTGCCAGCTCTGGGTTGGGAAATGCCTGGAGATTTTGGAGGCGGGGCTTGGGAAGGGTGGGGTTTGAAGAGGGGAGGGCCCTCGCAAGGGCACAACACCATACAGTTCACCCTCCGAAACAGCCATTTTCTCCGGGGAGGCCTGATCTGACCTGTATAGCCCAGGCTAGCCTGATTCTGTCAGATCTCGGAAGCGAAGCAGGGTCGTCCTTGGCTAATATTTGGAAGGGCGACCTCCAAGGAATACCAGGGCTGCGACGCAGAGGCAGGCAGTGAAAAAAACCCAGAACCTGACAAAGGTTAGTCAAATGTAAGAAAGGGGTGGGCCACTATTGAAAACTTACTGAAGGAAATATATAAAAATACATGTATTTATTAACCACGAATTTAAAATTATATAAGGGCCCAATCACACGTTATGTATAAATGACAGACGATAAAACACAAGGGCTTATCAATCTTGACCTGACGCGTTTCGGCCTACCTAGGCCTTCCTCAGAGGTCAATAGCGAGGAACATATTGGCTGTTATAAAAATATAGTACAATCATGTAAATACAAAGCATAAATTCTATAAGGACCAGAAGCACGTTGTTTGAAGACAAACCACCAGGCACAGAGTAAAAAATAAAATGAGGCCTCTAATAGTGCAACCACATGCCCAGTGGTTCTCAGATACAAACTTCAGGTCCAGGAATCACCTTCCTATGATTGTAGAGCCAAATAATCCTCAAGCAAAAAACCCATCTCTGAAACATCTCTTGCCTTAAAAACAAAGTCCAGCTCGCCGCCTAGTGGTGCATAATGCTAAAAACAGCGAGAACTGCTGGCTGCCAAGGATGCTTAGGATCTCCTGGCTATTCCACATACAACGCCATACAACAAGGTGGGATATAAATCGAAATTAATAAATGAAATAACAAATAAATAATAATTAATTAATTAAATAACTCCAGGGAAGCTGTTCTCTGCAGTCTGGAGAGGAGTTGCAATTCTAGGGGATCTCTCGCCCCCGCCCGGAGGCTGCCGATCCCATTCATTGGAGGGGTTATGGTGTGCTTTCCCCCCTCAACTGAGGTCATATCCAGTCAAGGTCCACACAGAAGCAGAAAACAGGATCCAGAGGCATGGTGTGGAAGCGGGCTTGTGTGACAGCAATCTTCCGCCTTAAACTGAACTGCAGAAAATTGGTTTGTGCTGCTCGCCGGCGGAACTCCCTGTGTGGTCTCCTTCCCAACCCTCCCACTTCTTAGCTTGCCCTGCTTGGCTGCTGCTGTTGTGAAGCTCACATTAGAAGGAGGGGCCGTGGCTCAGGGGCAGAGCCTCTGCTTTGCCCGCGGAAGGTCCCAGGTTCAATCCCCGCCATCTGCAGTTAAAAGTACCGAGCAGGAGGTGACATGAAAGACCTCAGCCTGGGGTCATGCAGAGAAGCAACAGGCAGACTCTGAGCAGCTTGGGGGGGGAGGGAAATGCCTCTGGAACTGTCAGTCGCTTCACAAATATCTCCTGCTGCACACGAGGACGCCCCAGTTCAGTTTAGAAATCCCCAGCCTGGCTCCCAAACAAGCGAAATCAGAAAACTTAACATAAGAACATAAGAAAATAAGAGAAGCCAATGTTGAATCAGGCCAATGGCCCATCTAGTCCAACACTCTGTGTCACACAGCGACCGAAATATCCCAGGTGCCATCAGGAGGTCCAGCAGTGGGGCCAGGACACTAGCAGCCCTCCCACTGCTGCCCCCTCCAGCACCAAGAATAGAGTGCATCACCTGCCCCAGACTGAGAATTCCCATCTATACCCTGTGGCTAATAGCCACTGATGGACCTCTGCTCCATATGTTTATCTAATTCCCTCTTGAAACTGTCCATGCTTGTAGCTGCCACCACCTCCTGTGGCAGTGAATTCCATGTGTTAATCACTCTTGGGGTGAAGAAGGACTTCCTTTTATCTGTTCTGACCCGACTGCTCAGCAATTTCATGGAGTGCCCACGAGTTCTTGTCTTGTGAGAAAGGGAGAAAAGTACTTCTTTCTCAACCTGCTCTATCCCACGCATAACCTTATAAACCTCAATCATGTCACCCCTCAGCCGTCGTTTCTCCAAGCTGAAGAGCCCCAAGCATTTTAAAGTTTTAAACTTCTGCAAACTATTCCGGCAAAACGCACGCCGGCTTGCCGAGCCGAGGCCGTGCCCGGTGCTGTCAACCGAACAAACAACAGGTATTAATTTTTCATGACAAGCTCCGCAAGCGAGTCGCCGTGGTAATTTACTGAGCCTCTGCTGCTTCCTGGCACGCCAGCAGCGCAGCATGCGCTAGGAGCACGGGGCGCATACTTCTTCTTTCCTAGGGCTTCTGTCGAGCATTGTGCTGCATTATTAATAGTCCCCACGCCTGTTGATTAAAGGGCGCACGGATGCGGACGCGTCCCTATAAATTCCCTGGGAGATGTTTGCCGGTAGATCTGAAGTTAATTTCGCGCACCCTGAACGGAGAGAAGGATCTGCTGGGAGACGGCGGCAACCTGAAGAAGACGGAGCAGAAGGCTCAGGCACCGGGCCACGTCCCTCTGCCACGCCGTCCGTCTTCCTAAGAGCCTCTCGAATAGCCGCATCGTGAGGCTGTGCTGATGCCTCCCCGGTCTTATATTAGGCCTCCGCGTTGCCAAAAGTGGCTGAAGTCATCGGAAAAGCTCATCCGCACCCCCGGCAATTCCCAGGCAAGCCGCCCTCCCCCACCCTGAACGTGTGCCTTATAATACAGGCTGTCTCAGTGCAGACGTGATGCCTTTACAGGGGCAGGTGTGAACTGGGAACAGGCTGGAACCAGGAATCAAATTGCTGAACTAGGAATCATTAAAAGATATCCCACCCCCCCCAGCTTGAATGTAAGAAGAGCCCTGCTGGATCAGACTAGTGAAGGGCCATCTAGTCCAGCAACCTGTCTCACACAGTGGCCAACCAGTTCCTCTGGAGGGCCAACAACAGGGCAGAGAGGCCGAGGCCTTCATAAGAACATCAAAAGAGCCCTGCTGGATCAGACCAGTGAAGGTCCATCCAGTCCAGCATCCTGTCTCACACAGCAGCCAGCCAGTTCCTCCAGAGGGCCAACAACAGGGCAGAGAGGCCGAGGCCTTCCTTAGAACATCAGAAAAGCCCTGCTGGATCAGAGCAGTGGTCCATCGAGTCCAGCATCCTGTCTCACACTGTGGCCAACCAGTTCCTCCAGAGGGCCTACAACAGGGCAGAGAGGCTGAGGCCTTTATTAGAACATCAGAAGAGCCCTGCTGGATCAGAGCAGTGGTCCATCGAGTCCAGCATCCTGTCTCACACTGTGGCCAACCAGTTCCTCCAGAGGGCCTACAACAGGGCAGAGAGGCTGAGGCCTTTATTAGAACATCAGAAGAGCCCCACTGGGTCAGACCAGTGAGGGTCCCTCTAGTCCAGCATCCTGACTCACACAGCAGCCAGCCAGTTCCTCTGGAGGGCCAACAACAGGGCAGAGAGGCTGAGGCCTTCCCCTAATGTTGACTCCTGGCACTGAGATTCAGGATAAACAAAAGGAAACACTTCTTTACATAGAGAGTGATTAAAATCTGGAATTTGCTGCCAGAGGATATAGTGATGTCCACAGGAATAAATAGCTTTAAAGAGGATTAGATAGATCCATGGAGGAGAAGTCTATCAGTGGCTACTACCCTGGTGACTGAGGGGAACCTCCACATCCAGAGACACTCATCCTCTAAATCCCAGAGCCAGGAGGCAACATCAGGGGAAGTCCTCGGCCTCTGTGCCCTGTTCTTGGCCATGCAGAGGAACTGGTTGGCCACTGTGTGAGACAGGAGGCTGGACTAGATGGACCACTGGTCCGATCCTGCAGGACTCTTCTGATGTTCTTAGGAAGGCCACGGCCTCTCTGCCCTGTTGTTGGCCCTCCAGAGGAACTGGCCGGCCACTGTGTGAGAAATAGGATGCTGGACTAGATGGACCCCTGGTCTGATCTACCAGGGCTCTTCTGATGTTCTTATGAAGGCCTCACCCTCTCTGCCCTGTTGTTGGCCCTCTAGAGGAACTAGTTGAGCTCCTGTGTGAGATAGGATGCTGGACTAGAGGGACCACTGGTCTGATCCAGCAGGGCTCTTCTGATGTTCTTATGAAGGCCTCGGCCTCTCTGCCCTGTTGTTGGCCCTCCAGAGGAACTGGTTGGCCACTGTATGAGAAATAGGATGCTGGACTAGATGGACCCTCACTGGTCTGACCCAGCAGGGCTCTTCTGATGTCCTTATGAAGGCCTCGGCCTCTGCCCTGTTTCGGTCCTCCAGAGGAACTGGTTGGCCACTGTGTCAGACAGGATGCTGGGCTAGATGGACCCCTGGTCTGCTCCAGCAGGGCTCTTCTGATGTTCTTATGTTCTTATAACCAGAATGTTCTTGATGAAAATTGCTCTCCCCTCCACAGATTATCCTAAGATGTTTTATGTGCATACCACCAGTGCAAAAAAAAGAAAAAAGGCCAATGCAGCTCTCCCCAGTCACCTGACTTTACAGTGTTGCCAACTGAGGTTGGGGAATTCCTGGAGAATTCGGCAGTGAAGCCTGGAGAGCACAGCGTTTGGGGAGGGCGGGTCTGAGTTGGGTCATAAAGTGCACCCTCCAATGCAGCCGTTCTCTCCAGGGGAAATGATATCTGTATTCTGGAGAGCAGTTGTAATTCTGGGAGGTCTCCAGGCCCCGCCTGGAGGTTGGCAACCCTACTAAACATTGCCTATTCAGAGGGCAGCGGTGCCAGGGCTGAAGTGCAAATAAGGGAAGAGAAAGAAAGCGAGTGTACGTGCCGTTCGTGGCCTCCCACGGTCTGCGGAGCCCACCCACCGGCAAATCCTCAGCAGGCTACAGAGACATCACATAAGTCATCTCTATTCTCAGTCCAAAGAAACGCAAAACCCACAGAAACGGCCACCCCGCGGTCCCACCCTTTCCTCCCTTTCTAGGTGCTTCCGCAGAGAGACGGCGTTTACGCAAGTTCGGACACGGCTCGGCATTCGGTACTGCACAGTTCGTGCACGAGACATAAATCTGTAAAGAAAACTTTGGGTTTTTGCGAGAGACGCTTGACTCATCGGGAGTTATTTGCTCGGCGGGCCGTCTTCCGTGACGCACCTGCTCTCTCTCTTTTGGTAACTTTCAGGCACTGGGGGGCTTCCAACCTATGGATCAGGCCCGTGGTCCCTTCTAGCTTTGCCAACCTCTTTGCGGGGCCTGGGAAACTTCCAGAATTCACAACTGGTCTCCGGGCGACAGAGATCAGTTCCCTTGGAGAAAACGGCCGCTTTGGAAGCTGGACTTGGGATCGCCAGCTCTGGGTTGGGAAATACCCAGAGATCAGGGCTTTTTTGGTAGAAAAAGCCCAGCAGGAACTCATTAGCATAACAGGCCACACCCAACAGCAGAAACTCATTAGCATATTAGGCCACACCCCTGTGTTATGAGAAGTGGGGTCATCCAGCCACACCCACCTTTTGCTTCTTGCTCTGTTTACCTTGTTTGCTGTCAAAACCCAGGGGGCTTTTTTGGTAGCAGGAACTCCTTTGCATGTTAGGCCACAGGGCCCTCATGTAGCCAATCCTAATGAATTTCTGATATTGGGTGTGGCCTATTGTGCTAATGAGTTCCTGCTGGGCGTGGCCAACTCAGGAGCCAGCCGGAACTCCGTTCCTGTGCGTTCCTGCCCCAAAATAGCCCTGCCGGAGATTTTTGGGGTGGAGTCTGAGGAGGGCGGGGTTTGAAAAGGGGAGGGATCTCAACGGGGCGTAATGCCCTAGAGTCCGCCCTCCAAAGCAGCCATTTTCTCCAGGGGAGCTGCTTTTGGTTCTCTGCAGATCAATTAGAATACTGGGAGATCTCCAGGTGCTACCTGGAGGGTGGCAACCCTTGGTGGACTTTATGGCCCTCTATCCCACTGGGATCTCTCCCCTCCCCAAGCCCTGTCCTCCCCGGGTTCCATTCCACCCCCCTCCCTGAATCTCCAGGATAGGGTTGCCTGGTCTGACTCAGGAAATATCTGGGGACTTTGAGGGTGGAGCCAGGAGCCAGGATGTGACATCACTCTGGGAGACAAGAGGGAAAAAGCACGTTTAAAGGGATCGCCTTCCCTCCAGTTTGGTGTAGCGATTAAGTGCGCGGACTCTAATCTGGGAGAACTGGGTTTGATTCCCCACTCCTCCACTCGCAGCTGCTGGATGACCTTGGGCAAGCTGTAGTTCTGTCAGAGCTGTCCTTGAAAAAGAGCTGTTTCTGTCAGAGCTCTCTCAGCCCCGTCGACCTCACAGGGTGTCAGTTGTGGGGAGGGGGAGGGAAAAGGAGTTTGCAAGCCGCTCTGAGACGCCTTTGGGTAGTGAAGGGTGGGGTATAAATCCAGTCTCCTCCTCCTCATCTTCTTCTTTGTCTTCTTCTGTGATTAAGTGTACGGACTCTAATCTGGGAGAACCGGGTTTGATTCCCCACTCCTCCACTCGCACCTGCCGGATGACCTTGGGCAAGCCATAGTTCTGGCATGGCTGTCCTTGAAAAAGAGCAGTTTCTGTCAGAGCTCTCTCAGCCCTGTCGACCTCACAGGGTGTCAGCTGAGGGGAGGGAAAGGGAAAGGAGTTTGTAAGCTGCTCTGAGACTCCCTTGGGTAGTGAAGGTGGGGTATAAATCCAATCTCTTCTTCCATTGGAAAATACTGGGGGATGGGGGAACCTTCTTTGGGGGCTCATAGAATTTGACCCCCCTAGTCCAATCCTTTTGAAACTTTGGGGACTATTTTTTGAGGAGAGGCACCAGATGCTATGCTGAAAATTTGGTGCCTCTGCTTCAAAAAATAGCCCTCTTTGAGCCCCAGATACCCATGGACCAAGTCTCCATTATACCCTATGGGGACCGGTCCCCATAGGGTATAATGGGGTGCCCAGGGGCCATTCTCCCCCTGCTATTTACATAACATTACTACTAGATTGGTTACTTTCAGAATCCTGGTGGGCTATTGCTCTTGTGCTCCAAGCTCAGCCAGTCTCTGGGGTGATTCAATCAGGAATGATTCAGTCCCAGGACATAACACTCCAAACCAGGGGACCCCCTGCCCCCAACTGGGAATTGGCAACCCTACTCCAGGAACTTCCCAACCTGGAACTGTTCCACCTAGGGTTGCCAGGTCTGGGCTGTAAAAAACCTGGAGACTTTGGGGGTGGATGCGGGAGAGGGCAGGGTTTGGGGAGGGGAGGGGCCTCAGCATGGTACGATGCCGTAAGAGTCCGCCCTCCAAAGCAGCCATTTTCTCCAGGGGAGCTGATCTCTGTCAGCTGGAGATCAGTGGTAAAAGCGGGAGATCCCCAAGCCCCGCTTGGAGGCTGGCAACCCTAGTTCCACCTGGAGGTTGGCAACCCTGAGATCCCCAGGCCTGGGCTTTGTGGAGCATCTCTCAGCCTGCCTAAAGTATCTGCTCTGTTTATTAAAACCTCCCTCCCCGGCCCAGGCCAAGAAGCGCTTTGAAGAGCCGGAAAGCTGAGCTCAGCATCTCTCCTCTGGCGGCCCCTCCTGCTTCCCGAAGGAGCCTCTCGAACGCGGCTCCCCCATCATTGTGAAAGGACCGCGGGGGGGGAAGCGGCTCTGGCTGGCCCCCAAATTCTTGGCCGCCAGGCCACAAGCTGTGCCAAACAGCTGGGAGCGAAACAACAGGCCTCGAGGAGGCATTTCTGCTTCGGCTTTAAAGAAACGAAAACAAAGAGAATAACAAGGAACAATTGGGGGGAGGGGGGAGCACTGACTTTCCCTGATGAAGTTTTTCTGGCCGGTAGGGCAGTAACAGGGTGGCGGGGGTGGGGGTGGGGAGAGAAATCTCATTTATTCCTTTGGGGCTTTGGAGGGCGGGCTGCTTTCCTGGAGGTGGATTTCAGGGGCCCGTTTAAACATCAGAGAAGAAGAAGAAGAAGAAGAAGAAGAAGAAGAGGAGGAGGAGGAGGAGGAGGAGGAGGAGGAGGAGGAAGAGATTGGACTTATCCCCCACCCTTCACTACCCAAAGGAGTCTCAGAGCAACTTACAAACTCCTTTTCCCTTCCCATCCCCACAACAGACACCCTGTGAGGTTGGCAGGGCTGAGAGAGCTCTGACAGAAACTGCTCTTTTTCAGGGACAGCTCTTGTCAGAACTACGGCTTGCCCAAGGTCATCCAGCAGCTGCGAGTGGAGGAGTGGGGAATCAGACCCGGTTCCCCCAGATTAGAGTCTGGACACTTAACCACTACACCAAACTGGCTCTAAAGAAGAAGAGGAGGAGGAGGAGGAGGAGGAGGAGATTGGATCTACACCCTGCCCTTCACTACCCAAAGGAGTCTCAGAGCGGCTTACAAATGCCTTTCCCTTCCAAAGCCACCCCTTTTCTCCCAGTGTCCAGATCGCTGTGACCTGGAGGTCAATTGTGATACTGGAAGGTCTCCAGGTCCCACCTGGTGGCTGTGGCAACCCAAGTTGCAGTGTTAGGAGAGTCATGTAACGAATCAAAATATACTGCGAGAAACTTTTTCTGATGTTCTTATGAAGGCCTCGGCCTCTCTGCCCTGTTGTAGGCCCTCTGGAGGACCTGGTTGGCCACTGTGTGAGGCAGGATGGTGAACTAGATGGACCTTTGGTCTGATCCAGCAGGGCTCTTCTGATGTTCTCATGAAGGCCTCAGCCTTTGTACCCTGTTGTTGGCCCTCCGGAGGAACTGGTTGGCCACTGTGTGAGAAAGGATGGTGGACTAGATGGACCCCTGGTCTGACCCAGCAGGTCTCTTCCGATGTTCTTATGAAGGCCTCAGCCTCTCTGCCCTGTTGTTGGCCCTCCGGAGGAACTGGTCGGCCATCGTGTGAGAAAGGATGGTGGACTAGATGGACCTTCACTGGTCTGACCCAGCAGGGCTCTTCTGATGTTCTAATGAAGGCCTCGGCCTCTCTGCCCTGTTGTTGGCCTTCCGGAGGAACTGGTCGGCCGCTGTGTGAGACAGGATGGTGGACTAGATGGACCACTGGTCTGATCCAGCAGGGCTCTTCTGATGTTCTAATGAAGGCCTCGGCCTCTCTGCCCTGTTGTTGGCCTTCCGGAGGAACTGGTTGGCCACTGTGTGAGAAAGGATGGTGGACTAGATGGACCTTCACTGGTCTGACCCAGCAGGTCTCTTCCGATGTTCTTATGAAGGCCTCAGCCTCTCTGCCCTGTTGTTGGCCCTCCGGAGGAACTGGTCGGCCGCTGTGTGAGACAGGATGGTGGACTAGATGGACCACCGGTCTGATCCAGCACAGGGCTATTCTGATGTTCTAACGAAGGCCTCTGTCTCTATGTCCCGTTATTGGCCCTCCAGAGGAACTGGTTGCCCGCCGTGTGAGACCGGATGCTGGACTAGACGGACTTTTGGATTCATCCAGCAGGGGTCTTCGGTTGTTCTTACCATACTTTGGCCACAATAGGAGAAGACAAAGAGTCAATGGAAAGATAATAATGTTAGAAAAAGTCGAAGGCAGCCGGAATTGAGGAAGACCTGCGTTGAGATGGATCAACCCCATCAAGGAAGCCACGGCTCTCAGGGCCCGAGCAAGTCTGCCTGTTTGGGAGGCCTTTAATTCCCAGGGTCACCATAAATCAAAAGCGACGTGATGGCTCGTAACATCCCCGCGCTTCGTCCAACCGCTTTCCTAACCTGCGGACCTCCTCCAGAGTCAGGGACAGCATCCCAGCCTGCAGGATCCCTTTCCCCCCCATTTCCTGCTCCAGAGGCATTTCTGAATTATTGGAGAGACGCAGTGACTAAGCCGTGGCGCTGTAGATCCTTATGTGCATATTAATAAAATTGCTCAGCGCTGGGAATTAAAACCGAGCCAGTGACGCAGGCCATTAACGACAGCAAATCTTGAAGCGAGGGACACGACGCCGATTATTTTTAAAAACCTGTCTAAGCCCGGCATTCCCCCGGAAAAAAACGATCGAGAGAGGCGGCGGCTCTTACGCACGCAAGCACAGCATGGGGTCGCCAGCCTCCAGGTGGGGGCTGGAGATCTCCTGGGATCGCAACGGCATCTGGCAACAGAGATTGGATCATCTGGAGAAAATGGCTGCTTTGGGAAACAGGAGGTGGGTTCCGGCTCCATGGTACGCCACTGAAGTCCCTTCCCCTAAATTTCGCCCTTCCCGGACTCCCCTGACTTCTGGCAACCCCGTAGGGTTTCCAAGGGTAGAGGCACTAACCCTCTGAATCTCTGAGCCAGGAGGCAACAACAGGGGAAGGCCTCGGCCTCTGTTAGGGTAAAGGTAAAGGTAAAGGTTCCCTTGCTTGAAAGCTGGTCGAATCCGACTCTAGGGTTGCGGTGCTCATCTCCGTTTCAAAGCCGAAGAGCCAGCGCTGTCCGAAGATGTGGCTGGCATGACTAAACACCAAGGTGCACAGAACGCTGTTACCTTCCCACCGAAGTGGTACCTATTTAGGTAAAGGTCAAGGTTCCCTTGCTCGAAAGCCAGTCGAATCCGACTCTAGGGTTGCGGTGCTCATCTCCGTTTCAAAGCCGAAGAGCCAGCGCTGTCCGAAGATGTGGCTGGCATGACTAAACACCAAGGTGCACAGAACGCTGTTACCTTCCCACCGAAGTGGTACCTATTTAGGTAAAGGTCAAGGTTCCCTTGCTCGAAAGCCAGTCGAATCCGACTCTAGGGTTGCGGTGCTCATCTCCGTTTCAAAGCCGAAGAGCCAGCGCTGTCCGAAGATGTGGCTGGCATGACTAAACACCAAGGTGCACAGAACGCTGTTACCTTCCCACCGAAGTGGTACCTATTTAGGTAAAGGTAAAGGTTCCCTTGCTCGAAAGCCAGTTGAATCCAACTCTAGGGTTGCGGTGCTCATCTCCGTTTCAAAGCTGAAGAGCCAGCGCTGTCCGAAGACGTTTCCGTGGTCATGTGGCCGGCATGACTCAACACCAAGGCGCACGGAACGCTGTCACCTTCCCACCGAAGTGGTACCTATTGATCTACTTGCAATTTCTTGCTTTCGAACTGCTAGAACTGTTAGGGTAGCCTGCTTCATATTGGGAAATACCTGGAGGATTTTGGGGGGTGGAGCCAGAAGAGGGCGGGGCTTAGGGAGGGGGTGGAGCCTGTCGACCATTCTGAAAAACTGTGCTTGTCGAATTTTTGTCTGTGAATGAAACGTTGGATATATGGATTTCATTCCATTGCCTCGTTGAGAAAGCTGGGAAGAAACGGAATCAGAGGCCGACAGGCTCCATCCAGGGGCAGTATGGAAACGTCCCTCTACAATCCGCAATAATTGGATTTGGGAGAACAGGGGACGTTAAGACGGTTTACCACAGCACGAGCGCTTTAATCGGTCGAGGGTCATTTATAAGCACTTTCGTTCATCGTACGAGCATTTGAGAATGGGCCGTTGATATTATTGTGATTTGAGAATGGGTTATTGATATTACTGTGGAGACATACGCATGAGCCAGTTTGGTGTAGTTGTCAAGTGCGCGGGCTCTAATCTGGGAGAACCGGGTTTGGTTCCCCCACTCCTCCACTTGCAGCTACTGGATGACCTTAGGTCAGTCACAACTTCTTTCAGAGCTGTTCTCTCAAGAGCAGTTCTCAAAAGAGCTCTCTCAGCCCCACCTACCTCACAGGGTGTCTGTTGTGGGGAGGGGAAGGGAAAGGAGGTCACCACACCTTAAAAAGGATATTATCGCTTTGGGAAAAGGGCAGAAAAAAGGGAACTAGAATGATAAAAGGGTTGGAACACTTTCCCTATGCTGACAGGTTAAAGTGCTTGGGGCTCTTTAGCTTGGAGAAACGACAGCTGAGGTGGTGATATGATCAAGGTTTATAAGATTATGCATGGGATAGAGCAGGTAGAGAAAGAGGTACTTTTCTCCCTTTCTCACAATACAAGAACTTGTGGGCACTCCATGAAATTGCTGAGCGGTCGGGTTAGAACGGATGAAAGGAAGTCCTTCTTCACCCAAAGAGTGATCAACACATGGAATTCACTGCCACAGGAGGTGGTGGCAGCTACAAGCATGGACAGCTTCAAGAGGGAATTAGATAAGCATATGGAGCAGAGGTCTATCAGTGTGGCTATTGGCCACAAGGTATGGATAGGGACTCTGGGGCAAGTGAGGCTCTGTCTTCTTGGTGCCTGGGGGGTGGGGTCAACAGTGGGAGGGCTTCTAGTGTCCTGGCCCCACTGCTGGACCTCCTGATGGCATCTGGTATTTCTGGCCACTGTGTGACACAGAGTGTTGGACTGGATGGGCCACTGGCCTGATCCAGCATTGGCTTCTCTTATGTTCTCTTACGTTCTTATGGGTGCAACAGTGGGAGGGCTTCTAGTGTCCTGGCCCCACTGCTGGACCTCCTGAGGGCACCTGGTATTTTTGGCCACTGTGTGACACAGAGTGTTGGACTGGGTGGGCCACTGGCCTGATCCAGCATTGGCTTCTCTTATGTTCTCTTACGTTCTTATGGGTGCAACAGTGGGAGGGCTTCTAGTGTCCTGGCCCCACTGCTGGACCTCCTGATGGCACCTGGTATTTCTGGCCACTGTGTGACACAGAGTGTTGGACTGGGTGGGCCATTGGCCTGATCCAACATTGGTTTCTCTTATGTTCTCTTACGTTCTTATGGGTGCAACAGTGGGAGGGCTTCTGGTGTCCTGGCCCCACTGCTGGACCTCCTGATGGCACCTGGTATTTTTGGCCACTGTGTGACGCAGAGTGTTGGACTGGATGGGCCACTGGCCTGATCCAGCATTGGCTTCCCTGATGTTCTTATGTTCTTATGAGACTGTAAGCAGCTCTGAGACTCTGAGTGAATGACGGGGTATAAATCCAATCTCCTCTTCTCCTCCTGACATTTACGATACATAAGAGATTTGGGGATATTGAAGTTTGTCGTAGTCATAACTGCACGGTTTCGGAGTTTTGACGCCATCTTGTTTCCGTGGGCCTCTCTGGATTGTAACCTCCAGGCGGGGCCTGCAGATCTCCCGCTGATCTCCAGACCACAGAGGTCAGCTCCCTCTAAAAACTGCCAGTTTGAAAGATGGAACCGATGGCATTGTGCCCTGCGGAGGCCCCTCCCCTCCACAAACCCCGCCCTCTCCTTGGTCCGCCCCCCCAAATCTCCAGGAATCCCCCAGCCTAGAACTGGCAGCCCCTCATGCTTGGGTGGGGGCTGGAGAAGAGCAACCTGTGTAATCTCAAGAAGGAGACGGACACCTGAAATGTTCTCTCCTGTCGGAAAGGCCCTTAAAGCGCATCATTTGCTTGCGGGTGGGGTGTGTGTGTGGATGGACGCCGTTCTATCAAGGACCCTGTGCACAGTGTCCATATCTGCCGTCCGGCGTTACCCAAGGGTCATAAGCGTAACCCCCTCCTCCACTGCCGTCTCCTCACAAGGAAACAGAGGTGCCAGCCTCCAGATGGGGCCTGGAGATCTCCTGCTTTCCCCACATGTCCCCCAGAGAGCACTGAGGTCAGGGTCACAAAATCGCCTGACTCTCCCTGGTCCGAAGGACACTAGATTGGCCATCACCAGAGCCGGGGCCTTCTCAGTGGTGGCTCCACACTGGCGGAATGAGCTCCCGGAAGACATCACGGCCCCACGGGACCTTTCACAGTTCCGCAGGGCCTGTAAAATGGAGCTCTTCCACCAGGCCTTCGATTAGGAGCCGCCACTGACGAAAGAGCCATCAGAAACTGAACATGCTACGGCCGTCATGGTACAGCTTTGGATATTGGCTTTCCTACATCGGACCCCACCGCAGCTGCGGTGGCTCAAGTGGTTAAGACGCTGAACTGCAGACTGCGGGAGGTCAGTAGCTCAGCAGTTCGAGACCCGAGAGTGCCGCATGATGGAGTGAGCTCCCGTCTCTAGTCTCAGCTCCTGCCAACCTAGCCGTTCGAAAGCAAGAAATTGCAAGTAGATAAAGAGGTACCACTTCGGTGGGAAGGGAACAGCGTTCCGTGCGCCTTGGTGTTTAGTCATGCCGGCCACACGACCACGGAAACGTCTTCGGACAGCGCTGGCTCTTCGGCTTGGAAACGGAGATGAGCACCGCAACCTTAGAATCGGATTCGGCTGGCTTTTGAGCAAGGGAAAACCTTGACCTTTACATCGGACCCTTTCATAGCACTCGCCATCCGCACTTACTAGCACTTTAGGTAAGATGTTGTTTTATGTGAATTTTTACTGCATTTCATTGTTTTTGCTGTATCTTAACTTGTTGCACGCCACCTTGAGCCAGCTTCTCCTGGCAAGGCGGGATATAAATTGATAATAATAATAATAATAATAACAACAACAACAACAACAACAACAACAACAACAATAACAACAGCAGCAGCAGCAACAACAACAACAACAATAACAGCAACAACAGCAGCAGCAGCAGCAACAACAGCAACAACAGCAACAGCAACAACAACAACAACAACAACTGATCTCCAGCTGACAAGAAATCAGCTCCCCTGGAGAAAATGGCTGCTCTGAGGGGCGGACCCTGTGGCACTGTACCATGCGGAGGCCCCTCCCCTCCCCAAACCTCGCCCTCTCCCGGATCCACCCCCCCCAAAGTCTCTGGGTATTTCCCAGCCCAGACCTGGCAACCCACTTTAAAAAGTGCAGAGAAGGGCACCTAGACTGATAAAAGGGTTGGAACACCTTCCCTATGAAGAAAGGTTAAAACACTTGGGGCTCTTTAGCTTGGAGAAACGACGGCTGAGGAGTGACACGATCGAGGTTTATAAGATTATGAATGGGATTGAGCAAGTTGAGAAAGAGGTACTTTCCTCCCTTTCTCACAATACAAGAACTCGTGGGCACTCCATGAAATTGCTGAGCAGTCGGGTTAGAACAGATAAAAGGAAGTCCTTCTTCACCCAAAGTGTGATTGACATATGGAATTCACTGCCACAGGAGGTGGTGGCAGCTACAAGCATGGACAGTTTCAAGAGGGAATCAGATAAACATCTGGAGCAGAAGTCCATCCGTGGCTATTAGCCACAGGGTATAGATGGGAACTCTCAGTCTGGGGCAGGTGATGCACTCTATCCTTGGTGCTGGGGGGCAGCAGTGGGAGGGCTTCTAGTGTCCTGGCCCCACTGCTGGACCTCCTGATGGCACCTGGGATATTTTGGCCACTGTGTGACAGAGTGTTGGACTGGATGGGCCATTGGCCTGATTCAGCATTGGCTTCT
Source organism: Gekko gecko (assembly GCA_029375565.1). Taxonomy (NCBI): domain Eukaryota; kingdom Metazoa; phylum Chordata; class Lepidosauria; order Squamata; family Gekkonidae; genus Gekko; species Gekko gecko. Next base: position 240,481,126 of record JAPDNY010000003.1, on the reverse strand, counting down.
CTTATGTTCTTATGTTCTTATGTAACCCTACCAGGAAATGGATCTTTTAGGTGGCTGTCTCCGGAACTCCATGCCACATGGGGAAGTGGAGATTCCTGTGGGAAGCCCTGGCGTAGGCGTGGAGTTCAGGAAGGGTGGGGAAGTGTCGGATTAAGGGATGGTTTCAGCGCTCCAGAGGGTCTGGGCTTGAATGCTGTGGGTGTGGTCGGTCGCCAGGACAAAACAGGCGTGCGAGAGAGAGAGGCGGGGAGGCACTCTCAGGTTGTTTAATTACAGAGCCGAGAGATCACTGGATGGGGAACGGACTCGGTGGGGGCTGGCTTTGGGAGTAGGGCGGCCAGGTCCTCCTGGCCATCGGTGGGGGCGTTGGAGCGAGCGGCTAAGCGTGCCTGGCCATTGGCGAGGGGTCCTACATCACTCTAAGATTGTACAAGTGTCGTCTCCTTGAATGGGACGCCTGTCCTTGTCTTAACCTGCGAGCTGCCCTCTCTTCTCTCTCTCTTGCTTTGTCCTCTCATTCTCTCCTCATGGCCTTCCATGTTATCTCCTTGAATGGGTTGCCTCTCTTTGTCTTAACCTGGGAGCTGCCCTCTGCCCTCTGCCCTCTGCCCTCTGCCCTCTCCTCTCTCTCTCTTGCTTTGTCCTCTCATTCTCTCCTCATGGCCTTCCATGTTATCTCCTTGAATGGGTTGCCTCTCTTTGTCTTAACCTGGGAGCTGCCCTCTGCCCTCTCCTCTCTCTCTCTTGGTTTGTCCTCTCATTCTCTCCTCATGGCCTTCCATGTTATCTCCTTGAATGGGTTGCCTCTCTTTGTCTTAACCTGGGAGCTGCCCTCTGCCCTCTCCTCTCTCTCTTTTGCTTTGTCCTCTCATTCTCTCCTCATGGCCTTCCATGTTATCTCCTTGAATGGGATGCCTCTCCTTGTCTTAACCTGGGGGCTGCCCTCTGACCCCCTCCTCTTCCACTTTGTCCTCTCACTTCCCTCACATGGCCTTCCGTGGACGTACACGTCTCTTGCAGGTCTCTCCTGTAGATGCACTGCGCTCATCCTCCCACACACATACGATGCCAGACAAGCCGGCCATGTGTGATAGAGAAACTACTCTTTAGAGTCGGCTTCTCTCTCTTCCTTTGACGGCAACTTAAGTGTGAACTGGATCTACTCGAAGAAAATGTGAGTTTTTACCTTTTGCAGCAGACTTCTTGGGAGATTTACTTACTGCACTCAGGATCACGCTTCTATGGCTAGGGAAAAAGCTCTGCTCTATTAACTAAATATCCCAATATCTCTCCAGGGGAACTGGTCTCTGTTGTCTAGAGATGAGCTGTTATTCTAGGGGATCCCCAGGTCCCGCCTGGAGACTGGCATCCCTGTTTGGGAGCCAGGTGGATGCTCTGCACTTGAAGAGTTTGGCCCTGTGTGTGTTTGGGACCGACATACCTAGTGGACCGCCTCCCCCTGTCTGGCTGCGGCCCTCCTCTGAACACGTTCTACTGTCTTGAAATGCACTGGATAAACCTATGGAGCAGAGGTCTCTGAGGGGCTATTAGCCGCAAGGTATAGATGGAACCCTCTGTCCAGGGCAAGTGATGCTCTCTCTCTCCTTGGTGCTTGGGGGGCATCAGCGGGGGGAGCTTCTGGAGTTCTGGCCCCGCTGGTGGACCTCCTGATGGCACCTGGTGTTTTGGGCCACTGTGTGACATGGAGTGTTGGACTGGAGGGGCCACTGGCCTGATCCAACATGGCTTCTCTTATGTTCTTATGTCTGGGGCAAGTGATGCAGTCTATTCTTGGTGCTTGGGGGGGGGTCAACAGTGGGAGGGGTCTTCTAGCGTCCTGGCCCCACTGCTGGACCTCCTGAGGGCACCTGGTATTTTTAGCCACTGTGTGACAGAGTGTGGGACTGGACGGGCCGTTGACCTGATCCAACATTGGCTTCTCTCTTATGTTCTTATGTTCACCCCCAAAGTCTCCAGGTATTTTTCAACCCAGGACTGGCAACCCTAGGAGTAGCTCCCCCTGCCCCCTCCCCCCGAGCAAAGGGCAGTTCCTAATATGAGAATGCATATTTCCTTTATCGCATCCGGGGGTCCTGAAGACCCCCTCTTCCCAAGTCGTCGGCCTCTGTGGTCCCTCCTCCCTGCCTACCTTGGGCGGAACTGAACTCGCAGCCGAAGGTGGGTGTGGGACCGGGTGCTGTTCCTTCCTCCACCTTCAGACTGGGATTCCGTCGCTTCCTGTCCTACTTCGCCAAGCCCAGGTAAAGCTAAAGCACCAGTTTCTCTGCTTTCCAACAGCAGACTTCGCCTCGGGATGCGGCTTGGGCTGGCACATTCCTTCTCCCCGGGTGGAGCCAAGCCAGCTTAATGCAAAAAGGAGTTCAACCCGTTCCCTCTGTCAAAAGTGGCAGGTCATGGAAGAAAAGCTGAGGTGAGCTTTGCCTTCTTGACCGCATCCGTCCGGCTGCCAGATCCAACTTGGGGGGCTCCTGGAGGCTTGGGGACGGAGCCTGGGGAGGACAGGGACCTCGGTAGAGTCCACCCTCCAAAAGCATCCATTTCCTCCAGGGGAACTGATCTCTGTAATCTCGAGACGAGCTGCAATTCCGGGGGATCCCCAGGTCCCACCTGGAGGCTGGCATCCCTACCCCATCCCTCTTCCCAGGATTCGAGCGTACGGCTCGGTTTTGTTCTTCAGACTGCAAAGATCAGTTCCCCTGCAGAAAATAGTAAAAGCCCAGGAGCACCTTTAAGATTCACAAACGTTATCGTAGCGCAAGCTTTTGAGAAACACAGCTCTCCTCGTCAGATGCGTGCCCTCCACGCATCTGACGAAGAGGGCTGTGTTTCTCAAAAGCTTGCGCTACAATAAAGTTTGTGAGTCTTAAAGGTGCTACTCGGATTTTTACTATTTTGCAGCCACAAATGAACACGGCTGACTCCTCTGGACCTGCAGGAAACGGCAGCTGCGGCGGGTATACAACAACAACAACAACAGCGCAGCACACCGTAATAAGCAATGCCCCCTCTAAGCTGTGGAGTCCTGCAAGCAAAAATTCTACTTCATGAGCTACTGGCATTAAGGTTGTGAGCAAGCGATTTGGCTACTGCATAAATTAGTTTGCTCTGGGGCCATCCCTTCCGGAGTTAAGACAAAAATGTGTGAGCCGGAGGCTAGAAATCTGTGAGCCAGCTCACGCTAACTCAGCTTAGAGGGAACACTGGTCATAAGTAGCAAAGAATCACAAAGAAACAACAACGGTGAGCTGAATTTCCCCGCAGAATATCCACAAGGGAGGCTTCATTTAAAGCGAAATGCATCTATTGTCTGAAGTAAATCCATACAATCCATCGTCGGAAAATGCAGAAGCCCAAGAATTAATATACAAGATAAATATCCAAAAAGTACAACACTTTTCCTAGGTGGTTTCCCCCAGTGTTTCAGACCTCTGGTCCTTCCTCAGGAACATAAGAACAACCACGAAGTGTCTCATTCCATCTCCTTATAAGATGATGCTTTTCTATGATTTCAACATTGGGCGAGGTCTCCTCGGCTCTCACCTGCACCAAAACATGCCTTAGAGCAGGGCTATTTTGGGGCAGGAACGCACAGGAACGGCGTTCCGGCTGGTTCCCGAGTTGGCCACGCCACATTGGCCAAAAAGACCAGGTGCCATCAGGAGGTCCAGCAGTGGGGCCAGGACACTAGAAGCCCTCCCACTGCTGCCCCCTCCAGCACCAAGAATAGAGTGCATCACCTGCCCCAGACTGAGAGTTCCCATCTATACCCTGTGGCTAATAGCCACTGATGGACTTCTGCTCCAGATGTTTATCTAATTCCCTCTTGAAACTGTCCATGCTGGTAGCTGCCACCATCTCCTGTGGCAGTGAATTCCATCTTAGCCGTAGGTCCTTTCATGCCCAAATGGTTTAGGTCAGTTAAACAGATAGATAGAACCTTTGTTAGTCGACAAACGCTCTGCAGTCACCGAATGGGTGGCAGAGTTCCTGGCCCTAGCAGCCAAAGAGACAGAAACTAAAGGTGGTAAAAGTGTTAGGAAGGGGGAGATTACGTGCCTACTCTTCTTAGGCTGTGGTCACACGGGCCAGATAAGGGGGGAGGGGAGGCGTGGCTGTTCGCCCCGGAGCAAAATAAAGCGTGGTAGCCCGATCACACGGTCCCCCGAGTCTCTGCGCTTAGGCTGTTAGCTGCCAATCACACAGTGATGCTGAAGCGTGGCAAAGAAGCGGCGCGGCGCGATCACACAAGCGGCGATCGAAAGCCACCACTTCCGGATCAGACGGGCAATTGTTTTTCTCCAACGGAGTCCCCGCATGTGCGTGATCGAGGAACAATGGATCGCTTCCTTGTGAAGTTGGTGCAACAGGTCGCATTTGTGCGCATGGGCAGTTTGGCGTTTGTGCGCATCCTATGGAGACTTACAAAAAAACATCCGGTTTGCGATGGGATGTGGACGGGCGCCGGATGCCGCGGGATACTAGCGCTCCTGCGATCAGACGCACGCACTTTCCGCGGTACTTTTTAACTCCGCATCTTTGGCAGGACGCCACAGGTTGGCCACGGAAGCACTACACTTCCCAGATGTCACAGTGTGATCGTGCCCCGAAAATCCGCCTGACATTTGTGCCTTCCGCGTGGCAAATTCTCCGTGTGACCGGGGCCTTAGTTAAGATCCAACTGTACTTAGTTTCTGCTACGTCGCTTGTTTTGTAGGATTTTCGTAGACTGTTCTTTATTTTCCCCTCAAGTCTCGCTCAGGTGTTTTGTTGTATCTTACCTTGTCATGCCAATAAAGTTTGTGTGTATGTGTGTATAATACCCTCGAAAGCAGCCATTTCCTCCAAGGGAACGGATTTCTATTGCTTGGAGATCTATTAGAATTCCGGGAGATCTCCAGGCCCCACCTGGAGGCTGGCAATCCTAGAAGGGCATGGTTTGGGGAGGGGAGAGACTTCAACGGAGTACAGTGCGATAGAGTCCACCATCCAGAGTGGCCATTTCCTCCAGGACAACTGATCCCGGTCGCCTGGAGATCCGTGTAATCACAGCAGATCTCCAGTCACCACCTGGAGGTTGGGAACAACACCCCAGCAGCATCCCTGGAGCTGATACTTAATGCCGACTCTTGTACATAGAGACCCCTACTGGTGAGTCTAGAGTAGGGTTCCAACGTCAAAGTGGGGCCTGGAGATCTCCCAGGGTTACAACTGGTCGCCAAGCAACAGAGATCAGTCCCCCTGGAGAAAATGGCCTCTTTGGAAGATGGTCTCCGTGGCATCATACACCACCGGGGTCCCTCCCTCCCCCAAATCCGTCCCTCCCCAGGCCGCACCCTGAAAACTCCAGGAATTTCCCAGACAGGAGCTGGCAACCCTACGTTGAGAGCCACGATCGTCACCTCCAGGAAACCTGGATTCCGTAGGGCCTCCTTGCTCAACCGCTCCACCTCCTCCTGACGTGACCTCCCCTTTGGTGGGAGCCGTGGGGCCGGCCCACTAAAACCCGGAGCCGGAACCGTCCCGACAACCCGAGGCAGGAACAAGGCAAAACCTCTGGCGGATTCGCCCAGGGAGGGAAAGTGTGTTTTGCCTGCCGGTTCCCCATAATTGTCTTCATTAGGAAACCTCTGGCGAACAAAGCTGTGTGAGTCACACCAGCTCTCAGGGAAGGCACCCGGCCTAGTCAATGGGTTGTCGATTACCCGGCCAGCCCTTTCTGTCATCTTGAGAAAGCGCTTTTCCGCCTGGAGACTCTTTCTTCCCCTCTCTCCTCCACCTGGAAATCTCCCAGCCTTCTTCGGGATCACCTGCTTATTAGCCAAGGGTGATGATGACAGAGGGGCTCTGGGCTCCGCCCACTGGCTCCCAGGGAAGGGAGGGAGGGAGGGAGGGAGGGAGAAGGGCCAATGCTTGAGTCAGGTTGGCCTCCCAGGACAGCCCAGGAAGGGGCCGTGGCTCAGTGGTAGAGCCTCTGCTTGGCGTGCAGAAGGTCCCAGGTTCAATCCCCGCCATCTCCAGTTAAAAAGGACCAGGTGGGAGGTGATGGGAAAGACCTCCGCCTGAGACCCTGGAGAGCCATGAAGCAGGGCCATGGCTCAGTGGTAAAGCCTCTGCTCGGCATGCAGAAGGTCCCAGGTTCAATCCCCGGCATCTCCAGTTGAAAGGACCAGGCAGTGGGTGATGGGAAAGACCTCGGCCTGAGACCCTGGAGAGCTGTCAAAAGGGGCCGTGGCTCAGTGACAGAGCCTCTGCTTGGCATGCAGAAGGTCCCAGGTTCAATCCCCAGCATCTCCAGTTAAAAAGGACGAGGCGGGAGGTGATGGGAAAGACCTCCCCCTGAGACCCTGGAGAGCCATGAAGCGGGGCCATGGCTCAGTGGCAGAGCCTCTGCTCGGCATGCAGAAGGTCCCAGGTTCAATCCCTGGCATCTCCGGTTGAAAGGACCAGGCAGTGGGTGATGGGAAAGACCTCTGCCTGAAACCTTTACCCTCTCATTCGGTAAAGAGGGGCTGTGGCTCAGTGGTAGAGCCTCTACTTGGCACGCAGAAGGTCCCCGGTTCAATCCCCCGCATCTCCAGTTTTAAAAAGACCAGGCATTATTTGATGGGAAAGACCTCTGCCTGAGACCCCGGAGAGCTGTAAAAAGAGCTCAGTGGCAGAGCACTTGCTTGGCACGCAGAAGGTCCCAGGTTCAATCCCCCACATCTCCAGTCAAAAAGGACCAGGCAGGAGGTGCCATGAAAGACCTCTTTGCCTGAGACCCTGGAGAGCCGCTGATAGTATGAGAAGACAAATACAGACCCTGATGGACCAAGGGTCTCATTCAGTATAAGGCAGAGGTGTAAAGAGGGGCCGTGGCTCAGTGGAAGAGCACCTGCCTGGCATGCAGAAGGTCCCAGGTTCAATCCCCGGCATCTCCAGTTGAAAGGACCAGGCAGGAGGTGATGGGAAAGGCCTCTGCCTGAGACCCTGGAGAGCTGTAAAGAGGGTCCCTGGCTCAGTGGAAGAGGCTCTGCTTGGCGTGCAGAAGGTCCCCGGTTCAATCCCCGGCATCTCCAGTTAAAAAGGACCAGGCAGGAGGTGATGGGAAAGGCCTCTGCCTGAGACCCTGGAGAGCTGTAAAGAGGGTCCCTGGCTCAGTGGAAGAGCCTCTGCTTGGCGTGCAGAAGGTCCCCGGTTCAATCCCCGGCATCTCCAGTTAAGAGGACCAGGCAGGAGGTGATGGGAAAGGCCTCTGCCTGAGACCCTGGAGAGCTGTAAAGAGGGTCCCTGGCTCAGTGGAAGAGGCTCTGCTTGGCGTGCAGAAGGTCCCCGGTTCAATCCCCGGCATCTCCAGTTAAGAGGACCAGGCAGGAGGTGATGGGAAAGGCCTCTGCCTGAGACCCTGGAGAGCTGTAAAGAGGGTCCCTGGCTCAGTGGAAGAGGCTCTGCTTGGCGTGCAGAAGGTCCCCGGTTCAATCCCCGGCATCTCCAGTTAAGAGGACCAGGCAGGAGGTGATGGGAAAGGCCTCTGCCTGAGACCCTGGAGAGCTGTAAAGAGGGTCCCTGGCTCAGTGGAAGAGGCTCTGCTTGGCGTGCAGAAGGTCCCCGGTTCAATCCCCGGCATCTCCAGTTAAGAGGACCAGGCAGGAGGTGATGGGAAAGGCCTCTGCCTGAGACCCTGGAGAGCTGTAAAGAGGGTCCCTGGCTCAGTGGAAGAGGCTCTGCTTGGCGTGCAGAAGGTCCCCGGTTCAATCCCCGGCATCTCCAGTTAAGAGGACCAGGCAGGAGGTGATGGGAAAGGCCTCTGCCTGAGACCCTGGAGAGCTGTAAAGAGGGTCCCTGGCTCAGTGGAAGAGGCTCTGCTTGGCGTGCAGAAGGTCCCCGGTTCAATCCCCGGCATCTCCAGTTAAGAGGACCAGGCAGGAGGTGATGGGAAAGGCCTCTGCCTGAGACCCTGGAGAGCTGTAAAGAGGGTCCCTGGCTCAGTGGAAGAGGCTCTGCTTGGCGTGCAGAAGGTCCCCGGTTCAATCCCCGGCATCTCCAGTTAAGAGGACCAGGCAGGAGGTGATGGGAAAGGCCTCTGCCTGAGACCCTGGAGAGCTGTAAAGAGGGTCCCTGGCTCAGTGGAAGAGGCTCTGCTTGGCGTGCAGAAGGTCCCCGGTTCAATCCCCGGCATCTCCAGTTAAGAGGACCAGGCAGGAGGTGATGGGAAAGGCCTCTGCCTGAGACCCTGGAGAGCTGTAAAGAGGGTCCCTGGCTCAGTGGAAGAGGCTCTGCTTGGCGTGCAGAAGGTCCCCGGTTCAATCCCCGGCATCTCCAGTTAAGAGGACCAGGCAGGAGGTGATGGGAAAGGCCTCTGCCTGAGACCCTGGAGAGCTGTAAAGAGGGTCCCTGGCTCAGTGGAAGAGGCTCTGCTTGGCGTGCAGAAGGTCCCCGGTTCAATCCCCGGCATCTCCAGTTAAGAGGACCAGGCAGGAGGTGATGGGAAAGGCCTCTGCCTGAGACCCTGGAGAGCTGTAAAGAGGGTCCCTGGCTCAGTGGAAGAGGCTCTGCTTGGCGTGCAGAAGGTCCCCGGTTCAATCCCCGGCATCTCCAGTTAAGAGGACCAGGCAGGAGGTGATGGGAAAGGCCTCTGCCTGAGACCCTGGAGAGCTGTAAAGAGGGTCCCTGGCTCAGTGGTAGAGCCTCTGCCTGGCGTGCAGAAGGTCCCCGGTTCAATCCCCGGCATCTCCAGTTAAGAGGACCAGGCAGGAGGTGATGGGAAAGGCCTCTGCCTGAGACCCTGGAGAGCTGTAAAGAGGGTCCCTGGCTCAGTGGAAGAGGCTCTGCTTGGCGTGCAGAAGGTCCCCGGTTCAATCCCCGGCATCTCCAGTTAAGAGGACCAGGCAGGAGGTGATGGGAAAGGCCTCTGCCTGAGACCCTGGAGAGCTGTAAAGAGGGTCCCTGGCTCAGTGGAAGAGGCTCTGCTTGGCGTGCAGAAGGTCCCCGGTTCAATCCCCGGCATCTCCAGTTAAGAGGACCAGGCAGGAGGTGATGGGAAAGGCCTCTGCCTGAGACCCTGGAGAGCTGTAAAGAGGGTCCCTGGCTCAGTGGAAGAGGCTCTGCTTGGCGTGCAGAAGGTCCCCGGTTCAATCCCCGGCATCTCCAGTTAAGAGGACCAGGCAGGAGGTGATGGGAAAGGCCTCTGCCTGAGACCCTGGAGAGCTGTAAAGAGGGTCCCTGGCTCAGTGGAAGAGGCTCTGCTTGGCGTGCAGAAGGTCCCCGGTTCAATCCCCGGCATCTCCAGTTAAGAGGACCAGGCAGGAGGTGATGGGAAAGGCCTCTGCCTGAGACCCTGGAGAGCTGTAAAGAGGGTCCCTGGCTCAGTGGAAGAGGCTCTGCTTGGCGTGCAGAAGGTCCCCGGTTCAATCCCCGGCATCTCCAGTTAAGAGGACCAGGCAGGAGGTGATGGGAAAGGCCTCTGCCTGAGACCCTGGAGAGCTGTAAAGAGGGTCCCTGGCTCAGTGGAAGAGGCTCTGCTTGGCGTGCAGAAGGTCCCCGGTTCAATCCCCGGCATCTCCAGTTAAGAGGACCAGGCAGGAGGTGATGGGAAAGGCCTCTGCCTGAGACCCTGGAGAGCTGTAAAGAGGGTCCCTGGCTCAGTGGTAGAGCCTCTGCCTGGCGTGCAGAAGGTCCCCGGTTCAATCCCCGGCATCTCCAGTTAAGAGGACCAGGCAGGAGGTGATGGGAAAGGCCTCTGCCTGAGACCCTGGAGAGCTGTAAAGAGGGTCCCTGGCTCAGTGGAAGAGGCTCTGCTTGGCGTGCAGAAGGTCCCCGGTTCAATCCCCGGCATCTCCAGTTAAAAAGGACCAGGCAGGAGGTGATGGGAAAGGCCTCTGCCTGAGACCCTGGAGAGCTGTAAAGAGGGTCCCTGGCTCAGTGGAAGAGGCTCTGCTTGGCGTGCAGAAGGTCCCCGGTTCAATCCCCGGCATCTCCAGTTAAGAGGACCAGGCAGGAGGTGATGGGAAAGGCCTCTGCCTGAGACCCTGGAGAGCTGTAAAGAGGGTCCCTGGCTCAGTGGTAGAGCCTCTGCCTGGCGTGCAGAAGGTCCCCGGTTCAATCCCCGGCATCTCCAGTTAAGAGGACCAGGCAGGAGGTGATGGGAAAGGCCTCTGCCTGAGACCCTGGAGAGCTGTAAAGAGGGTCCCTGGCTCAGTGGTAGAGCCTCTGCCTGGCGTGCAGAAGGTCCCCGGTTCAATCCCCGGCATCTCCAGTTAAGAGGACCAGGCAGGAGGTGATGGGAAAGGCCTCTGCCTGAGACCCTGGAGAGCTGTAAAGAGGGTCCCTGGCTCAGTGGTAGAGCCTCTGCCTGGCGTGCAGAAGGTCCCCGGTTCAATCCCCGGCATCTCCAGTTAAGAGGACCAGGCAGGAGGTGATGGGAAAGGCCTCTGCCTGAGACCCTGGAGAGCTGTAAAGAGGGTCCCTGGCTCAGTGGAAGAGGCTCTGCTTGGCGTGCAGAAGGTCCCCGGTTCAATCCCCGGCATCTCCAGTTAAAAAGGACCAGGCAGGAGGTGATGGGAAAGGCCTCTGCCTGAGACCCTGGAGAGCTGTAAAGAGGGTCCCTGGCTCAGTGGAAGAGGCTCTGCTTGGCGTGCAGAAGGTCCCCGGTTCAATCCCCGGCATCTCCAGTTAAAAAGGACCAGGCAGGAGGTGATGGGAAAGGCCTCTGCCTGAGACCCTGGAGAGCTGTAAAGAGGGTCCCTGGCTCAGTGGAAGAGCCTCTGCTTGGCATGCAGAAGGTCCCCGGTTCAATCCCCGGCATCTCCAGTTAAAAAGGACCAGGCAGGAGGTGATGGGAAAGGCCTCTGCCTGAGACCCTGGAGAGCAGCTGCCGGCCTGAGTAGACAAGACTGACCTTGATGGACCAGTATAAGGCAGTTTCGTGCGTATTCGTGTGTTCATCTCGTGTCATAGGGATGGCCAACTCCAGATTGGGGGTGGTGCCTAAGAAGGGCAGGGTTTGGGGAGGGGCTTCCACAGGGTACAGTGCCATAGAGTCCACTTTACAGAGCCGCCCCTTTCTCCAGCAGACCCGATCCCTGTCCCCGAGGGATCAGTGGTAATGGCAGGAGATGTCCAGCCAGCCCCTGGAGATTGGCAACCCACCGCCTCCCCAAACCCCGGCCTTCCACCCCCCACATCTCCAGGTATCCCCCAGGCCTGGAATTGGCAGCCCGGGGCTTAAGGTCTTTGCGCTCATCCGTTTGGAAGTAAGTGCAACCAGATACACTGTGGAATTAAATATTCCGAATTTATAAGAGAAAAGAAGAGGATGAGAGATTTGGGCTGGAATTGCCTTCCAGGATGTTTACTTTGGGAGCCACATGAGTTGAGTCTGGAAACAATTATTTTAAGCTGCCAGTGGTCTGTTTTTACGGTCTGTGCTCTTATGATGGGCTGGGTTCTTAAGGCTGGATTTTAATGCGTCCCTTTTAATGTTTTGTTTTCATTATGTTTGAGAACATCAGAAGAGCCCTCCTGGATCAGACCATCCAGTCCAGCATCCTCTCTCACACAGTGGCCAACCAGTTCCTCTGGAGGGCCAACAACAGGGCAGAGAGGCTGAGGCCTTTAAAAAAATGTCAGAAGAGCCCAACTGGGTCAGACCAGGGGTCCATCCAGTCCAGCATCCTCTCTCACACAGTCACCAGCCAATTCCTCTGGAGGGCCAACAACAGGGCAGAGAGGCCAAGGCCTTCATAAGAACATCAGAAGAGCCCTGCTGGATCAGACCAGTGGTCCATCCAGTCCAGCCTCCTGTTTCACACAGTGGCCAACCAGTTCCTTTGAAGGGCCAACAACAGGGCAGAGAGGTCGAGGCCTTCATAAGAACATCAGAAGAGCCCTGCTGGATCAGACCATCCAGTCCAGCATCCCATCTTTAAAGGCCAACCAGTTCCTTTGAAGAGCCAACAACAGGGCAGAGAGGCCGAGGCCTTCATAAGAACATCAGAAGACCCCTGCTGGTTCAGGCCAGTGGTCCATCTAGTCCAGCATCCTGCCTCACACAGACACCAACCAGTCCCTCTGGAGGGCCAACAACAGGGCACAGGGGCTGGGGCCTTCCCCTGATGTGGCCTCCTGGCTCTGGGATTCAGAGGGTTGACATCCTCTGGAAGTGGAGGTTCCATTTAGTCACCAGAGCTATTAGCCATTGACAGACTTATCCCCCATGAATCTGTCTGATCCCCTTTTAAAGGTTTCTATTCCTGTGGCCATCGCTACATCCTCCGGCAGCCAACTCCACATTTTAATCACTCTCTGTGTAAAGAAGTATTTCCTTTTGTCTGTCCCGAACCTACTGCCCATCAACTTCATTGGATGCCCTCGAGTTCTAACAGGGGCGTAGCCAGAAAATTTTGGGCGATGTGGCGTTGGGAGATCTGGAGGGTGGGGAGAGATCCTGTTGGCAGTCAGGTGAAGAAGAGAAGGGTCTTTCCTTACCTGCCAGCACAACTCCCACAGCAGGAAGTGTGGGGCATCAGCCACAAATGCCCCACTGTGGCTATATGGGCCTGAGTTCTAGTCTTTTCTCCGTCTCCCAAAAGTTCTCCCATCTCCCAAAAGTTCTCTTTGCCAACTCTCTCCATTCCACGAATAATTTTATAAATCTCTCTTGTGCCCCCCTTGAGCCATTTCTTCTCCAAACTGAAAAGTCCCGCCCTCTTCAGTCTCTCCTCCTTGGGAAGGGGCTCCAACCCCCTACTCATCTTGGTCGCCCTCCTCTGTACTTTTTTCCAGCTCTGCGATGTCCTTTTGGAGAGACGGTGACCGGAATTGTACAGAGTATTCCAAATAAAGCCGCACTACAGATCTATACAGGGGCATCGCAATATCGGCCGTTTTATTCTCAATCCCTTTCCTAATAATCCCTAACATACAGTTGCCTTTTTCACTGCTGCAGCATGCTGGGTCGACACTTTCATGGGGCTAAGCAGGGTCAGCCCTGGTTAGTGTTTGGATCGGAGACAACCCACCCCCCAGAAGACCAGAGTTAGAAGAAGAAGGAGAAGAAGAAAAGGAGAAGAAGAAGAAGAAGAGGAGGAGGAGGAGGAGGAGGAGGAGGAGGAGGAAGAAGAAGAAGAGGAGGAAGAAGAGGAGGAAGAGGAGGAGGAGGAGGAGATTGGATTTATACCCCGCCCTTCACTCGGAGTCTCAGAGCGGCTTCCAAACTCCTTTCCCTTCCCCTCCCCACAACAGACATCTGGTGAGGTATGTGGGGCTGAGAGAGCTCTGAGAAAACCATCCTCGAGAGAACAGCTCTGACAGAACTATGGCTTGCCCAAGGTCATCCAGCAGCTGCAAGTGGAGGGGTGGGGAAATCAAACCCAGTTCTCCCAGATTAGAGTCCGCGCACTGAACCACTGCAGAGGAAGACAGTGGCCAACCAACTCCGTTCATCTCTTGCCTTGAAAACTCTACAGGGTTACTATAAATCGGCGGCAAATTGTTGGTACTTCACACCCAACATACAGCTGGCTGTTTCTGCTTTCCCCTTGCCTGCCAAGAAGTGTTGTCAATCTCCAGGTGGGGACTGGGGATCTCCTGGAACGACAACCGATCACCAGAGTACAGACTTCAGTTCTTCCAGAGGAAATGGCTGCTTTGGAGGGTGGACTGTGGTGTAGTTCCCCACTGAGGTCTTTCAGCTTCTAGCAAAGGGGTGCTAAAAGAATAACAGAGGCAGAAGAGAGAACGGAGGAGAAAAGGAAGGGTGAACGGAAGAAGTCCTTTCTGGTGACCGGAATTAGCCGTGTCCTATTAGCACATTTCCCTGAACTATTTTTAGCAGGGATGGTCTGAATTTGTCCCGGCTTTACCAGAGAGGACCTGAAGAGCCAGATCCGAAAGGGCTGGCAGAATTTTTTCACGGAACACCAACATTTCTCACACAAAGACAACGGCGACCTGGTTGCCGGCTTTTCTTTTAACTTTTCGGGTTTTTTAAAAAAAGTGATTCCTGTCACCTGGTCGGTGGGCGGGACTCAGGGGCCGTGATTGACAGAGCCGGCTTCTGTGACGAAGCTGACCGACGGATGCCGATATGCTTTGGAAACCCTCTTCGGAAGTTCAACAGAGATTCAAGACACCCGCGGGCAGAGACATTCAGAGGCACAGAAGCATAGACTCACAGAGTTGGAAGGGGCTGTACAGGCCATCTAGTCCAACCCCATGCCCAACCCAGGATCCCTGTAGAATCAAAGAAGTCTTCTTCTTCTTCTTCTTCTTCTTCTTCTTCTTCTTCTTCTTCTTCTTCTTCTTCTTCTTCTTCTTCTTCTTCTTCTTCTTCTTCTTCTTCTTCTTCTTCTTCTTCCTCCTCCTCCTCCTCCTCCTCCTCTTCCTCTTCCTCCTCTTCCTCTTCCTCTTCTTCTTCTTCTAAAAAGTGGATGTTTGTCAGGTAAGGTGGATGTCCATTTTCTTTTTCGAGTTGTGACCGTTTTGGAAAAAGACCCCCAATGGCCCATGCGCTGAGTTAGATATGGTGTCACTTGTAACAAGATGGTATGGGCACTAGCCAATACGTGTCCATGCTAGGGTTGCTGACCTTCAGGTGGGGCCTGGAGATCTCTGGCAATTACAATTTAGTCCAGGCAATACAGATCAGTTCCCCTGGAGAAAACGGCTGCCTTGGAGGGTGGATGTGGCAGAGGAAGGCAATGGCCAAAGTGCCTCTGCTTCTCGCTTGCCTGGAAAGCCCCTTGCTGGGTTCGTTGTAAGTTGAAAGCTAAGCAGGGTCGGCACTTGGATGGGCGACCACCAAGGAAGGCTCTGCAGAGGAAGGCCATGGCCAACCACCTCTGCTTCTCACTTGCCTTGGAAGCCCCTTGCTGGGGTCACTATAAGTCTTGGACGGGAGACCACCAAGGAAGACTCTGCAGAGGAAGGCAATGGCAAACCACCTCTGCTTCTCACTTGCCTTGGAAGCCCCTTGCTGGAGTCTTCATAAATCTTGGATGGGCGACCACCAAGGAAGGCTCTGCAGAGGAAGGCCATGGCCAACCACCTCTGCTTCTCACTTGCCTTGGAAGCCCCTTGCTGGGGTCACTATAAGTCTTGGACGGGAGACCACCAAGGAAGGCTCTGCAGAGGAAGGTGATGGCCAAACCACCTCTGCTTCTCACTTGCCTTGGAAGCCCCTTGCTGGAGTCTTCATAAATCTTGGATGGGCGACCACCAAGGAAGGCTCTGCAGAGGAAGGCCATGGCCAACCACCTCTGCTTCTCACTTGCCTTGGAAGCTCCTTGCTGGGGTCACTATAAGTCTTGGACGGGAGACCACCAAGGAAGGCTCTGCAGAGGAAGGTGATGGCAAACCACCTCTGCTTCTCACTTGCCTTGGAAGCCCCTTGACTGTAGTCACCATAAGTCTTGGATGGGAGGCCACCAAGGAAGGCTCTGCGGAGGAAGGTGATGGCAAACCACCTCTGCTTCTCACTTGCCTTGGAAGCCCCTTGCTGGAGTCTCCATAAATCTTGGATGGGCGACCACCAAGGAAGGCTCTGCAGAGGAAGGCCATGGCAAGACCACCTCTGCTTCTCACTTGCCTTGGAAGCCCCTTGCTGGAGTCTCCATAAATCTTGGATGGGCGACCACCAAGGAAGGCTCTGCGGAGGAAGGCCATGGCAAGACCACCTCTGCTTCTCACTTGCCTTGGAAGCCCCTTGCTGGGGGTCACCATAAGTTATCTGCAACTTGACAGCACTTTACCTATATGAACATAGAAAAACATAGAATTGGAGGGGGATCTCAGGGGTCATCTAGTCCAACCCCTGCACAATGCACAAAATTCACAACTACCTTTCCCCCACTCCTCCAGTGACCCCTGAAACTGCCTTATACTGAATCATACCCTTGGTGCATCAAGGTCAGTCTTGTCTGCTCAGGCAGGCAGTAGCAGTCCAGGGTCTCAGGCTGAGGTCTTTTACATCACCATCTGCCAGGTCCTTTCCAACTAGAGATGTGGGGGATCGAACCTGGGACCTTCTGCAGGCCACAGAAAAGCTTATACCCCGGCCAGAATACAATGTTGTCGGTCTTAAAAGTGCTACGGGACTCAAACTTTGTTTAGCTGCTCCAGACCAACATGCTACCGATCTGAATCCATCCGTCAAGTGGTAAAAGGTAAAGGTAAAGGTCTCCCTTGCTCGAAAGCCAGTCGAATCCGACTCTAGGGTTGCGGTGCTCATCTCCGTTTCAAAGCCGAAGAGCCAGCGCTGTCCGAAGACGTTTCCGTGGTCATGTGGCCGGCATGACTAAACACCAAGGTGCACAGAACGCTGTTACCTTCACAACCAAATTGGTACCCATTTATCTACTTGCAATTTCTTGCTTTCGAACTGCTAGGTTGGCAGGAGCTGGAACTAGAGACGGGAGCTCACTCCGTCATGCAGCACTCTCGGGTCTCGAACTGCTGAACTACCGACCTTCCACAGCCTGCAGTTTAGCGTCTGAACCACTTGAGCCACCGCAGCTCCGTCAAGTGGTACTTCCTTCTAAAAATTAGTGATTACTTATCATCATCCTGCACAACAGCCCTGCAGAGAGGGCCAGATGATGGCTGGCCTAAAGCCACCCGAGGAGCGCATACCAGAGATGTGGGCCAGATGTTTCCCAAGCACACCACATTCCCTCCCCTCTTACGATGTAATAACAGCACGCAGGGTGGTACGAATCCCATTTCCAGAAGACCTGGCAGGCGTCAAGATCTTTTCAAAAGGAGGGAGAACTATTGTTTCTAACAACGCAGGTGTTGCTGGCGGGAGCGATGGAAAATCTCTCTCGCCGCTTCCCTTGGGGGATGACGAGGCCTCTGGGTGGGAGGCGAGCCAGGTCTCCGGGAAGGAAGGTGAAAAGTGTGCGGCGCAGGGCCGGAATTGTGGGGTGACTAATGCAACTTGTGTCGTGCCTGTTCCTCTTTGGCCTTGGACTTCCCTTGGATCCCTGGTGCTGTCGACTGGGGGGGGGAAGCAGGAGGGGGCCCCAATGTTCCCTCTAAGCCGCGGAGTCTCATGAGCGAAAATTGTACTTCCTGAGCTGCTGGCATTAAAGTTGTGAGGGAGATAAATCATGAATAAGAATCCAGAATCAATTCTCTTAAATCTTAGAACTGAAAATGACTTCCCTATTTTACGGTGGGGGGGAAAGGATAGCTATATTGTTATTTGCAGCAAGAACAACCGTCGCGTCAAAGTGGAAATCAGAAAGTAGACCCAACTTTAAACTTATGGTATGAGAAGTTATAGAACTTATATATAATGGAAAAAGTAACAAGCATAATGAACCCAACGAAGGTTAGTGACGGGTATAGCGAACTTACTAGTATATGGTTCCCTATTTGGTCCTACCTAGTCTCTCAAGAAGTAGTGCCAGATATAATGAACATTCTTCACCTGTGGTAAATGTCGATTAATATGTCAATTCTATGTCCATAATGAATAGAATGTTCTGTCTGTTTTTAATGGTTATCTTAAAATCTACTTATCCTTTATAATGTTTGTTATATTTATTGTATAAAAAGTAAAGGTAAAGGTTCCCTTGCTCGAAAGCCAGTCGAATCCGACTCTAGGGTTGCGGTGCTCATCTCCGTTTCAAAGCCGAAGAGCCAGCGCTGTCCGAAGACATTTCCGTGGTCATGTGGCCGGCATGACTAAATACCAAGGCGCACGGAACGCTGCTACCTTCCCACCGAAGCGGTACCTATTTATCTACTTGCAATTTCTTGCTTTCGAACTGCTAGGTTGGCAGGAGCTGGAACTAGAGATGGGAGCTCACCCCGTCATGCGGCACTCACGGGTCTTGAACTGCTGAACTACTGACCTTCCACAGCCTGCGGTTCAGCGTCTTAACCACTTGAGCCACCGCAGCTCCTATTTATTGTATATTTATTGTTATATTTATTATATATATTATAAGACGCCTGCTCCTTGGGAGGAAAGCAATGGCAAACCTAAACAGCATGATAAAAAGCAGAGACATTACCCTGCCGACAAAGTCTGCATGGTCAAAGCAATGGTATTCCCCGTAGTAATGTATGGCTGCGAGAGTTGGACTATAAGGAAGGCCGAGCGCCGAAGAATAGATTCTTTTGAACTATGGTGCTGGAGAAGACTCTTGAGAGTCCCTTGGACTGCAAGGAGATCAAATCAGTCAATCCTAAAAGAAATCAACCCTGACTGTTCCCTGGAAGGCCAGATCCTGAAGCTGAAGCTCAAATACTTTGGCCACCAAATGAGAAGGGAGCACTCACGGGAGAAGACCCTGATGCTGGGAAAGATTGAAGGTCAAAGAAGAAGGGGACGGCAAAGGATGAGATGGTTAGACAGCGTCATCGATGCAATGAACATGAAATTGAGCAAACTTCAGCGGACAGCGGACGACAGGAGGGCCTGGTGTGACCTGGTCAATGGGGTCGCGAAGAGTCGGACTCGACTGTGAGACTGAACAACAGCAACATATTTATTGGTTGCTGTAGATTTTTCGGGTTGTGTGGCCATGGTCTTGGCACACAGCCCGGAAAATCTACAGCAACTAATGAACTCCGCTGTGAAAGCCTTCGACAACATATTTGTTATATTTGTTGTTGAAAATGGAAAGTAGACTAACTTTAAACTTATGGTATGAGAAGTTATGGAACTTATATATAATGGAAAAAGTAGCAAACATAATGAACCCAACAAACGTTAATGACGGGTGTAGCAAACTTACTAGTATATGGTTCCCTATTTTATCCTACCTAGTCTCTCAAGAAGTAGTACCAGATATACTAAACACTCTTCCCCTGTGATAAATGTTGATTGATACGTCAATTCTATGCCTATAATGAATAGAATGTTCTCTCTTTTTGTAATGGTTACCTTAAAATCTACTTATCCTTTATAATCAGGGCTATTTTTGGGCAGGAACGCACAGGAACGGAGTTCCGGCTGGCTCCTGAGTTGGCCACGCCCAGCAGGAACTCGTTAGCATAATAGGCCACACCCAACAGCAGAAACTCATTAGGATTGGCTACATTAGGGAAGTGTGGCCTAACATGCAAAGTAGTTCCTACTCCAAAAAAAAGCCCTGGGTTTTGACAACAAACAAAGTAACCAGAATAAGAAGCAAAAGGTGGGTGTGGCTGGATGACCACACGTCTGGCAGCATGGGGGTGTGGCCTAATAGGCTAATGAGTTTCTGCTGTTGGGTGTGGCCTGTTATGCTAATGAGTTCCTGCTGGGTTTTTCTACAAAAAAAAGCCCTGTTTATAATGCTTATTATATTTTGTCAAAGGCTTTCACGGCCGGAGTTCATTAGTTGCTGTAGATTTTCCAGGTTTTTACCATGGCCACACAACCCGGAAAATCTACAGCAACTTGTTATATTTGTTATTGAAAATGGAAAACTGAGTAAAAAGTACTTTAAAAAAAAAAGTTGTGAGTGAGCAATTTGGCTGCCGCATCGATTAGTTTGCTCCGGAGCCGCCCTGCCTGAGCCAAGACGAAAATGTGCGAGCTGGAGGCTAAAAAACCATGAGCTAGCTCACACTGACTCGGCTTAGAGGGAACCCGGGCCCTGCGCACATGCTTTCTTTCCCCGGGAAAGCCGACTGCTGGGGCGTTTGGTTGGGAAAGTCCCTCGCCGAGCAGCCAGGCCGGCTGAGTCATTGCACAACGGGAAGGAAGGGAAAGGAGACGTTCCCATGAAATGCAGCTGCAGTCCAGAAATGCATTGGGCACGCACCGAAAAACCGCAGGTGCAGCAGTCGTGGGCCACCCAGGGCCACCGCTGCCGCCTGCCAGCCTTTGCACAATGCAAATCACTAGCTGCTCCTGTAATAGCTGGGGTGGCACAAATTGCATGGGTCTGCAATGATGCCAGGCAAGCAAACAATCCGGCAGGGAGGTAAGTTCTAAGTAGCGAAGCCAGCCTCTGGGTGAGACCTGGGGATGCCCCGGAATTACAGTTCACCTCCAGACCACAGAGATCAGTTCCCCTGGAGGAGATGGATACTTTGGAGGGTGGACTCTCGGCCATTCCACCCCATTGGGTTGCTAGCCTCCAGGTGGGACCTGGGGATGCCCTGGAATTACAGCTCCGCTCCAGACTGCAGAGATCAGTTTGGCGTCGTGGTTAGGAGCAGAGCGGTGGAATCTAATCTGGGAGAACCAGGTGGGATTCCCCCACTCCTCCACATGCACCTGCTGGCGTGACCTTGGGTCAGGCACAAGTTCTCTCAGGGCCATTCTCTCAAGGGCAGTCCTCGAAAGAGCTCTCTCAGCCCCACCCACGTCACACAAGGTGTCTGTTGTGGGGAGGGGAAGGGGATCGTAAGCCGCTCATGGTATTCCCAGTAGTGATGTATGGCAAGAGTTCTGGCAAGAGCGGTCCTTGAAAAAGAGCAGTTTCTGTCAGAGCTCTCTCAGCCCCGCCTCCCTCACAGGGTGTCTGTTGTGGGGAGGGGAAAGGAAAGGAGTTTGCAAGCCACCCTAAGACTCCTTTGGGTAGTGAAGGGTGGGATACAATCTTCTTCTTCTTCTTCTTCTTCTTCTTCTTCTTCTTCTTCTTCTTCTTCTTCTTCTTCTTCTTCTTCTTCTTCTTCTTCTTCTTCTTCTTCTTCTTCTTCTTCTTCTTCTTCTTCTTCTTCTTCTTCTTCTTCTTGTAGGGCTCGGTTAGATTCCATCTTGCAACCCTGGGAGCGTGGGTCTTTCGCAAGACTGAATCAGGCTCACGGAGCTATCAAAGAAAGCGTCTCGGTCTCATTGCAAGGTGGACCCGGGTCTGTTTTCACAGCAGGGAGGACTCGAACCACAGCCTCTTGGTTCCGAAATCCGGTCGAGGTGAACTTTGGTTGTGTGTTTGCCCAGGAGGGGCTCCTGTCCTCCTGCTCCATCCTACATTTATTTATTTATTTATCCTAGAATGATAAAAGGGTTGGAACACCTTCCCAATGAAGAAAGGTTAAAACGCTTGGAGCTCTTCAGCTTGGAGAAACGACGGCTGAGGGGTGACATGATCGAGGTTTATAAGATTATGCATGGGATTGAGCAGGTTGAGAAAGAAGTACTTTTCTCCCTTTCTCACAATACAAGAACTCGTGGGCATTCCATGAAATTGCTGAGCAGTCGGGTTAGAACAGATAAAAGGAAATCCTCCTTCACCCAAAGAGTGATTAACACAATGGAATTCACTGCCACAGGAGGTGGTGGCAGCTGCAAGCATGGACAGTTTCAAGAGGGGATTGGATAAACATCTGGAGCAGAAGTCCATCAGTGGCTATTAGCCACAGGGTATAGATGGGAACTCTCAGTCTGGGGCAGGTGATGCACTCTGTTCTTGGTGCTGGAGGGGGCAGCCGTGGGAGGGCTTCTAGTGTCCTGGCTCCACTGCTGGACCTCCTGATGGCACCTGGTATATTTTGGCCATTGTGTGACAGAGTGTTGGACTAGATGGGCCATTGGCCTGATTCAACATTGCCTTCTCTTATGTTCTTATGTATGTCATGTTATGTTTATTTATTTATTAGACTTATACCCCGCCCCCCCTGCATAGCAGCCATCAGGGCATTGTGCCATCATTTCAATGCTGTGCTATCTTTCCATTTATCTCTGACTCAGCCTGTCTGAGGTTGGCCCACATCTCTACGCCACGGCCTACAAACCTGCTTTGCAACCAGTTTTTCAAGTCCCGGCTTGAACTAGGAGCAGATCGGGCTTCTGGGAATTGTCCCAGTAGACCACTGACCTAGAGGCCTGCAGGTTGAACTCAGCCCAGTGCCGCTGTCAGTGTCACGAGTGCCTCTGGGAATGTTTTAGAGTTGCCAGCCTCCAGGTGCGGGCTGGAGATCTCCCGGGATTACAGCTGCTCTCCGGACTACAGAGATCGTAAGGACGCAAGAGAACAGGTTGAGAAAGAGGTGCTTTTCTCCCTTTCTCGCGATACAAGAACTCGTGGGCACTCCATGAAATTGCTGAGCAGTCGGGTTAGAACAGATAAAAGGAAGTCCTTCTTCACCCAAAGAGTGATGAACACATGGAATTCACTGCCACAGGAGGTGGTGGCAGCTACAAGCATGGACAGCTTCAAGAGGGAATTGGATAAACATATGGAGCAGAAGTCCATCAGTGGCTATTAGCCACAGGGTATAGATGGGAACTCTCAGTCTGGGGCAGGTGATGCACTCTATTCTGGGTGCTGAAGGGGGCAGAAGTGGGATGGCTTCTAGTGTCCTGGCCCCACTGCTGGACCTCCTGATGGCACCTGGTATTTTTGGCCACTGTGTGACAGAGTGTTGGACTGGATGGGCCATTGGGCTGATCCAACATTGGCTTCTCTTATGTTCTTATGTAAGGGAAGCCATGCTGGATCAGGCCAATGGCCCATCCAGTCCAATGCTCTGTGGCACACAGCGGCCAAAACCCAGGTGCCGTCAGGAGGTCCACCAGTGGGGCCAGAGCTCCAGAAGCCCTCCCACTGTGGTCCCCCCAAGCACCAACAAGACAGAGCATCACTGCCCCAGACAGAGCGTTCCATCTATACCTTGTGGCTAATTGCCAATCAGGGATCTCTGCTCCAGATGTTTCTCCAATCCTCTCTTGAAGCTGTCTAAGCTTGTAGCCACTACCACTGCTTGCCGTAGTGAATGGCATGTGTTCATTACTCTTTGGGGAGGAGGCGGAGACGAAGAGGAGGAGGAGGAGGAAGATATTGGATTTATATCCCGCTCTTCACTCGGAGTCTCAGAGAGGCTTACAATCTCCTTTCCCTTCCTCTCCCCGCAACGGACACCCCTGTGAGGCTGAGAGAGCTCTGTCTGAGAACTGCTCTTGAGAGGACAGCTCTGAGAGAACTTGTGACTGACCCAAGGTCATCTAGCCGGCTGCATGTGGAGGTGTGGGGAATCAAACCCGGTTCTCCCAGATCCGGGTCTGCCACTCTGAACTATGACACCAAGCTGTCTCATCGCTATGTTCTAAGCAATGCTCCCTCTAAGCTGTGGAGTCCTGTGAGCAAAAATTCTACTTTGTGAGCAACTGGCATTAAAGTGGTGAGCAGGTGGCTTGGCTGCTGCATAAATTACTTTGCTCAGGAGCCAGCCTTCCTGAGCTAAAACAAAAATGTCTGAGCCAGAGGCTAGAAAACTGTGAGCTAGCTCACACTAACTCAGCTTAGAGGGAACACTGGTTCCAAGCCGACTGCCAGTGCCGGTCTGGGGGCTCGATCCTCTGCTTATATGCTGACATGAAGCCTCCTGCTCCTCATTTCATTGAGTGCCCACGAGTTCCTCTTTGGTTGTAGTGGTTTGGTGTAGTGGTTAAGTGCACGGACTGTAATCTGGGAGAACCGGGTTTGATTCCCCACTCCTCCACTTGCACCTGCTGGATGACCTTGGGCAAGCTGTAGTTCTGTCAGAGCTGTTCTCTCAAGGGCAGTTCTCGAAAGAGCTCTCTCAGCCCCTCCTACCTCACAGGGGTGTCTGTTGTGGGGAAGGGAGGGGAAAGGAGCACTCTGAGACTCCTTTGGTAAGCCACTCTGAGCCAGTTTGGTGTAGTGGTGAAGTGCGCGGACTCTAATCTGGGAGAACCGGGCTTGATTCCCCACTCCTCCACTTGCACCTGCTGGTGTGACCTTGGGTCAGTCACAAGCTCTGGCACAGCTGTCCTTGAAAAAGAGCGGTTTCTGTCAAGAGCTCTCTCAGCCCCACCTACCTGACAGGGTGTCTGTTGTGGGGAGGGGAAGGGAAAGGAGTTTGTAAGCCGCTCTGAGACTCCAAGTTAGGGGGTCTGGTATACATCCAATCTTCTTCTTCTTTGGATAGTGAAGGACGGGGTATAAATTCAACCTCCTCCTCCTCCTCCTCCTCCTCCTCCTCCTCCTCCTCCTCCTCCTCTTCTTCGTCTTCTTCTTCTTCTTCTTCTTCTTCTTCTTCTTCTTCTTCTTCTTCTTCTTCTTCTTCATCGTCTTCAGAACATAAGAACATAAGAGAAGCCAATGTCGAATCAGGCTAATGGCCCATCTAGTCCGGCACTCTGTCACACAGTGCCGCAGTATACCAGGTGCCATCAGGAGGTCCAGCGGTAGGGCCAGGGCATTAGAAGTCCTCCCACTGCTGCCCCTCCAGCACCAAGAATAGAGTGCATCACCTGCCCCAGACTGAGAGTTCCATCTATATCCTGTGGCTAATAGCCACTGGTGGACTTCTGCTCCATATGTTTATCAAATTTCCTCTTGAAACTGTCCATGCTTGTAGCTGCCACGACCTCCTATGGCATTGAAATCCATGTGTTAATCACTCTTTGGGTGAAGAAGTATTTCCTTTTATCTGTTCTAACCCGACTGCTCAACAATTTCATGGAGTGCCCATGAGTTCTGTATTGTGAGAAAGGGAGAAAAGTACGTCATTCTCAACCTGCTCAATGCCATTCATAATCTGATAAACCTCGATCATGTCACCTCTCAGCCGTCGTTTCTCTAAGCTAAAGAGCCCTAAGCATTTTAACCTTTCTTGATAGGGAAGGTGTTCCAACCCTTATATCATTCTAGTTGCCCTCCTCCTCCTCCTCCTCTTCTTCTTCTTCTTCTTCTTCTTCTTCTTCTTCTTCTTCTTCTTCTTCTTCTTCCTCCTCTTCTTCTTCTTCTTCTTCTTCTTCTTCTTCTTCTTCTTCTTCTTCTTCTTCTTCTTCTTCTTCTTCTTCTTCTTCAAGTTGTCTATGCTTGTGGCCGCTAGGTTCTACTTGGAGGTTCACCACCCTAAGATTCCTCAACTGTGCCGATCCACGTCGCCATTGCACCGCGTGGAGCACCTCTTTGCGGCCCACTGTTTTTTCACACCACTGTACTGAAACCGATTCGGTCGCCGCCATGCCACGCAGCCTTGACTGAGAGCTCTTAATGACCTCTTCCCTTCTTCAGAAGAAAACTAGGTTAAGTACGGAGTAGGAGACTGAACGATGGTTATTACAGCCAACAGCCGGCGTGCAAAGCGCTCCTCCCTCCAAATTATATTGTCTTCTCCTCGGCTGTCTGCCAGGAGGCCAACAAATCCTGTCAGGCCGTCGCTCCTGTGTCTGACGCCACCTCTCCAGGGTTCAGAGGGAGCCCCCGTCAGTAGGAGAGACATACGTTTTTGGGTCTAGGCCGACAGTTCCAAAATGCCTGTTCCTTTTCAAAAAAATGTGATGGTCGGGATGAAGAAGAAGAAGAAGAGGAAGAGGAAGAGATTGGATTTATACCCCGCCCTTCACTACCCAAAGGTGTCTCAGAGCGGCTTACAAACTCCTTTCCCTTCCCCTCCCCACAACAGACACCCTGTGAGGGAGGTGGGGCTGAGAGAGCTCTGACAGAAACTGCTCTTTTTCAAGCACAGCTCTTATCAGAACTACGGCTTGCCCAAGGTCATCCAGCCAGGTGCAAGTGGAGGAGTGGGGAATCAAACCCGGTTCTCCCAGATTAGAGTCCGCGCACTTAACCACTACACCAAACTGGCTCTCTGACAGAACAAAGCGTCTTGGTACTATCATCCAGACTTAGAGTCACCAGGTCTGGGCTGGAAAATACCTGGAGACTTTGGGGGGTGGATCTGGAAGAGGGTGAGGTCTGGGGAGGGGAGGGGCGTCAGCACGGTCCAATGCCACAGAGTCCACCCTCCAAAGCAGCCATTTTCTCCAGGGGAGCTGATCTCTGTCAGCTGGAGGTCAGTTGTAAAAGGGGGAGATCCCCAGGCCCCACCTGGAGGCTGGCAACCCTACCCAGCCTGGTGACCGGGGACACCTGAGAAAGGATATCCTGGAGGGGAGGGGCGGTCTTCCAGACCCACCTGTCCTCTGTGTAGAAGAGATCTTCTCACATGGTGGAGTGCACCCCCCCACCTGAAGTGGTATAGCCAGGGACTGGTTTAACCCCTTCATGAGCAGGTGGCCTACACTGTAAACATCAAGAGCCTTCCACAACGGGCTTTGTGTGAGGCTGAGCCACGCAGGGCTCACAGACTTCTGCAGCTCCGCACACATTTCCTTAGGCTTGCCAACTGTGGTTTGAGAAAATCCTGGAAGTTTAGAGTGGTGTCTCGGGAAGACAGCGTTTGGGGAAAGGATGAAGCCCAGTGGGAATGCGATGCCACTCTAGGATTTCAGTTTCTCATCGACTCTATGGTATGCCGCAGAGTCTGGTCTCCTACATTGCCCTTTTTCATCCAGGGGAACTGATCTCTGTAATCCAGAATTCCAGGTTAAGAACATAAGAGAAGCTGTGTTGGATCAGGCCAGTGGCCAGTCCAACACACTGTCTCACACTGTGGCCAAAACCCAGGGGCCATCAGGAGGTCCACCAGCAGGGCCAGAAGCTCTCCCACTGTGGCCCCCCAAGAACCAAGAACACAGAGCATCACTGCTCCAGACAGAAGAACATAAGAGAGGCCATATTGCATCAGGTCAATGGCCCACCCAGTCCAACGCTCTATGTCACACAGTGGCCAAAACCCAGGGGCCATCAGGAGGTCCACCAGCGGGGCCAGAAGCTCTCCCACTGTGGCCCCCCAAGAACCAAGAACACAGAGCATCACTGCCCCAGACAGAAGAACATAAGAGAGGCCATATTGCATCAGGTCAATGGCCCATCCAGTCCAACAGTCTGTCTCACACAGTGGCCAAACCCCAGGGGCCATCAGGAGGTCCACCAGTGGGGCCAGAACTCCAGAAGCCCTCCCACTGTGGCCCCCCAAGAACCAAGAATACAGAGCATCACTTGCCCCAGACAGAAGAACATAAGTGAGGCCATGTTGGCTCAGGCCAATGGCCCATCCAGTACAATATTCTGTCTCACACAGTGGCCAAACCCAGGGACCATCAGGAGGTCCACCAGCGGGGCCAGAACTCCAGAATCTCTCCCACTGTCGCCCCTCAAGCACCAATGTTGGGCTAGGCCTTCCCCTGCTGCCAATAAGTCCCCCTGTCCCCTGCCAGTTGCCAAAGAGACCCGGGCACCATGGCAAGATCTCAGAAATGAATGGCCCAGGTTAGCCTAGTCTTTTCAGATCTCTGAAGCTAAGTAGGGTCGGTCCTGGTTAGTTTTTGGATGGGAGACCACCAAGGAATACCAGGGTTGATATGCAGAGGCAGGCAGTGGCAAACCACCTTGGACCATCTCCTGCTTTGGAAACACCATAAATGAGCTGTGACTTTACAACAAAAACAAACCAAAAAGAGCTAAATCGCCCTGCTTCGGCCAAAGTGAGGGGATATGGCCCTAAGCTTTATACTTCCTGTTCGTATGGATCTCAAGCTGTGACTCATTAAACAGAAAATTGTGTTTAGGATCTACGGGACGCCACAGAGCCTTTTTAGGCAAGGACTAAGTAAAGTGTGTAATCGCTAGAGTTGTAATTTACAGGAGACCTGTCTTAAACCTATGTTTTGGGCGGGTCCGGTTATTTGGCCTTTCGGGGAGGAAGTAATCAGTCACCTGAATTTTGTCTTAGAATATTCATTGATCTTTGAGGGCGCTTATGAACTTTTAGACTTACGCGCCTGTCTCCTGGAGACAAATTGACGGTCAACGAAGATGGAACGTCTGTGTTTCTCACTGTTCAGTATTTATATTCTGACACTGGAGAGATAAATGTGCCCCTCCCATAATCCAATGGACGGAGGACTTCACAACCTTATCAACATTTCAACGTATGGTGTGTAGACAACCACTGCACATGGACATATTTTTAGATATCTAGAATCTTTTATAGACACTTATCTGTAGACACTTATCTGGAACCTTTTATAGACACCTTTTTTTGCCCACCGGGATGATTTCCCAGGTGTTCCTAGTTCTTGGGCAACTTTCTAGGGCAAACGACTGCAAAACAGTTCAGTGGGTGTATTGCAATATATCTGGTCTCAGGAGTTTAGAATGCAATTCCCCAAACAAAGTCCCAGGGATAGGACACTGTGTATATAACGTCGGCTAAGGCACATATGTTCAGGGTGGGGCTGGAACGAGGTGGGGGTGGGTTCTCAAAGGTATTGTCCTGTCACGATTTTCGGTAGCGATTCCAGCGTTCCCTCTAAGCTGAGTTTCATGTGAGCTAGCTTGCATTTTTTTGAGCCTCCGGCTCACACACTTTTGTCTCAGCTCGGGAAGGGATGGCTCCAGGGCAGACTTAAGTTACGCAGCAGCCGAATCGCTCGCTCACAACCTTAATGCCGGTAGCTCACAAGGTAGAATTTTCGCTCACAAGAATTTTCGCTCCGCAGCTTAGAGGGAGAATCTTTGTGTGTGTGTGGGGGAGAATCAAATCCCCACGGACTTGACGAAACCTCACGTTGAATTTTGCAAAAGGATCCATCCTCCCATGGGTTCCTCCCTGTTTTGACAAGCCGTTCCTCTAGCTCGTCTATGTTCGGATCCCGTCAGGTCACGGTGTTACTCAGGGCTTTTATTGTAGAAAAAGCCCAGCAGGAACTCATTAGCAGAATAGGCCATACCCAACAGCAGGAACTCATTAGCATATTAGGCCACACCCCCATGTTACCGGAAGTGTGGTCACCCAGCCACACCCACCTTCTGCTTCTTATTCTGTTTACCTTGTTTGTTGTCAAAACCCAGGGCTTTTTTGGAGCAGGAACTCCTTTGCGTGTTAGGCCACACACCTAATGCCTATGTGGCCAATCCTAATGAGTTTCTGCCGTTGGGTGTGGCCTATTATGCTAATGAGTTCCTGCTGGGTGTGGCCAACTCGGGAGCCAGCCGGAACTCCCTTCCTGTGCGTTCCTGCCCCCAAATAGCCCTGGTGTTAGTGCTGAGTTATCTAGCATCCTGGTTTCGTCTGCTCTTGGTTGTGGCACGCCGAGGGTATTCACCCGTGCCGGGGTGGCTTAGTTACTAGGTCGCAAAAGGGGTGTGGCAGAGGGGTCCCTCCAGCTACTACTGACTAGTACCGAGTCTGAGGTAATCTGGGAGGGGCTGTGGCTCAATGGGGGAGCTGCCGTTTGGTATGCGGAAGGTCCCAGGCTCAATCCCTGACATCTCCAGTCGAAAGGACCAGGTGATAAGGAAGACCTCCGCCTTGGACCCTAGAGAGCGACTGCTGGTTAGAGTAGGCAATTCTAACCTTGACGGACCCAGGGTCTCTGTTATGTATTTGTGTGTGTGTGAATAGCCTGAGCTTCAGTCACAAGCTCCATAGACTCTCCTAAAATCAACAGCCTGATTGGCTGCCATTGTGCGCAACGGACCAAATCAGGAAAGGCTATGAGTTTCGGCGGGAACAAACCCTATTGGTCCTAAGCGCTCACTCGCGATTGGACCTTACTGTTGTAGGGGTGTGGTTTAGCCAGTTCCAGACTGTATATAAGTTGGGGTGGTTCTGTGTCGTTGTCGTTGTGTTGTGTTCTAATAAACTGAAATCAGAGCTCAAGTTACAACAGTCTCATTCAATGTAAAACAGCTTTGTGTGTGTTTGGAGAGGGGCTGTGGCTCTGGTAGTACCTCTGCTTGGCATGATGGCCCCTGGTATTTTTGGCCACTGTGTGACACAAGAGTGTTGGACTGGATGGGCCATTGGCCTGATCCAACATTGGCTTCTCTTTATGTTCTTATCTTGGGGCATGGCCCCCTGACTTACCGCCAAGGCCCCCTGACTCCCCATCCTGCCCAGACACTCATTTGGGTGTGTGTGTGTGTGTAGGAGTGTGTGCAGGGTGCCCCCTGACTTATTTAAAGCCCCCCTGAATTAAGAAATCCTGGCTATGGGCCTGCCGCAACGTCCTCTACACAGTATTCTGAATGAGGCCGCACAGTCGAGCTGCAGATCCCCTCACCGGCTGAAACACCAAAGATACAACCGACTTCTCGCGGCAAGCTCTGGCAAACTTTCCAAAGTAGGACACAAACACACACACACACACGGGGACGAAACCGGCTTGTCGGGTTGACAGGCTCGTCTGAGCCCTGACACGCTCAGGGAACAATGGACAGAAGATCCTCCTTTCAGCCGTCGCCTAATTAGGGGGGAAAGCAGACATTTGCTTGGGGGCACACGACTTCCTGCGCAGCAGACTTTAATAACAGGCCACCGCCCCTTCCTGTGCCAACGCAGGGGTGTGTCCTAACTCGGGTTGCCCCCCAGCCACTGGTGAGAGATGGGGGGGGAGGGTTGCCAGCTCCAGGTTGGGAAATTCCTGGAGATTTGGGGATGGAGCCTAGGGAGGACAGGGACCTCAGTGGAGTACAATGCCCTAGAGTCCACCCTCCAAAGCAGCCATTTTCTCCAGGGGGAACTGATCTCTGTTGTCTGTGTACCGTTCTGGTCACCGCAGGGCTATTTTGGGGCAGGAACGCACGGGAACGGCGTTCCGGCTGGCTCCCGAGTTGGCCACGCCCAGCAGGAACTCATTAGCATAACAGGACACACCAAACAGCAGAAACTCATTAGGATTGGCTACATGAGGGTTGTGTGGCCTAACATGCAAAGGAGTTCCTGCTCCAAAAAAAACCCCACCTGGGTTTTGACAACAAACAAGGTAAACAGAATAAGACGCAAAAGGTGGGTGTGGCTGGATGACCACACTTCTGGTGACATGGGGTGTGTGGCCTAATATGGTAATGAGAGGTGCTGTCATGGGTGTGGCCTAATATGCTAATGAGTTCCTGCTGTTGGGTGTGCCCTGTTATGCTAATGAGTTCCTGCTGGGCTTATTCTACAAAAAAAAAAGCCCTGGGTCAATGTATCTCCAAAAGGGCATAGCAAAGCTGGGAAAAGGTATGGGGGAGGGTGACCGAGATGATCCGGGGTCGGAGCACCTCCCCTAGGAGGAAAGGATAGAGAGTCTGGGATTTTTCAGTTTAGAAAAGAGACAACTAAAGTTGATAAAATCATGCACAGGGTGGAGGGAGTTGGCAAAGAGAACGTTTCCTCTCCCTCCCAAAAGACTAAAGGGCCATCCAGTGGAGCCGATGGGCAGTAGGTTTGGGACGGACAAAAGGAAACACCACTCGACACAGAGAGTGATTTAAATGTGGGACTCGGAACCAGAGGATGTCCTGATGGCCAAAGGAATAAATAGCTTGAAAAGGGGATTAGGTTGATTTGTGGAGGGTAAGTCTATCAAAGGCTACCAGCCATGGTGGCTGAAGGGAACCTCCGCTCTCAGAGACACTAAACCTCTGAATCCCAGAGCCAGGAGGCAACATCAGGGGAAGGCCTTGGCCTCTGGGCCCTGCTTGTTGGCCGTCCAGAGGAACTGGCTGGCCACTGTGTGACAGGATACTGGACTAGATGGATCCAGCAGGTCTCTTCTGATGTTCTTATGAAGGCCTCGGCCTCTCTGCCCTGTTGTTGGCCCTCCAGAGGAATTGGTTGGCCACTGTATGAAACCGGATGCTGGACTAGATGGGACTACTGGTCTGACCCAGCAGGGCTCTCCTGATGTTCTTATGAAGGCCTCAGCCTCTAAGTCCTGTTGTTGGCCCTCCAGAGGAACTGTTTGGCCACTGTGTGAGATGGGATGCTGGGCTAGATGGACCACTGGTCTGGTCCAGCAGAGGTCTTCTGATGTTCTTATGAAGGCCTCGGCCTCTCTGCCCTGTTGTTGGCCATCCAGAGGAACTGGCCGGCCACTGTGTGAGACGGGATGCTGGACTAGATGGTGTTCTTATATTTTTTTATGTAGTTGAGCTGTAACCCCGGGGGAATCCCCAGATCCCACCTGGAGGCCGGCATCCCTAGTCACGAGTGACGGTCAGAAAAGCCTCCTCGTATCTCAGGCCGCTGCATGCGGCGACTTGGGTCTCCCCTTCCCGAGCTGCGGCTTTGTTTGCAATCTCTGAGAACTCTTGGAAGACCGTTCGGAAGGCCTTCCCCCGTCGGAAAGCGGGCTCCTCTGCCCAGGTGTGTTCTCGCCGTGCTCCCTGGCCGACCTGTTTGCCGTTCTGCCGACGCATGCAGGGACTTGAAAAGAAACAGCTCAAAACTTGTTTGCCTTCATAACAGGAGGAGGAGGAGGAGGAGAAGGGGGAAAAATGAGAAGTTAATAGGGCAGCTTCTCCTTCTTCCTGCAGAGAAGCAAGGCCTTGACTCACCCCTGAATTTCCACACTGAATCTGATGGGGTCGCCAGCCTCCAGGTGTTGACTGGAGATCCCCCCGGAATTACAGCTCATCTCCAGACTACAGAGATCAGTTCCCCCTGGAGAAAATGGCTGCTTGGGAGGGCGGGACTTCAGCCAATGTCCCTCCCAAATGCTAGTCTCCACAGATCCCACCCTCATATCCCCAGGAATTCCCCAACAGAGTTGGCAACGGCAAAGAAACCATCACACCATTGGTCCATCCAAGTCAGTATTGCCTACTCAGGCTGGAAGCAGTTCTCCAGGGTCTCAGACAGAGGTCTTTCCTACCACCTGCTACCCGGTCCTGCGAACTGGAGATTCCGTGGATTGAACCTGGGAACTTCTGCGTGCCAAGCTGATGCTCTGCCACTGAGCCATGCCCCCCCCCCCCAAAGGAAAGAACACGTGAAGCTGCCTTATGCGGAATCAGACCCTGGGTCCATCACGGTCAGTATTGTCTACTCAGACCGGCAGCCGCTCTCCAGGGTCTCAGGCGGAGAAAAGTCTTTCCCATCACCTCCTGCCCGGCCCTTTTAGCTGGAGATGCCGGGGATTGAACCTGGGACCTCCTGCACGCCGAGCAGGTACTCTACCACTGAGCCATGGCCCCTCCGCAAAGGAAAGAACACATGAAGTTGACTTATACTGAATCAGACACTGAGTCTATCACGGTCAGGATTGTCCACTCAGACTGGCAGCTGCTCTCTCCAGGGCCTCAGGCAAAGAGGTCTTTCCCATCACCTCCTGCCTGGTCCTGTTTAACTGGAGATGCCGGGGATTGAACCTGGGACCTCCTGCACGCCGAGCAGAGGCTCTACCACTGAGCCATGGCCCATCTCCATGACTCTCCAGGATCTCAGGTAAAGAGGTCTTTCCCATCACCTCCTGCCTGGTCCTGTTTAACTGGAGATGCCGGGGATTGAACCTGGGACCTCCTGCATGCCGAGCAGAGGCTCTACCACTGAGCCATGGCCCATCTCCATGACTCTCCAGGATCTCAGGCAAAGAGGTCTTTCCCATCACCTCCTGCCTGGTCCTGTTTAACTGGAGATGCTGTGGATTGAACCTGGGACCTTCTGCGTGCCGAGCAGAGGCTCTGCCCCTGAGCCACGGCCTCTCCCCAATCAGGTCCTGTTCACCCGAAGGCTGACAGCAGGGCGAGGGACTCGAGGCAGCATAAGCATGCTTCGATACCTCTCCAACTCTGCCCGTGCCCAGAGGAGTCCCGCGGGGACAGGAGCCCGAGGGCTAGGAAGTGCTGCTTTTCCCAGGCAGGCAGCTGCTAGCTCCCGGCCTCCCTCTCAGCAGAACCTGCCAGCGTGCATTTCAGGGGCAAGACTGGGAACATCTGCACCTTTCCTCCAGAGGAATTTTAATACCTGCCTGGTGACACGGAGGCGGCTGCCCCAAGGTACAAACCCCTCCTTTCCTGTGGAAGGACCGGCAAGACCTGCTGGGTCGGTTTCCCTTGCCAAGAGACACACGACGGAGGATGGAGAGATCGGCACCGCGCGAAGGCTCTTCGTCACAGAGCTGCTGCCGTTTTTGGTAGATTCTGGCTGAAGGGTGGAGAGGAGAGGTTGCAGCTTCCAGCAGACCCCCTGGGGAAGGTCGGGATGTTAAACGGCCTGAGGGCAAGCTTAGTCCCCGGGAGGCAGCTGCTTGGCTCAGACCTGGCCAGAGGGGACCGTGCCGGGGATTGAACCTGGGACCTTCTGCGTACTAAAAAAGTGCTCTAGCTCTGAGCTGTGGCTCCTTCCCAAACATGTATGAAGCTGCTGTCTACTGAGTCAGACCCTCGGTCCATCAAGGTCAGTATTGTCCGCTCAGACTGGCAGTCGCTCTCCGAGGTCTCATAACAACATAAGAGAAGCCAATGTTGAATCAGGCCAATGGCCCATCTAGTCCAACACTCTGTCACACAGCGGCCAAAATATACCAGGTGCCATCAGGAGGTCCAGCAGTGGGGCCAGGACACTAGAAGCCCTCCCACTGCTGCCCCTCCAGCACCAAGAATAGAGGGCATCACCTGCCCCAGACTGAGGGTTCCTATCTATACCTTGTGGCTGATAGCCACTGATGGACCTCTGCTCCAGATGTTTATCCAATTCCCCCGTAAAACTGTCCATGCTTGTAGCCGCCACCATCTCCTATGCCAGTGAATTCCATGTGTTCATCGCTCTTTGGGTGAAGAAGTACTTCCTTTTAACCGTTCTAAGCCAAGTGCTCAGCAATTTCACTGAGTGCCCACGAGTTCTTGTATTGTGAGAAAGGGAGAAAAGTACTTCTTTCTCAACCTGCTCTGTCCCATGCATAATCTTATAAACCTCGAGCATGTCGCCGCTCAGCCGTCGTTTCTCCAAGCTAAAGAGCCCCAAGCGTTTTAACCTTTCTTCATAGGGAAGGTGTTCCAACCCTTTGATCAGTCTAGTTGCCCTTCTCTGCACTTTTTCCAATGCTATAATATCCTTTTTGAGGTGTGGCGACCAGAACTGTACACAGTATTCCAAATGAGGGCGCACCATCGATTTCTACAGGGGCATCATGATATTGGCTGATTTGTTTTCAATTCCCTTCCTAATAATCCCCAGCATAGCGTTGACCTTCTTTATTGCAGCTACACACTGTCTAGACATTTTCATTGAGTTATCTACTATGACTCCAAGATCTCTCTCTTGATCAGTCTCGAGAAGGAAGAAGAAGAAGAAGAAGAAGAAGAAGAAGAAGAAGAAGAAGAAGAAGAAGAAGAAGAAGAAGAAGAAGAAGAAGAAGAAGAAGAAGAAGAAGAAGAAGAAGAAGAAGAAGAAGAAGATTAGCAGATTTATACCCCACCCTTCACTACCGAAAGGTGTCTCAGAGCGGTTTACAAACTCCTTCCCCTCCCCACAACAGACACCCTCTGAGTTGGGTGGAGCTGAGAGAGCTCTTGACAGACACAGCTCTTTTTCAAGAACAGCTCTGACAGAACTATGGCTTGACCAAGGTCATCCAGCAGGTGCAAGTGCAGGAGTGGGGCATCAAACCCGGTTCTCCCAGATTAGAGTCCACGCACTTAACCACTGCATCAAACCCAAGGTTGTGTGTACAACATACACACATTCGAATTATGTGCCGGGGCTATCCAGATTCTACAAAGTGGGCAGCAGGTTCAGGATGGACGAACGGAAAGGCGACTTTACACAGAGCATGATTAAAATGTAGGATTCGCTGCCAGAGGATGTCAACGTGGCCACAGGAATAAACAGATAGATTCATGGAGGGTTAGTCTATCAATAGCTACTAGCCATGTTGGCTTAGGGGAACCTACATGTTCAGAGCCACTAAGCCTCTGAATCCCAGAGCCAGGAAACAACATCAGGGAAAGGCCTCGGCCTCTGTACCATGTCTAGAATAATTGGTTGGCCACTGTGTGACTCAGGATGCTGGACTAGATGGACCTCTGGTCTGATCCAGCAGGGCTCTTCTGATGTTCTAATGAAGGCCTTGGCCTCTATGCCCTGTTGTTGGTCCTCCAGAGGAACTGGTTGGCCACTGTGTGAGGCAGGACGCTGGACTAGGTGGACCTCTGGTCTGATCCAGCAGGGCTCTTCTGATGTTCTAATGAAGGCCTTGGCCTCTCTGCCCTGTTGTTGGTCCTCCAGAGGGACTGGTTGGTCACTGTGTGACTCAGGATGCTGGACTAGATGGACCCTCACTGGTGTGATCCAGCAGGGCTCTTCTGATGTTCTAATGAAGGCCTTGGCCTCTCTGCCCTGTTGTTGGTCCTCCAGAGGGACTGGTTGGTCACTGTGTGACTCAGGATGCTGGACTAGATGGACCTCTGGTCTGATCCAGCAGGGCTCTTCTGATGTTCTAATGAAGGCCTTGGCCTCTCTGCCCTGTTGTTGGTCCTCCAGAGGGACTGGTTGGTCACTGTGTGACTCAGGATGCTGGACTAGATGGACCTCTGGTCTGATCCAGCAGGGCTCTTCTGATGTTCTAATGAAGGCCTTGGCCTCTCTGCCCTGTTGTTGGTCCTCCAGAGGGACTGGTTGGTCACTGTGTGAGGCAGGACGCTGGACTAGGTGGACCTCTGGTCTGATCCAGCAGGGCTCTTCTGGTGTTCTAATGAAGGCCTCGGCCTCTATGCCCTGTTGTTGGTCCTCCAGAGGGACTGGTTGGCCACTGTGTGAGGCAGGATGCTGGACTAGGTGGACCACTGGTCTGATCCAGCAGGGCTCTTCTGATGTTCTAATGAAGGCCTCAGCCACTCTGCCCTGTTGTTGGCCATCCAGAGAAACTGGTTGGCCACTGTGTGAGGCAGGACGCTGGACTAGGTGGACCCCTGGTCTGATCCAGCAGGGCTCTTCTGATGTTCTTATCAGTGGAAGGCCTCAGCCTCTATGCACTGTTCTTGGCTGTTCAGAGGGACTGGTTGGCCTCTGTGTGAGATGGATGCTGGACTAGATGGACCATTGGTCTGATCCAGCAGGGCTCTTCTGATGTTCTTAAAATGAATTTGTTTTTAAAAATGCAAATTTAGGCAAACAATGACAGTGTACTACCAGGCATAATATTAAAGTTGTGAGCAAGTGATTTGGAAACTGCATAGATTAGTTTGCTCTGGAGCCCTCCTCCCTGAGCCGAGACAAAAATGTGTGAGCTGGAGGCTAAAAAAATTGTGGGCTAGCTCACACTAACTCAGCTTAGAGGGAACACTGCCTGTGAGGTAGGGGGGGGCTGAGAGAGCTCTCTCAAGAACTGCTCTTGAGGGAACAGCTCCGAGAGAACTTGTGACTGACCCCAGCTCACACCAGCAGCTGCATGGGGAGGAGTGGGGAATCAAACCCGCTTCTCCCAGATCAGAGTCTGCGCTCCTCCTAACCACGACACCAAGCTGGTTAACATAAGAACATAAGAGAAGCCAATGTTGAATCAGGCCAATGGCCCATCTAGTTCAACACTCTGTCACACAGCGGCCAAAAATACCAGGTGCCATCAGGAGGTCCAGCAGTGGGGCCAGGACACTAGAAGCCCTCCCATTGTTGCCTCCCCAAGCACCAAGAATAGAGTGCATCACCAATGATTTATACAGGGGCATGATGATACTGGCTGATTTGTTTTCAATTCCCTTCCTAATAATCCCCAGCATAGCGTTGGCCTTCTTTATTGCAGCTACACACTGTGTAGACATTTTCATTGAGTTATGTACTACAACTCCAAGTTCTCTCTCTTGGTCAGTCTCTGGTTCTATTGATTTATCCTTTCGATTTCTATCCCACCCGCCCTGCAAGCAGGCTCAGGGTGAGTTAGAAAGTCACGTTAAAAATTGTGACTCACGTAACAATAAACAGGAATTTAACAATAAAATTAACATTAAAATCAACTATGCAGGCAACCAGAGCGAGCTCGTCTTGACAGCGGAGCTCGGATGGAAATATTTCAGAGTGGCGCCGCTGGGTAGTTCGCTGGATTAAAACCAGCGTTTGCCAGTAAGGGAGGCCAAGATGGATTTGGACGTCCAGTGCCTCACTCGAAAGCTCGGTGGAACAGCTCCGTTTTACAGGCCCTGTGGAATTGTAACCGATCCCGCAGGGCCCTGATCTCAAGTAGGGGCTTGTTCCACCAGGCAGGGGCCGGGCCTGAAAAAGCCCTGGCCCTGGCTGAGGCCAATTGGACGTCCTTCGTGGTTGGCTCTGCTTCCAGTGGCAGCCATTTTGTGATTGACTGTGCTTCCGGTGGCAGCCATTTTGTGATTGACTCTGCTTCCGGTGGCAGCCATTTTGTGACTGACTCTGCTTCTGGTGGCAGCCATTTTGTGGCTGCGCCTGCCATCCTGTGACAGAATTCCAAAGGGGCCTGCAGGCTCGAAAAGGTTGGGGACCCCGATATAGGGCAATGCAGCCTGCAGTTGTTGGAAACTTTATTCAGCCCCCTTCACCCAGCTTTGGTAACCAGTCCCATATATACAAATTCTGCTAGGAGAAAGACCACCAGAAATTGCCAAAATATAAACTGTATTTTACAAATATGAAGTTGGTGGTGTCACAACAAAATCCAGTGCATGCTATAACTCTAATAAGACATAAGATACAAGGTTTCCTCCTTAGAAGAGAAGCCGTAAAGTCCATGTAATCAGTCGAACTTGATAGGCATAAAAAGGTAAAGGTTTCCCTTGCTCGAAAGCCAGTCGTATCCGACTCTAGGCTTGTGGTGCTCATCTCCGTTTCAAAGCCGAAGAGCCAGCGCTGTCCGAAGACGTTTCTGTGGTCATGTGGCCGGCATGACTAGATGCTGAGGCGCACGGAACACTATTACCTTCCCACCAAAGTGGTACCCATTTATCTACTTGCAATTTCTTGCTTTCGAACTGCTAGGTTGGCAGGAGCTGGAACTAGAGACGGGAGCTCACTCCGTCATGCGGCACTCCCGGGTCTCGAACTGCCGAACTACTGACCTTCCGCAGCCTGCAGTTCAGCGTCTTAACCACTTGATCCACCGCAGCACCGATAGGAGTTATAGTACAGACTTAATTTTGTTGTTGTGAGACCACCGACTTTGTATTTGTTAAAATACAGTTTATATTTTGCCAATTTCTGATGGTGTTTCTCCAAGCGGAATTTGTATACCTGGGACCTCTGTGACGCTAGGTTTCCCCCTGGTTTTTGGTAACCAGTCTGGCAGAAGCATATAATATCTATGCTGAAATCCTGCTTTTTTAAAAAAAAAAAGAAACGAAAAAGAAAACACGATCCGAAATTGGTCAGAAGCTGCATTCTTTCCCAGATAACCCATGCTGTGTGCCTACTGAAAGGCAGCCCCAATGATCCCCTTGTCTGAAACTATGCTTGACAGATGTCTGTCAAATCTTCCCCTGAAAGCCCCTAAAGGGTGTTCTAGCACCACCTCTCCCGGAAGCAAATTCCTTTGTTGAGTGCCCTTTATAATTAGAAAACCTTCCTAATGGCTCGGTATCAATTATCCTCCTGTCATTTTAAACGCAGGGCAGGAATGCATTTAATTAAAAAAGTCTTCAGAGATCCACACCAGGGTATTTCCAGGAAACCAGCAGATTCCAGCCGTGGAACTGGGA
This sequence comes from Gekko gecko, assembly GCA_029375565.1. Classification (NCBI taxonomy): domain Eukaryota; kingdom Metazoa; phylum Chordata; class Lepidosauria; order Squamata; family Gekkonidae; genus Gekko; species Gekko gecko. Next base: position 240,441,938 of record JAPDNY010000003.1, on the reverse strand, counting down.
ATGCCGGCAACACCACATTTGGGAGTCAAAAACGGTTTGCGCAATGTATGCTCACCGTTTCCCTGGTTTAAGAGTTCCCTTATTTCATGTCTCTTTACAAAGAAGCCCCAGTTGCAGCCTTTCCTAGATATAGTCAATGAATCTTTGAAGCAAGAGGGCTTTTGGCACAGGTAAGTGGGACTGTACTGTAATGAAATTGTCAGAAAGTCGCATTGGCCATTTTATCAAACATTTATAAAACGCTTTATAGATGGCATATCACGCCTGATAAACTGGCAAAGATTTATCCCAATTGTGCAAACGTATGTTGGAAGTGTCAAAATAACGTTGGGTCTTTTTACCATATGTGGTGGTTATGTCACAAAGCTAAAAAATATCGGGTCTGGATTCATGGGATTTTACAAAAAATGTTAAAATGTTCTGTATCCTTTGTTCCAGAAATATTCTTGGTGAATACCTTACCTGCAAACTGTAAAAAATATGGCTCTTATCTTATACATCATGTGACCACAACTGCTAGAATACTTTATGCTAAATATTGGAGAAGAACAGAAACACCCTCGGGAGAAGAAATTTTAAGTCAAATTTTGGAAACGGTGGAGATGGAGGACAACCAGAATCTACATTTGATAATACATGGTCAAGATTCTTTAAGTGGTTGGAAGACTATAATAAATAAACCATACAGACCATTAAAACTTTCTGAGGACACACAAAGTACAATTTTGATAAATTTGCAAGAGAGATGCATAAAGATACAAGGTGAAATACGTAAACGTACAGAAAATTAGGCATGAGTTTGTTAAACAAGGAATTGTAAGAATAATTTCCCCTCTTTTATGTTAGTTTTGTCTTTAAAAATAAAAATGTTAATGGGAAAAAAAAGAAAGTTGCATTGGACGAGGGACCAGGACTGTGGCCTGTACTACTGTAGTGCTATCTATTTCAGCAAATAGGCTCCAGACTAGGTAGATTGACTCCATCAGTTTGCAAGACCCGGACAAGGCTGTTAAAGATAGGACTAGGGATGGACACAAACCACAAAACTGAACCGTGAACTGAAACCACAAACCCATATAATCTGGGGTGCTGGTTCATGAACTGACCTGGTTTGTATCCGCTCGTGAGCCATTTAAGGTTTAACCTCCTGCTTTCTGCTCCCTGCAGGTTTTGGTGGGGAGTAGAAAGCAGGGGTTTCCAAACAGCTGGCTGCTCAGCTGTTCGGTTTAAATGGCTCTGAGCCATTGAAACCCCTGCTTTCTGCTTCCTGCAAAAAACCACGAGGAGCAGAAAGCCAGGGTTTCCAGACAGCTGAGCATTTGGTTTAAATGGCTCCAAGCTGGTTTTCATGAAGGCTAAACCCCTGCTTTCTGCTCTTCACGAACTATCACGAACTACACCAAAATGCGTGGAAGTTCGTGGCGATTCTTTGGTTTACGAAAATTGCTTCACCAACCATGAAACAGCCAAAATTCGTGATGAACTTTAGTTCATCGGCTGGTTCGTGCCCATCCCTAGATAGCACATTTTGGAGGTCATTTATTCATAGGGGCATCATGAGCTTGAAGCAACTAAATGGCACAACATGCCTACCCACATACAGGTAGTTTCTGCTCCACAACGCATCATGTCTAAAAGCTCATGCTTTGTTTCAGCTCTGAGTTTTCTGCTAGTATCTGTAGTCCAAATCATATTGTACAATACATTGAATACCCAATCCTGTTGATTGTACTTGATTTACACAATATAATCTGATTTGACTCTCAGCGAGAAAGGTAGACTATAACTAACCAAATCATCATCGTCCTCCTCCTCCTCCTCATCATGTTGATGACAACCATCACTTTTTAAAAAAAGTCCAACATCAAACAGAACAAGATTCGTAAAAGAACGCAAGAGAAGACATGTTGGATCAGGCCAGTGGCCCATCCAGCCCAATGCTCTGTGTCACACAGTGGCCAAAAACCAGGGGCCCTCAGGAGGTCCACCAGTGGGGCCAGAACTCCAGAAGCCCTCCCACTGTGGCCCCCTCCAAGCACCAAGAAGACAGAGCATCACTGCCCCGGACATAAGAACATAAGAGAAGCCATGTTGGATCAGGCCAATGGCCCATCCAGTCCAACGCTCGGTGTCACACAGTGGCCAAAACCCAGGGGCCATCAGGAGGTCCACCAGCAGGGCCAGAACTCCAGAAGCCCTCCCACTCTTTCCCCCCCAAGCGCCAAGAAGACAGAGCATCATTGCCCCAGACAGTGTTCCTTCTCTACCTTATGGCTAATAGCCACTGAGGGACCTCTGCTCCAGATGTTTTTCTAGTCCCCTCTTGCAGCTGTCTGAGCTTGAAGCATCCACCACCTTTTTGTGGCAGTGAATTCTACATGCTAACTGCCTCCCAGAAGATTTGATCCAGATGTATCTGTGTAGTGGTGTATGGAAGTACCAATTGTACTCAGAAACTCTCCTTCTGATATTTGAGCTACAATTGAAAACCATCCCATCTCACGCAAGAGCTGATCAGTACCTCTGGAGGGCCAACAACAGGGCAGAGAGGCTGAAGCCTTCATAAGAGCATCAGAAGAGCCCTGCTGGATCAGACCAGTGGTCCATCTAGTCCAGCATCCTGTCTCACACAGTGGCCAGCCAGTTCCTCTGGAGGTTCAACAACAGGGCAGAGAGGCCAAGGCCTCCATAGGAGCGTCAGAAGAGCCCTGTTGGATCAGACCAGTGAGGGTCCATCTAGTCTAGCATCCTGTCTCTCGCAGTGGCCAGCCAGTCCCTCTGGAGGGCCAACGACAGGACACAGAGGCCGAGGCCTTCACAAGAACATCAGAAGAGCCCTGCTGGGTCAGACCAGTGGTCTATCTAGTCCAACATTCGGTCTCACACAGTGGCTAGCCAGTTCCTCAGGAGGGCCAAGAACAGGGCATAGAGGCCGAGACCTTCATAAGAACGTCAGAAGAGCCCTGCTGGATCAGACCAGTGAGGGTCCATCTAGTCCAGCATCCTGTCTCACACAGTGGCCAACCAGGTCCTCTGGATGGAAAACAACAGGACACAGAGGTTGATGCCTTCCCCTAATGTTGCCTCCTGGCATTCAGATTCAGAGGCTGACCACCTCTGAACATGGAGGTTCCCTTCAGTTGCCTCCATGAATCTATCCAATTCCCTTTTAAAGCTGTCTATGCCTCTGGCCATCGCCACATCCTCTGGCAGCGAACTCCACATCTCAATCACTTGCTGTCTGAATTATTTCCGTTTGTCTGTCCTGAACCTACTGCCCATCTGCTTCGTTGGATGCCCTCGAGTGCTAGTGTTTCAGGACAGCCAATGAAGTTAATTGCATGGCAGAGCCTCTGCTTGGCACGCAGAAGGTCCCTGGTCCAATCCCCGGGCATCTCCAGTTTGAAAAGGACCGGGCAGGAGGTGATGTGAAAGACCTCAGCCTGAGACCCTGAGAGCAGCTGCCAGTCTGAGTAGACAAAACTGGCCCTGATAGACTGGTTCAGCAGAAGGCAGCTTCCTGTGTTCATGTGGGCTGAATGAAGACTTTGCAGGTTCCTCCCCTGGAGAAGGGGTTGTTTTTATGTCCCGTTCAGCAGGAAGGAGGTAGCAGGGAGGGACCGTCTCTTCCGTGTTGTGAACACTCCTATATACTTACTGTAAGATGCACAAAAGAAATTTTTCATGCGCTCATTACAGGTGATGCTAATTTGCAAGGGAGACTTCCGTGTCTCCACGGAAGTGTCTCCATGGAAGTGTCTCCACGGAAGTGGGTCTCTGGGCTTTTTAAAAAATGGATTTGACTTTAGAAGCCTTTCACGCTTGCAAATGGCGCAAAGGACATCAGACAGCGAAGAAGAAGAAGAAGAAGAAGAAGAAGAAGAAGAAGAAGAAGAAGAAGAAGAAGAAGAAGAAGAAGAAGAAGAAGAAGAGGAGGAGGTGGAGGAGGAGGAGGAGGAGGAGGAGGAGGAGATTGGATTTATACCCTGCTTTTCACTAACCAAAGGAGTCTCAGAGCGGCTCACAAACTCCTTTCCCTTCCCCTCCCCACAACAGGCACCCTGTGAGGCAGGTGGGGCTGAGAGAGCTCTGACAGAAACTACTCTTTTTCGAGAACACCTTTGACAGAACTATGGCTTGCCCAAGGTCATCCAGCAGGTGCAAGTGGAGGAGTGGGGAATCAAACCCGGTTCTCCCGGACTAGAGTCCGTGCACTTAACCACTGCACCAAACTGGCGAAAAGGAGCCCGCCCCTGTAATGTATGAACTGGCTCGGTCAGGTCATTAATCCATCTAGCTTAGAATTGCCTGCTCTGACCGGCAGCTGCTCTGCAGGGTCTCAGGCAGAGAAAGGTCTTTCACATCACCTGCTACCGGGGCCTTTTGAACTGGAGATGCCAAAGATTAAACCCGGGACTTTCGGCATGCCGAGCAGATGCTCTTCTACTGAGCCGCAGCCCCTCTGGGAGAACTAGTCCAGACCCCACGTGGAGGCTGGCAATACTAAAAAAACAACAAGGGTAGAGTTGGCTAGCCTCCAGGTGTGGCCTGGGGATCTCCCGCTTTCACAACTGATCTCCAGCTGACCAGAGATCAGATCCCCTGGAGAAAATGGCTGCTTCGAAGGGTGGACTCTGTGGCATTGGACCATCCTGAGGCTCCTCCCCCTCCCCAAGCCCCGCCCTCTCCCGGATCCACCCCCCAAAGTCTCCAGGTATTTTCCAACCCAGACCTGGCAGCCCTAAACAAGGGTAATGTAGGTACCAGGAAGTTCCATTCATCTCCCCTAGACAGTAAATAATAGTAACAACGGCAGCAGCCACAAAAACCATCTGAAGAAAGGAGCGGTGACTCACGGAAGCTCCTCCCCTGCCTCAAATTTTGTTAGTCTTCCGGGTGCTCCTGGACTCTGGCTCTTTTCTGCTGCTGCAGACGGACTGAGATCAGTGTTACCTCTAAGCTGAGTCAGTGTGAGCTGGCTGACCGTTTTTTAGCCTCCGGCGCACACATTTTTGTCTTAGCTCAGGCAGGAGGGCTGCAGAGCAAACTAACTTATGCGGCAGCCAGATCGCCTCGCTCACGACTTTAATGCCAGCAGCTCACGAAGTAGAATCTTTGCTCACCAGACTCCACAGCTTAGAGGGAACATTGACTGAGATGCTGACCCATAGCTACAGTGGGGCGGTTGGGGGCACCGCCCCCTTCCTTGAAGGGCCAGCCCCGCAAGATTTTTTGAGCATAAGATTATCGGAGAAGAATATTGCAGGGCGTGCGGGGATCCTTTGAATGCTCTTGAGAAGAAGTGGGGGATGGCGCCTACCCCCTCTTCCTCCCTCCTGCAAGATTTAAAGGGCCCTCCGGCTGATCGGCGGGCCACGTGGGCTGCCACCAATCGGGCTTGGGGTGGTGGTGGATTGGAACTGACATTAAAAAGAAATTGCCCCACAAGCCGCAGAATCCTGCTAACATGGCTTGAACAAAAGCAATCACGTGGCTAAACCCAACTGGCTCTTTCCTGCTTGGATAATAACTTTGCTATTGGACCATTCCATGGACCCCGCAGCAGCCCCGGCTTATGACAAAAGGCGTCCTTTCTGTTTCCAGGGTAGGGTCGGCAACTCTGGTCACCAGGTCTCCAAAAAGAGATCTCAGAGCTGGAAGAAGTACAGAGGAGGGCAACGAAGGCGACGAGGCGGTTGGAGCCCCTTCCCTAGGAGGAAAAGCCGAAGAATCTGGGACTTTGCAGTTTAGGAAAGAAACGACTGTAAGGGGGGCATGATGGAGGTTTATAAAATGATGCACGGGGTGGAGAGAGTTGACAAAGAGACCTTTTTCTCCCTCCCTCAAAAGACTAGAATTCAAGGGCACCTCAATGAAGCTGGTGGGCAGTAGGTTCAGGACGGACAACAGGAAATACCACTTTACACAGGGAGTGATTCAAACGTGTAATTCGTTGCTAGAGGATGTCGCGACAGCCACAGGGACAAACAACTTTTAAAGGGGACTAATAGATTCATGGAGGATAAGTCTATCAATGGTGACTAGCAGGGCTATTTTTGTAGCAGGAACTCCTTTGCATATTAGGCAACACCCCCCCTAATGTAGCCAATCCTCCAAGAGCTTAAAGTAGCCCCTATAAGAAGAGCTCCGTAAGCTCTTGGAGGATTGGCTACATTAGGGGGTGTGTTGCCTAATATGCAAAGGAGTTCCCGCTACAAAAAGAGCCCTGGGCAACTAGCCATGGTGACTGAGGGGAACCTCCACATTCAGAGGCACTAAACCCCTGAATCCCAGAGCTAAAAGGAAACATTATGGAAAGGCCTCGGCCTCTCTGCCCTGTTGTTGGCCCTCCAGAGCAACTGGTTGGCCACTGTGTGTGATGGGATGCTGGACTAGAAATGGCTATTGGTCTGCTGCAGCAGGACTCTTTTGAAGTTCTTATGAAGGCCTCGGCCTCCATGCCCTGTTGCTGGCCTTCCAGAGGAACTGGCTGGCCACTGTGTGGGATAGGATGCTGGACTAGATGGACCACCAGTCTGATCCAACAGGGCTCTTTTGATGCTCTTATCAGGGGAAGACCTCGGCCTCTCTGCCCTGTTGTTGGCCCTCCAGAGGAACTGGTTGGCCACTGTGTGAGACAGGATGCTGGACTAGATGGACCACTGAGCTGATCCAGCAGGGCTCTTCTGATGTTCTTATGAGGGGAAGGCCTCGGCCTCTCTACCTTGTTGTTGGCCCTCCAGAAGAACTGGTTGGCTACTGTGTGAGACAGGATGTTGGACTAGATGAACCACTGGTCTGATCCAGCAGGGCTCTTCTGATGTTCTTATGTTCTTAAATACCTTGAGATTTGGGTGGTGGAGCCTGGGGGAGGCAGGGTTCGGGAAGGGGAAGGACCTCATCAGCTATAATGCCACGGAGGCCACTCTCCAAAGCTGCCATTTTCTCCACGGGAACTGATCTCTGTCACCTGGGGATCAATTGTAATCGCAGGAGGCCTCCGGGCACCGCCCGGAGGTTGGCTACCCCATCCCAGGGCAAGTCCCATACCAGTGAGGTAATTGGAGACAACTTCCCTGCCAACAGTTTCCCTCAGGTGGCGTCTCCCGCTGACCAGACGATCAGGATTTACTCGACACCTTCGGACTGGACCATGCCCAGACTCCTCCTCACTTCCTCTGTAAATCGGCCCACATCTTCAGGAAGGCCCAAACCACACGAAAAGCCGGGCTGAAGTCTGAGGAGAAAAGCGGCCTAATTTCTTCGTGGGCCAAAACCACAGAATTAGGCTAGACTCCATCGTCAACCCAAAGGGAGACCGCGCCCAAGAAATCAGAAGGAGATTGAGATGGGGAAAGGCAGCCAGGAAGGGGTTACAAAAGATCTTGAAGTGTGAGGAAGTTGACGACCAACACTGAGATAATTCACGCCATGGTATTCCCCACTACTGTGTATGGGTGTGAAAGTTGGTCAGTGAAGAAAGCTGACAGGAAGAAAGCCGATTCCTTTGAAATGTGGTGTTGAACCCAGGGCTCTCTCCAAGCTGTGGACTGAGTCCTGTGAGCAAAAATCCTGCTTTGTGAGCGACTGGCATTAAAGTTGTGAGTGAGCAATTCGGCTACTGCATGAATTAGTTTGCTCTGGAGCCATCCTTCCTCAGCGGAGACAAGAACGTGTGAGCCGGAAGCTAAAACTGTGAGCTAGCTCACACGAACTCAGCTTAGAGGGAACACTGGTCATAGAATCATAGAGCTGGAAGGGACCTCCAGGGTCATCTAGTCCAACCCCCTGCACAAGGCAAGGAATTCATAAGTACCTCCCTCCGCGCACACTCCCAGTGACCCCTGTTCCACGCCCAGAAGATGACAAAAAACCTCCAAGGATCTCCAACCAAACTGGCCTGGAGAAAAATCGCTTCCTGACCCCAAAGTGGCGACCAGCATTTCCCTGGGCGTGTAAGAAAGGGCCACAAGAACTGAGCACTGATGCAACCCTTCCTGCCCGCCCTTCTCGTGATCTGCCTTAGTTCACAAGCTGGTGGAGAGTTTGACGGGTACGGTGGGCTGCCAAAAAGGCAAATCAGTACGTTCCAGACAACGCTCCCTCTAAGCTGTGGAGTCTTGTGAGCAAAATTCTACTTTTGTGAGCTATTGGCATTAAAGTGGTGAGCGAGCAATTTGGCTACTGCACCAATTAGTTTGCTCTGGAGCCCATCCTTCCTGAGCGGAGACAAAAATCTGTGAGCTGGAGGCGAAAAAACTGTGAGCTAGCTCACACGAACTCAGCTTAGAGGGAACACTGGTTCCAGATCAAATGTTCCCTCTAAGCTGTGGAGTCTTGTGAGCAAAAATTCTACTTTGTGAGCCACTGGCATTGAAGTTGTGAGCAAGGGATTTGGCTAGTGCGTAAACTAGTTTGCTCTGGAGCCATCGTTCCTGAGCTAAAACAAAAAGGTGTGAGCCGGAGGCTAAAAAACCATGAGCTAACTCACATTAACTCAGCTTAGAGGGAACAGTGGCCTGGACTCTCCCTAGAAGCTACAATGACTGAACTGAGGCTATCATACTTTGGTCACATGATGAGAAGACAAGAGTTACCGGAAAAGACAATAATGCTGTCAAAAGAGGAAAGTAGCAGGAGTTCAAATCAGTCAATTCTAAAAGAAATCAACCCTGACTGTTCCCTGGAAGGCCAGATCCTGAAGCTGAAGCTCAAATACTTTGGCCATCAAATGAGAAGGGAGCCCTCGCTGGAGAAGAAGACCCTGATGCTGGGAAAGACTGAAGGTCAAAGAAGAAGGGGACAGCAAAGGATGAGATGGTTAGACAGTGTCGTCGAGGCAACGAACATGAAATTGAGCAAACTCCGGAGGACGGCAGAAGACAGGAGGGCCTGGCATGATGTGGTCCATGGGGTCGCGAAGAGTCGGACTCAACGGTGCGACTGAACAACAAAAAGCAGGAGAAGAGGAAGACCCAACCTGAGACTCCATTGAGGCAGCCTCCATTTGCACGACCTGAGCAAAGCTGTTAACAACAAGACGTTTGCGGGGGTCATTAATTCACGGGGTCACCATAAACTGGAAGCGACATGACGCCACTTAACACACACACACACAAACACACATTTCATAAGGTCACTTCTAAGTCTCAAGCAACTCCACAGCGCACAGTTCCCACAAAGCAGCAGGAATTAATTTGCAAACATTTGCAACTTATTACAAAATTCAGTCTTGACGTTTCAAAATCCCCCCCCCCCCCAATCTAGATTTCAGCTCTCGGTTCGCAAGGGAGATCGAAACGGATTACTAACCAGAAGGCAACCGTGATGAATGATCGGCGGTACGATCCGAAGAACCCTTACCTGAGAGTCGGCCTCGCCGAACAGACCCGCCTAGGACTTCCCTGCCAAATTCAGCGTCCGACTATCACGCTGTCGTTCTTCTGGAAGCCAACTCGGTCTGGCTGAATTTTCGCCTAGCACTTTAGAACAGCAAGGCTTGTTTTTTTTTTTACTAATCCCGAGCCAGCCTTAATTGGGGATGCGGTCAAAATTCGAGGCGGCCAATCAAACGAGGCGCATTTATTATAACTGCATTCCTGCTACGCCTTTAAAGAGCTCAGAGCGACTTTGGCCCGGGCGGCAGGCCTGGAGGCAGCTGGGTGGCTCTGCAAGCAGGTAGTAAACACTGAGCATGCAGAAAATCCCCGGTTCTTTCCCTGGTAAATCTCAGGTGCCGGGAAAGGCCTCCCTTTGCCTGAGAGATTTATCTGAGTGGCTGCTGATTGAGAGACAAAGGCTGGGTTGGATGGGTCATCTATGTAGGGCAGTTTCGTACGTTCACGTGAGCAACTCTACTGCACTTGCACACATGCTGGATAGTGCACTTTCAATAAGTTCCAATGCACTTTAGTGATCATTTGCAAGTGGATTTTTCCATTTCACGTGGTAAAAGTGCACTATGCAGGTAGATTCACTTTTCATACAATAAATAATGTACTTTCAACCCACTTTCAATGCACTTCAGGGATCCTTTGCAAGTCGATTTTGACATTTCAGGCAGTAAAAGTGCATTATTCAGGTAGACTCACTTTCACACGCTGAATCATGCACTTTCAATCCACATACAATGCACTTGAGCAATTGTTTGCAAGTTTTTGCAGTAAAATCCAGTTGCAAAATGCACTGGAAGTGGATTGGAGGTGCACGTGTGGAAGTGAGTGTGCCTGAATAATGCACTTTCAGTCTACACTCAGTGCACTCAGTCGATAAAGATACACTGCAAAATCATTTCACTGTAGTAATTCTGTCAAAAAATTCTCTTCTATTATCACTCACACGCTAACAAATGCTGCGCAATGTAAACAATTCGTTTCACAATATTTACTTTATCGAAGCGTGTAGGAATCACAATGTTGCTGTTGGATTCCCACTTCCTCCCGTGCTCTCTCATTTTTGTTTTCTCCAGGGGAGCTGATCTCTGCTGGCTGGAGATCAGGTGTAAAAGCGGGAGATCTCCAGGCCCCACCTGGAGGCTGGCAACCCTAAGAAGGGAGGGACCTCAGTGGGGTAGAATGCCGTAGATTCCACCGTCCAAAGCAACCATTTCCTCCAGGGGAACTGAGCTCTGTAGTCTGGAGATGAGCTGTAATTTGGGGAGATCCCCGGGCCTACTCTTGTTTGTAAGCTTGCCAGCTCTGGGTTGACAAATACCTGGTGATTTTGGGGGCGGAGCCTGAGGAGGGCAGGGTTTGGGGAGGGGAGGGACTTCAATGGGTATAATGCCATAGAGTCCACCATCAAAGTGGCCATTTTCTCCAGGGGAACTGGTCTTGGTTGCCTGGAGATCAGTTCCAAGCCCAGGACATCTCCAGTCCCCACCTGGAGGTTATATACGAAATCTGAAAAACACTGTAATGAAGGAATACACACAAAATTCTATTTGAAATTACAAAAAACCCCTCTTATTAACTATTCGTTAAAGATGCAGTCCAAGTACACATTGAATTTAAACACATGTCGCTAAACCATAATACCTGAGGTTAACCGTATGCCCTTAACTACAGCAACCCAAACAGCCGAGAAGCACGGAAGGGAGTAAATTAAACAAAAAATGAAACCCATGCAAAAATAACGAAAAGCATTCAACAGAGACAATATAATGATATGCACTTATATAGGTGCTGCAGGTTATCAAAAATATACATAATGTATACTATGCAGATCAGTAACTCAAAAAAATATAAAATAACGGAACACTGGGTCCAAATACATAAATAACGTTCAGAAACAGCCCAAGTCAAATTTCTCAAACAGTGAAAAATCCAAACATCCATATTTATAAATCCTCTTTGCAAAACTCGTCTCGCCGCTTGTGTATCCGCTTCAAATAGAATCTTCTGTGTATTCCTTCGTTACGGTGTTTTTTTTGGTTTTTTTTTGTTTTGTTATCCCACCTGGAGGTTGGCAACCCATCCCTGACAGGAGGAAGCGACCCAGGCTAAAGATGCCACCCAAACTACCCAGCTTGTTGACAAACTGCAGAGAGTTCAGACAAGTCAGAAACCAGAAATGATGAAGGGTTTGGAATGTTTGTCTTCAGCGGCGGCCTCCCCAAGCCGCCAATTAGGGGTGTCTCTGGCATGCGGCTCATCCGGGCGGACAGGAATCGGCTCCAGTCGCCCTACGAGCCCAGATCCCATCAAAGAGCTTTCCTGCAGCGTTGGATTTGTCAGGATCCTCCCCGGGAGCTCTCTAAATGGTTCAGGGTGTATTTCCCGGCATCAACACATCACTAAGAATTTGGCTGATTCTGCATTGGCTTTTTTCCCTCCATGATTTTACGAAATCCACGTTGGGACAGAAACTGTGGGACCTATTTAATTCTGGACAAGATTACAAATCATTTAGATAAGTCTTTTTGTTGTTCAGTTGCACAGTCGAGTCCGACTCTTCATGACCCCCTGGACCAGATCACGCCAGGCCCTCCTGTCTTCCGCTGTCCGCTGAAGTTTGCTCAATTTCATGTTCATTGCATCGATGACACTGTCTAACCATCTCATCCTTTGCCGTCCCCTTCTTCTTTGACCTTCCATCTTTCCCAGCATTAGGGTCTTCTCCAGTGAGGGCTCCATTCTCATTTGGTGGCCAAAGTATTTGAGCTTCAGCTTCAGTATCTGGCCTTCCAGGGAACAGTCAGGGTTGATTTCTTTTAGGATTGACTGATCTGATCTCTTTGCAGTCTAAGGGACTCTCAAGAGTCTTCTCCAGCACCATAGTTCAAAAGAATCTATTCTTCGGCGCTCGGCCTTCCTTATAGTCCAACTCTCACAGCCATACATGACTACACGGAATACCGTTGCTTTGACCATGCGGACTTTTGTTGGCAGGGTGATGTCTCTGCTTTTTATCATGCCGTTTAGGTTTGCCATCACTTTCCTCCCAAGGAGCAGGCGTCTTTTAATTTCATGACTGCAGTCACCAAGTCTAGAGGTTAGATAAGTCTAGAGGTTCCTCAAATGGTACCCCTTGTTACACAAATGTAACAATCTCAGATTGTTGTTATGGACTGGAGAAGAATCAGATCTCTCTGCTCACATTGAATGAACTGTAATTATTCCTTTTCATGCTGTGTTGAAGGTTCTAATGCTAATTTATATCTGTTACGATAAGTGTGATATTTAGGACCCGGTCACACGGAGGATTTGCCCCACGAGGGATGGCTTGCCGGCGGATTAAATGGGCGCAATCCTACCGCAACATCTGGGAATCGTGGTGCGCCCGTCTCCAACCCGTAGCTTCAGCCCAAAGACGCAGAGTTAAAAGATACTAGGAACCAGGCAGTATCTTCTGGAAAACACGTGGCGCGTGCGGGCGTCTGATCGGGAAGCGCTGGTAGCCCATCGCAGCCAGCGCCCGTCGGCATCCCACGCATGCGCACGAACGTGGTACTGCTGTGTTTACCTCGCTTCGTGTGATCGGCTGCCAAAGTCCTGAGCACGGAGCCTCGGGGGAACGTCAGATTGCGTTACCGCGCTTCATTTTGCTCCGGCTCTAAAAGCCCCACTTCCCCTGTGGATTATCCTGCTCGTGTGACCGGGGCCTCAGATCTATATTTGCAGGGCTCTTTCTGTAGCAGGGACTCCTTTGCATATTAGGCGACGCACCTCTAATGTAGCTAATCCTCCAAGAGCTTACAGAGCTCTTCTGACAGGGGCTACTGTAAGTTCTTGGGGGGATTGGCTACTTTAGGGGTGTGTTCAGCTTGGAGAAACAACAGCTGAGGGGTGACATGATCGAGGTTTATAAGATTATGCATGGGATCAAGCAGGTTGAGAAAGAAGTACTTTTCTCCCTTTCTCACAATACAAAAACTCGTGGGCACTCCATGGAATTGCTGAGCAGTCAGGTTAGAACAGATAAAAGGAAGTCCTTCTTCACCCAAAGAGTGATTAACGTATGGAATTCACTGCCACAGGAGGTGGTGGCAGCTACAAGCATGGGCAGTTTCAAGAGGGAATCAGATAAATATATGGAGCAGAGGTCCATCAGTGGCTCTTAGCCACAGGGTATAGATGGGAACTCTCAGTCTGGGGCAGGGGATGCACTCTATTCTTGGTGCTGGAGGGGGCAGCAGTGGGAGGGGGCTTCTGGTGCCCTGGCCCCACTGCTGGACCTCCTGATGGCACCTGGTATATTTTTGGCCGCTGTGTGACAGAGTGTTGGACTAGAAGGGCCATTGGCCCGATTCAACATTGGCTTCTCTTATGTTCTTATGTTCTTATGTTGCCTAATAGGCAAAGGAGTTCCTGCTACAAAAAGAGCCCTGTATATTAGTATTTATCTTTCGCTGTATTTCTGGTTTTCTTGTCAGTTTCTAATATTGCTATATTGTTCAATAAAAAAAATAAAGCTAAAAAAAAAGAACGGAAATTCCCCTTTGCATTGCATGCCGCTTTCGCTTCCTTTGATTATGGGATTTTATGGTAGCCTCCACACTGCATGCCGCTTTCGCTTCCTTTGACCATCGGGTTTTTATGGTAGCCTCCACACTCCGTGCCGCTTTCGCTTCCTTTGCTCATCGGATTTTATGGTACCTTCTGCTTAGATTTATGGTCGTTTTATGGCCATTCAGGGCTGGCTTTGCAATCAGTACGGCATCGCCCCGGGGTATTTGGATGTGGCTCTGCGGCGCACTTTTCCCTCCCAGTTGAGAAAATGTGGAGCGCATGCCAGATGCACAATCGCCCTTTGTCTCTAGCACCCTTTGCAAGCCAGGCATCTGAGCACCAGTACAAAGCTTCCTTTCTTAAATCTCCAGGAATTCCCTAGTCCAGAGACGGCAACCCTGTTCCCCTCGATGGATCGGGCCTCCACAGTTAAGCCGCAGCAGTGACTAAAAGCATTTACATCGGCTGTCAACCTTGCTGGTGCCTGATGAATAAAAATGCAGCTATGATTGTGGGATCATAGAGTCAGAAGGGGCCATTCAAGCCATCTGTTTCAATCCACTGCTCCGTGCAGGAGCAGCCTAAAGCATCTCCGACAACATAGGAACTTGCATGCTCCAACAGAAACAGAGGGAGGGCTTCTGGTGCCCTGGCCCCACTGCTGGACCTCCTGAGGGCACCTGGTATATTTCGGCCGCTGTGTGACAGAGTGTTGGACTAGATGGGCCATTGGCCTGATCCAACATTGGCTTCTCTTATGTTCTTATGTTCTTAATTTACCCCAATAAAACATCTCAAAACAAGCTGGAGGGCTCATCAGGAAACCTAGGAAGGAGAAACATAAGAACATAAAGAAGCCAATGTTGGATCAGGCCAGTGGCCCATCCAGTCCAACGCTCTGTGTCACACAGTGGCCAAAAACACCAGGTGCCATCAGGAGATCCAGCAGTGGGGCCAGGACACTAGAAGCCCTCCCACTGCTGCCCCCCCAGCACCCAGAACAGAGTGCATCACATGCCCCAGACATAAGAACATAAGAGAAGCCAATGTTGGATCAGGCCAGTGGCCCATCTAGTCCAACTCTCTGTGTCACACAGTGGCCAAAAATACCAGGGGCCATCAGGAGGTCCATCAGTGGAGCCAGAACACCAGAAGCCCTCCCACTGTTGCTGCCCCAAGCACCAAGGATACAGAGCATCACTTGCCCCAGACATAAGAAGATAAGAGAAGCCAATGTTGGATCAGGCCAGTGGCCCATCCAGTCCAACACCGTGTCACACAGTGGCCAAAAAGACCAGGTGCCATCAGGAGGTCCAGCAGTGGGGCCAGGACACTAGAAACCCTCCCACTGTTGACCCCCCCCCGCAAAACACCAAGAATACAGAGCATCACTTGCCTCAGACATAAGAAGGTAAGAGAAGCCAAAGTTGGATCAGACCAATGGCCCATCCAGTCCAACACCGTGTCACACAGTGGCCACAAATACCAGGTGCCATCAGGAGGTCCATCAGTGGGGCCAGGACACTAGAAGCCCTCCCACTGTTGACCCCCCCCAAGCACCAAGAATATAGAGCATCCCTTGCCCCAGACTGAGAGTTCCTATCTATACCTTGTGGCTAATAGCTGCTGATGGACCTCTGCTCTATATGCTTATCTAATTTCCTCTTGAAGCCATCCATGCTTGTAGAAGGAGAAGGAGAAGAAGATGAAGAAGAAGAAGAGGAGGAGGAGGAGGAGGTGATTGGATTTATACCCCACCCTTCACTTGGTGTCTCAGAGTGGCTTACAAACTCCTTTCCCTTCCCCTTCCCACAACAGGCACCCTGTGAGGTAGGTGGGGCTGAGAGAGTTCTGACAGGAACTGCTCTTTTCAAGAACAGCTCTGACAGAGCTATGACTTGCCCAAGTTCATCCAGCAGCTGCATGTGGAGGAGTGGGGAATCAAACCTGGTTCTCCTAGATTAGACTCTGAGCACTTAACCACTACACCACCTCCTGTGGCAGTGAATTCCATATGTTAATCACTCTTTGGGTGAAGAAGTATTTCCTTTTATCTGTTCTAACCCGACTGTTCAGCCATTCCATGGAGTCCCCATGAGTTCTCGTATTGTGAGAAAGGGAGAAAAGCACTTCTTTCTCGACCTGCTCAATCCCATGCATAATCTTGTAAACCTCGATCATGTCACCCCTCAGCCGTCGTTTCTCCAAGCTCAAGAGCCCCAAGCGTTTTAACCTTTCTTCATAGGGTAGCGATTTAGATCTGTCCCCCCGCCCCCGCAACCTCCACTCCACCAGAATCCTCTCTGCTCTCAGGGGTTGGAAGAAGCTAGTTTCTCTCTCTCTCTCTCTCACTTCCTATGATTGCCAACCTCCAGGTGGTGGCCAGAGTTCTCCTGAGATGATAACCAATCTCCAGGTGAGAGAGTTCAATTCCCCTGGAGGAAATAGCTACTTTGGCAGGTGGACTCTATAGCAACCTACCTTCCCCTCCCCAAACCGTCCCCTAGTCAGGTCCCACAACCTAAATCTCCGGTGATTTCTGAACATGGAGCTAGCAACCCTACCCATTCTCCCTTCGACTGACTCTCAGTCACTCTCAATACCCCCCCCACACTTGCTGAAGCATGTTCTCATCAAACTTTTAATGGGTTTTCCATCCTCTTTTTTTGGTTAATTGACTACGTCCTGTTCTTCTTCATCCCAGGGACTCCTTTGAGCTTGCCGCGATCTCTGCCTCGGCTGTGGGTGGTCCCTTTTGGCAGCTTTCCGCACCCACACCAGTGCCAGCCAATTTACTCTCAGATAGACCGATAATTCCTTGTTGGCTCTTGAGAGGCATGGCTTCTCTGCTTCTGAGGCCCAGTCTTTAGATACAGGGTTGGCCATGGGGGCTGAATCTGGTCTCTCAAGGAGGGCCAGTGGGCATGTTGTACATACGTAAGAGCACGTAAGGGAAGCCGTGTTGGATCAGGCCAAGGGCCCATCCAGTCCAACACTCTGTGTCACACAGTGGCCAAAACCCAGGGGGCCATCAGGAGGTCCACCAGTGGAGCCAGAACTCCAGAAGCCCTCCCACTGTTACCCACCCAGCACCAAGAATACAGAGCATCACTACCCCAAACATAAGAATGTAAGAGAAGCCATGTTGGATCAGGCCAACGGCCCATGCAGTCCAACACTCTGTGTCACACAGTGGCCAAAACCTAGGTGCCCCCAGGAGGTCCACCAGCAGGGCCAGAACTCCAGAAGCCCTCCCACTGTGGCCCCCCAAACACCAAGAAGGCAGAGCATCCCTGCTCCAGACATAAGAGCATAAGAGAAGCCAGTGCTGGATCAGGCCAATGGCTCATCCACTCCAACACTCTGTCTCACACAGTGGCCAAAAAGACCAGGTGCCATCAGGAGGTCCATCAGTGGGGCCAGAACTCCAGAAGCCCTCCCACTGTTGCCCCCCAAGCACCCAGAATACAGAGCATCACTACTCCAGACAGAGTGTTCCATCTAGACCTTCTGGTTAATAGCCACTGAGGGACCTCTGCTCCATATGTTTATCCAGTCACCTCATAAAAACATAAGAGAAGCCATGTTGGATCAGGCCAATGGCCCATCCAGTCCCACACTCTGTGTCACACAGTGGCCAAAACCCAGGGGCCATCAGGAGGTCCACCAGCGGGGCCAGAACTCCGGAAGCCCTCCCACTGTGTCCCCCTCCCAAGCACCAAGAATGTAGAGCATAAGAACATAAGAGAAGTCATGTTGGATCAGGCCAATGGCCCATCCAGTCCCACACTCTGTGTCACACAGTGGCCAAAACCCAGGGGCCATCAGGAGGTCCACCAGCGGGGCCAGAACTCCGGAAGCCCTCCCACTGTGTCCCCTTCCCAAGCACCAAGAATGTAGAGCATAAGAACATAAGAGAAGTCATGTTGGATCAGGCCAATGGCCCATCCAGTCCCTCCCACTGTTGCCCCCCCCCCCAGCACCAAGAAGACAGAGCATCACTGCCCCAGAAGGAGTGCCCAATCTATACCTTGTGGCTAACAGCCACTGATGGACCTCTGCTCCAGATGTTTATCCAGTTCCCTCTTGAAGCTGTCCATGCTTGTAGCCACCACCACCACCTCCTGTGGCAGGGAATTCCATATGAAGCTGTTTCATACGGCATCAGACCCTTGGTCCATCTAAGTCAGTTTCGTCCGCTCTGACTGGCAGCGGCTCTCCAGGGTCTCAGGCTGAGGTCTCTCACATCACCCACTCCCTGTTCCTTTTAACTGGAGATGCCGGGGACTGAACCTGGGGCCTTCTGCGTGTCAAGCAGAGGCTCAACCACCGAGCTATGGACTCTTCCAGGTTCCAACCCAGAGCAAGAGAGAGCTCCGTCGGTG
The DNA here is from genome assembly GCA_029375565.1 of Gekko gecko. Lineage (NCBI taxonomy): Eukaryota > Metazoa > Chordata > Lepidosauria > Squamata > Gekkonidae > Gekko > Gekko gecko. The sequence goes on along the minus strand of JAPDNY010000003.1, from coordinate 240,423,604 downwards.
GGCTGAGTAGCTGATGGGATCGTGGCAGTGTTGTTTACTGGGGGGGCCAGGTCGTGTGCTACGTGGGCCTTCTTTCCTCCCCTCAACGCCATCCTGCTGCTAAGCTAAAGATTGACCATGAGCTGAAAAGAGCCAGAGTCCAGCAGCACCTTGAACAAGATTTGCGGCAGCGTACGAGCTTTCGTGAGTCACTCCTCAAAGTATCTGAAATCACTTCACTCTCCAAGAGGTATAAACGCTGACGGACTCGCATTCTAGCTGTTATCTGTGGAAGTGAGCCGCGACTCATGAAAGCTCCTACCCCTGCCGCAGACTTCGTTGGCCTTTACGGTGCTCCTGGACTCCGAAGAAGTGAGCCACGGGATTTGGGGATCTGCTTGTCATCTAACAGCTCTTCTCCGGACTACAGAGATCACTTCCCCCGGAGAAAATGGCGGCTTTGGAGGGTGGGCTCTCTGGCATTGGGTACCCCACCCAGGTTCTTGTCCTCCTGTCAGGTAGCCCTGTCATTGGAGGTGGAAAATGGCTGCTTTGGAGGGAAGTACTCCCAGTCTACCAGCCTCTGACCGTTATTATTCTACTGTCTGCCTGTTATCATCTTCCTGCCCTTGTAGTGTCTCCAGCTGCAGAACTCCTCTGCTGGGAACCAACGGCTTCTAGATCGTTTTGCCCGCTTTGCCCGCTTGCTTTGCCCGCCCGCGCGAACTATACTCATTGGCTTCAGCTCGTTTAGGGGGGTGTTTGATTCCACTATGATTTAGGGAGCCCTGCTGTTCCCGGGCATTCCTGACACAAGCTGTATACGTGTATTTAGTTATGATTCACCAATAAACATACATAACATGATCCACTAATAAACATTCTTCAACTGAAGCCCTTTGTTGTGTGACCTGACTAAAGAGCCTGACACCTCCCCGGGCTCCGCCCCCAAATCTTCAGGAGTTTCCCAACCTGGATCTGGCATCCCTACCCCCCCCATCCCCTGCTGGAGACCCGGGAGAATGTGGCAAACCAATGCCTAACTCGGGGTTACGGGGGCCTAGAAGTGGCGTTACCCTGAAAGGCAAATTGAAAACAAGTCAGCCAGTATCATCATGCCCCTGTATAAATCATTGGTGTGACCTCATTTGGAATACTGTGTACAGTTCTGGTCACCACACCTCAAAAAGGATATTATAGCATTGGAAAAAGTGCAGAGAAGGGCAACTAGGATGATAAAAGGGTTGGAACACCTTCCCTATGAAGAAAGGTTAAAACGCTTGGGGCTCTTCAGCTTGGAGAAACGACGGCTGAGGGGCGACATGATCGAGGTTTATCAGATTATGAATGGGATTGAGCAGGTTGAGAAAGAAGTCCTTTTCTCCCTTTCTCACAATACAAGAACTCGTGGGCACTCCATGAAATTGCTGAGCAGTCGGGTTAGAACAGATAAAAGGAAATACTTCTTCACCCAAAGAGTGATTAATATATGGAATTCACTGCCACAGGAGGTGGTGGCAGCTACAAGCATGGAGAGTTTCAAGAGGGAATTAGGTAAACATCTGGAGCAGAAGTCCATCAGTGGCTATTAGCCACAGGGTATAGATGGGAACTCTCAGTCTGGGGCAGGTGATGCACTCTATTCTTGGTGCTGGAGGGGGCAGCAGTGGGAGGGCTTCTAGTGTCCTGGCCCCACTGCTGGACCTCCTGATGGCACCTGGTATATTTTGGCCGCTGTATGACAGAGTGTTGGACTAGATGGGCCATTGGCCTGATTCAACATTGCCTTCTCTTTCATTCTTATGTTCTTAAATGATCATCCAGCTTGCATATAGAAATGAAAGACAAATAAATCAAGGTCTTTTTTTAAAAATCAAATTTGGCTTAAGGGAGAGAATTACGGCACGACCTCTCCCTCGAGTCACAAATCTGGTGTCTGGCCGTCACCCACCAATGAGTGAGGGGTGGAGAAGCGTGATCATGCTTAGAAGAAGGATTTACATATGACAAGCTGCACGAGAAAGGGATGGGAAACTCATTTGAATGCCCTTCCAGATCGTAGCGACTTCAAAAGCAATACCAGGAGGAGAGGTGGAAGACATGCTTGGGTAGACATTCTGATGCAGTCTGGCTTTCCTGGCCCAGCCAGGAAAATGCCGGAGAACATCCACGCACTACGGGATTTACTATCGTTCTGTAGGGCATGTAAGGCAGAGGTGTTCCACCAGGCATTTGATTGAGGACAGCGATGATCTGGCAGTCTGATATCTCCACCTCCCCCTTACCCCTCGACAGCTAGACTACCCCTGGGTGGAGGGACCTGAGTTTTTTCCTGCTATCTTGGGTAATACGTTGGTACGTCGTTGATGTTTTTAAGTGTTTTAATGCTCTCTTTAATGTTCATTATCTATCACATTTATTGCATTATCCCCGAGCCCTGCTCACAGGGAACAGCGGCCTAATGAATCGAATTGAATGAACAAACAAAACAAACATGCTCTGATCTTGTGAAACGGAACCTGTCAGGATCAAAGCCGCAGCCCCGGAGCCTGTTGATAATTTCCCCAAACGATCATTCATTTATTTCAAAACAACCGGTAGCTCGCGATTGGCGTCTGAACCTGATATTCACGTTGTTTTAATTTTTTTTCGTTTTCTTACCTGGTGCCGGAGTGGTTCAAGAGTTGGGCCTCCGAGGTAGCTTCATATTTAATTCCACACTGGCGGTGGTGGTGATGGTTTCAACAATGCCAGGAAAAGAAAACAAGCCCAAAGAACTTCCAAATGGCGTCCTCTTGGCCCAATCTGGGACCGGGGAGAGACAGTCAGAACAGGATCCGCGGGGGACACAGGGGACGGAGGACACCCCTTCCCACCTCCACGGCTCATGGAGTGTCAGGTGATGTATTACTCACTGCGAGGATTGCAGTACTATTAAGTGAAGACCTACCCATTTTTTCTTGAGCAGCTTCCAGGTTCTCACCGGGCAAGTTCTTACCTGCTGCTAGGCAGACAGCGTGAATGAGTCTTAAAGAAGAAAGGGGTGGGGGGAATCTTCAGGCAGAGCTGATGTCTGTGGAGCTGATCTGGGGGGTTAGCTTCACCTCGGTTGACCGCGAACACGTCCGAGGCTTTAGACAGTTAGGTACGGGCAGCAACAAGAAAAGGAACATGTGGGCTCGAGAGACAACCTTGACCAAGAATCTGCGGGAGCGCATGGTGCTCTGGGGAAAGGTTTTGCTTCCTGCAGATGCATATCGGCCGGTCGACAGCTTGCAGTCAAGCTACGACTCGTCTCCCCCCCCCCAGAAAAGGAAGGAGCAGATAGGATTATGGAACCCAGAAGGAATGTGGTTTGCTTAGTTACCGGCCCTGTTCGTGGAGAAGCCGAACGATGACAGACGCATCATCCCGGTTCCTTCATGTCTAATACCCCGGGATCGCACGTTCAATGCAAACCCCCTTCTCGGAGATCAAGAACCGCAGGCGTCGGCCTAAGCAGTCATTTGCTTGCTAATTTCTTGGGCATTAAACAATTAGAATTCGGCATCTCTTCACACGCTCTCTCGCGCCGTGTGGGGTTTTCAAGTGCGGAGAGGGGAAAGTTGGAGACACGGGGCTGAGACAGGGCCGGATGAGGCGTATCGCTGTATGTCACGCTCTCTGTTGTGCTGTGGCATCGGAAGGATTTCCCTGCACATTTTTATTATTTATTTATTTTCCTGATTGATACCCCGCCCTCACCACCAAAGTACACTCAGGGCGGCTTACACAGGTAAAAAACGTAATAACAACCAAATTGCCATAAAACCAGGGCTCTTTTTGGAGCAGGAGGTAAAGGTAAAGGTTCCCTTGCTCGAAAGCCAGTCAAATACGACTCTAGGGTTGCGGTGCTCATCTCCGTTTCAAAGCCGAAGAGCCAGCGCTGTCCGAAGACGTTTCCGTGGTCATGTGGCCGGCATGACTAAACACCAAGGCGCACGGAATGCTGTTACCTTCCCACCAAAGTGGTACCTCTTTATCTACTTGCAATTTCTTGCTTTCGAACTGCTGGGTTGGCAGGAGCTGGAACTAGAGATGGGAGCTCACTCCGTCATGCAGCACTCTCGGGTCTTGAACTGCTGAACTACTACTGAACTACTGACCTTCCACAGCCTGCAGTTCAGCGTCTTAACCACTTGAGCCACCGCAGCTCCTCCTTTGCAAATTAGGCGACACCCCCCCTAATGTCGCCAATCCTCCAAGAGCTTACAGTGCTCTTCTTACAGAGGGCTACTGTCAATGTTCCCTCTAAGCTGCAGAGTTTTCTGAGCAAAAATTCTACTTTGTGAGCTACTGGCATTAAAGTTGTGAGCGAGCGATTTGGCTGCTGCATAAATGAGTTTGCTCTGGAGCTATTCTTTCGGAGCTCAGAAAAAAAATTGTGAGCTGGAGGCTAAAAAACTGTGAGCTCGCTCACACTAACTCAGCTTAGAGGGAACAATGGCTCCTGTAAGCTCTTGGAGGATTGGGTACATCAGGGCTATGTCGCCTAATAGGCAAAGGAGTTCCTGCTACAAAAAGAGCCCTGCGTGATAAAACATCTAAAAACAGTTCATTAAAATAATATAATATTAAAGTTCTAGCCGTATCATAAGAACATAAGAACATAAGAACATAAGAGAAGCCAATGTTGAATCAGGCCAATGGCCCATCTAGTCCAACACTCTGTCACACAGTGGCCAAAAATACCATGTGCTATCAGGAGGTCCAGCAGTGGGGCCAGGACACTAGAAGCTCTCCCACTGCTGCCCCCTCCAGCACCAAGAATAGAGTGCATCACCTGCCCCAGACTGAGAATTCCCATCTATACCCTGTGGCTAATAGCCACTGATGGACTTCTGCTCCATATGTTTATCTAATTCCCTCTTGGTATCATTTTGGTGCCATATAGATGGCATTACCACATGAATGCATTCCATAGGTTGTCCAAGCATTCAGCTCACTGATCTCTCTCGAATATGATCGCACAGGGTTCTTTTTGTAGCAGGAACTCCTTTGCATATTAGGCGACACGCCCCTAATGTCACCAATCCTCCAAGAGCTTACAGTAGCCCCCTGTCAGAAGAACTCTGTAAGCTCTTGGAGGATTGGCTACATTAGGGGGTGTGTCACCTAATATGCAAACGAGTTCCTGCCACAAAAAGAGCCCTGCAGGCAGGCACAGGCTGTCAGTAGCTGACCAGGAACCAGGGTCTATAGGTTGCAGTTGTTATTGATAACGGTGGCGGGTCACAACAGTAAATCTAAAAAATGGTTCAATAAATTTATTTATTTATTTATTACATTTGCAGATTGGGTTGCCGACCTCCAGGTGCTATATCCAAAAGAGAGATTCTACAATATTGTGGTGGTTGGCAATATCTGTCAGTCCTGAGTTTTGACGGACGCTTGGCTGCTGGTGCCGCTGCGCTAATTGGAAACAGCAGCAGAGGGCTGTTTAGCTTCAGGCTCTAAACCGGCTCCTTTGTGGAAGCAAACTTGTCAAAACTCCATGACGCCTTGCGTTTACTCCACCTCCTGGTTCCAAGACCTCGTTCCTGCTGCCTTCCTCTGGCTTCTGACTCTGGCTTGAACAAATTGGTTCCTGGTTTGTGATTTGGAACTTTCGCTCTCAGTTCCTGCTCCGCTCTTTTTGGCTCAAGACCTCGGACTGAACTTGGACTTCCCTCTGCCTGCACCCCAGACCTTGACACCTGGAGTGAATAGATAGGTTCATATGAGAGTTGGCAGTCCTCCTCTGGAGTGATATGGGCCCTGTGTCCCACTCCAGTCAATGTTCTGGCTGCAGCATCCTGTACCAATGGCAGCCTCTGGATAGTCTTCAAGGGCAACCCCATGTAGAGGACATTGCAGTGGTCTAATCTAGATGTTACCATAGTATACACCGCAGTGACAAGATTAAGTTTTGGTTTGTTCACCCTCATCTGTCTCTCACACATGTGCCATTGACTCACTTCCCATGAACAAGTCTCAGTTAAGAACATAAGAACATAAGAGAAGCCAATGTTGGATCAGGCCAATGGCCCATCTAGTCCAACACTCTGTCATACAGCGGCCAAAATATACCAGGTGCCATCAGGAGGTCCAGCAGTGGGGCCAGGACACTAGAAGCCCTCCCACTGCTGCCCCCTCCAGCACCAAGAATAGAGTGCATCACCTGCCCCAGACTGAGAGTCCCCATCTATACCCTGTGGCTAATAGCCACTGATGGACCTCTGCTCCAGATGTTTATCTAATTCCCTCTTGAAACTGTCCATGCTTGTAGCTGCCACCACCTCCTGTGGCAGTGAATTCCATATAATTCCATGGCAGTTCTCCATCTCTAACAACTTCATCTGCTTTTGCTGGACAGGTGAAGACAGGTGCTTTGGAAGGTATAAAACTGCTCTGTTTTTGTGTTATGAATGTGGATGAGAGCGAACCGCATTTCTGTGGTTCATTTCGGTTCATGTTTTGTGGCCGAACCAGGGACTGAACCACAAACTGATACGAAGCGGGAGGTTGGTTCATGAACTGAACTGGTTCGTATTGGTTCGTGACCCCTGCTTTCTGCTCCCTGCCCCTTTTTGCGGGGAGCAGAAAGCAGGGGTTTCTCCCAGGAAAAGCAGTGGGGAGCAGAAAGCAGGGGTTTTAAATGGCTCGGAGCCTGGAGGTTGCCAGCCATTATCCAGAATGATGTCATGATTAGAATGGAAGACAAGGAACGTTCAGATGCCCATTCGGCCATGAGATTCACTGTGCGACCCAGTTCAGGTGGGTGGCCATGTGGGTCTGAAGCAATAGAGCAAAGTTTGAGTCCAGTGGCACCTTTTGTTGTTGTTGTTCAGTCGCACAGTCGAGTCCAACTCGTCGCGACCCCATGGACCAGATCACGCCAGGCCCTCCTGTCTTCCGCTGTCCGCTGAAGTTTGCTCAATTTCATGTTTGTTGCATTGATGACACTGTCTAGCCATCTCATCCTTTGTCGTCCCCTTCTTCTTTGACCTTCAATCTTTCCCAGCATAATCAGGGTCTTCTCCAGTGAATGCTCCCTTCTCATTTGGTGGTCAAAGTATTTGAGCTTCAACTTCAGGATCTGGCCTTCCAGGGAACAGTCAGGGTTGATTTCTTTTAGGATTGACTGATTTGATCTCCTTGCAGTCCAAGGGACTCTCAAGAGTCTTCTCCAGCACCATAGTTCAAAAGAATCTATTCTTCGGCGCTCAGCCTTCCTTATAGTCCAACTCTCGCAGCCATACATTACTACGGGGAATACCATTGCTTTGACCATGCGGACTTTTGTTGGCAGGGTGATGTCTCTGCTTTTTATCATGCTGTTTAGGTTTGCCATCGCTTTCCTCCCAAGGAGCAGGCGTCTTTTAATTTCACGTCTGCAGTCACCATCTACAGTGATCTGGGATCCCAGGAACGTGAAGTCTGTCACAACTTCTACGACTTCCCCTTCTATTTGCCAAGGAGTGATGGGGCCAGATGCCATGATCTTAGTTTTTTTGATGTTGAGCTTCAAGCCCACTTTTGCGCTCTCCTCTTTCATCCTGAGCAAGAGGCTCTTAATGTCCTCTTCACTTTCTGCCATCAGCGTGGTATCGTCTGCATATCTGAGGTTATTGATCTTTTCCCCAGCAGTCCTAACTCCAGCTTGTGATTCATCCAGGCCAGCATTTCACATGATGTACTCTGCGTATAAATTAAATAAGCAAGGGGACAATATACATCCTTGCCGTACTCCTTTTCCTATGCTAAACCAATCAGTTGTTCCATATCCGGTTCTAACTGTCGCTTCTTGACCCTTATACAGGTTTCTCAGGAGACATGTGAGGTGGTCCGGTACTCCCATCTCTTTAAGGACCTGCCATAGTTTGCTGTGATCCACACAATCAAAGGCTTTAGCATAGTCAATGAAGCAGAAGTAGATGTTTTTCCGGTACTCTCTTGCACCTTTAAGACCCACAAAGTTTAATTCTGGGTATAAGCTGTCGCACACGTCATCACACACCAAAAGCAGTGACCTAGGGTCTGTCCATTCTCTGTCAGCCAGGGTTACCACTTCTGAATTGGGAAATTACTGGAGATTTGGGGGGGTGGAGTCTGGGGAAGGTGGGGTTTCAGGAGGGGAGGGGCTTCAGTCGGGCATAATGCCATAGAACCCACCATCCAAAGTAGCCATTTTCTCCGAGGGAACTGACCCCTGTTGTCTAGAGATCAGAGTCCAGTAGCGCCTTCATCTGGAGATCAGTCACAATTCCGGGAGATTTCCAGGCCCCACCTGGAAGCTGGCAACCCTGAGCCAATGTAACTTGTTGTGTTGGGGATAAAGGAGGAAAAATATCTGCCTCCCTGTACTCCTAGAAGAAAGGGCGGGATAAAAATGAAGAAGAAGAAGAAGAAGAAGAAAAAAAAAGTAGTAGTAGTGGAGGAGGAGGAGGAGGAGATTGGATTTATACCCTGCCCTTCACTCAGAGTCTCAGAGCAGCTTACAAACTCCTTTCCCTTCCCCTCCCCATAACAGACACCCTGAGAGGTAGGTGGGGCTGAGAGAGCTCTGAGGGAACTGTCCTTGAGAGAACAGCTCTGACAGAACTATGGCTTGCCCAAGGTCATCCAGCAGCTGCGAGTGGAGGAGTGGGGAATCAAACCCGGTTCTCCCAGATTAGAGTCTGCACACTTAAAAACTACACCAAACAGAGAGAGAGAGAGAGAGAGAGAGAGAGAGAGAAGAAGAAGAAGAAGAGGAGGAGGAGGAGGAGGAGGAGGAGGAGGAAAACATAAGAACATAAGAGAAGTCAATGTTGGATCAGGCCAACGGCCCATCCAGTCCAACTCTCTGTCACACAGTGGCCAAAAACACCAGGTGCCATCAGGAGATCAAGCAGTGGGGCCAGGACACTAGAAGCCCTCCCACTGTTGCCCCCACCCGAGCACCAAGAATACAGAGCATCACCTGCCCCAGACCGAGAGCCCCTATCTATACCTTGTGGCTAAGAGCCACTGATGGACCTCTGCTCCAGTTCTTTATCTAATTTCCCCTTGAAGCTGCCCATGCTTGTAGCTGCCACCACCTCCTGTGGCAGTGAATTCCATGTGTTGATCACTCTTTGGGTGAAGAAGGACTTCCTTTCATCCATTCTAACCCGACCGCTCAGCAATTTCATTGAGTGCCCACGAGTTCTCGTCTTGTGAGAAAGGGAGAAAAGGACCTCTTTCTCGACCTGCTCTATCCCACGCATAATCTTATAAACCTTGATTGTGTCACCCCTCAGCTGTCGTTTCTCCAAGCTAAAGAGCCCCTAGGAGAAGGAGATTGGATTTATACCCCACCCTTCACTCGGAGTCTCAGCGCGGCTCACGGTCTCCTTTTCCTTCCCCTCCCCACCACAGACACCCTGTGAGGTAGGTGAGGCTGAGAGAGCTCTTTCACGAACTGCTCTTTCAAGAATTAGCTCTGACAGAACTATGGCTTGCCCAAGGTCATCCAGCAGCTGCGAGTGGAGGAGTGGGGAATCAAACCCGTCTCTCCCTGGTTAGAGTCCGCGCACTTAACCCATTACACCAAATGAACACGTCCTTGATGTCATAACAAAGGTGTAACAAGATTATCTCTGTCGTTGTCTGTGAAAAGCTGGGCGGTGTGGTTAAGAACAGGAGCGCTGAACTGGAAATCCTTTGTTTAAGACTCAGGTCAGCCATGAAATGACCCACTTGGCTTCTAGCAAGCCAAGCTGAAGGAGCCGGGTAACTTCAGCCCGGAGAGGAGAAGACTGGGAGGTGATATGCTAGCCGTCTTCAAGTATCCGAAGGGCTGTCCTATTGAGGATGGAGCGGAGTTGTTCTCTGCTGCCCCAGAAGGTTAGAAAGCTTTTGATACAGTTCCTCACCAAAGGCTCCTAAGTAAGCTCAATAGTCATGGGATAAAAGGACAAGTCCTCTTGTGGATCAAAAACTGGCTTATAAATAGAAAACAGAGAGTGAGTATAAATGGGAAACTTTCTCAGTGGAGGGTGGTAAGCAGTGGGGTACCCCAGGGATCAGTACTCAGTCCAATGCTTTTTAACTTGTTTATTAATGATTTGGAATTGGGAGTAAGCAGTGAAGTGGCTAAATTTGCAGATGACACGAAGTTGTTCAGGGTGGTGAAAACCAGGGAGGAGTGTGAGGCACTCCAAAGGGATCTGTCGAAGATGGGTGAGTGGGCGTCAATGTGGCAAATGGGGTTCAATGTGGCCAAGTGCAAAGTGATGCACATCGGAGCCAAAAATCCTAAATATAAATACACGTTGATGGGGTCTGAACTGGCAGAGACAGACGAAGAGAGAGATCTTGGAGTCATAGTAGATAACTAAATGAAAATGTCTAGACAGTGTGTAGCTGCAATAAAGAAGGCCAACGCTATGCTGGGGATTATTAGGAAGGGAATTGATAACAAATCAGCCAGTATCATCATGCCCCTGTAGAAATCATTGGTGCGACCTCATTTGGAATACTGTGTACAGTTCTGGTCACCACATCTCAAAAAGGATATTATAGCATTGGAAAAAGTGCAGAGAAGGGCAACTAGAATGATAAAAGGGTTGGAACACCTTCCCTATGAAGAAAGGTTAAAATGCTTGGGGCTCTTTAGCTTGGAGAAATGACGGCTGAGGGGTGACATGATCGAGGTTTATAAGATTATGAATGGGATTGAGCAGGTTGAGAAAGAAGTCCTTTTCTCCCTTTCTCACAATACAAGAACTCGTGGGCACTCCATGAAATTGCTGAGCAGTCGGGTTAGAACAGATAAAAGGAAATACTTCTTCACTCAAAGAGTGATTAACATATGGAATTCCCTGCCACAGGAGGTGGTGGCAGCTACAAGCATGGACAGTTTCAAGAGGGAATTAGATAAGCATATGGAGCAGAAGTCCATCAGTGGCTATTAGCCACAGGGTATAGATGGGAATTCTGAGTCTGGGGCAGGGGATGCACTCTATTCTTGGTGCTGGAGGGGGCAGCAGTGGGAGGGCTTCTAGTGTCCTGGCCCCACTGCTGGACCTCCTGATGGCACCTGGTATATTTTGGCCGCTGTGTGACAGAGTGTTGGACTAGATGGGCCTGATTCAACATTGGCTTCTCTTATGTTCTTATGGACCAGAACCGATGGGTTGAAATTAAATCAAAAGAGTTTACGGCTAAACCTCAGGAAGACTTTCCTGGCAGTTAGGGCGGCTCCTCAGTGGGACAGGCTACCTGGGGAGGCGGTGGTCTCTCCTCCTCTGGAGGTTTCCAAGAAGAGGCTAGAGGGCCATCTGACAGCAATGCCGATTCTGTGAACTTCGGCAGATCACGAGAGGGAGAGCAGGGAGGGTTGCCTCACAGTGCTTAGTTCTCGTGGCCCTTTCTCACACGCCCAGGGAAATGCCAATCGCCACTTTGGGGGTCAGGAACAGTGTTCCCTCTAAGCTGAGTCAGTGTGAGCAAGCTCACGGTTTTTTAGCCTCCAGCTCACACCTTTTTGTCTCAGCTCGGGAAGGGAGGGCTCCAGAGCAAACTAATTTATGCAGCAGCCAAATGGCTCGCTCACAACTTTAATGCCAGTAGCTAATGAAGTAGAATGTTTGCTCCCAAGACTCCACAGCTTAGAGGGAACATTGGTCAGGAAGCAATTTTTCTCCAGGCCAGTTTGGCCAGGGATCCTGGAGGGTTTATCTTTGTCATCTTCTGGGCGTGGAGCAGGGGGTCACTGCAGGTGTGTGTGGGGGGAGGGATTTGAGAGTTTCCTGACTTGTGCAGGGGGTTGGACTAGATGACCCTGGAGGTCCCTTCCAGCTCCATGATTCTATGACTCTATTATATATGACCGGATCCCTTTTAACTGGAGATGGTGGGGATTGAACCTGGGATTGAACCAGATGGTGAGAGGGAGGGCAGGAAGGGGCAGCCAGCACTCAGCTCTCGTGGCCCTTTCTAACATGCCCCGGGTAATGCCGATCGACGTTTTGGGGTCAGGAAGGAATTTCCTCCAGCCAGGCCAGATTGGCGCAGGGGCCCTGGAGGTTTTTTGCTTTCCTCTGGTCATAGAACAGGGGTTACTGGGGGGGGCGGCGGGGGGAGGCAGTTGCGAATTTCCTGTGTTGTGCAGGGGGTTGGACTAAACCAGGCCCATAGCTACAGTGGGCCATCTCGGGGCCAGGCCCCCCGACTTGCTAGCAAGGCCCCCTGACTTTCTATCTAACCCAGGGTGTCATGACCTTCTCCCCCAGATTAAATTAATTAGCCAGTGCCCCCTAAGAAATTTGGGAGCTGCGGTGGCTCAAGTGGTTAAGACGCTGAACTGCAGGCTGTGGAAGGTCAGTAGTCCAGCAGTTCGAGACCCGAGAGTGCCGCATGACGGAGTGAGCTCCTGTCTCTAGTTCCAGCTCCTGCCAACCTAGCAGTTTGAAAGCAAGAAATTGCAAGTAGATAAATAGGTACCGCTTCGGTGGGAAGGTAACAGCGTTCCGCGTGCCTTGGTGTTTAGTCATGCCGGCCACATGACCACGGAAACGTCTTCGGACAGCGCTGGCTCTTCGGCTTGGAAACGGAGATGAGCACCGCAACCCTAGAGTCGGATTCGACTGGCTTTCGAGCAAGGGAACCTTTACCTTTACCTTTTACCTAAGAAATTTAAATGCCCCTTGACTTAAAAAATCCTGGCTATGGGCCTGGACTAAATGACCCTTGAGATCCCTTCCAGCTCTATGTTTCTGTGTCTCCCGGTTCAGTCTCAGCTCGTCCTTTGAGAAATGAGGTAAAAAAATTAATCCTGGCCTGCAGTGCAGGGTTGTGGCAAAGGGCGCCACGATCACATCGATGAAGCACTTCGAACAGGTTACAGAACCATGGAAATCCTAAGTGGATAAGTGCGGCTTATTTCCCAAAGTCCTGTTTTCACGGACATCGGTCTGCAGCTGGGTGCGTGAGCAAGACTGGCTTTTAGCCACCGGTTTTAAAATAAGCAAATAAAGATTTAAAGCGTTTTTGATTATGCGCTGCAAAACATCGCACGCCTCGATCCGTCAGAAGTAAAGAGGGCGTCAAAGGAAAATAAAAGGAAATAAATTAACGCAATTCTCTCCAGCCGTTCTCGCCAACCGCGGCAGAGAAAATCTCCATCCACTGGACGGCGGAACCCTTTGCCGGCGTCTTAGAAAAGGGCACCGAGGTTGGAAAGGGCTTTTTGAAACCCCCTGAGGTACAAATTATACCTTCCGTGCACTTAGGACTTTCTGCCTTGGATGGGATTTGGTTTCGCCACGGGTGATCCTGGCTACTGGAATCCAAGGGCCGATCTGGGCCTAACCTTCCCGGCTGGACCTTCCTGTCAGTAATGCCCCTTCAGGGAACCGAAGCCTCAGAAATTACTGTTTTCAAGAACAAAAGGGAAATAAAATCCCTTTTAATGTCGGCGTTTTTTTTAAAAAAGCCATGACTTCAAAACAAAAACACAGCTTGTCTTACATAAGAACATAAGAGAAGCCAATGTTCAATCAGGCCAATGGCCCATCTAGTCCAACACTCTGTCACACAGCGGCCAAAATATACCAGGGGCCATCAGGAGGTCCAGCAGTGGGGCCAGGACACTAGAAGTCCTCCCACTGCTGCCCCCTCCAGCACCAAGAATAGAGGGCATCACCTGCCCCAGACTGAGAGTTCCCATCTATACGCTGTGGCTAAGAGCCACTGATGGACTTCTGCTACAGATGTTTATCAAATTCCCTCTTGAAACTGTCCATGCTTGTAGCTGCCACCACCTCCTGTGGCAGTGAATTCCATATATTAATCACTCTTTGGGTGAAGAAGGACTTCCTTTTATCTGTTCTAACCCGACTGCTCAGCAATTTCATGGAGTGCCCACGAGTTCTTGTATTGTGAGAAAGGGAGAAAAGGACTTCTTTCTCAACCTGCTCAATCCCATGCATAATCTTATAAACCTCAATCGTGTCACCCCTCAGCCGTCGTTTCTCCAAGCTGAAGAGCCCCAAGCATTTTAACCTTTCTTCATAGGGAAGGTGTTCCAACCCTTTTATCATTCTAGTTGCCCTTCTCTGCACTTTTTCCAATGCTATAATATCCTTTTTGAGATGTGGCGACCAGAACTGTACACAGTATTCCAAATGAGGTCGCACCAATGATTTATACAGGGGCATGATGATACTGGCTGATTTGTTTTCAATTCCCTTCCTGATAATCCCCAGCATAGCGTTGGCCTTCTTTATTGCAGCTACACACTGTCTAGACATTTTCATTGAGTTATCCACTACGACTCCAAGATCTCTTGGTCCGTCTCTGCCAGTTCAGACCCCATCAACGTGAATTTATATTTAGGATTTTTGGCTCCAATGTGCATCACTTTGTGTGCATCTTTTTAACCTTTATTTTTTTTTGGCCGAAGGGATGTAGTATGGAAACCGGGTTGCCAAGTCCAGGTGTAGGAATTCCTGGAGGTTGTGAGGTGGAAATTGTCTACCGGAGGAGACTCGGCAGGGATATGTTCTAGAGTCCACCTCCAAAGGTGCCGTTTTCTCCCTGGGTACTGTCTCTGTAGTTGGGAACCATGTTCCCTCTAAACTGTGGAGTCTTGTGAGCAAAATTTCTACTTTGCGAGCCACTGGCATGAAAGTTGTGAGGGAGAGATTTGGCTACTGTGTGAATTAGTTTGCTCTGGGGCCGTCCGTTCCTGAGTTAAGATGAAAATGTGTGAGCCGGAGGCTAGAAAGCTGTGAGCTAGCTCACACTAAGTCAGCTTAGAGGGTTACACTGGTCAGGAGACCCATTGTAATTCCAGGAGATCTCCTGGAATTTCCCACCTGGACGTTGGGAACCCGAGTGGGATCTCGCCAAAAGTGAATTCCCAGGCCCGTGGCTGCTGAGACGATTTGAATACTACAGCATGGAGGGAGACGACATATGGGAAGGAGCGCTCAGTTCCTCTTACAGAGGAGCACAGATTACAGGGGAGGGGTGACCGAGATGATGAGGAGGTTGGAGCCCCTTGCCCAAGAGGAAAAGCCAAAGAGTCTGCGACTTTGTGGTTTAGAAAAGAGATGACTAAGTTGGGGGACGAGAGGTTGATAAAATTATGCACGGGGGAGGTGGAGAGAGTGGAGAAAGAGAACTTTTTGTCCCTCTCCCAAAAAACTGGAACTCGAGGGCATCCACCCCCCACCCATGAAGCCTATGGGCAGTAGGTTCAGGACGGACAAAAGGAAATACCACTTTACGCAGAGACTGATTGAAATATGTAAACTGCTGCCAGAGGATGTAGTGATGGCCACAGGCACAGATAGGCATGAAAGGGGAATCAGATAGATTCATGGAGGATAACTCTATCAAAGGCTGCTAGCCATGGGGACTGAGGGGAACGTCGATATTCAGAGGCAGTCAACCTCTGAGTCCCAGAGACAGGAAGCAATATTGGGAGAGGCCTTGGCCTTTATGCCCTGCCATTGGCCCTCCAGAGGGAATGGCTGGCCACTGTGTGAGGCAGGATGCTGGACTTGCTGGACCCCTGGTCTGATTCAGCAGGGATCTTCTGATGTTCTCAGGATGCTGGACTTGCTGGACCACTGGCCTGATCCAGCAGGGCTCTTCTGATGTTCTCAGGATGCTGGACTAAATGGACCACTGGCCTGATCCAGCAGGGCTCTTCTGATGTTCTCAGGATGCTGGACTAGATGGACCACTGGCCTGACCCAGCAGGACTCATCTGATGTCCTAATGAAGGCCTTGGCCTATATGACCTGTTGTTGGCCCTCCAGAGAGACTGGCTGGCCACTGTGTGAGACAGGATGCTGGACCAGATGGACCACTGGCCTGACCCAGCAGGGCTCTTCTGATGTTCTCAGGATGCTGGACTAGATGGACCATTGGCCTGACCCAGGAGGGCTCTTCTGATGTTCTCAGGATGCTGGACCAGATGGACTACTGGCCTGATCCAGCAGGGCTCCTCTGATGTTCTCAGGATGCTGGACTAGATGGACCCCTGGGCTGATCCAGCAGGGCTCTTCTGATGTTCTCAGGATGCTGGACTAGATGGACCACTGGCCTGATCCAGCAGGGCTCTTCTGATGTTCTCAGGATGCTGGACTAGATGGACCCCTGGTCTGATCCAGCAGGGCTCTTCTGATGTTCTCAGGATGCTGGACTAGATGGACCACTGGCCTGACCCAGCAGGGCTCTTCTGATGTACTAATGAAGGCCTTGGCCTATAAGACCTGTTGTTGGCCCTCCAGAGAGACTGGCTGGCCACTGTGTGAGGCAGGATGCTGGATCAGATGGACCACTGGCCTGACCCAGCAGGGCTCTTCTGATGTTCTCAGGATGCTGGACTAGATGGACCATTGGCCTGAACCAGCAGGGCTCTTCAGATGTTCTCAGGATGCTGGACTAGATGGACCATTGGCCTTACCCAGGAGGGCTCTTCTGATGTTCTCAGGATGCTGGACCAGATGGACCACTGGCCTGATCCAGCAGGGCTCTTCTGATGTTCTCAGGATGCTGGACTAGATGGACCCCTGGTCTGATCCAGCAGGGCTCTTCTGATGTTCTCAGGATGCTGGACTTGCTGGACCCCTGGTCTGATCCAGCAGGGATCTTCTGATGTTCTCAGGATGCTGGACTTGTTGGACCACTGGCCTGATCCAGCAGGGCTCTTCTGATGTTCTCAGGATGCTGGACTAGATGGACCACTGGCCTGATCCAGCCGGGCTCTTCTGATGTTCTCAGGATGCTGGACTAGATGGACCACTGGCCTGACCCAGCAGGGCTCTTCTGATGTCCTAATGAAGGCCTTGGCCTATATGCCCTGTTGTTGGCCCTCCAGAGAGACTGGCTGGCCACTGTGTGAGACAGGATGCTGGACCAGATGGACCACTGGCCTGACCCAGCAGGGCTCTTCTGATGTTCTCAGGATGCTGGACTAGATGGACCATTGGCCTGACCCAGGAGGGCTCTTCTGATGTTCTCAGGATGCTGGACTAGATGGACCATTGGCCTGACCCAGCAGGGCTCTTCTGATGTTCTCAGGATGCTGGACTAGACGGACCATTGGCCTCTGTGCCCTGTTGTTGGCCCTCCAGAGAGATTGGTTGGCCACTGTGTGAGGCAGGATGCAGGACTAGATGGACCACTGGTCTGATCCAGCAGAGCTCTTCTGATGTTCTAATGAAGGCCTCGGCCTCTCTGCCCTGTTGTTGGCCCTCCAGAGGAACTGGTTGGTCACTGTGTGAGACAGGATGCAGGACTAGATGGACCACTGGTCTGATCCAGCAGGGCTCTTCTGATGTTCTAATGATGGCCTCAGCCTCTCTGCCCTGTTGTTGGCCCTCCAGAGGAACTGGTTGGTCACTGTGTGAGACAGGATGCAGGACTAGATGGACCACTGGTCTGATCCAGCAGGGCTCTTCTGATGTTCTCAGGATGCTGGACTAGATGGACCACTGGCCTGACCCAGCAGGGCTCTTCTGATGTCCTAATGAAGGCCTTGGCCTATATGACCTGTTGTTGGCCCTCCAGAGAGACTGGCTGGCCACTGTGTGAGACAGGATGCTGGACCAGATGGACCACTGGCCTGACCCAGCAGGGCTCTTCTGATGTTCTCAGGATGCTGGACTAGATGGACCATTGGCCTGACCCAGGAGGGCTCTTCTGATGTTCTCAGGATGCTGGACCAGATGGACTACTGGCCTGATCCAGCAGGGCTCTTCTGATGTTCTCAGGATGCTGGACTAGATGGACCCCTGGTCTGATCCAGCAGGGCTCTTCTGATGTTCTCAGGATGCTGGACTAGATGGACCACTGGCCTGATCCAGCAGGGCTCTTCTGATGTTCTCAGGATGCTGGACTAGATGGACCCCTGGTCTGATCCAGCAGGGCTCTTCTGATGTTCTCAGGATGCTGGACTAGATGGACCACTGGCCTGACCCAGCAGGGCTCTTCTGATGTCCTAATGAAGGCCTTGGCCTATATGACCTGTTGTTGGCCCTCCAGAGAGACTGGCTGGCCACTGTGTGAGGCAGGATGCTGGATCAGATGGACCACTGGCCTGACCCAGCAGGGCTCTTCTGATGTTCTCAGGATGCTGGACTAGATGGACCATTGGCCTGACCCAGCAGGGCTCTTCTGATGTTCTCAGGATGCTGGACTAGATGGACCATTGGCCTTACCCAGGAGGGCTCTTCTGATGTTCTCAGGATGCTGGACCAGATGGACCACTGGCCTGATCCAGCAGGGCTCTTCTGATGTTCTCAGGATGCTGGACTAGATGGACCCCTGGCCTGATCCAGCAGGGCTCTTCTGATGTTCTCAGGATGCTGGACTAGATGGACCCCTGGTCTGATCCAGCAGGGCTCTTCTGATGTTCTCAGGATGCTGGACTTGCTGGACCCCTGGTCTGATCCAGCAGGGATCTTCTGATGTTCTCAGGATGCTGGACTTGTTGGACCACTGGCCTGATCCAGCAGGGCTCTTCTGATGTTCTCAGGATGCTGGACTAGATGGACCACTGGCCTGATCCAGCCGGGCTCTTCTGATGTTCTCAGGATGCTGGACTAGATGGACCACTGGCCTGACCCAGCAGGGCTCTTCTGATGTCCTAATGAAGGCCTTGGCCTATATGCCCTGTTGTTGGCCCTCCAGAGAGACTGGCTGGCCACTGTGTGAGACAGGATGCTGGACCAGATGGACCACTGGCCTGACCCAGCAGGGCTCTTCTGATGTTCTCAGGATGCTGGACTAGATGGACCATTGGCCTGACCCAGGAGGGCTCTTCTGATGTTCTCAGGATGCTGGACTAGATGGACCATTGGCCTGACCCAGCAGGGCTCTTCTGATGTTCTCAGGATGCTGGACTAGACGGACCATTGGCCTCTGTGCCCTGTTGTTGGCCCTCCAGAGAGATTGGTTGGCCACTGTGTGAGGCAGGATGCAGGACTAGATGGACCACTGGTCTGATCCAGCAGAGCTCTTCTGATGTTCTAATGAAGGCCTCGGCCTCTCTGCCCTGTTGTTGGCCCTCCAGAGGAACTGGTTGGTCACTGTGTGAGACAGGATGCAGGACTAGATGGACCACTGGTCTGATCCAGCAGGGCTCTTCTGATGTTCTAATGAAGGCCTCAGCCTCTCTGCCCTGTTGTTGGCCCTCCAGAGGAACTGGTTGGTCACTGTGTGAGACAGGATGCAGGACTAGATGGACCACTGGTCTGATCCAGCAGGGCTCTTCTGATGTTCTAATGAAGGCCTCAGCCTCTGTGCCCTGTTGTTGGCCCTCCAGAGAGACTGGTTGGTCACTGTGTGAGGCAGGATGCAGGACTAGATGGACCACTGGTCTGATCCAGCAGGGCTCTTCTGATGTTCTAATGAAGGCCTCGGCCTCTCTGCCCTGTTGTTGGCCCTCCAGAGGAACTGGTTGGTCACTGTGTGAGACAGGATGCAGGACTAGATGGACCACTGGTCTGATCCAGCAGGGCTCTTCTGATGTTCTAATGAAGGCCTCAGCCTCTGTGCCCTGTTGTTGGCCCTCCAGAGAGACTGGTTGGTCAATGTGTGAGGCAGGATGCAGGACTAGATGGACCACTGGTCTGATCCAGCAGGGCTCTTCTGATGTTCTAATGAAGGCCTCGGCCTCTCTGCCCTGTTGTTGGCCCTCCAGAGGAACTGGTTGGTCAGTGTGTGAGACAGGATGCAGGACTAGATGGACCACTGGTCTGATCCAGCAGGGCTCTTCTGATGTTCTAATGAAGGCCTCAGCCTCTGTGCCCTGTTGTTGGCCCTCCAGAGAGACTGGTTGGTCACTGTGTGAGGCAGGATGCTGGACTAGATGGACCACTGGTCTGACCCAGCAGGGCTCTTCTGATGTTCTAATGAAGGCCTCGGCCTCTCTGCCCTGTTGTTGGCCCTCCAGAGGAACTGGTTGGCCACTGTGTGAGACAGGATGCTGGATCAGATGGACCACTGGCCTGACCCAGCAGGGCTCTTCTGATGTTCTCAGGATGCTGGACTAGATGGACCAATGGCCTGACCCAGGAGGGCTCTTCTGATGTTCTCAGGATGCTGGACTAGATGGACCATTGGCCTGACCCAGCAGGGCTCTTCTCATGTTCTCAGGATGCTGGACTAGATGGACCATTGGCCTCTGTGCCCTGTTGTTGGCACTCCAGAGAGACTGGTTGGCCACTGTGTGAGGCAGGATGCAGGACTAGATGGACCACTGGTCTGATCCAGCAGGGCTCTTCTGATGTTCTTATGTTATGCTGATTTTCATCTTCAAATGCCAGGCTGCAGCATTATGTCCCTTCCTGTGA
Organism: Gekko gecko; assembly: GCA_029375565.1. Classification (NCBI taxonomy): domain Eukaryota; kingdom Metazoa; phylum Chordata; class Lepidosauria; order Squamata; family Gekkonidae; genus Gekko; species Gekko gecko. The sequence goes on along the minus strand of JAPDNY010000003.1, from coordinate 240,403,268 downwards.
AAAAACAAAACAGAACCCCAAACCCGGAAGTGACGTGGGTAGCTCTTAATTGGGGGAAAAAAATGTTAAACTGGCTGAAGACGACTGAGCCCTCGTGTGCAACAATTGTGAAACGGCTCATCCCCTGTTGGCAGCAGAGGAGAGGACTTGCAAGAATGGGTTTAAATTAAGGGCAGGGAGGTTCCGGCTGGATCTTAGGAGAAACTTTTTGACCGTCAGAGTTGTGCAATAGTGGAATCGGCTGCCTGGGGAGGTGGCGAACTCCCCCTTACTGGCACTGTTCAAGCAGTGGCTGGACAAATACTCGTCAGGAATCCTCTAGGCCAGGAGTGTCAAACATGCGACCCGGGGGCTGGATCAGGTCCCCAGAGGGCTTCCATCCGGCCCGCAGTGGAACTGGCTGTCTTCTGCCTCTCCTTCCAGTTCTGCTGCTGCTGCTGCGTCATCGTAGGTTTGCAGCTTACAGATACACACCTGAACGGCACACTCATGATTGCAACAACACAGACATTTCGATGCCATAATTCAGAGCAAGAGGTGTCAGTCATTGGGCACGGTTAAATAAACAAAGTATTGCAAGAGCGCTGATGTTTTAAGCATGTTTTTATTTCAAGTACATAAGGACATCAGAACATAAGAGAAGCCAATGTTGGATCAGGCCAATGGCCCATCTAGTCCAACACTCTGTCACACAGGGGCCAAAATATACCAGGGGCCATCAGGAGGTCCACCAGTGGGGCCAGGACACCAGAAGCCCTCCCACGGCTGCCCCCTCCAGCACCAAGAAGAGAGTGACATCACCTGCCCCAGACTGGGAGTTCCCATCTATACCTTGTGGCTAATAGCCACTGGTGGACTTCTGCTCCAGATGTTTATCTAATTCCCTCTTGAAACTGTCCATGCTTGCAGCTGCCACCACCTCCTGTGGCAGTGAGTTCCATATGTTAATCACTCTTTGGGTGAAGAAGTATTTCCTTTTATCTGTTCTAACCCGACTGCTCAGCAATTTCATAGAGTAAAAAAAACACCCTTGTGTTTGTGTCCTTTATAAAGTTTATATCTCCGCTCCCTGGCATTACATTTTGTGACACACACAGCCTGACCCGACAAGGTCTCATTTATGTCAGATCTGGCCCTCGTAACAAATAAGTTCGACACCCCTGCTCTAGGCGGATCCTGCACTGAGCAGTGGGTTGGTCTGGGTGACCTCTATGGTCCCTTCCAACGCTCTGCGATTCTGTGATTCTTTGACGCATTGTTTCAGTCTCCGTTAGCCTTTGGCAAACATGGCCAAAGTTCTGCTTGTCTTTCATAACTCCGTCCCTTCCAACGCGGGGAAAGGGCCCCCCCCCTTTCCAAAACGAGAGCCAGTTGATCGCCGTCCAGCCGCACAAGGAATAGATCTCGTGATCCGTAATTCAAACCATTTGGTTTCAGCCCGAGGCCCGGAAGACCGGGCCAAGAAACACAGCGATTCAAGGGAATGAGACTTTTCTGCTGCGTAGAGTTTGGGATATTTTTCTCCATTTGGCTGACAGGGGCGATTTCCATGGTCGGGGGAGATGCTCGTTGCGGCCAGCGCCTTATGCTGCATCCTCCGGGGACATGAGATCTGGCCATACATCAAATCTAGTGCTGCAGATTAACTGAAATAAATTCTCTCTCTTTTTTTAAAAAAAGTCCAGTGCTGCATGAGAAAGCGGAGAGCAGCTTCCCAGTGCTGCCAGTAAGGCCTGATTAAGGCTGCTCCTGGGGATGTCAACCTCCAGGTGGAGCACCCAGTGAAGCCGACGGGCAGTAGGTTCGGGACGGACAAAAGGAAATACCACTTTACACAGAGAGCGATTCAAATGTGGAATTCGCTGCCAGAGGATGTCTCATTCCCCTTTAAAGCTGTGTATTCCTATGCCCACCTTTCTCATATGGAGAGCCAGTTTGGTGTAGTGGTTAAGTGTGTGGACTCTAATCTGGGAGAACTGGGTTTGATTCCCCCACTCCTCCACTTGCACCTGACTGGATGACCTTGGGCAAGCTGTAGTTCTGATAAGAGCTGTCCTTGAAAAGGGCAGTTTCTGTCAGAGCTCTCTCAGCCCCACCTACCTCACAGGGTGTCTGTGGTGGGGAGGGGAAGGGAAAAGAGTTCTTCTTCTTCTTCTTCTTCTTCTTCTTCTTCTTCTTCTTCTTCTTCTTCTTCTTCTTCTTCTTCCTCCTCCTCCTCCTCCTCCTCCTCCTTCCTCCTCCTCCTCCTCCTCCTCCTCCTCCTCCTCCTCCTCCTCCTCCTCCTCTTCTTCTTCTTCTTCTTCTTCTTCTTCTTCTTCTTCTTCTTCTTCTTCTTCTTCTTCTTCTTCTTCTTCTTCTTCTTCTTCTTCTTCATGGCGGATTATGCAGACTGAGTGGGTGCAATCAGTAAAATTGGGGTTGTTCAGTCAGCAATGCATCAGGATTTTAGAAGTCTGGAACCACCGGAAAGGACTGAGGTAGAGCAGAAGTAATAAACTAATAATGAACAAATTTAGAGTCCAGGGGCACCTTTAAGACAAACAGAGGTTTATTCAAGGTATGAGGTATGATCCAGTTTGGTGTAGTGGTTAAGTGTGCGGACTCTAATCTGGGAGAACCGGGTTTGATTCCCCACCTCTCCACTTGCAGCTGTTGGATGACCTTGGGCAAGCCATAGTTCTGTCAGAGCTGTTCTCCCAAGAGCAGTCCTCGAAAGAGCTCTCTCAGCCCCACCTACCTCACAGGGCGTCTGTTGTGGGGAGGGGAAGGGAAAGGAGACTGTGAGCCACTCTGAGATTCCATTGGGTAGTGAAGGGCGGGGCATAAATCCAATCTCTTCTTCTTGGGTGTGTGCCCACTTTTTCAAATACATTGGAATGGAAGGTAAGAGTTCAAACTTATAGACGGAGGCTGAACAGCAAATTAACATGTAAGTCAATGAAGATGTTTTAAAAGTGTGCCTTGCGCATGAAAGCTCATACCTTGAATCAACCTTTTTTGGTCTTAAAGGTGCCACTGGACCCTAAATCTGTTCTACTGCTTCAGACCAATGCGGCCGACCACCTGAAGCTAATAATGATTACTAACGTAGCTATAAGAACTCCCCATAGAGATTTGCCCACGTATAAAGAGCTTTCAACCCTATTGAAGGGCTAGTCCCAGATAGTATACTGCATAGCAACATAGAGAATGTTCTGTCCATCTGCAAAATAGGATTCGAACACATAATGGTTGCTGGTAACCACTTCTGACGAAGTTTTCCTTCGAAACGAAGTTGAAGCCGGACTCTTCGTAAAATCGTCGATGCTGTCGGACTGTAAACTGTTGGGAAACTTGACACTGTTGGGACTGTAAACTGTTGGTGTATAATATAGGACGTTGTATAAATTTGTTTCTGCTTGCACACTTGATGTGTTTACTATTCTAATATATACCTTTTGCATAGGATGGCGACTTCCCCAGTTTGTGTTTATCGATTCTTATACACTGGGAGGTTTCTGCTGTGTTGTTATTCGGATTACTAACGTATGGCATTGTGTGTAGAACAGTGTCAGACTTGGGCATTTCGCTAGCTATACCTGCCGTGTATCAGCCTGCTATGTTTCGCTTGCTTTCTGTATAACTTGAACTCCCCTGTCGCTGGTCTCGCCTACCATTACATTCCTGGGGGAGGGGGAATGAGTGTCTGTAGTAATTTAGGGAGGCTAGCTTCGGTAACGTTCCTAGGAGGCCTCAAGACATCTTTCACACGAGAAATGTCCTTGAAGAAAAGTCTGTGCCTGGCTAAATAATGACTGTATATCTTTCATAGTCATTGTAGCAATGCTAACGTGGATACGAATGGAATCTTGGGGTTGTACCTGTATCTGCTTTCCTGCCTTTGCAATTCAGTCCTAACAAAGTGTTCGAACCCACAGCATCTCATATCGCTAAATAAAACATTCACTGAAGAAAGTGTGTGCAGAGAGTGGTTTGACTGGGGAACCTGACAAATAGCCAGGAGGTCCTGAAAGAGCAAGAGTCAGATGACTGATGACACAAAGCTGGGTGGGATTGCTAATTCTGAAGAAGGTAGAGTCGGGATTCAAAATGATCTAGATAGGCTGGAACAGTGGGCTGAGGCAAATAGAATGAAATTCAGTAGAGATAAGTGCAAAGTCCCACACCCAGGCACAAAAAAATCAAAGGCACAGATATAGAATGGGAGGGGCTTGGCTTGACAGCAGCACATGTGAAAGAGATCTAGGTGTTCTAGGTACAAGCTCAGCATGAGCCTGCAGTGCGATGTGGCTGTGAAGAAAGCTATGCAATCTTAGGATGCATTAACAGAAGCATTGTGTCTAGATCATGGGAGGTGGTAGTTCCGCTCTATTCTGCTATGGTCAGGCCTCACCTGGAGTCCTGTGTCCAGTTTTGGGCACCACACTTTAGGAAAGATGTTGACAAGCTCGAGCGTGTCCAGAAGAGGGTGACCAGGATGCTTAGAGGGTTGGAATCCAAGTCTTATGAGGAAAAGCTGAAAGAGTTAAGTATGTTTAGCCTGGGAAAGAGAAGGCTTAAAGGGGCCACGATTTCAGTCTTCAAGTATTTGAAGGGCTGTCATGTAAAAGATGGAGCAGATCTATTCTCTCTTGCTCTGGATTGCAAGACTAGATGCGATGGGTGGAAATGACGAGGGAGTCGCTACCGGCTAGATATCAGGAGAAACTTCCTAACTGTAAGAGTGGTTGAGCAGTGGGACAGTCTGCCTCGGGAGGTGGTGGATGCTCCTTCCCTAGACATTTTCAAGCGGAGGCTGGACGACCATCTTTCGGGTGTGTTGTAGGGCTATCTTTTGGCTATGCTCCTGCAGAGTGCCGTGGGTTGGACTAGATGACCTGTAAGGCCCCTTCCAACTCTAACATTCTATGATTCTATGAGTCCGGTAGCAACTTAAAGACTAACAAAATATATGGCAGGAGGGTATGAGCTTTCGTGACTCACTGCTCACTTCTTCAGATACAGCTAGAATATGTGTCCGTCTGTCCTTATATCTTGGAGAGTGAAGTGATTTCAGATGCCGGATGACTACAGCCGGCAAATGACAATAGCAGGTGAATGACAATAGCAGGCATGATCGGATCTAGGCGATATATGCAGAGGGGTAATAGGCGTGGAGAAATCAGCATTGGTAATGAGACAGGAAACCTAGTTCTCGATTCAGTCCAGGAAGCTGCATTGTCTTAAGCTTCATTATCAGTTGCAATCCAGCAGGAGATCCTAAGACTGTCTGGCAGCCAGAAGTTCTAGCTTTTTTAGCATTATGCACCACTAGGCAGTGAGCTGGGCTTGTTTTTAAGGCAAGAGACATTTCAGAGGTGGTTTGCCATTGCCTGCCTCTGGGTCACACCCCCTGGTGTTCCTTGGAGGTCACCCTTCTAAATACTAGAGCATAAGTATTCGCAAGACACATTAAGTGGTACAGAAATTACATGAATAGGATCCTACTTACATAAGCTAAACATAGCAATATAGACCACAATCACTTTCAGCCCAGCCCCCTGCCTCTCTGGCAAGATGCGGCAGCTTCCAGGAACTCCCCCTGCAACGCCGCTTCTCCTCGCCTTCCCCTTGCACCGCACCTGTCTCTGGGTCTACCTGAAGCACGTGGGTCCCCTTTAATTGATTTAGCCGGTGCCCCTGAAGAATTAAGATGTCCCCCCACCCGACTTAGAAATTCCTAGCTGTGGGCCTGCCTTCTCATAATGAGACCAAACTCCAGTAGCCTCTGTTTAGATTCAGGCGGGTAGCCGTCAGGCCCGTAAGCCAGGATTTTGTAATTCAGGGGGCCTTTACGTAAGTCAGGGGGCCAGGCCCCGAAACGCCCCAACTGTAGCTACAGGCCGGGTAGCCGTGTTGGTCTGAAGCAGCGAGACAAGTGTGCCTTGCACACGAAAGCTCATCCCTCGAATAAAACTTTGTTGGTCTTAAAGATGCACATTGGAGCCCAAAATCCTAGCTATAAATACACGTTGATGGGGTCTGAACTGGCAGAGACGGACCAAGAGAGAGATCTTGGAGTCGTAGTGGATAACTCACTGAAAATGTCGAGACAGTGTGTAACTGCAATATAGAAGGCCAACGCTATGCTGGGGATTATTAGGAAGGAAATGGAAAACCAATCAGCCGGTATCATCATGCCCCTGTAGAAATCGATGGTGCGACCTCATTTGGAATACTGTGTACAGTTCTGGTCGCCACATCTCAAAAAGGATATTATAACATTGGAAAAAGTGCAGAGAAGGGCAACTAGAATGTTAAAAGGGTTGGAACACTTTCCCTATGAAGAAAGGTTAAAACGCTTGGGGCTCTTTAGCTTGGAGAAACGCCGGCTGAGGGGCGACATGATCGAGGTTTATAAGATTATGCATGGGATAGAGCAGGTTGAGAAAGAAGTACTTTTCTCCCTTTCTCACAATACAGAAACTTGTGGGCAGTCCATGAAATTGCTGAGCAGTCGGGTTAGAACAGATAAAAGGAAATACTTCTTCACCCAAAGAGTGATGAACACATGGAATGCACTGCCACGGGAGGTGGTGGCAGCTACAAGCATGGACAGTTTCAAGAGGGAATTAGATAAACATATGGAGCAGAAGTCCATCAGTGGCTATTAGCCACAGGGTATAGATGGGAACTCTCCGTCTGGGGCAGGTGATGCCCTCTATTCTTGGTGCTGGAGGGGGCAGCAGTGGGAGGGCTGCTAGTGTCCTGGCCCCACTGCTGGACCTCCTGATGGCATCTGGTATTTTTGGCCACTGTGTGACAGAGTGTTGGACTAGATGGGCCATTGGCCTGATTCAACATTGGCCTCTATTGTGTTCTTATGTTCTTAAGGTGCCGCTGGACTCAAGCCCCAGCTTAGCCCTTTTAGCTTTCCAGGGGCGAAGTGAGCCTCGAGATGATCTAGAAATGAAACAGTAGCGAGACGCACAGGTACAATCCCAGGGCGAGTGTTTCATTTTCACTTAGAGACGGTTTTCTTTTATGGCACTTCTCTCCTCCTTCTTTTTTTTGGCATGTTTTATGTTTGACGCAGAGAAATGATGTCGAAACCGTATTAATTTTAATGGGGAACTTTTGGCGGCAGGGATGAGAGAACCGTGCCAGAGCTAAAGTTCATGGGTTCGTTTTTCTTAAGAGGGAAGGGGGAATTGGAACGGAACGCTGCATTGCCGAGCACAGTTACTCTGCTCGACTCCCAGAATCATAAAATCATAAGAGTGGGAAGGGACCTCCAGGGCCATCTAGTCCAGCCCCCCTGCACAAGGCAGGGAATTCACAAATACCTCCCCCCCTCGCAGTGACCGCTGTTCCACACCCAGAAGATGATAAAAAACCCTCCAGGATCTCCAGCCAAACCGGCCTGGAGGAGAATTGCTTCCTGACCCCAAAGTGGTGATCGGCATTTCCCTGGGCGTGTAAGAAAGGGCCACGGGAACTAAACACCAATGTTCCCTCTGAGCTGTGGAGTCTGGTGAGCAAAAATCCAACTTTGTGAGTGACTGGCATTAAACTTGTGAGTGAGCAATTTGGCTACTGCATCAATTAGTTTGCTCTGGAGCCAGTGTTCCCTCTAAGCTGAGTTAGTGTGAGCTAGCTCACAGTTTTTTAGCCTCCGGCTCACGCATTTTTATCTTGGCTCAGGAAGGATGGCTCCAGAGCAAATTAATTTATGCAGTGGCCAAATTGCTTGCTCACAACTTTAATGCCAGGAGCTCACAAAGTAGAATTTTTGCTCACAGGGCTCCACAGCTTAAAGGAAACAAAGTCTGGAGCCCTCCTTCCTGAACAAAGGCGAAAATGTGTGAGCTGGAGGCTAAATCCCTTCTCGTGACCTGCCTCAGTTCACAGAATCAACATTGCTGTCAGATGGCCATCCAGGCTCTGTTTGAAAACCTCCAAAGACTCGGTGAAATTCGAAAGGCGCTGCTCTGCTTAGGGGACTGATAGTTTTTTCCCTACCAAAAGCCGAATACCTCTTGTGTCTCTGATCCTGTGCCTGCCTTGGGACATGTGGGACGTATGTCATTACAATATAAATAATTGAGGAGAGGGGGGCAGGGAGGCCCATCTGGCGCATCCATTATGAATGAGCCCTTTTCTCGTTCAAGCGGTCCGGCTCCTTGCCGAGTTCCCTCCAGGGAGGCGTCATTAAAGCACAAATACTGCCTGTCGTTTAGCTCACTGGAGACCCACCAAAGAGCAGGGGGTGGAGAGAGTTGACAAAAAATGAGACATTTCTCTCCCGCTCCCCAAATACTAGAACTGGAGGGCATCCGATGAAGCTGACGGGCAGTAGGTTCAGGACGGACAAAAGGAAATACTACTTTACAGAGCAAGAGATTAAAATGTGGAATCTGCTGCCAGAGGGTGTAGTGAGGCCCAAAGGGATGCACAGCTTTAAAAGGGGATTAGACAGGTTCCTGAAGGATAAGTCTGTCAATGGTTATGCTCCCTGGTGACTGAGGGGAACCCCCACGTTTAGAGGCAGGAGGCAACATCAGGGAAAGGTCTCGGCCTCTCTGCCCTGTTGTTGGCCATCTGAAGGAACTGGTTGTCCCCTGTGTGAGATGAGATGCTGGACTGGATGGACTCCTGGTCTGATCCAGCAGGGCTCTTCTGGTGTTCTTATCAGGGGAAGGCCTCAGCCTCTCTGCCCTGCTGTAGAGGAACCGGTTGGGCACTGTGTGAGACAGCATGCTGGATTAGATAGACCACTGGTCTGATCCAGCAGGGCTCTTGTTGTGTTTTTATTTTTTTTTATATATATAATATTTTATTGATTTTATAAACTACAGCCTACTGCCTAAAGGTAAAGGTACAAGGGAAAACACTATCACTTGTGTTCTTATGTAGGCCTCGGCCTCCATGCCCTGTTGTTGGCCCTCCAGAGAAACTGGTTGGCCCCTGCATGAGACAGGATGCTGGACTAGATGGACCACTGGTCTGATCCAGCAGGGCTCTTCTGATGTTCTCATGAAGGCCTTGGCCTCTCTGCCCTGCTGTTGTCCTTCCAGAGGAACTGGTCGGCCACTGTGCGAGTTAGGATGCTGGACTGGATGGACCGCTGGTCTGATCCAGCAGGGCTTTTCTGATGTTCTTCTTATGATTAAGAGGTGTGTGGGGGGGGAGTGGAAGCTGACAGCTGGTATTCTTAGAAAGAAGTAGGCAAACTCAGGACAAAGGATTAGCGTTGCCAACTCCAGGTTGGAAAATTCCAGGAGATTGGGGAAGGGGTGTAGCCTGGGGGAGAAGGAACATGCAGAGACGGCACTTTTTTTTATTCGGGGAAGAGTTTAAATACCCCAATGTAGTTGTTTTTGTTTTTTTTTAAATTGTCAGATTTTTCTGCAAACCAGGGCAGTCCCTCAAGTTTGCTGAAACGTCTGTTTAGGGCAAGTCTGCCCCCTACCTGCGGATCTAATTATCTGCAGATGGAGGCACAGTTAGGAATCAGATATATCGACACTGACCTTGATAGGATCACTGGTCTGATTCAGGTTCAGGCAGCTTCAGGCATTTGTAAGAATAGTAAAAAGCCCAGTAGCGCCTTTAAGATGTTCACGTCTGATCGCGCCCATTAAATCTGCCCGGCATTCACACCTATGGCATGGCTAATTGTGCGTGTGATCGGAGCGTTTATTAGGTTTTAGAGTATACAGGGGTGAGGGAACAGGGGAGAAACATAAGAAGCCTTCTGCCTGTAACTCTTTTCCACATATCGTTTCGGGCTTCTAAGAGATAGACTGAAATTTTAGAAGTTCACACAGGCTCCTTCATATTACATCAAAGAAATCATATCTTTCTCATCCAATCATAAAAAGGGGTCCATAGTCCACCAAAATCTTCTTCCATTTGCCCTTTTAAAATCAAAGTGAGTTTGTCCATTTCCACACTTTCCGTAGTCTTCATTATTGCGTCTTGTTCAGAGGGTAATCTTGGAAGTTTCCAGAAAGTTGCAGATGCGATTCTAGCTGCTGTTACCACAAGAATCATAAAATATCTTTGATTTCTTTCTTTTATCAAACTCATCTGGTATACAATTCAGTAAAAACAGTTCTGGTCGAAAGGGCGATGACAATCTAAGGAAGACTTTGAAAAGCAGCCGTGGGCCAGGCGGCTGAAAGCAGCTCCGGTTTGAAAACACAAATCCAAAGGCGAAGTTGGTCTTGGTTGTCCCCGCTCCCTGAAGTCCCGTCTTGCTATTTTTAACAGCCCCCTTCTGGGCTGTGTGTTTGTGTGTCGCTTGTGTGAGCTGAGAGCAGTCTTGCGACCTCTCTCTGCTTCCCGAGGGAGTCTGCGCCGTCAAACCGGGCCCTGGGAGAACCATCACAGAGCCACATCCAGCAAGGAGCATCAGACGATGTACCGTCGGTATCTGTCTCCAGAGAAATTGGTCAAAAGGTATAAAGGTACTTTGAGTTCCTGCTGGAAACGTGAACAGCATGAAGGAATGTTTTACTGTACACAGTGGACATGTAAGAAAGCAAAAATAAATAAATAAATAAAATGAAGGATACAAAGACAATTATTAACTCAGAAGATTTCAATGACTAATGTACAACTGAAACAAAAAGGCTGGGGGAGGGGGAGAGGAAACTGAACCTAAAACCTAGAATTCAGAACCTAAAAAAGGTTAAGAAGAAGAAGAAGAAGAGATTGGATTTATTCCCCGCCCTTCACTGCCCAAAGGCGTCTCAGAGCGGCTTACAAACTCCTTTCCCTTCCCCTCCCCACAACAGTCACCCTGTGAGGGAGGCGGGGCTGAGAGAACTTCTGACAGAAACTGTCCTTGAGAGAACAGCTGTGACAGAGCTTGTGACTGACCCAAGGTCACATCAGCAGGTGCAAGTGGAGGAGTGGGGAATCAAACCCGGTTCTCCCAGATAAGAGTCCGCGCACTTAACCACTACACCAGACCAAAAGGTAAAGCTTCCCCTTGCTCAAAAGCCAGCCGAATCCGACTCTAGGGTTGCGGTGCTCATCTCCGTTTCCAAGCCGAAGAGCCAGCGCTGTCCAAAGACGTTTCCGTGGTCATGACTAAACACCAAGGTGCACGGAATTCTTATACTGAATCCGCCAGCAGCAGCAGCTCCCCAGGGTCTCGGGCTGAGGCCTTTCACAACACCTCCTACCCAGTCCTTTTTAACTGGAGATGGTGGGGATCGAACCCGGGACCTTCGGCACGCCAAGCAGAGGCTCTTCCCCAAAGCCACAGCAGCCTGATTTAGTATGAGGCAGCTTCCTGTGTGCGTCTTAAAGAGAGGCCTCTCGCTCAGCGGTAGAACCTGTGCTGATTCAACTGACACACACAGATCTTACAACAGCACTACAGATAAGATTGGAATCTCAACAGCCGGTCCATATGCAAAAGAACCTCCTCAGGAAAGCTCCTCCATTAGCATGTCACAGCCTGGGGAACTCACTCAGTGGCAGAACCTCTGCTTTGCATGTAGAAGGTCCCAGGTTCAGTCCCCACCATCTCCAGTTAAAAAGGATCCTAGAATCACATAGAGTTGGAAGGGACCGTTGAGGCCATCTAGTCTCACCCCCTGCTCAATGCAGGATCGGCCTAGAGCATATGATGTCATATACAGTGTGAAGGACCTCTGCCCGAGACCCTGGAGAGCTGCTGCCAGTCTGAGTAGACAATACTGAACTCGATGGACCAGTGATTCAGTAGGCCACATCATGTGCTCATGCTGTTCATAGGAGAGAGAAACAGGGCTATTTTTGTAGAAAAAGCCCGGAGGAAGCCATTAGCATATCAGGCCACACCCAACAGCAGAAACTCATTAGCAGATTAGGCCACACCCCCGTGTTACCAGACGTGTGGTCATCCAGCCACACCCACCTTTCGCTTCTTATTCTGTTTCTTGCTCTTGCCAGGGCTTTTTTTGCAGCAGGGACTCCTTTGCATGTTAGGCCACACACCCCTAATGTGGCCAATCCGAATGAGTTTCTGCTCATTGGGTGTGGCCTATTATGCTAATCAGTTCCTGCTGGGCGTGGCCAACTCGGGAGCCGGCCGGAACGCCGTCCCTGTGCGTTCCTGCCCAGAAATAGCCCTGGAGAGAAATATCCTTGCCTAAATCTGTGCCATTTCATAGAACTTGTGTGTTTTGCGACAGGGGATTGGTGGCCTTGTGGGCTGACTTGGCACCGGGCAGCTTGCTTGTCTCTGCAGATCGGTGGATTTTCACAGTGTCATGAAATTTGTATTTCTTATACCTTCGGGAATGTCACCACTCGTCTTCGACAAGCAAAACAATCTGTTCGATGCCAGCTAACTGGAGTTCTGCCACGCGAAGATACATCTGAGATGGGCGTGCCAGGATGAAATACAAGCTTAGGACCTGCCTGTGTTGATTCAACCACAAGAAGGTTTGCCAAGGCCCCCTCTGGCCACTGGTGGAGTATAGGGCAGTGTTCCCTCTAAGCTGAGTTAGTGTGAGCCAGCTCACAGTTTTCTAGCCTCCGGCTCACACATTTTTGTCTCCGCTCAGGAAGGAGGGCTCCAGAGTGAGCTCATTTATGCAGGAGGCAAATGGCTGGCTCACAACTTTAATTTTTGCTCACGGGACTCCATAACTTAGAGGGTGCATTGGTATCAGGGGCTCAGGGTTGCCGGAACCCGGTTTGGATACACCTGGAGATTTGGGGAAGGAAATGGGGGAGAACAGGGACCTCAGTGGAATACAGGAGCCCATTTTTCTTAGCTGGAACTGTTCTCTGTAGACTGGAGACGAGCTGTAATTCCTGGAGGCTGGCACCCCTAGCAGGGACCTCAGTGGGGTACAACGCCACAGAGTCCACCCTCCCAAGCATCCATTTTCTCCAGGGGAACTGGTCTCCACTGTCCGGAGATGAGCTGTGATTCCAGGACATCCCCAGGCCCCACCTGGAGGCTGGCACCCCTAGCTGCATTAGAACTCCCTACTCTTCAGGAAGAGCCTCAAGGGAACACAATGGGAAAATACGTTCTGTGCGGAATCCAATTCCATTAGTAGAATTATGGGGAGGGGGAGTAATTTTTTTAAGTTTTCAAGCGGCAGCTGGACGACCATCTTTCGGGTATGTTGTAGGTATGTAGGGCTATCTTTTGGCTATGCTCCTGCAGAGTGCAGGGGGTTGGACTAGATGACCTTTAAGGTCCCTTCCAACTCTAACATTCTATGGTTCTGTGATTCTATGATAACGCAGCCTTGCGTTGTGCCACTCTTCCCAAGCCATTGGCAAACAAGAAGAGGAAGAAAAAGAAGTAGTAGTAGTAGAAGAGAGAGGAGGAGGAGAAAGAGGAGGAAGAGGAGATTGGATTTATACCCCACCCTTCACTCGGAGCCTCAAAGTGGCTTACAAACTCCTGTCCACAGCAGACACCTTGGGGGGTAGGTGGGGCTGAGAGAGCTCTTTCGAGGACTGCTCCTGAGAGAACTTGTGACTGACCCAAGGTCACACCAGCAGCTGCATGCGGAGGAGTGGGGGAATCAAACCCGGTTCTCCCAAATCACGATCCGCACTCCTAACCACTATACCAAACCGGCTCTCAAGAGGGGAGAAGAAGGGACAAGCCGCATCCCGGGAAAGTGTGAGAGAACTTGCTTTCGCAAAGACTGTACGGCACTTGCTCAGGAACCGGGGAGAATGAGAAGCCAGGGGCGTTCTGTGAAACTTTCCTCCCGTACGTAAATCCCTCCCCAAACCTGTCATTTCTGTTTTGCAAACGCTTTTGACTGGCCGCTGAAAACTTAAACATTAAGACAGAAACCCTGTTTACCTGGTGAAAGGGCTGCTCCCCTTTTGAACTTTCCCCCCAAAGCTTTCGCTTATGTTTGGAACCACCTTGACCTAAATGGCTTAGGCTAGCTTGATCGAGTCAGATGTCAGAAGCTAAGCAGGGTTGGCCCTGGTCAGTATTTGGATGGGAGACCGCCAAGGAAGTCCAGGGTCGCTACGCAGAGGCAGGCAAGGGAAAAATCATCTCTGCTCGTCTCTCCTCCCTGTTCTTACGTTCTACTGGTCAACCCCTGGGGGGGCCGTTGTTCAGAGGCAGCGGACGTCCGTCTATGGCCTCCCTGAGGTGTCTGTCACTCTGTTGACAACTACGGGTCATGGCCGGGAACCTCCCACAACCAGAAGGCTTCTTTGCAATCAGCTGTGACCACCATTTTAATATTTGTGATGATGTTTGACATTCTAATTTTATTGTATTGATCTAATATATTTTGTAGAAATTAAATGTTGTTACCCACCCTGAGCCCACTTCTGGGAAGGGCAAGCTATAAATGGGAAGGAAGGAAGGAAGGAAGGAAGGAAGGAAGGAAGGAAGGAAGGAAGGAAGGAAGGAAGAAGGAAGGAAGGAAGGAAGGAAGGAAGGATCATAGAATGTTAGAGTTGGAAGGGACCTTGCAGGTCATCCAGTCCAACCCCCTGCATTCTACAGGAGCACAGCTGAAAGAGAGCCCTACAACATACCGGAAAGATGGTTGTCCAGCCTCTGCTTGAAACCGCCCATTGAAGGAGCATCCACCACCTCCTGAGGCAGAAGGAAGGAAGGAAGGAAGGAAGGAAGGAAGGAAGGAAGGAAGGAAGGAAGGAAGGAAGGAAGGAAGGAAGGAAGGAAGGAAGGAAGGAAGGAAGGAAGGAAGGAAGGAAGGAAGGAAGGAAGAGAGTTAAATCCTGGGTTATAGATGCACTGCAGTGATCAGCTCTAGTTTATTAAGTGATTTCAGCACACTACACGGACACCTAGCGGGGCTTGAGTCCTGCTTATAAAGCATGCCAACACCACAGCCGACACACACCCACTCCCAGTGATAAGCTATTCACACCATTTATCTATTGGTTTGTACCAGGATCCTGAAGATCTATTGTTCTAGAGTAGCAAGCTCAACCCGTTCCTGGTACAGTTTGAGGAATGGCTCAATACATAACAGAAAGGAAGGAAGGAAGGAAGGAAGGAAGGAAGGAAGGAAGAAAGAGAGAGAGAGAGAGAAAAAGAAAGAGAGAAAGAAAAGAAAGAGAGAGAGAAAGAGAGAGAGAGAAGGAAAGAGAGAAAGGGAGAGAGAGAGAGAGAGAGAGAGAGAGAGAGAGAGAGAGAAAGAAAGAAAGAAAGAAAGAAAGAAAGAAAGAAAGAAAGAAAGAGAGGAAGAAAGAGAGGAAGAAAGAGAGAAAGAGACAAAGAAAGAGAGAAAGAGACAAAGAGACAGACAAAGAAAGAGAGAAAGAAAGAAAGAAAGAGAGAGAGAGAGAGAAGGAAGAAAGAGAAAGGAAGAAAGAGATAGAGAGAAAAAAAGAAAAAGAGGAAGAAAGAGAGAAAGAAAGAGAAGGAAAGAGAGAAAGGGAAAAGGGAAAAGGGAGAGAGAGAGAGAGAGAGAGAGAGAGAGAGAGAGAGAGAGAGAGAGAGAGAGAGAGAAAGCCTTGACCAGGACGGTCCAGGCTAGCTGGGTCATGGACAAACACAAGCACAGTATAACCAAAATCTATATATAGGCCCCGTCCACACGGAGCATTTGCCCCGCTGAAGTCACGGGAGCCCTGCGGACTTTCCGTGTGCGTTCATACGAGCACATCTGGGAGGCATAGGGCTCCCGTGGCCAACCCGCGGCTTCCCTCCGAAAACGCGGGGTAAAAAACTAGTAGGTCCGAGGTACTAGTTTCTGGAAACCCCGGGGCAAAGGCTGGCGTCTGATCGCGGGAGCGCCGGTATCCCGCGGCTTCCGACGCCAGCCCATGTCCTCGGGGTTTCCGGATGTTGTAAGTTTCCCTGGGATGTGCACCAACGCTGGACAGAGCATGCGCACATACAAGTCACCGACAGCAGCCCGCCCCCCCGCCACGGCGCATGCGCACTTCGCACTTGCGTGGTCTGCTGTGCTGCTGTTTTGCCACGCTGCAGCAGCGCAGTATGATCGCGGGGCGGATCTGGCGCGTGGCAACTCGGTGGCCTGTGAGATTGGGCTACCGCGCCTTATTTAGCTCCGGGGCAAACTGCCACGCCTCCCCGCGCGTTTTCTGGCCTGTGTGACCGGGGCCATAGATGGGTTAAGTCCCGCTACACTCAGTAGGGCTTGCTAACTATGTCGGTTTGCCCTGCCATGAATGGCCCAGGCTGGCCCGATCTCATCAGATCTCGAAAGCTAAGCAGGGTCAGCCCTGGTTAGTACTTGGATGGGAGACCACCGAGGAAGTCCAGGGTGGCCACACAGATGCCTGACCGGGATGGCCAAGGCTAGCTCAGTCTCGATGGATCTTGGAAGTGGAGCAGGGTTGGCCCGGGTTAGAACTTGGGAGACCGCCAAGGAAGTCCGGGGTTGCCACGCAGACGCAGGCGACGGCAAATCACCTCTGAATGTCTCTTGCCTTGAAATCCCTATGGGGTCTCCATAAGTCGCCTGCAGCTTGACAGGACAAAATGGCACCAATTCTTACAGGAGGTCCTTGAAGGTAGGTCAGTATTATATCATAGAAGGGGGACGGAGCTGAGGTAGAGTGACTCGGCTGAGGCTAACGGCTTGTTTCTATACCATGAAGTTTCTAACTGTAAGGTGCCTTGGGAGCCAGTTGGGTTGTGGTTAAGAGTGCAGACTCTAATCTGGGAGAACCGGGTTTGATTCCCCCACTCCTCCATATCCAGCCAGCTTGGGCGACCTTGGGTCAGTCACAAGCTCTTTTGGAGCTGTTCTTTCAAGAGCAGTTTCTGTCAGAGTTCTCTCAGCCCCATCTACCTCACAGGGTGTCTGTTGTGGGGAGGGGAAAGGAGATCATAAGCCACCCTGAGGCTCCGAATGAAGGTTGGGGTGTGAACCCAATCTCCTTCTCCTCCTCCTCTCTCTCAAGAGACAGCATAGAAATGTCCTAAATAAAATCACTAGATGAATAAATTCATAGTGACTTTGTGGCCCAGGAGAGATTTGAATCCGAGACCTCTGAGATCTCAACGCCTTCTTTCCTTGGCACCAGCTGAGAACGTGCAGAAGATTTCTTTGCAACGTGTGCCGGGGAGGGGGAGGTTCAATGGCACGTGATCCAGGGCTTCTCCCCAGCTGAATTGATGCCCCGAGAGTTCCCCGAGGAGAGAAGTTTGGAAAGGAAATTTCACAGTCACTTGATCCCGACAGGACTGAAAGTGTGAATCACTTTCTCTGCGAGTGTGATGGAGAGGCTGACTCATCGTTCCGGGGGATAATGCTGAAGGGCTGACATTTTGAACTCTTAAAAGACCGCCTGGATGTGCTAGGCTGGCTCGGATGGATCGGGAGAGACGTCCCAGAATGCCGAGCGGGACCCACATCTTGCAGCGCCTACGTCCTTCTCCAGACGTCTTTCTGAGAAGATGCCTGCCTCAGTCTTCTGCACGCTTGCCATCAAAGGCACAGACCTAATCCGCACTGGGTTGCGTTTTAGCAGCAAAGCATCTCACACGGAGTACGTGCGACGACACGGAATGTTCTGAGACATTCCAACTGCTCAGGGAACAGAGATGCCAGCAGCAATAAGTTTCAGAGGGTAGGTGTGTTGGTCTGCTGCAGAACAGCCAGAACTTTCCGGAAGTACCTTAGAGATGAACAAGATTTTTGGCAGTATAAACTTTCAAGGCTCTTAGGCAGATGCGTCGAACGCATTTGTTACGAAAGCCGGATCTGATGTAAACCTCACTTTGTTGGGCTGAACCGTGTGTGTCATAAAACGTAATGGCAAGTACAGGAGATAAAAACTGTAAGGACAGCAGCTGGTAAGCTCTGCGTTGGTGTCTCCTCACTGCAAGCCCTCATGCGTTGGGAGGGGGGTGCAAAGGAAAACCCGCATGGGCGGACTGGCCGGCCGGCGGTGCAGCACCGGGCAGATGCTCCCACACTGCCTGACCGCTGCAGACAAAGTTGTCCCGCCATGCTGAAGCCACAATTGGGGTGGCTCCGCCCACTCCCCCCCTGAGCAGCCTTCCTATTCCTTCCCTTACACTAGATGCTCGCGGGCCGCATAAGAAACCTGGATGGGCCTTATGTTTGACACCCCTGCTCTAAGGTGCTACTGGACTCAAATTTAGCCACTCACTGGGTGCGGTCAGACAGCGTGCTGGGAGTGGTTTAAATTGCTCCTGATGCTTTTTTTTTTTTTAACCCGGAGAATTACGATCACACTCACCTCCTTGTTCCGGATCACTGTGCGGCCACATCGCTCCCCGCCGTCCACACGTGGGAGCGTTCATCGGTGGTTTTTCCCCCTCTCAGTTTGAGCATGCGCACAGGCAGCCGTCTGTAGAACTAAAATTTTCGCGCGTGCGCAGAACAGCCATTTCCGCACTTCCCTTTAAACTTTAAATGAACACTTCCCTTTAAACTTTAAACGAACACTTCCCTTTAAACTTTAAATGAACACTTCCCTTTAAACTTTAAATGAACACTTCCCTTTAAACTTTCACCCCGAAACTGGCCTCCGTGAGATCCTGAACTCGTCTAAACGCTAAAACGAGTCATCATTTAAACTTTGGTTTTATTAACGTAGGAGCGGAGCTCCAACCATGCACACACCGCCGAGGCATAAAAAAATGGTGGATGAAAAGCGGAAGCCTTGGGCTTCCGTGGCAGCTTTCCAGAGGGGAGAGGGTTGAGGCACCCGGAAGTGGCTCAACACCGCAAGAGCGGTCAGACGTCAGAAAAGTGTGGCTAGAACCGGAGAATCAGGAAAACACCACTTGGGGACCTGGTATCAAAATACTCTGCTTTAAAGAGGGGTTGATATGGAAAGCAACAGCTGGGGACAGTGCACAGATGTTGGGTGTGTGAACATGCACATAAAATCTGTTCCTGAAGCATGCCGAAAACGGGAGGAGGGGAGGGCGGGCAAGCTTTGCCTCGGCTGGGTGCTCTGCAGTGGTGGCAGCCGTTGGCCGCCGCTGCCTCCCCCCCGCCAGGGAGGAGGGGAGGGTGACTTGCGCCCTAGCCGGGCGCTTGGCAGCAGCGGCAGCAGTGAGGAGATCCCGCCGGCCGCCGCTGGAAGCCTCCTCCTCCTCCCTCCCCCCAGGGAGGAGGGGGAGGGTGACTTGCGCCCTAGCTGGGCGCGCGGTGGCGGTGGCGGTAGCGGGGAGATCCCGCTGGCCACCGCCAGCCGCCTCCTCCTCCTCCTTCCCCCCAGGGAGGAGGGGGAGGGCAACTTGCGTCCTAACCAGGCGCTTTTCAGCAGCGGTGGCGGGTGTCTGGTTAGGACGGCAGGGGGGTGCTTTTGGGGGGGAAGCGGGGCACCATTTGGCGCTCCTGAGGCCGGCACGCCCTAGGCGAGTGCCTAGTTCGCCCAATGGGCGATCCGGCCATGGGTAAAATGACATCGATAAGTCTTAAAGCACCAATATTAGGAATAGTTCCTTGCTACCAGCATCTTAGATGGAAAATCGGCAGTCTGTACAGTTAACTCCTGGTGGCTTATCCGCTAACAGAAACCTAATTGCGCTATCAGAATCAGCCCTGGACAGTAAAGGCTTAATCAGAGGTAGTCGGAGATATGAGTAAAGGGGGCAGCGTAGCAGAATGTGATCTAAAGTATCAGGTTTTCTGAGTGGACAATTGCAAATCCTGTCACATTTCGGGAGGCCTCTAGATCTACCTGAGACCCAAGATGGGGGAAAGAAACATTAAATCTGGCTAACATAAAGGCCCTGCTTCCAAATTAGAGAAATATTGTGCCATACTGTTTGGTCCATATCTGAGGCCAAGGGAGAGGGGGAAACGAGTGCCCCCCTCAAATTTAGCAGCAATGAGAAGTTCACGGTCCGGATGTGGCAATAGTTGTCAGCCTGGCCGGAATTAACAGTGATAGTTGCCAGCCTGGCTGGTGACAGATAAGTGATAGCGGTCCGTTTATGATAAGTGCTGCGTAAAAGGGGAAATTGTACCCCTGTTGCTTCTCCCAGTTTCTGTAGCCCATGGTGTGGCCATTTTTCTCTATCCCCCTGTCGTATTTTAACCCCAGCCTTTCTCCCAGGGGGTTAAAATATGACAGGGGGATAGAGAAATGGGAGAAGCAACAGGGGTACAATTTCCCCTTTTACACAGCTCTTATCACAAACAGGCCACTATCACTCATTGCGCATCAGCCAAGCTGACAACTCCCGGGAGTAGGGGATGCGGTGGCTCAGGGGTTTAAGATGCTGAACTGCAGACCGGAAGGTCGGTAGTTCAGCAGTTTGGGACCCGAGAGCCGTGTGATGGAGTGAGCTCCTGTCTCTGGACCCAGCTCCTGCCAACCTAGCAGTTCGAAAGCAGGAAACTGCAAGTAGATAAATAAGTACCGCTTCAGTGGGAAGGTAACATTGTTCCGTGCATTTAGTCATGCTGGCCACATGACCACGGAGAAGTCTTCAGACAGCGCTGGCTCTTCAGCTTGGAAATGGAGATGAGCACTGCACCCCCAGAGTTGGATTCGACTGGCTTTCGAACAAGGGAAACCTTGACCTTTACTTCTCCCAGGAACTTGGGGTACATTTTCCTCACAAAAATTCTTTGAGGCAGGTCAGGCTGAGAAAAACTCCCTTTGCCCAAGGCCATCCAGTGAATGTCATGGCAGAGGAGGGATCTGAACTCGTGCTTCCAGGATCCTTATTTATTTAATGTATTCATTTACCTATTTATCTCCTACCTGTCTCCCCCGTGGGGGCGCTAGTTGGTTTGCATAATTCTCCTCTCCTGCATTTCATCCTCGCAACAACCCTGTGAGGGAGGTTAGGCCGAGTGCGTGTGACTGCCCCAAGGCCACCCAACAAGCTTCTATGGTGGAAAGGGGATTCAAATCCAGCTCTCCCAGATCTTCGTCTTGACTGTCTAACCTGGGTGTCCCCAACCTTTTTGAGCCTGCAGGCATGTTTGAAATTGACACAGCATGGTGGGTATAGATGCAAAATGGCTGTCGCAAAATAGCTGCTGCAGGAGGCGGAGCCAGCCACAAAATGACTGCCACAGCATACCTTCAGTCACACAGCGAAGTCCCCTGCACAGTCAATCAAATCTTCAATGACCAATCAGAAGCCTTGCTGGGCAAAAGCCCCATCTGGCCCTTCCCACTTTCTAGAACAATTGGCAGGCACCAGGAAACATGTCAGTGGCACCACGGTGCCCATGGGCACCACACTGTGGGACCCCTACTCTAACCACTACGCCATGTTGGCTCCTTGCCTAACAGTAACCCAGATACCCCACTGGCCTAACTTGGAGTTCTATACTTTAAGGGCAACTGAGGGCAAAAAAGGCTTGTAGAGGCTCATGGGATTGTAATACCGGAACAACGAACCGGCCAGTACTTGGGCTGCTAATTTTCGGTTTCGTTCTATTTTTATTTAGCTGCGGTCTGAAGGGTTCGAGCCATTCGTTTCCCATAACGGGAGATCTGTCAGCTTTGGAAAGAAGAGGCTTGTTCCTTGACAAAAGACATCGAAATGAGACTGGAGGGTACGACTGAAGTGCTCTGCTCGGACTCCGGGCTTGCTCATTCAAGAGAAATGTGCTCGAGACGAGCTGTCGGAGTCCTTTCAGCTTTCATTTCAGCCTCGATGGGCGAGAGAGTCCTTAAGTAAACACCCTGCAGGGCATTCTTATTAAAATAACGGCGCGGGATGGGGTATGTGTGGGTGTATGTCTGACAAGGGCATCATTGTGGTGGGAGATGTAAACGTGGCAGTTTTGTGAACAGCCCCGAAGTGTCTCTTGCGTCGTGACTTCGAAAATGCCACGTTGTGTATGGAGAAGTCGTCAGGAGGAACTCTGCAGACCTGGCATTCGGGAGCTTGCATGGCTTTTCAGACAACTGCTGCAGGGTTGAACATTTCTCCCTTTGCTTCTGAGACCCGCAGATCTGGAATGTTTGGAATGACCATGTACTACAGAACACAACTTGGAAAAACAGGGATCTATGCTCTATTAAGGGCCGCGGTGGCTCAGAGGCTAAGTTGCTGAGCTGCAGACTGGAAGGTCTGTAACTTAGCAGTTCGAGATCCAAGTGCCGTGTGACGGAGTGAGCTCCCGCCTCAGGCCCCAGCTCCTGCCAACCTAGCAGTTCGAAATCAAGAAATAGGTACCGCTTTGGTGGGAAGGTAATAGTGTTCTGTGTGCCTCGGCATTTAGTTATGCCGGCCACATGACCACGGAAAAAGTCTTCAGACAGTGCTGGCTCTTTGGCTTGGAAAAGGAGATGAGCACCACCCCCTAGAGTCTGATTTGACTGGCTTTCGAGCAAGGGAAACCTTACGCTCTATGAAGGCCTATTCCAGCATCTGCCTTGACTAGGGCTACCTACTCCCTAGCGTGGAGTGGGGGATCTGTTGCATCCAGGTCACATTGCACCACTGGAAGTGGTGGTGACAAGAAACTAAAAAGGAAGTAAGGCCTCAGCTACTTACAGGCATACCATAGAGTTCCTGGCGATTCCTAGAGCTACCTGGAAGTGAAAAGGGTACCCCACAGGGTGTCTGTTGTAGGGAGGGGGAAGGGAAGGGAGTTTGCAAGCCGCTCGGAGACACCTTTGGGTAGTGAAGGGCAGGGTATAAATCCAATCTCTTCTTCTCTTCTTCTTCTTCTTTGAAGCAGTCCAGCTGCCAGTTCCCAGGTGGGCGGGCAGGGGGAGGGGGCACTCCTTGGGAGTCCCCTCCCCAGCATGTGGCTGGGGAGGCGAGGCATTCCAGCTGGGCGGGGCCAGTGGCCTAGCGGCGAGGACTGGCGAGATTCCTTGCCACCAGAGTGACCCCCCCACGAGGACCGCTGGCTCAGATGGCTTTCCAAGGGGACGCTAAGGGAGGGGAAGTGGCTCTTTCCGAACTCATGCATCAGATCCAGGCCAGTAGAACACACAGGTAACTGAAAGCAAACCCTTAATGTGGAATCAGCCCCCGTGTACAACGATATGCAACAGGTGTGTGTCCAACATGTGTCCAACAAGGTGTGTGCCCAGCATGTGTCCAACAAGAATCAGGTTCCAAAGTGGGGCATCCTAAGAAAACCGAGCCTGTTTGCTAGCCGAGACAGCAGAACCTGCCCGGCGAGCCGTGTCTTCTATCTGCTGAAGAGCAAGCCCCGTCCTGTCTTGCCGATCCCACCAAAGAGGTATTTGTTCACATGGCCAGAATACGAGAGAGCGTGATTCACCCACTCTTCTGAGGCCCAGACTTGCCTACCTTGACCCATTCACCTGCTGAGGACAAAGGGCGAGATCGTCGAGTGGTTTATCCGAGACATTCCCCTACGCCTGACAAAGCGGAGAACTTCCGGCAGCTGTCTGTGCGGCTGGCTGTCGGGGTCGGATGAAGCCGTCAACAAACGCCTCTGCCAAAGAGAGGCCTCGATGCAATGTCATTCTCCCAGTATGAAGGGTACACAATGGGGTGGGGTGAATGTTTTTTAAAAACTTCATGTGATTTAGCATAGAGAGTTCCCAATCCTAGAGTATCTTGGGCAGAAGAAACTACGGTTTCAGACGGTAGCCATCTTGGTCTGCCGCAGAAGAGCCGTATTTGAGTCCAGTAGTAACTTAAGAGACCAACAAGAGTTTCGGGGTAAGAGCTCTCGATAGTCCAAGCTCCCTTCAACAGATACAAGCGGGAATGGAGATACCCGAGTCCTTATATCCCAGAAGAAAATATAGAATGCAACAGGAAGAAATTCAGTGACATAATCGCCATGTTATTTTTTCCTCTTGTTGTGTTGTTTTGGTTTTAAAATTGGTTACATCAAAGTATATTTTTTGTCATTGTTGCAGCCATCTTAATATTGTAACACCAAACTCAATAAATAATTAATCATAAAATCATAAAATCATAAAAACATAAAATCACAACAACAACAACAACGACAACAACAATAACAATAATAAAAACCATTAAGAAATGTCAATGTTTGGAAGTTAGTTAGTTGCATTGGTGCCTTCTATGCTCATCATCAGGGGATAAGATCAAGATTTGTAGTTAAACTAACTGAACTAACACCTTAAAGGCAAATATCTTTATCACAAGACATTTATTTTTATTCATTTGATTTGCATCCCGTTGTATCTCGCAGTCAGGTTCAGGGTGTCTTACAACCAACACTCCCTGTGAGCTGTGGAGTCTCGTGAGCAAAAATTCTACTTTGGGACCTACTGGCATTAAAGTTGCAAGCGAGCGATTTGGCTACGGCATAAATTAGTTCACTCTGGAGCCGTCCTTCCCGAGCGAAGACAGAAATGCGTGAGCTGGGGGCTAAAGAACTGTGAGCTAGCTCACACTACCCCAGATTAGAGGGAACACTGCTCACAACACGATAAAACAATAAAAATTCATAAAAACATCGAGCCATTTCATCCAATAAACATTTAAGTGGATAAATTAATACCTGACAGCAGCTAATCGTGTCTGACTACAGTGGATGCTGCAATGATGTCGGGGGGGATGTTTCTCTCAACAAACTGACATCTGTGGATGCTGCAGCAAATTGGTGTAGGCGGTACAGTTGAGGCAGCGGAGCAGATTAAACAGGGGTTGAGTTCAGACTGGCCATTTGCCCCGCTATAGACATGTTTCAGCAACATTTTAAAAGCGGATTAAAGGGGGCGTCCACACAGGCACATCTACCTGGCGTTCCCCACCCGTAGGCAACCCGCGCTATTCTGCTTCGCTCCCGCGTTTAAAAGATACCTGATAAAAGTGGTAGCAAATCCCGGAGAGCACCTTCATCCTGCGTTATTCCGCTTCCTGGAAGTGTGAACGTGAAGCCGAAAAGCCAGGAGCAACCCGCTTCTATAGCGTGCACTGGGTGTTTCCGCGCATAAGGCAGCTGCGATCTGATTGGCTGTGCTCAGCTCTACCGCCCAATGTGGTGCCAGTGCAACGGGATCCTCCCCAAATCGGCCGGATGTCTATGTGTATATGAGCGCATGGGTGCATGAGCGCATATGCGCTCATGCACCCATACGCTCATACACACATAGGAATCTGGCTGAATGACCAGGGAAAAGCTGTTTACAGCCGCGCCTCTGGGCCAGCAGTCTGAACACTCCTGTGTGCCTCCTCCTGGTATGCTCCCGCATCTGTCAGCCCCATGTGACCAGGAGAACCCGGAACAGTTTATTCTGGGGCTTTTTTGCCATGACTGGCTCCCATTGCAAATTCTGAACTCAGGCAGGGAAGGTCAATGTCCCATGGCACTTAACCACTACGCCAGACTGGCTCTCAATGAGGGGAAGGGAAAGGAGATTGTAACCCGCTCTGAGACTCCTTTGGGTAGTGAAGGGCAGGGTATAAATCCAATCTCCTCCTCCTCCGCCTCCTCTCCTTCTCCTTCTTGTAAGTTTACCTTTTTTGCAATATAACTCTGCTGTATTAACCAAATACCCCGATAGCCTCCTCCTTGAATCCTTTTAGAGTTCCTTGCCCATTCCCCCACCCCACGCCCACCCTTCTCATTTGCTGCAAATCTCTCCTCTCCTTATTTTGGTTCAATGTAATCTGATTCTTCCAGCGAAGCCATTTCGCCTCTTCGTTTATCAGCCTGGGACGGGGCATATAAGGAGCTCTGCCTACTCCCGGGAGGTCTTGCCCAATCAGTTAAGATCCTCTATAGGAGCTGTGCCCCGTGTGACATTATTAAGAGCCAAAGTGGATGTGTGCTGAGAACTGAGAACTTTCTCACAATACGAGAACTCGTGGGCACTCAAGGAAATTGCTGAGCGGTCGGGTTAGAATGGATAAAAGGAAGGACTTCTTCAGCCAAAGAGTAATTAACACACATGGAATTCACTGCCACAGGAGGTGGTGGCAGCTACAAGCATGGACAGATTCAAGAGGGGATTGGATAAACGTATGGAACAGAGATACATCAGCGGCTATTATTCCCAAGGTATAGATAGGGACTCTCGGTCTGGGGCAGGTGATGCTCTGTATTCTTGGTGCTGGGGGGGGGCAACAGTGGGAGGGCTCCTAGTGTCCTGGCCCCACTGCTGGACCTCCTGATGGCGCCTGGTATTTTTGGCCGCTGTGTGACAGAGTGTTGAACTGGATGGGCCATTGGTCTGAGCCAACACTGGCGTCTCTTATGTTCTTATACATAGATAGGAACTCTCAGACTGGGGCAAGGGATGCTCTGTATTCTTTGTGCTTGGGGGGGCAACAGTGGGAGGGCTCCTAGTGTCCTGGCCCCACTGCTGGACCTCCTGATGGCGCCTGGTATTTTTGGCCGCTGTGTGACAGAGTGTTGGACTGGATGGGCCATTGGTCTGAGCCAACACTGGCGTCTCTTATGTTCTTATACATAGATAGGAACTCTCAGACTGGGGCAAGGGATGCTCTGTATTCTTTGTGCTTGGGGGGTCAACAATGGGAGGGCTTCTGGTGTCCTGGCCCCACTGCTGGACCTCCTGATGGCACCTGGTATTTTTGGCCGCTGTGTGACAGAGTGTTGGACTGGATGGGCCATTGGCCTGAGCCAACCTTGGCTTCTCTTATGTTCTTATGTTCTTCAACTGCATGTCTGAAGCTCCCTGTGATTTGTCGAACTCCATTCCCAGGCACAGAGGAACCCCATTCCCAGGCAAGCTCAATTTTTAAAAAAATCTTGGAGCTCCAGGTGCAGAACTTCTGGCTTGCATCCAGGCCCATAGCTATCATGGGGCAACTAGGGGCCAAGCCCCCTTGATTGAAAGACACGCCCCCACAAGTTTCCATCCTTTAAAATTGGTGTTTTTGGTAATTTTTCATTTGATTCGTGCCACGCTGCACTGCATTGCAGTGTACACTGGCTGCCCATGACTAGCCAGTGGGGGCGAGCCCGCAGCCAGCGTACCGCCAGCCCACCACATTGCACGAGCTGGGATAGGGTTCCACTGGTGCTCCCCTTTGCGTGTGGCCAGTGTGTGTGTGTGTGGCATTTGCACCGAACCAAACCACTATGTCGAATTACTGTTTGTACTTCTGTATGTTTACAAATAATAATTCATTGGTTGTTAAAAAACCTTTTCAATT
The DNA here is from genome assembly GCA_029375565.1 of Gekko gecko. NCBI lineage: Eukaryota > Metazoa > Chordata > Lepidosauria > Squamata > Gekkonidae > Gekko > Gekko gecko. Next base: position 240,376,258 of record JAPDNY010000003.1, on the reverse strand, counting down.
ATCTGTCGGCAGCCACCTTGGGAGCAAAGCTAATGAGCGCAGGATACCAGTGGTTTGGCATAAATTAAGTCAACGAAGTTACCTTTTCCTTTTGTCCTTCGGGCCCTTTGTTTGAAGAGGCAACGTTAGCCGATCGTCTTCAGCCGGCTCCGATCACGTCTCCCTCCCTCCTCGTCTTTTTATTTTCGCCTTCGACACTTAAAGCCCGACAAAGAGTTCTGTGCCACTCAAGCGTTCGTGTCTGGCTTTCGGAAGACGAGGCGTGTCGCGCATTCTTTTCATACATGAATCACCTCTTTCATTTTTGCCCTGAAAGATCGAGGGGACAAACTTCGACTGTTCCCTGCGAGTTCCGGCGTTGCATCGTTGTCGTGTTTTTGGCCCGGATCTGGCCCGCGCTTTGCTACTGTGCATCTGACCTTGAATGTCTTCTCCGAGGATGCGCAAGTCGTAAAAGGAGAGGGAAGAGGCCTGGCAGAGCATTTTTCTGCTGCGCTGAGCAAATTACGATGTCAATTCATCAAGGCAAACATTTGGGAAAGCGCTCTCTCTCTCTCTCTCTCTCTCTCTCTCTCTCTCTCTCTCTCTCTCTCTCTCTCTCTCTCTCTCTCTGCATTTGCATGAACGGTACTCATTACTGAAAGGGATGAGCCATAAGCCAGTTCAATCTTGGGGGTTGTTCCTGTTGGAATGAGTGTCTCAGCATGCCTGGGCATTGGGGAGTACTAAACCACCATTCGTGTTTATAGGTTTTCTCTCCTTGAATGGGATGCCTTTCTTTGTCTTAACCTGAGAGTTGCCCTCTGACCTCTCCTCTCTCACACTCTTTGTCCTCTCCACTTCCATCACATGGCCTTCCATGGAGACACATCTCTCTGCAGGTCTCTCTTGTAGAGACAATGCCCTCATACTCCCCCCCACACAGGAGGTGGTGGCAGCTACAAGCATGGACAGTTTCAAGAGGGAATTAGATAAACATATGGAGCAGAAGTCCATCAGTGGCTATTAGCCACAGGGTATAGATGGGAACTCTCAGTCTGGGGCAGGTGATGCACTCTGTTCTTGGTGCTGGAGGGGGCAGCAGTGGGAGGGCTTCTAGTGTCCTGGCCCCACTGCTGGACCTCCTGATGGCACCTGGTATATTTTGGCCGCTGTGTGACAGAGTGTTGGACTAGATGGGCCATTGGCCTGGTTCCGCATTGGCTTCTCTTATGTTCTTATGTTCTTATGATGCTGGACAAGCTGGCCATTTGTTATAGCGGAAGCACTCTTTAGATTAGGCTTCCTTCTCTTCTTTTGACTGCAACCGGAATGGGAATGGGATCTACATGAATAAATGTAAGTTTTTACCTTTAGCAGTTATATTTGAGCCAGTTTGCTGTAGTGGCTAAGTGCGCGGACTCTAATCTGGAAGAACCGGGTTTGCGTCCCCACTCCTCCACTTGCAGCTGCTGGTATGACCTTGGGCAAGTCATAGTTCTGACAAGAGCTGTCCTTGAAAGAGCAGTTCTTGAAAGAGCTCACTCAGCCCTGCCTATCTCACAAGGTGTCTGTTGTGGGGAGGGGAAGGGAAAGGAGTTTGTAAGCCGCTCTGAGACTCTGAGTGAAGGGTGGGGTATAAATCCAATCTCCCCCCTCCCCCGCTCCCCCCTCCCCCTCTTCTTCTTCTTCGTCTTCTTCTTCATCTTCTTCTTCTACACCAGTTTGGTGTAGTGGTTAAATACGCAGACTCTTATCTGGGAGAACCGAGTTTGATTCCCCACTCCTCCACTTGCACCTGCTGATGTGACCTTGGGTCAGTCACAAGCTCTGGCACAGCTGTTCTCTCAAGGACAGTTTCTGTCAGAAGTTCTCTCAGCCTCGCCTCCCTCCCAGGGTGTCTGTTGTGGGGAGGGGAAGGGAAAGGAGTTTGTAAGCCGCTCTGAGACGCCTTTGGGCAGTAAAGGACGGGGTATAAATCCAATCTCCTCCTCCTCCTCCTCTTCTTCTTCTTCTTCTTCTTCTTCTTCTTCTTCTTCTTCTTCTTCTTCTTACTACTACTACTACTACTACCTCACTGGGTGTCTGTTGTGGGGAGGGGAAGGGAAAGGGGGGTTGACCTGGAAAGCAACGGTTGGGGACGGTGTGCAGATATTGGATGTGTGAACGTGCACATAAAATCCATTCCTTTTTTTTTTTTGGTAAATACAATTTATTATTGGATATATCACATGTTCAAACATTTTCAACCAACCTACATACCCATTTTTCTAATTTCCCTTCTCCCCCCCCCCAAACAAGACTTCCCGCACCGCTCCAACCCCAGTAATATCACTCTTATTCTGTTACAGTTATATCTAAACTTATTTTCTCTAACAAACGGTAACAATTCAGAAATCTAATTCTATTTCATTTTCCACTTAATAACTATCAAAACAAATCAGACCACGTTTAATGTCCCAATTTTTCAACAAGTATTTTTGAAAGTCTTTCCAGTCTTCAAAAAAAGTTTCATCTTCTTCGTTGTTTAATTTTCTTGTTAATTTATCCATTTCTGCTAAGAACAACGTCTTTTTAATCCATTCCCATGTTTCAGGTACTTTATCTTGTTTCCAACATTGAGCAAAAGTCAGTCTTGCTGCTGTAATCAAGTACCATAATAGTGTTCTCTTGGCTACATTTAATTCTTCCATTTTAAGACCTAGCAATAACATCTGTGGGTCTTTCTTAAAAGTACAATTCAAAATTTTTTGTATCTCATTGTGGATCTCTGTCCAATACTTTACTGCTTTATCACATGTCCACCACATATGGTAAAAAGACCCCTCATGTTTTTTACATTTCCAACATTTGTTGGACATACTTTCATTTATAATAGCAATTTTTTTAGGCGTCATATACCATCTATACATCATTTTATAACAATTCTCTTTAACATTTACACACGTTGAAATTTTCATTGATTTTTTCCACAAGTATTCCCAAGATGTCATTAATATCTCATTATTAACATTTACTGCCCATTTTATCATTTGCTCCTTTACAACTTCATCCTCAGTATACCATTTCAATAACACCTTGTACAGTTTAGAAATCATTTTTTTATCTTTCTCAAGCCATACAGTTTCAATTTCAATATTCTTTTCTCTAAAACCATGTTCTCTTTTATCGGTCTTAAATAAATCATAAATCTGTCTATACTTCAACCAATCATATTCAAATTCAACATCAAATCTGTCTTTTAACACAAAATTTTTCCCTTATAAAATCCATTCCTGAAGTGTGCCGAAAGCGGTTCAAACAGAGCGTCTGAACTCACCCATTGTGTATCAGCCAGTTATAACTCCAACCAATATTTAGGACCAGAGGGTTAATAGCACATGCCTACAGTAGCCTACCAGTGATGTGAGTAGGCATGGGCGCGAACCAACTCGCAGATTAAAATTTGTGATGAATTTTGGGAGGTTCGTGTTTTGCGAAGTCAGGTTCACGGCAGGTCTACTAGCACGAACTTGCCACAAGCTTTGCAGCTGTTCATGGAGGTTCCTTGCGGTTCGTGAAAGGATACATTTCCGGACAGACCGTCTCTGCTCAATCAGGATGTTTACCAAACTTCCAAGCAAACTTCAAAGTGGGGGAGGGGAGGGGGCTGAAGTTTCCCTGTGAGTCTGATGTTGCTGGGCTTGTTCCTGAGCCCTTCCCTAGACTCTGTAACTACAGCGATGAAAGCGAGAGAGGACCAATGTCAAACCACAGGTGGCCCGAAGTACAAACTGAAGGCCCCTCCCACGTGTTTTTTCAAGCCCAACACAACCAGTTCAGCGTACAGAATGCCCAGCAGAACCCAGGACCACTGTGGCCATGCAAGCTTAAAAGGACTGATTGACCTCAAAGCACAGTATCACAAGAAATCCAATTGGGGAGGTTTGCAAGTTTTGTGCAAAAAAAGAGAGGGGGACAAGCACAAAGAAAGGCCGCAAAGTGGGGGAACCCTCTTGAAACTGACAAGAGTGGTTTGAAAATGACAAGAGCAGCCACTAAACCCTGAGAAAGTGTGTGTGGGGGGCTGACTCCTGAATCGCACCACGCATTTCCCAGAGAGCACTTTCCTGGGGGCACCTTATTTGGGGGGCTGTAACTCAGATCCCATAAATCCAATCCTCACCAGAATTGGAGGGCTGGTAGAGGAGAGTCAGCCAGAGATTCCCTGTGAGTTTGGTGACTCCAGCATGCCCAGTGTATGTGTGTGTGTTGTTCTATCATGTCACAAACCTCACAAAACCAAACCAATTTGGTTTCGTCTGTGGTTCTGGTGACGGTCTGTGGTTCACGAGGTGGGCACGTCACAAATCGTGAACCGGACTGCATTTCCCCGGTTTGTGCCTATCCTTCGATGGGAAGTGGGAGAAACTGTCAGGAGGAAGTAAGGAGACGCGGTAAATGTGAAATTTGGATCTGACTGGGAGGAAGTGACCTCACTGGAAGGGGAGGAGTTGGAGAATATGACCTTATTTAGGACTTAGTTAGGGACTCAGGGCTCTTTTGTAGCAGGAACTTCCTTTGCCTATTAGGCGACACTTGCACACTCCCTAAGGTAGCCAATCCTCCAAGAGCTTACAGTGGCCCCTGTAAGAAGAGCTCTGTAAGCTCTTGGGGGATTGGCTACATTAGGGGTGTGTTGCCTAATAGGCAAAGGAGTTCCTGCTACAAAAAGAGCTCTATCATTCATCTGTCCGTCCGTCCGTCCATCCGTCCATCCATCCATCCATCCATCCATCCATCCATCCATCTATCACTCTTTTATAGCAGGAACTCCTTTGCCTATTAGGCAACACACCCCTAATGTAGCCAATCTCCCAAGAGCTTCCAGTAGCCCCTGTAAGAAGAGCTCTGTAAGCTCTTGGAGGATTGGCTACATTAGGGGTGTGTCGCCTAATAGGCAAAGGAGTTCCTGCTACAAAAAGAGCTCTATCATCCATCCATCCATCCATCCATCCATCCATCCATCCATCCATCCATCCATCCATCCATCTATCTATCTATCTATCTATCTATCTATCTATCTATCTATCTATCTATCTATCTATCTATCTATCATCTATCTATCTATCTATCATCTATCTATCATCTATCATCTATCATCTATCATCTATCATCTATCATCTATCATCTATCATCTATCATCATCTATCATCTATCTATCTATATCTATGGCTCTTTTTGTAGCAGGGACTCCTCTGCCTATTAGGCGACACACCCCTAATGTAGCCAATCCTCCAAGAGCTCACAGTAGCCCCTGTAAGAAGAGCTCTGTAAGCTCTTGGAGGATTGGCTACATTAGGGGTGTGTTGCCTAATAGGCAAAGGAGTTCCTGCTACAAAAAGAGCAGTTAGGGTTCTTTAGCTTGGAGAAATGACAACTGAGGGGGTGGCATGATAGAAGTGTATAAAATTATGCATGGAATGGGAGGCAAGTTTCAAACTTATAGCCAGAGAATGTTTGAACCTTGCCTGCCGTTCCATTGCATCTGGGGAAGTGTGCCCTGCACATGGAAGCGCATACCTTGAATAAACCTTTGTTGGTCTTAAAGGTGCCCACCGGACTCTAGATTGGTTCTACTGCTTCAGACCAACACAGCTGGCCAACTTTATCTGTCTTCATTGGAATGGAAGGTAAGGTTCAAACGAATAGACAGGGGCTGAACAGCAAATTAACATGTAACACGATGAAGACTGAACTAAATAACATGCCAAGGTTACAAGGTCAACAGCTGTAAAACAATAAATATGTCAAAATAAGGCTGACTCTCCATTCGCTCCTCTCGGGGTGGAGGTCACTGAACGGCGGGTTTTTTTCCCTTTTCTTTTCTGAGGTGGGTGCGACAGAATAAAGGGTTTTTTTTTATTTAATTTTTTAAATGTTAGTTTAAACAGTAAAAAAACCCAGTTATAGCATCCTACAACAGTGGAACTCGGCAAAGTTGCTACGGTAACAAATAAGGAATTCAAAATAGTTTACGTGTGGTGAAAAACTTCATAATACTTTTTAGGAACCGTGACTTTAGAGAACTCAGCATGAAACATATACTCAAGAAAAAGGAAGATTTGATTTCTTATATGGAAGATTAGCATTAGCAATTACATCAGATATTTTATCCATAGCATAGCAGTCCCATATTTTCAAATGCCATGAGGATAATAGTAACTTATTGGGGGACTTCCAGCTACTGGCAATAACAACCTTTGCAGCTGTTAGTAAAACCGAAATAAGGTCTTGTCTAAGCTGAGCAGTCGGGTTAGAACGGATAAAAGGAAGTACTTCTTCACCCAAAGAGTGATTGACACATGGAATTCACTGCCACAGGAGGTGGTGGCAGCTACAAGCATGGACAGTTTCAAGAGGGAATTAGATAATAGCCACTGATGGACCTCTGCTCCATATGTTTATCTAGGGGGAATTAGATAAACATATGGAGCAGAGGTCCATCAGTGGCTATTAGCCACAGGTAATAGATGGGAACTCTCAGTCTGGGGCAGGTGATGCACTCTATTCTTGGTGCTGGAGGGGGCAGCAGTGGGAGGGCTTCTAGTGTCCTGGCCCCACTGCTGGACCTCCTGATGGCCCCTGGTATATTTTGGCCGCTGGGTGACAGAGTGTTGGACTAGATGGACCATTGGCCTGATTCAACATTGGCTTCTCTTATGTTCTTATGGGCTTATGGGAGTCATTCCAATGGTCTAATAGAATAAGGTCAGGTTGCATAGGAATCAAATGACCTGTGATATCTTTGATAGACAGGACTATTTTGGAACAAAATTGTTGTACAAAAACACATGACGACCAGCAGTGTATGAATGTGCCTCGTTCACCACATGATCTCCAACAGAGTGGGGAGTTCAAATTGGATATTTTGTGAAATCTCATAGGTGTGAGATACCATCTGGTAAGGATTTTATGGCTTTGGATTTTGATATTTAAAGAGTGGGACCTAAGCAGCGGTGAGGACCCAGATTTCGTCCCAATCTGAGGGTGAGAATGTAAAATCACAGTCAGTTTGCCGGGCCTCTTGGTAACTTAAAAGGTTTTGTGGAATGAGAATGAAGTAAAGGTAAAGGTAAAGGTTTCCCTTGTTCGAAAGCCAGTTGGCACGGATAATTAAGTAGTTCTGCGTATATAAACGAGCTAGTGTCCTGGCCCCACTGCTGGTCCTCCTGATGACACCTGGTATATTTTGGCCGCTGTGTGACACAGAGTGTTGGACGAGATGGGCCATTGGCCTGATCCAACACTGGCTTCTCTTATGTTCTTATGAGCTAGTCCAGCGGCACCTTTAAGACCAACGGAGTTTAATTCTGGGTTTAAGCTTTCATGGGCATCCGAAGAAGCGTTATGCGCACACGAAAGCGGATGCCCAGAATTAAACTTTGTTGGTCTCAAAGTCCCCGCTGGGCTCAGACTTTGTCATCTGGCTGGTCTGCGAAGGGGCCAAATCCACCCTGGGTGATGTGACCTGCAGGAATACCTTTGCGATGTGGGAACCAATGGACTTCTGTAACGTTTTCGAGTTTTCACCGGTGTCCAGGGCTATTTCTGGGCAGGAGCGCACAGGAACGGAGTTCCGGCTGGCTCCTGAGCTGGCCACGCCCGCCAGGAACTCATTAGCATAATAGGCCACACCCAACAGCAGAGAGTCATTAGGATTGGCTACCTTAGGGGTATGTGGCCTAACATGCAAAGGAGTTCCTGCTCCAAGAAAAGCCCTGGGGTTTGACAACAAACAAGGTAAACAGAATAAGAAGCAAAAGGTGTGGGTGTGGTTGGATGACCACACTTCTGGTAATATGGGGTGTGTGGCCGAATATGCTAATGAGTTCCTGCTGTTGGGTGTGGCCTGTTATGCTAATGAGTTCCTGCTGGGCTTATTCTACAAAAAAAAGCCCTGCCAGTGTCCATTCTTGTGGCAGACTGAAAGCGGCCCCACATCCTTCGTCCCCTCAGGCCACAGGGCGAAAGAGCCAGGAAGCGTTTCTGGAAATCTGAAACCTGGCATTCTGTTGTGCATTTCTTGCCCACTGAGGGAATTTTCTGCTCTGGTTCTTTTGAGTCTCCTGTCAGCAGACTCACTCCCTGCAGCATCTGAATGTGTGTGTGTGTTTTTGCTTGTGTAGCAGTTCCCCCCCCCCAGTATGGCCAGGACCCGGAGAACTGTGCAAGGGCTTCCAAGCTCCCCCTTAGACATGCCAAACGCTCCAGGTTTGGCCTGGCGTTCTCCTGGCACCACAACCGATTTCCAGGCTGCACAGATCAGTTCCCCTGGAGAAAATGGCAACTTCGGCAGGTAGACCGTATGGTTTGGTGTAGTGGTGAGGAGCGCAGACTCTAATCTGGGGGAAAAGGGTTTGGATTCCCCACTCCTTCACTTGCAGCTGCTGGTGTGATCCTGGGTCATCCATCGGTTCTTTCAGAGCTGTTCTCTCACAAGCAGTCCTTGAAAGAGCTCTCTCAGCCCCACCTACCTCCCAGGGTGTCTGTTGTGGGGAGGAGAAGGGAAAGGAGATTGTAAGCCTCTCTGAGACTCCTTCGGGTAGTCAAGGGTGGGTATAAATCCAATCTCCTCCTCCTCCTCTTCTTCTCCTCCTCCTCCTCCTCCTCCTCCTCCTTCTCCTCCTTCTCCTCCTCCTCTTCTTCCTCCTCCTCCTCCTCCTCCTCCTCTCCTCTTCTCCTCCTCCTCCTCCTCCTCCTCCTCCTCCTCCTCCTCCTCCGCTCCTGCTCTCCTCCTCCTCCTCCTCTTCTTCTCCTCCTCTCCTCCTCCTTTCTTCTCCTCCTCCCCTCCTCCTCCCCTCCTCCTCTTCCTCCCCTCCTCCTCCTCTTCTTCTCCTACTTCTCTCCTCCTCTTCCTCCTCTTCTCCTCCTCCTCTCCTCCTCCTCCTCTACCCTCCCTAAGTTCTGCCCCCAAACCCTTTTGATAAGTGTTTCTTGAACTGCCACATGGTAAGCCAAACATGGACTTGAGGGGACTTTGGGATATGGCAGGAAGGGATGCTGAAGAAAACAATTAACCCCTCCAGGTCTGATGTACGGCTAAAGTAGTTTGTTGCAGAGGGAGGGCTGTGGGTGCAGATATGGGAGGGGTGTGATGCCAAGCTGTGGTACCACATCCGGTTTTTACCAGAAGTGATGTCGGGTAGCTCTAGGAATCACCGAAAACTCTATGGTCAAATAAAGAGTTTCCACCCCACCAACGTCCCACCCTCCCCAAACCCCTCAGTCCCAGGTGCTGCCACCCAAATCTCCAGGGATTTCCCAATCCAGCAACACTATTTCTAATTCATCCAGGTTAAATTAAAATATCTCACGTTCAAGGTGGTACATGACCCCTACTAAACTATTTCATTCTAAAATAATGCAAAATGCTAATTGTTGGAAAGGCTGTGGTCGGAGGGGAACCCTGCTTCATTGTTGGTGGTGGTTTCAGGCTTCCCAAGTACTTACCGTAATTCGGCAGGGGACACATACTTCTTGGCAGGACCATTCCCAGGGGGAAAAAGACGTGGCGCACAATGCTGTCTCCAGGAAGTGACACCGGGCGACGCTCTGGTACCATCGAGTTTCCAGCCCCATTGTCAGAGTGTCGTCCAGCGTCACTTCCTGGTGACAGCATCGTGTGGCATGGGTGTTAAAAGGAGGAAAGTTCTGGCCAGGGACTGTGTGTCCCCTGCCAAATTATGGTAAGTACTTGGCAACCCTAGGTAGTTTATTCTAAAGATAGAGGAAACTGTGGGAATTCACCTCCCTAACACCCCACAATCTATACTGCTTAACTATTGGGAGAAGGATACTTTTCCCCACACAAACTAGGGAACTTGTTTCATTAATGTTGATTGTGGCTAAGGCTTTGTTGGCTCAAGTATGGAAGACGGAGAAAACGCCATCTATTAGACAACGGTTTGCAAAATTGTGGGATTTGGTAGTCGTGGACAAACTTGCCTCCCGATTGGTGGCAGCTGAAACTCTGGCAAAAAACCCATCAAATTTTGTAGAGAAATGGTTTGTGTTTTTTTGATTATGTGTCTAGGATAAAAAACACAACTACTGAGCTTCCTACTAAATATGTTGATTTTGTTTCTTATTAAGGAATGTTATATGTTGAGTGTTTACGACTGTTTGTTAATTGTTATTATTTAAAATAAAATATAATGTTTAAAAAAAAAAACAGCTCGCGTTTCTGTTAGCAGAAATCTGTGTTCAGCAGGACAACCGACCTGATGCAAGCCTCCCTCATTCTCACCTCCGCATTTATTTCCACCTTTTAAAGATGTCCGCCTAGGTACAGTCCTCATTTCGTAGCTGGTCACAGAAAAGCATAACTCCCTTGGTCTTTGATATCGTACAGATGTCTCACATTTCCAGGGCTGGCCTTACCCGGTGGCAAAAGCCTGAAGATGGCCTTTGCCAGAGCTAAGGCACAGAGGCGAGAACTTGTGTTTTGACCAAGGACCCGTTTTCTGGCAAAAAGCAAAGGAAAGGAAAGAACGAGACGGTGGGAGGAATTAATTGGCACGGGACATGTAACTGCACTGATGTTCACCGCAGAACCATCTGCAATTTGCAAGGCATAATTCAGAGTGACAGATGTGGTGTAGAAATTAATTGGCAAGGCTACGCTCCCCCCCCTTCTCCCAGCCCTTGTAGAGAACGACCAAACATTGACCTGGTTCTATCTGTAGAAAAGTGTTTTAGTGCCATCTCCTGGTCACTGCATGCTACTAATTCAATTTAATTAATTTATGTAGGAGATTTTTCATAGGAACGTAAGAAGAACCCCACTGGATCAGACCAGGGGTCAATCTAGTCCATCATCCTGTCTCACGGAGTGGCCAGCCAGTTCCTCTGGATGGCCAACAACAGAGCGCAGAAGCTGAGGCCTTCATAAGAACATCAGAAGAGCCCTGCTGGAGCAGACCAGGGGTCCATCTAGTCCACCATCCTGTCTCACACAGTGGCCAGCCAGTTCCTCTGGAGGGGCAGCAACAGGGCACAGAGGCTGAGGCCTTCATAAGAACATAAGAGAAGCCAATGTTGCATCAGGCCAATGGCCCATCTAGTCCAATGCTCTGTCACACAGTGGCCAAAAATACCAGGTGCCATCAGGAGGTCTAGCAGTGTGGCAGGACACCAGAAGCCCTCCCACTGCTGCCCCCCCCCAGCACCAAGAATAGAGTGCATCACCTGGCAAGTGAAGATCCAGAAGAGCCCTGCTGGATCAGACCGGTGGTCCATCTAGTCCCCATACTGAGAGTTCCCATCTATGCCTTGTGGCTAATCAAGCTACTGATGGACTTCTGCTCCATATGTTTATCCATCCTCTTGGAACTGTCCATGCTTGTAGCTGCCACCACCTCCTGTGGCAGTATCGTGACTCTGCCTCATGTTTATCCAATTCCCTCTTGAAACTGTCCATGCTTGTAGCTGCCACCACCTCCTAGTGGCAGTGAAGACTGCAGAAGAGCCCTGCTGGATCAGACCAGTGGTCCATCTAGTCCACCATCCTGTCTCACACAGTTGCCATCCAGTTCCTCTGGAGGGCCAGCAACAGGGCAGAGAGGCTGAGGCCTTCATAAGAACATCAGAAGAGCCCTGCTGGATCAGACCAGTGGTCCATCTAGTCCAGCATCCTGTCTCACACAGCGGCCAACCAGTTCCTCTGCAGGGTCAGCAACAGGGCACGGAGGCCGAGGCCTTCATAAGAACATCAGAAGAGCCCTGCTGGATCCCCTGATGTCACCTCCTGGCTCTGGGATTCAGAGGATTAGTGCCTCTGGATGTGGAGGTTCCCCTCAGCCACCATGGTAGTAGCCATTGGTAGACTTATCCTATGGCTCCCACAGGCACTTACGGTTGCCAGGTCTGCCAGGTTGGGAAACTCCTGGAGATGTGGGGATGGAATCCTGAAGAGGACAGGGACCACAGCGGGGTACAATGCCCTAGAGTCCACCTGACCAAGCAGCCGTTTCCTCCAGGGGAACTTATCTCTGCAGTCTGGAGATGAGCTGTAATTCCTCAGGAACCCCCAGGCCCCACCTGGAGGCTGGCACCCCTAGGGACACCACACGGGAGACCCCGGACTTAACGATTCCCCTGCGACTGACTCTTAAGAACATCAGAACAGAGCTTGGTGCTGTCTGAAAAGACCACACGTCCAACCGAGAGGCGAAAGGTTGTTTTGAAATGAAACTGAGGATAATGAGAAGGGGAGCAACGAGGTCTAGACAGAGAGAGATGATGGATGGCCTGTTCGGCTTCCTCAGCCTGGAGAACATGATGATGTTTTCCCTTCTGGGGACACGAGTGTGTTTCTTTCCTCCAGGGCAGCTGGCAAAGTTCTTTCTCCTCTCTTCCACGTCCCCGGGCACGACCTGTCACTCTGGAGGGCCTGGGGAAAGGGGAAATCACAGCCGTAAACATCCACCAAGAGAACCGGGCCCTCTCCTTCTGAGGGCTGCCAAATCCAGGTCAAGAAAAATCCCATAAGAACATAAGAACATAAGAGAAGCCAATGTTGAATCAGGCCAATGGCCCATCTAGTCCAACACTCTGTCATACAGTGGCCAAAATATACCAGGTGCCATCAGGAGGTCCAGCAGTGGGGCCAGGACACCAGAAGCCCTCCCACTGCTGCCCCCTCCAGCACCAAGAATAGAGTGCATCACCTGCCCCAGACTGAGAGCTCCCATCTATACCCTGTGGCTAATAGCCACTGATGGACTTCTGCTCCATGTTTATCTAATTCCCTCTTGAAACTGTCCATGCTTGTAGCTGCCACCACCTCCTGTGGCAGTGAGGGTTACCACAAGAATACTAAGAACTGATGTGGGGGTCTACAGTGTGGTGTGTTGATTAGGAGGGCAGACTCTCATCTGGGAGAACCAGGTCTGATTCCCCACTCCTCCACATGCGGTTGCTGTCATGACCTTGGGCCAGTCACAAGTTCTCTCAGAGCTGTTCTCTCAGTCCTCGAAAGACCTGTCTCAGACCCACCTATCTCACAGGGTGTCTGTTGTGGGGAGGGGAAGGGAAGGAGATAGTAAGCTGCTCTGAGTCTCTGAGGAATCACAATTCTTATCACGGCCCCGTCCACACAGAGCATTTGCCCCGCTGAAGTCACGGGAGCCCTGCGGACTTTCCGTGCGCGTTCATACGAGCACATCTGGGAGGCGTAGGGCTCCCGTGGCCAACCCGCGGCTTCCCTCCAAAAACGCGGGGTAAAAAACTAGTAGGTCCGAGGTACTAGTTTCTGGAAACCCCGGGGCAAAGGCTGGCGTCTGATCGGTCGCGGAGCGCCGGTATCCCGCGGCTTCCGACGCCCGCCCATGTCCTTGGGGTTTCCGGATGTTGTAAGTTTCCCTGGGATGCGCACCAACGCTGGACAGCACATGCGCACATACAAGTCACCGACAGCGGCCCGCCCCCCAACGGCGCATGCGCACTTCGCACTTGCGTGGTCTGCTGTGCTGCTGTTTTGCCGCGCTGCAGCAGCGCGGTGTGATCGCGGCGCGGAGCTGGCGCGTGGCAACTCGGTGGCCTGTGAGATCGGGCTACCGCGCCTTATTTAGCTCCGGGGCAAACTGCCATGCCTCCCCCACGCATTTTCTGGCCCGTGTGACCGGGGCCCACATTGTGAAAACCTTGGGTTCTGTTATTAGGGAGTCGACATGGAATGCTTCCTTCAAGAGTTGATAAGTAGTAATTGGTAAGAATTGTGATTGCTACATGCTCAGATAAAGCAGATATTGTGAAACGAATTGTTTACATTGCGCAGCATTCGTTAGGGTGTGAGCGATAATAGAAGAGAATTTTCTACAGAATTACTACAGTAAATGATTTTGCAATGTATCTTTACTGACTCTTTGTTATTTTTGTCACGGATGTTGTTTTTGGATTTCCACTTCCCCCCCGTGATCTCTCTTTTTCAGCCTCCAGGTGGGGCCTGGAGACATCCCAGAATTACTACCGATTTCCAGATGACAGAGATCAGTTCCCCTGGAGAAATGGGCTGCTCTGGAGGTTGGACTCTATGCTACAGTACCCTGCTGAGATCCTTCCCCTCTGCAATCTCCACCCTTCTCATGAGCCACCCCCAAGTTCTGGGTTGGGAAATACCTGTAGGTTTTGGGGGAGGAGTCTGGGGGTGGAGCAGGGTTTGGGAAGGGAAGAACAGAAGAGAAGGAGAAGGAGAAGGAGAAGGAGCAGGAGAAGGAGAAGGAGAAGGAGAAGTAGAAGAAGAAGAAGAAGTAGAAGAAGAAGAAGAAGAAGAAGAAGAAGAAGAAGAAGAAGAAGAAGAAGAAGAAGAAGAAGAAGAATTGGATTTATACTCTGTCCCTTCACTACCTGAAGGAATCTCGGAGCAGCTTTACAATCTCCATTCCCTTTATCTCAACATCAGAAGAGCCCTGCTGGATCAGACCAGTGGTCTATCTAGCCCAGCATCCTGTCTCCCACAATGGCCAACCAGTCCCTCTGGAGGACCAACAACAGGGCAGAGAGGCTGAGGCCTTCATTAGAACATAAGAAGAGCCCTGCTGGATCAGACCAGTGAGGGTCCATCCAGTCCAGCATCCTGTCTCACACAGGGGCCAGCCAGTTCCTCTGGAGGTTCAACAACAGGGCAGAGAGGCCGAGGACTTCATTAGAACATCACAAGAGCCCTGCTGGATCAGATCAGTGATCCATCTAGTCCAGCATCCGCTCTCACACAGCGGCCAACCAGTTCCTCTGGAGGGCCAACAGCAGGGCACAGAGGCCGAGGCCTTCCCCTGAGGTTGCCTCCTTGCTCTGGGATTCAGAGGTTTAGTGCCTCTGAAAGTGGAGGTTCCCCCTCACTCAGCATGGCTGGTAGCCATTGACAAACCTGTCCTCCGTCAATCTGTCTAATCCCCCTTTAAAGCTCTTTATTCCCACGGCCATCACTACATCCCCTGGCAGCGAAGTCCACATTTTAATCACTCTCTGAGTAAAGAAGTATTTCCTTTTGTCTGCCTTGAATCAACTTCCCACCAGCTTCATTGGACGCAGCTGCCACTCCAGGAATACCACTGCATCCAATTTCACAGGCGAATTTTCCATCTTAGTTGTGATGATGATACAAGAGAAAAGTCACTCACATGTGCCATGTTGGACTGAGGAAGCTTCCGTTGTTCTCCTAGGCTGAGACTTGCAAGTTGGGGAGGGGTTCCTGCACCGCATCTTCCCCTTTTCTTTCATGGGATTCTCTCTCCGCCCACTTCTTCATGATGTAGGTGGTCACATCCATTGCTGCCTGTTGAACTCTGGGGCTCAGGTCCTCCTGGAGCACTTCAAGAGCTGAAATTTCAGAGGGAGCATGCCTCCGTGAGCCACACCCTATGACTCTTTCCCAGTAGGGAACTGACTGAGCATCAGGATTTTGTGGAACATTAAGGACATTGGAAGAAGCCTGCTGGGCTGGACCAGTGGTCCATCTAGTCCAGCATCCTACCTCATACATTGTCCAGCCAGTTCCTCTGGAGGGCCAACAACAGGGCAGAGAGGCCGAGGCCTTCCCCTGATAAGAACCTCAGAAGAGCCCCGCTGGACCAGACCAGTGGTCCATCTAGTCCAGCGTCCTGCCTCACATACTGGTCAACCAGTTCCTTTGTCCACAACAGGACACTGAGGCCTTCATAAGAACATCAGAAGAGCTCTGCTAGATCAGACCAGTGGTCCATCTAGTCCAGCATCCTGTCTCACACAGTGGCCAGCCAGTTCCTCTGGAGGGCCAACAACAGGGCAGGGAGGCCAAGGGCTTCATAAGAACATCAGAAGAGCCCTGCTGAATCAGACCAGTGAAGGTCCATCTTGTCCAGCATCCTGCCTCACACGGTGGCCAACCAGTTCCTCTGGAGGGCCAACAACAGGGCACAGAGGCTGAGGCCTTCTAAGAACATCAGAAGAGCTCTGCTAGATCAGACCAGTGAAGGTCCATCTAGTCCAGCATCCTGCCTCACAGTGGCCAACCAGTTCCTCTGGAGGCCAACAACAGGCACAGAGGCTGAGGCTTCATGAACATCAGAAGAGCCTCAGATCAGACCAGTGAAGGTCCATCTAGTCCAGCATCCTGCTCCACAGTGGCCAACCAGTTCTCTGAGGGCCAACAACAGGCAGGAGGCCAAGGCTTCATAAGAACATCAGAAGAGCTTTGCTAGATCAGACCAGTGAAGGTCCATCTAGCCCAGCATCCTGTCTTGCACAGCGGCCAAATAGTTCCTCAGGAGGGCCAATAACAGGGCAAGAGAGGCTGAGGCCTTCCCCTCATAAAAACATAAGAAGAGCCCTGCTGGATCAGAGCAACAGTCCATCCAGTCCGGCATCCTGCCTCACACAGTGGCCAACCAGTTCCTTTGGAGGGGCAACAAGAGGGTAGAAGGCCGAGGCCTTCATAAGGACATCAGAAGAGCTCTGCTGGATCGGACCAGGGGTCCATGTAGTCCACCATCCTGTCCCTCACAGTGGCCAACCAGTTCCTCTGGAGAGCCAACATCAGAGCATTTTCAGTAAATACATCAAGATGCTGTTGTGGATTACTTACAGCCCAGCAGCTGCAGCCGGAAAGTCTCGTCTAGGTCTGACAGCTCCATGCTTTCCAGAATGACTCCTGGCAGAAAGCAAAATAGCGAAATGGAAGGTCAAGTTGTTGGGGACTTGGTTTGTTTTTGGAGACAAGAAAACGCACAAGGAACGGGACGTCCTGAATGGTCTCCTCCCAGGTGGTTGGCTGAGTCCAATCTGAGCTCTGCAGTGTGACAAAAGGGGCTTGACTTGGACCTGGCCAGCAGGAGCTCCACTCCAGGAGGAGGTATTTCTCCCTGTTCAGGCGACATCAGGGGAAGGCCTTGGCCTCTGTGCCCATTTTGTTTGGCCCTCCAGGGCAACAGGTTGGCTGCTGTGTCAGACAGGATGTTGGACTAGGTGGACCACTGGTCTGATCCAACAGGGCTCTTCTTATGTTCTTATGAAGGCATCAGCCTCTCTGCCCTGTTGTTGGTCATCCAGTGTAGATGGAACACTCTGTCTGGGGCAGTAATGCTCTATGTTCTTGGTGCTTGGGGGCCATAGTGGGAGGGCTTCTAGTGTCCTGGCCCCACTGCTGGACCTCCTGATGGCCCCTGGGTTTTGGCCACTGGGTGACACAGAGTGTTGGACTGGATGGGCCATTGGCCTGATCCAACATGGCTTCTCTTATGTTCTTATGTCTGGGGCAGTGATGCTCTGTCTTCTTGGTACTTGGAGGGCAAGAGAGGGAGGGCTTCTGGAGTTCTGGTCTCACTGGTGGACCTCCTGACAGCACCTGGGTTTTGGCCACTGTGTGACACAGAGTGTTGGACTGGATGGGCCATTGGCCTGATCCAACATGGCTTCTCTTATGTTCTTATGTCTGGGGCAGTGATGCTCTGTCTTCTTCGTACTTGGAGGGCAAGAGAGGGAAGGCTTCTGGAGTTCTGTTCTCACTGGTGGGCCTCCTGATAACCCTTGGGTTTTGGCCAATGTGTGACACAGAGTAGTGAACTGGGTGGGCCCTTGGCCTGATCCAACATGGCTTCTCTTACGGTCCTATGTTCTTTTCTAGTCCAGCATCCCATTGCACACAGCAGCCAAGCAGATGATCCCAGAATGCCCGAAGGGAAGGCATGGAGTCCAAACTCACCTCCTAAACTGTCCTCTACGAGAGGGATCCCCAACGTTTTTGAATCTGTGGACAGATTTGGGGTTCTAAGACAGGGTGAAGGGTGCCACCATCAAATGGCAGCGAAGGAAGGCAGAGCCAACCCTTCTCCAAGGAAGTCCGAGCGCAGGGGAAAAGAACATAACTTAAAAAATAATAAACTGGTAAAGAGGAACGAGACAGAGAAGAAAACCAACATGGCGTGGTGAGGTGTAAATTGCACAGCCCATCAGATCTCCAATGGCCAGTCAGAATTGGCTCCACCCACATTCTGAAAACACTTGATGGGCAGCAGATGGTGGCTCAAGTGGTTAAGATGCTGAACTGCAGGCTGTGGAAGGTCAATAGTTCAGCAGTTCGAGACCCGAGAGTGCCACAAGACGGAGTGAGCTCCCGTCTCTAGTTCCAGCTCCTGCCAACCTAGCAGTTCGAAAGCAAGAAATTACAAGTAGATAAATAGGTACCGCTTCGGTGGGAAGGTAACAGCGTTCCGTGCGCCTTGGTGTTTAGTCATGCCGGCCAAATGACCACGGAAATGTCTTCGGACAGCGCTGGCTCTTCGGCTTGGAAACGGAGATGAGCACCGCAACCGTAGACCGCAACCGTAGAGTCGGATTCGACTGGCTTTCGAGCAAGGGAGCCTTTACCTTTACCTTTTTAAGCACCCCTGTGCACCCTGCTGGAGACCCCGGCTCTAGAAGCACCACAATCAGCTCCTCGTGGCCACGCACCCCCCCCCCAACCTCGAGTCCCGTGAGATCGGCTGCTCTTCCCCGTCGGAACTCAAACGGCTTCTTCTCCCACCTGACAGGTCCAGGGCCGCCGTCCGGGTGTCTTCCCAGCAGCTTCTGAAATACGCCACTGCCTTTTGCAAGATCTCCCGCCTCATCTCTGGGTTGGTCTTGACCTGCAGGAGGCCCACAGATGAAACAGCCGCACGCCCTGCGGCGGGCCAAAGACTGAGGCGGAAGAAAATACACGAAGCCGCCTTGACGGAATCCGGCCATTGGTCTCGTCCCTTGCGACTGAGGGCTCAGGTTGCCAGCCTCCAGGAGGGACCTGGAGACCTCCCGGGATTGAAACTCAGTTCCCCCTGGAGAAAATGGACGCTTTGGAGGGTGGACTGTATGGCTTGGTAACCAGCTAAGGTCCTTCCCCTCCCCCATACCCTGCCCCAGCCCCGGGGCAGAGATTTTGGGTTGGTGGGGCGTGGGCAGGGGAGGGGTCTGATCAGCCAGAGGGCCCTTTAATGTCACAGGAGGCGGAGGGGGCAGCAGCCATTGTGGAGCCTGCCTCACATTTGTGCAGGTCTATAAGATTATGCACGGGATTATGCATGGGATAGAGCAGGTGGAGAAAGAGGTACTTTTCACCCTTTCTCACAATACAAGACCGCGTGGGCACTCAGTGAAATTGCTGAGCGGTCGGGTCAGAACGGATGAAAGGAAGTCCTTCTTCACCCAAAGAGTGATGAACACCTGGAATTCACTGCCACAGGAGGTGGTGGCAGCCAGTGTTCCCTCTAAGCTGAGTTAGTGTGAGCTGGCTCACAGTTTTTTAGCCTCCGGCTCACATGCTTTTACCCTATTTCAGGAAGGACGGCTCCAGAGCAAACTAATCAATGCAGTAGCCAAATCGCTCGCTCGCAACTTGAACGCCAGTAGCTCACAAAGGAGAATTTTTGCTCACAGGACTCCACAGCTTAGAGGGAGCACTGGTGGCAGCTACAAGCACGGACAGCTTCAAGAGGGAATTGGATAAACATCTGGAGCAGAGGTCCATCAGTGGCTATTAGCCACAAGGTATAGATAGGGACTCTCAGTCTGGGGCAAGGGATGCTCTATATTCTTGGGTGCTTGGAGGGGGGCAACAGTGGGAGGGCTTCTAGTGTCCTGGCCCCACTGCTGGACCTCCTGATGGCACCGGGTACTTTTGGCCACTGGGTGACATGGTGTGTTGGACTGGATGGGCCATTGGCCTGATCCAACATGACTTCTCTTATGTTCTTATGTCTGGGGCAAGTGATGCTCTGTATTCTTGGTGCTTGGGGGGCAGCAGTGGGAGGGCTTCTACTGTCCTGGCCCCACTGCTGGACCTCCTGATGGCTCCTGGTATTTTTGGCCACTGTGTGACACAGAGTGTTGGACTGGAGGGGCCATTGGCCTGATCCAACATTAGTTTATCTTATGTTCTTATGAGGGGGCAGTGCCCCGAAATGCCCCATTGTAGCTAGGGGGCCTGCCCTGCCCTCCCCAGGCTCCACACCCAACTCTCCAGGAATCTCCCAAGCTGGAATTGGCAATCCTCTTCGGGGCCCTGATTCTGCCCACAGACTATGCATGGGCTAGCCAAAGTCCCTGCCTTCCTCTGGCCCCAGACTTCCCCCTTCACTTGAACTCTGTCTCTGTCTCCCTGTCTCTGTCTTTGTCTCTCTCTCTGTCTCTCTCTGTCTCTGTCTCACCAGCTGCCGGCAGATGTAGACATGTAGGTATGGGAGGTCCACGAGGGTGGCGGGGCGAAGCTCTTCCAGGCAGACTCTCAGTTTCCTCTTGGGTAAGAACCGCACCAACTGCAGAAATGCGACTCTGCATGCCTGCAAGACAAAAAGTTTCTCAGACGTCCCAGGAAGTTCCTCCGGAGTAACGAGTGAGAAGCGGGGGCCAGGATCGGGCAAACCAAACGGGCGTGAGTGACCCAAGAGGTCCAAACGGGAGCTCCCAGACCCCTCTCCCAAAGTCAAGAGACAAACCAAGCGGTGCCTTAGCTGAAGGTCTAGCAGAAATCCAGTCCCCCATCCCAGCCAAAGCTGATCGATTGACTTCATTTATGCACCTTTCTCTCCCCACCGTGGGCCCAAAAGTGGCGGATGTCTTTCTCTTCCCCCTCTATTATATCGATCACAACAACCCCGTGAGGTAGGCTAGGATGAAAGGGTGCAGTTGGCCTATGGTCACCCAGCAAGCTCGCAGGACAGAGTGAGGATTCGAACCTGGATTTGCCCGATCCTAGTCCAAAAGTCTAACTACTCCAGTGCACTGATGGAAAGGGCCATCCAAGCTCAGGTATCACATTCAACTTTCCCTCTAAGCCGTGGAGACTTGTGAGCAAAAATTCTACTTTGTGAGCTACTGGCGTTAAAGCTGTGAGCAAGCAATTTAGCTACTGCATAAGTAGTTTGCTCTGGAGCCATCCCTTCCTGAGCGGAGACAAAAATGTGTGAGCCGGAGGCTAGAAAACTTTGAGCTAGCTCACACTAACTCAGCTTAGAGGGAACACAGCTCACATTAATTAAATTTTTGTGTCTCGTCTTCCTCCAAGGAGCTGAGTGCAGTGAGCATGGCTTCCCTTTCTTATTTATCCTCACAACAGCCCTGTGAGGTAATAATAATAATAATAATAATAATAATAATAATAATAATAATAATCAGATGGCATTGTGTGTAGCGTAGCCAGGAGATCCTAAGATTGTCTGGCAGTGCCTGGCAACTGGCTGAAGGGTTTTGGACAGAGATACGGGGCCTCCCGGCCCCAAGCAACCAGAGGTCATTTTCCCTTGAAGAAAATGGCTGCTTTGGGGGTGGACTCCGTGGCCGTGTCCCCTTCCCCAAGCCCCGCCCCTTTCAGGCCCCGCCCCCAAACCTCCAGGAACTTCCCAGCCGAGAGATGGCAACCAGTGTTCCCTCTAAGCCGACTTAGCATGAGCCAGCTCACAGTTTCTTAGCCTCCGGCTCACACCTTTTTGTCTTCGCTCAGGGCGGGAGGGCTCCAGAGCAAACTAGTTGATGCAGCAGCCAAGTCGCTCGCTCGGAACTTTAATGCCAGCAGCTCATGGAGTAGAATTTCTGCTCACGAGACCCCATGGCTTAGAGGGAGCATGGATGGCAACCCTAGCTGGATTGCGTTCCCTATTTGCATCAGAGTGCAAGCTGCCGGGGAGCATGCTCTTTGGGAAGTGTGAGAGCCTGCCCCTTTTATCCCTCTGGTAAATTGTGTGTGTGCGTGCATGTGTGTGTGTGTAGCCATTGTTGTGTGGCCATCCTTCTGTAGGCACCACACAGGGCCAGGTGACCCACAGCATATCCAGGTGTGCTCCACAGTCGGCCTTCCACCATGTTGGAGGGGGAGGAGTTTTAAAGACAGCAGGGACGTCCCCATAACCAACAGAAACTTCCAAGGCCTTCTTGCCCAGCTGACGGAAGCAGGGCTGTGGCTCAGTGGAAGAGCCTCTGCCTGGCATGGGAAGGTCCCAGGTTCAATCCCCATCTCCAAAGGTGCTGACCAGGCATGGAAGAGCCTCTGCCTGGCATGCAGAAGGTCCCAGGTTCAATCCCCGGCATCTCCAGTTAAAAAGGACCAGGCAAGAGGTGATGGGAAAGACCTCCGCCTGAGACCCTGGAGAGCTGTAAAGAGGGGCTGTGGCTGCGTTGGAGAGCCTCTGCTTGGCATGCAGAAGGTCCCAGGTTCAATCCCTGGCATCTCCAGATGAAAGGACCAGACAGTAGGTGATGGGAAAGATCTCCGCCTGAGACCCTGGAGAGTTGCTGCCGGTCTGAGTAGAATATTGACCTTGATAGACCAAGAGTCTCACTCAGTATAAGGCACCTTTATGCACTTTCTGAATATTACTTTGGGCTGTGGCTCAGTGGCAGGGCATCAGCTTGGCTTGCCGAAGGTCCCAAGTTCAATCCCCAGTGTCTCCAGTTAAAAGGACCAGGCAGGAGGTGATGTGAAAGACCTCTCTGCCTGAGACCCTGGAGAGCAGCTGCCAGTCTGAGCAGACAATACTGACCATGATGGGTCGAGGGTCTGATTCAGTATAAAGCAGCATCGTGTGTTATTTTGGAAGGGAGGGGCTGTGGCTTAGTGGATAGAGCATTTGCTTAGCATGCAGAAGGGCCCAGGTTCCATCCCCGGCATCTCCAGTTTCAAAAGGACCAGGTAGGAGGTGATGGGAAAGACCTCTACCTCTGCCTGAGACCCTGGAGAACTGTAAAGAGGGGCTGTGGCTCAATGGCAGAGCCTCTGCTCAGCATGCAGAAGGTCCCAGGTTCAATCCCCGTCATCTCCAGTTAAAAGAACCAGGCAGGAGGTGATGGGAAAGACCTCCGCCTGAGATCCTGGAGAGCAGGTACCGGTCTGAGCAGGCAATTCTTGACCTTGATGGACCCTGGGTCTGATTCAGTATTAGGCAGCTTCATGTGTCTCTGGGGGTGGGGCAGGGCACGCCTCCATGGCCCTACGCAATGTCCTCCAGCCAAGAACGAACACATTCCTTTGGTATTTGAGCACATACTCTGGGTCATCGTACCTCCGACACCTGGGGACTGGGATCTTGCTGGTGAATTAGGAGTGGCACCAGACTCTTCCTCACTTGGTCAGCAAAAAACACCTGGGATCTGGGTTTGGCCCAGGACGCCAGGACGCCAAAGAGGTGCAGCGCAGCACTGCGAAGATCGGCATCTTCCTGTAGCCAAGGGAGGGGGGGGGGAACCACACACAGTGTTTATTTGTTTTACAGTGTTGATGAAGCACAGACATCTCACATGCATTAAGCACTGACTCGTAACCAGAGGTCAGAGAGGGAGCCGCGCTGCTTAGGTTTAGATGTTACGTAGATGGGAAGTTTGAATGCTGCCGTCACAAACCTCATGAAGGAAGGGAGAAGGAGCAGACTTTCCGCATTGGTCTGCCACTCTGGATTTTCTGTGTTCGGGACAAGGGCAATTTAAACGGCGGCTCCTTGCTGGTGGAATGAGCCCCCTCTTCCAGTTCCGCAGGGCCTGCGAGATGGAGCTCTTCCGCCAGGCTTTTGACTAAGGAGCGCCCTGACTGTCACCATCAACGAGCCCGGCCCTTAGCCCAACACCTGGCCTAGACCATCGTGCGACTCAAGGAGACCATGAGCTGGATTGTCCGCTTGCAACTGTCTTAGTATGCCATCTCAATTAACTAAGAATGGATGATTAACATCTATGATTTTATGACTCATTCGTATCTGAATTAGTTGCTGTAGATTTTCCAGACTGTGCGGCCGTGGTCTTGGCATTGTAGGACCTGACGTTTCGCCAGTAGCTGTGACTGGCATCCTCAGAGGTATAACACAGAAAGATGGAGGACTCTCTGTGTCAAGGTGAGCAGAAAAATGGTAGGCAGGTAATTTGTATCTACCCCGGAAGGTGGGGTAGGTCTGAGTCAATTATCTAGTGTAGTTCTCCAGGCTATTAACATGCTAATGGAGGAGCTTTCCTCCTCAGGAAAGTACCCCATCTTTCTGTGTTATACCTCTGAGGATGCCAGTCAGAGCTACTGGTGAAACGTCAGGTCCTACAATGCCAAGACCACGGCCACACAACCTGGAAAATCTGCAGCGACTAATGAACTCCGGCCGTGAAAGCCTTTGACAGCATATTGTATCTGGATTGTTTTTATGTGATTTTTATGTGGTTTTATGTGGTTTTATTGGTAGTTTGTACCAACTGTGTGAGCCGCCCTGAGCCCGCGGGCAGGGTACAAATTGAAATAAATAAATAAATAAACTCCACGGGCGACTCTGCATCTAGCATTCGCTGCACATTGTCTCAACTGGGAGGAAAAAAAGGCAGCTCAAAACCACATTAAAATATCCTCGGGGCAATGCCGTACACCGACTGCAAAGTCACCCCTGAACGGCCATTAAACGGCCATAAATCTATGCAGAAGGTACCCTAAAAGCCAATGATCAAAGGAAGCGGCAAGCAATGCAGAGGGGGATTTCTGTTCCAACTAGGGTTCCCAAGTACTTACCGCATGGGGGCGGGGGAAACATGATCCCCGGCTGGACCATTCCTCCCTGTAACTCGCCATGCCGTTTCCAGGAAGTGACACCAGGCGACGCTCTGGCAATGGGGCTGAAAACTCGATGGCACCATCAAGTTTCCAGCCGCATTGCCAGAACGTCGCCTAGTGTCACTTCCTGGCGGCAGCATTGTGCGGCGCGTCTTTCCTTCCCCCGGGGATGGTTCTGCCAGGATGTATCCGTCCCCCGCCAGCACGAGGTAAGCATTTGGGAAGCCTAGTTCCAACCAGGGCTCTTTTTGTAGCAGGAACTCCTTTGCATATAAGGCGACACATCCCCTAATATAGCCAACCCTCCAAGAGCTTACAGAGCTCTTCTTACAGGGGGCCACTGTAAGCTCTTGGAGGATTGGCTACATCAGGGGTGTGTCGCCTAATGGGCAAAGGAGTTCCTGCTACAAAAAGAGCCCCGGTTCCAACGCAGGTTTCGTAAAACAACGGAGGGAAAAGCCGATGCAGAATCAGCCCGCGGCAAAACAACCTCCAAATAACCTGAGGCAACGGCAGGCTGAACCCGGGCGGACCACTGAAGGGAGGTAATGAAGGCAGAATGGGGGGAAACCTGGAATAAAAAGAAGGTTGAATTCAATTTTAGTGCAGATTTTTTTTTTGGGGGGGGAAACCGGGATTAAAAAGAAGGTTGAATTTGACTTTAGTGCAGAATTGCTTGGAGGATGCTGCCGTGAACACGGATTCACAGGAGAGTGCAGAACCAGGGAGCCAGTAGATGGAATACGATGGAGAGGTGCAGCCAGACACGTCGACTTACATCATCCAGGTAGCTTAAGGTCTGCATGGTGATGTTTTTAAAGCACGAGCCCACGTCCTTCTCCTTCAGGTGAAGGAAAACCACAGCCAGCACCCGGAGGCTCTCTCGCACCACCTGGGCGTCGTACAAAGCACCCAGGAGGGTCTCCACGATGATCTTTTTCTCTTCCTTCACCTGGAAGGAGGACACATCAGAAGAACGGCTGGAATTGCTGCGAGGTTGGACCTTACAAATCGGCTATGCTAATTTCTTCCCACTGCAAAGAGCCTTTCTCTGAAACAACCTGAGATTGGATGGGCCATTGGCCTGATCCAACATGGCTTCTCTTATGTTCTTATGTCTGGGGCAGTGATGCTCTGTGTTCTCGGTGCTTGGGGGGCGCAACAGTGGGAGGGCTTCTGCAGCTCTGGCCCCACTGGTGGAACTCCTGATGGCCCCTGGGTTCTGGCCACTGTGTGACCCAGATTGTTGGATTGGATGGGCCATTGGCCTGATCCAACATGGCTTCTCTGATGTTCTTATGTCTGGGGCAGTGATGCTTTGTATTCTTGATGCTTGGAGGGCATAACTGTGAGAGGGCTTCTGGAGTCCTGGCCCTGCTGGTGGACCTCTTGATGCCCCCTGGGTTTTGGCCACTGTGTCGCACAGAGTGTTGGACTGATGAACCATTGGCCTGATCCAGCATGGCTTCTCTTACGTTCTTATGTCTGGGGCAAGTGATGCTCAGTATTCTTGGTGCTTGGAGGGCAACCGTGGAAGTACTTCTGGAGCTCTGGCCCTGCTGGTGGACCTCCTGATGGCCCCTGGGTTTTGGCCTGATCCAACATGGCCTCTCTTATGTTCCTAACACTTCTCCCTATTAGCATTTCTGTACTTGAGATTGATCACTGACATTTTCAACATTTGGAGACATCGGATGGTAGCTCTCAAGAGATTTGACCAGGACTTCAACAGCTTTCAACACACTATTAACTGGAGCCTCCAGGGGTGTTCTGAGCCAGTGGGCAAAAGGGGTGGTTGCCCCAGGCCCTATGCCCATGCTTGCCCCCCAGGACAGTGGACATGAAGAAAACGCTTCCATCACATCCAGTCCAACACTCTGTCACACAGTGGCCAAAAATACCAGGTGCCATCAGGAGGTCCACCAGTGGGGCCAGGACATTAGAAGTCCTCCCACTGCTGCCCCCCCCCCAAGCACCAAGAATAGAGTGCATCACCTGCCCCAGAATGAGAGTTCCTATATATATCTTGTGGCTAACAGCCACTGATGGACTTCTGCTCCATATGTTTGTCTAATTCCCTTTTGAAACTGTCCATGCTTGAAGCTGCCACCACCTTCTGTGGCAGTGAATTCCATGCATTAATCACTCTTTGGGTGAAGAAGTACTTCCTTTTATCTGTTCTGACCTGATTGCTCAGCAATTTCATGGAGTGCCCACGAGTTCTTGTATTGTGAGAAACGGAGAAAAGTACCTCTTTCTCGACCTGCTTGATCCCATGCATAATCTAATAAACCTCGATCATGTCACCCCTCAGCCGTCGTTTTTCCAAGCTAAAGAGCCCCAAAGGCTTTAACCTTTCTTCATAGGGAAAGTGTTCCAACCCTTTGATCATTCTAGTTGCCCTTCTCTGCACTTTTCCCAATGCTATAATATCCTTTTTGAGGTGTGGCGACCAGAACTGTACTCAGTACTCCAAATGAGGTCGCACCAATGATTTATACAGGGGCAGGATGATACTGGCTGATTTGTTTTCAATTCCCTTCCTAATAATCCCCAGCATAGCATTGGCCTTCTTTTCTGGGCGCCATGGTACAGCTACGCGAGGGACACGTAAGTGCCTCCTGGCACCAAAAGCCCGCTGGCCACTTCACCTGTGCTTCCAGTTACCTCTCTCTGAGCATACCACACTACCCGCTGTCTTCAGGCAAGCGTTGCGTTAATGACCACATTTGCCCCCATCCTCTCAGAAATGGACTTGGCCTTCCTTCACAACCCTGAGGCAAACGGAGGCTCTCTGTGTGGGCAATTTGCATTTTGCAGATGGAACGAGAGGTGTGATCATCTCATCCGGCTGAGCTTTCAGGGGCATTATTATGGGTTGCCAGGCCACACTGCGTGAAGCATAAATTGCAGGTGTCATCCTACGGAGGCTGAATTTGCATCCTGTTCTGGTCAGTAACCGGTTCTATGAGGAAGCCAGTCTGAGAATGGCACAGGGGGTGTGGGTCAGGACTCACCCTGTCTCGCCAACGCGGGCTGCCAGCCAGTCCCAGTGTCTCAACCTTCCTTCCCATCACACCCTTTTCTTGCCTCTGTGTCAGCAACCAGCTTGGATTTATTCCTCTTGGAGTCCGATCAGACGGCTCTTTAGATCCACGTGAGGCACGACTGCCTCACGGATCTAAAGGTAACGTCCAGACACAAACATCTGGGAAACGTCACTCTTCCATGGGCATCCTGTTTTGCCATGCCTTGGAGCCGTACTTAAAAGATACTACTTTAAATCTGGGGTTTTCGGTTACCTGTGGGACAACTGTGGACTTTCATGTGTCTGATTGTTCCACCAGCGTGCAATCCTCCCATCGGGGTGGTCTGACGTCAGACTATCCTGAGCGGGCGCCATTTTAAAAAAATCTCTACACATGCACGGATCAACAAGGACGCGCTGTCACGTCTACGCGCATGTGCAAAAAGGTTTTTTTTAAAAAACAAAACAAAACACACGCCTCTTTCAACAAGGACACGCTGTGACGTCTACGCGCATGTGCAAAAAGTTTTTTTTTTAAAAAAAACACCACATGCCTCTTTCAACAAGGACATGCTGTGACACCTATGTGCATGCGCAAAAAGGGTTTTTTTAAAAAAACCCCACCTTGCGCACCTCCTTCAGTGGATGCCATCTAGACAATCCACAATGGAGACAGCGCGCAGTTAGGTGATTTCCCCGCGGGATGTCTGGTCGTGCGACAATGGATTAAAAAGATCGGGATCAAATTTGAGCTGGCATAATGGCGGGATTAGCTGCCCGTCTGAACGCATCCTAGGTCAGTGGCCCTTTCTGCACCCGTATTTTGCCTCAGTTCCTGAGTGCGTCCTCTACGTTCTGCATTCCCTCCATTCTGCAGTCCCATTCTGCATCTGTTCTGCATTCCCTCCCGCTTTCACTTCCACTTTGTGTCGGGGCCTTTCTTGTTTCTGCATTTGTTTTACAGGAATCTGCCTTCAAACCGCTTCCAGCACATTGTGCAGCGATTTTGCAGCGATTCTTTATTCTCATCAGCTTTCAAATCGCTCATCCTTCATAAGAGTCAGTTTGGTGTAGTGGTTAATTGTGTGGACTCTAATCTGGGAGAACTGGGTTTGATTCCCCACTCCTCCACTTGCACCTGGCTGGATGACCTTGGGCAAGCCATAGCTCCGGCACAGCTGTTCTTGAAAAAAGAGCAGTTTCTGACAGAGCTCTCTCGGCCCCACCTGCCTCACAGGGTGTCTGTTGTGAGGAGGGGAAGGGAAGAGAAAGGAGTTTGTAAGCCGTGCTGAGACACCTTTGGGTAGTGAAGGGCGGGGTATAAATCCAATCTCCTCTCCTCCTCCCTAAAGTAGAATTGTTTCTGCGGGCATTTAAGTGCTGCCCACTGACCCTCCCCCATTTCTGCCTCTCTCTCTTTAGGCAGATGCTCCCTCCCCGTTCTGTTTTCTTTCCCTCTTTCTCCAAAGCCAAGAGAGGATGTCTCCTCCCACTTCGGCAAACTTTTCAAAAGCTATAGACAGCATAAGAAGAAATCAGTACATTTAAAGGACTAGGGGGTTCCCTGCTCCCGAATGTGTCAGCCTTGCACATGTGGGCCTGGATTTCCCCCCTCCCTTCCCTTTCTCTTTGCAGACTCTCAGAGGGAGGAAGGGAGGGCTTGGGCCTGCAGTTAAAAGTTTTAAAAGGTGTTTGCCTTTCTCTTCATCGTGAACAAAGCAGCCACTTAGCTCAAACGATGAAGGTTTTGCTTGTACATGCAGAATGCAGACAGAATACCCAAATAAATAAACCAGAGGGGGAAAACCAGTGCAGAGGGAATGCGTACAACTGCAAAGTTGACCCTTAAGGCTTGATCTATCAGAATTCTCCGGGGCAAACTGTCAGTGCAGAAAGAGCCAATAATTTGGCTGATTCTCAGTCAGCTGTCTGGAATGCAGGTCCCGCCAGCTTATCCCGCACCCAACAGCTTTGTTACAAACCAATAAATGTGAAGCCACTGGATCTGACCTTGTCAGGAGCCACGAGAAGTATGTTGCCCAGACCTCTGACGGCCATCTGGCGGATGCTGGGATGATGGTCCCCTGCCCTCTCTAGCAGGATGGGGAAGACGGTCTTGAGTTGCTCTCTTTCGGATACCACGGGGTGCCTGATTGCCTGCCGTATGACCACATGTTCATTTTATGATTCGGTTTTGCACCTCCATCGCTTAAACTTTTGATATCATGCAGGGACGAAGTAACACTAAGAAAGCACACAATTTGGGGCTTTTGCCTGGCAATGAGGAGCCAGTGACATGGAATCTTCTGGTAGCTATGCCGAGTTACGACGGATGAGAAAGGCGCCTCAATCAAGTGCCAAGGATTGCTTGTGCTCGATGCTGAAGCTCCAGTAGAGTCTAGGGAGCTTGGTGTTGTGGTCAAGTGCCCGTACTCTAATCTGGGAGAACTGGGTTTGATTCCCCACTCCTCCACTTGCACCTGCTGGATGACCTTGGGCAAGCCATAGTTCTCTCAGAGCAGTTCTTGGAAAAGAGCCATTTCTGTCAGAGCTCTCTCAGCCCCACCCACCTCACAGGGTGTCTGTTGTGGGGAGGGGAAGGGAAAGGAGTTTGTGAGCCACTCTGAGACTCCTTTGGGTAGTGAAGGGCGGGGTATAAATCCAATCTCTTCTTCTTCTTCTTTTTAAAGTTGGGGGCAAAAGCTGGGCTTTCTGAGGGGTTGGCATATTTTCTCCCTGACCCATAATTCCTTGTTTCTCCATGTGCTATGGCTGCAGCATTATTTTTATTCATTATAAATCTATATTTATTAATTATTATTTAAAACATTTTGACGCTGCCTTCCCACCTTGAATTGAGCCCAGAAGTGGATCAGAAATCAGTGTAGGTGGAACAAGACTGGAGTGATATGTGGCCCCTAAAACACATTCCAGTCAACACTCCAGATGCAGCATTCTGTACCATCTATAGTTTCTAGACAGTCTTCAAGATATCTATATATCTAATAGCCAAGTTTCCCCCTCCATGCAGATATCTAAATCCGCACATCAGGGGCACTTGGGGGAGCAGAGAGATTTTCCTGCACACTTGGAGTAGTCTCTAGGTATGCAGAAAAATCTGAAAAGTTTAAAAAAACTGTATAGGGGATACTTAAATCCCCCCAAAAGTAAAAAAAGCATTCCCTGAGCATGCGCAGAGAATGCACTTACCTCTGAGATCTGTGGCAGAGCCATGCAGGGCTTGCCGCCATTGGTGCTGGCGGCGGTGGCAGGGGGGAGTCTTGGCAGGCCGGCTGCTAGAAGCCGCAGACGTTGCTGCAGCTGTTAGCAGCAGCGACAATGGCGGGAGGTAAGCCTGGTGGACCTGGCAGCTCGGAGCCACACAGGGCTCACCAGTGTTGCTGTTGTGGGTGATGGCAGTGGCGGCAGGGAGAAGCCTTGGTGGCTTGGAAGCCATGGGGAATACTCCCCTCCCCGTGAGTATTGCAGGTCCCGCTTCTTATAATACATCTATATCTCTATTTATATCCCTCAGACTACAGCATCTTTTCTCCCTGGTTTAATCACATGGATGATATTTAGCTACTGGGGATCATGTAGTAAATGGGGAAACACCAGGTGCTGTGTAGCCAATCAGATTTGACTATGCCGCTGAAGACAAACAAAACCAATGGAGACTGACAGCAGGGCTTCCTGTATCAGTCACAGGGTGATCCCAACCAATCAGGGATCACATAGTCAACAGGAACAATATTTGAGTCTAATAGCACTGTAAAGAAGAACAAAAATTTCCAGGGTTTATGCTCACTTTGTCAGATAGTATATGGGAATAAGCTCTTCTTGGGAAGGCCCAGAGAAAACCACAAGAGCAGCCCTTCCCTGTGGTGTTACATCCACATTCGTAAATTGCCATGTATACACAGGTGGTGTTGGGGGTCATTTTTACCCCCACTTGCTCTGACTGAAATGAGCACATAGGGTGAAATTGAAAATATATATTATCTTAATTTTCTTATAGATTATCCCTGGTGTCTTTGCATGTTGGGGGAGGTGATTCTTAAAAAGACTGCTGTTTTCAGAGATAGCAATGGAACACTCTGGCCCTGCTGGTGGACTTCCTGATGGCACCTGGGTTTGGCCACTGTGTGACACAGAGTGTTGGAATGGATGGGCCATTGGCCTGATTCAACATGGCTTCTCTTATGCTCTCATGTTCTTATGTCCAGCCCCCACAGCTCTGCCTCTTACCTCCACAAAGAAGGCAGTGCTGGTTAGATGCAGTTTTTCGGACCCTGAATTCATCCAGGACAGGACATGTTCAATGATCTCCTTTTCAAGAAGGCCTCTCTCAACCAAATAACTGAAACAGAAAAGGAATGATGGTGGAAGAATAACGGAAGAAGATGTTGACATCCACTCCTGCCTGGATAGGGACCAGGTAGCAATAACAATGCTAAGTCACTAACAATGCTATTTACTGGTGCTGAACTAATCATGTTCAGCCACATTTATACAGACTAAGAAAACTTTTTCAAATATTCCAGTACGTGTATGTATGTATGTGCGTAGAAATGCCCTTCCTTCACGTTCAGCTACATCGGCCTACAGGAAGTGTTTAGGGTTGCACCCCCCCCCCATTTGTTCCAAGAAGTTTTTTTTTACCAGTAAATGGACAAGAAACAGGTGAGAGGTTAATGGCTCTCCAGCCTCAGTCATCACATTGATGACTCTGCCAAGCATTCAGTACTTAACGTTTAGTTACGTAAATACTTCTAGTTAGCAGAGAACAATCAAGGGGCCATCTTACACCCCAGTGACAATGTGACACCTAGGAGAAGACAGAGACTGGGAAATACCAAATGCCAAATGCCTGGGTGGGACAGGAAGAGAAGGAATGACCCACTGGGAGTGGGCAAAAAAGAGGAGAAATTCCCTGGACACAAGGGGAACGAGGTCCATTTTGGCTGATTCCAGCTGGGGATAACTTGCAGTAAGGAACCCTCACACCAGGGCTCCATCCTGATATGCACCATTACCGTGTGGAGCTAACAAAAGGGAGGCAGACCAAACAAAGACTCAAGGTAATGGATAACTGATAAAATGCTGTCATTTTAACTTTAAAAAGCCTACCCTAGAATAACAACAGTCAGGGCATGTATAGAGGAGGGACAGAGGGTCTCATGTATGCACCTTTACTTTGTCTCCTTGTCCAATCCATTGATGTCCAGAGTATCTATGCAGTCATTTTCTTCTTAATAAATTACTTATTTCTTTGCGTGTTGGAAATTTGTTTTCTGTAAGCACACTAAACCCCACTCAAACACAATACTAAAAGGACTCCTGGCAAGGGAGGTGGTTGGTTGATACATCGTTAGATCCAGGGGTGGCACTTGCTCCTAAGATCTCACAGCCCTCTAGTGGGCATTCATTATCTCTTCCCCTTTTAGAATATCTGAAAAGGGCTAGAATAAAATGGGAAGAGACTGACCCTCAACTTCCTTACCTGGTCAACAGACAAACCCCCTCGTGGTGGGTGCTGGGATCTCTCAGCAAAACCCACATACTCACTCCCCCGGTTTCCACTAGCGACGGCTCAGAGGTCAGCTTCAACAGCAGAGTCTTCAGGCTGGCCACGGAAAGCCTGTGATGCACGAGGAGACATATAACAGCACCAGAATCATAAACAGACAAAACCCACAGAAACCTTGAAAGCGGAACAAGGACATAGCTTAGAAGGGTAAAACAACTGGCTGTTCCTCTTGCTCCCAAGAAGTTAGGGGGACTCTGAAAGTATGGCTATCTAAGGTGGGCCTCCAAAATATATGTGCCTGTTGTGTACATGTTAGGGAACTCATTGCACACAAATTCATCTTATGTTCGAATACAGGCCTCTGTCTTTGGGTTACCAACCTCCAGGTGGGACCTGGAGTTCTCCCAGAATTACTATTCATCTCCAGACTACAGAGATCAATTCCCCTGGAGAAAACAGTAACTTTGGTGGGTGGAGCCTATGGCATCATGTCCCCTACTGAGCTCTCCACCCTTGGTGGGAGACCACCAATGAAGATCAGGGTCCCTAAGCAGAGGTAGGGCTCTTCTCAAGTTCTTAATTATGTATTTACTTCATTTATACCCAACCTTTTCCCCCAGTGGGGGCCCAAAGTGTTTTATGACATTCTCCCCTCCATTTTATCCTCACAATAATCCTGTGTAGGGTTGCCAGCTCTGGGTTGGGAAATCCCTGGAGATTTTGGGGGTGAGAAGGGTGGGCTTTGGGGGAGGGGGGGCGGGACCTCAGCAGGGGATAATGCCATAGAGTCCAGACTCCAAGGCAGCCGTTTTCTCCAGGGGAACTGATCTGGTTCATCTGGCGATCAACCGTAGAATCATAGAATTATAGAGTTGGAATGGACCTCCAGGGTCATCTAGTCCAACCCCCTGCACAAGGCAGGGAATTCACAAATACCGCCCCCCCCACAGTGGCCTCTGTTCCATGCCCAGAAGATGGCAAAAAGCCCTGCGGGATCCCAGGCTGAAACTGGCCTGGAGAAAAATTGCTTCTTGACCCGAAAGTGGCGATCAGCATTTCCCTGGGCGTGTTCAGGAAGGGCCACGAGAACTAAGCAACCCTCCCTTCCCTCCCTCTCGTGGTCTGCCTAAGTTCACACAATCCGCATTGCTGTCAGATGGCCATCTAGCCTCCAAAGAAGGAGAGCTTGCCACCTCCCGAGGAAGCCTGTTCCTCTGAGGAACCGCTCTATCAGGAAGTTCTTCCTAACGTTTAGCCGAAAACTCTTTTGTAATAGCGGGAGACCTCCGGTGCTGGCAACCTTTCCTGTGAGGCGGGCTCGACTAAGGTTGTGTGACTGATCTGAGGTGATGCTTCCATGACAGAGTCAGGATCTGAACCTGGGTCCCTCAGATCCTGCTCCAGAACTCTAATAACTACACTCCAACCCACTCCGAGCACCACACCATAGAGTTTTCCTGTCATTCCTAGAATTACCCGACTTCACTTCCAGGTTTTCCCTGGAAGTGATGCAGCAGTGCAGATGCCGCTGGGGTCTCCAAAGAATTCCCTTGCCAATGCCTGGGGTGGCAGACGGTGACGGGTTGCCAGCAGAAGGCCTCCCACCTCAGCAAGAGGCCTGGCAACCCAGTAGGTGGTGGTGGCGTTCACAGACTTTGGGCAGCCTCTCAGGTTAGGGTTAGCCAATGACAAAAAAAGTAAAAAATAAAAAGAGCCAACACCACTTTTCCTCTTGGTCTTTCCCTCTCCCCAAGTTTTACCTGCAAGGGTTGCCTTCACTCAGGTGCTGTTCTCTCAGGAACAACCTCCGGCGTCCTTCGTAAGAAGGCATCTTCTGGCCCAGGGTTTTGCTGACCTGTTGCAGGAGAGGGCAGAACAGGGCCGGGAACAGCTCCTGGATGACTTCCCCAGTTGGCAGCATGGACATGACTTCATAGATGGCACAGGTGGCCTGCAGAGAGAGAGAGGGGAGGGAGTCAGGGATGCCATCCTCCAGTTGGGAGCTGGAGTTCTCCTGGAATCACAGATGCTCTCCAGGCTATAGAGATCAGTCCCCCTGGAGGAAGCAGCAGCTTCAGAGGGAGAACTCTAGGGCAGGGGTGGCCAGACTGTGGCTTGGGAGCCGCATGCGGCTCTTTCACACATATTGTCTGGCTCCCGGAAGGACTGGTAGGGAAACAAAGGGGAGGCAGGCCTCCCTAGTTGGTCTTCTACTTGCTTTCTTTCCACCTCTCCCTCCTCCCATCTCCTCCCATCTCCTCCTTCCTTCCTTCCTTCCTTCCTTCCTTCCTTCCTTCCTTCCTTCCTTCCTTCCTTCCTTCCTTCCTTCCTTCCTTCCTTTTCTTCCCTCCCTCCCTCTTCCCTGCCTCCCCATCTAAAGGTATATATCATTATGTTGTCCAATATCTGTTATTCATATCTGTTTTTATTCCTTTTGCTGTTATTTTTGGCAGTCTTGTTTAATGTTCATAAAAAGCAAATTTGCATATTTTCCCCATAAAAACATGTGGGTTTATATATTTGTTCATGCCTTGTGGCTCTCAGACATCTGACACTTATTCTCTTTGGCTCTTACGTTAAGCAAGTTCGGCCCCCTTGCTCTAGGGCATCCCATCTCTGCTGTCCTCTGCCCTCAAAAGTCTGCCCTCCCCAGGCACTGCCCCCCAAATCTCCACGAATCCCCCAGCCCAGAGCTGGCACCTCTAGCAAAGGAGCTGTCTGAGGAAGTTCCACTTTGACCAACTGCTGCTCTCTGGGTCTGCCAACTGCTGCTTGGGACATTCTTGGAGATATGGGAGCAGTGCCAGTGGAGGACATGGAAATGGAAGAATGGGAACACTGGAATCTCCCACTGGGAGCAGAACTTCCTGATCTCTAGACATCAAAGCAGGATGGGAGAACCTCCACATTCAGAGGCGGAAAAGGTATGAAACACAGTTCTAGGAAACAACACTGGAGAAAGGCCTTGGCCACCCTGCCCTGCTGGTCCTCCAGAGGAACTGGTTGGCCACTGTGTGAAACAGGATGCTGGACTAGATGGACCCGTCATTGGTCTGATCCAGCAGGGCTCTTGTTGTGTTCTAATGAAGGCCTTGGCCTCTCTGCTCTGTTGTTGGCCCTCCAGAGGAACTGGTTGGCCGCTGTGTGAGACAGGATGCTGGACTAGATGGACAGTCACTGGTCTGATCCAGCAGGGCTCTTCTGATGTTCTTAGGAAGGCCTCGGCCTCTAGGCCTTCTCGCTGGCCCTCCAGAGGAACTGGTTGGCCACTGTGTGAGACGGGATGCTGGATTAGATAGATTAGTGGTCTGATCCAGCAGGACTCTTCTTATGTTCTTATTTGTTAGCCTCATAGGGAAATTGAGTCCCAGTTGCGGCCTGTCCTAATGCTTCATCTCAAAATTAGTTTATGTGCATTTCTTCCCTCCCTTTTTTGAAGGAACTCAGGGCAGCATACATTGTTCCCTCCACTTCCATTTTACTTTCACAACAACCGAGTGAGATAGGCTAGGCTGCTTTCTGCTCTATCCACGAGCCACCATGAATTGCTGTAAAAGTTCAGGGAAGTTTGTGATGGTAGACCCGTCACGAACTTCGGTTCGCGAACCACGAACAGGACGAAAGTTGTGATGAATTTTGCTTCGTGGTTCGGTTCAGAAACTTCTGTTTTTTGGGATACGGCTCAGTCCGTAAGAGGATAAGAAAGACTCTTACGAGACATCGTGTGCGCTGAAATGCAGTTCTGGTAGCTGACCGTGGAGCGAAACAGAACAGGCCGGATCCACTCCCACCTTTGAAAAAAGCCCTGTCTCAGATGACCTGCCCCCTCAAAGAGGGAAAATTCATAGAATCATAGAATCATAGAATGTTAGAGTTGGAAGGGACCTTGCAGGCCATCTAGTCCAACCCCTACATACCTACAACATACCCAAAAGATGGTTGTCCAGTCTCCTCTTGAAAACGTCCAGCGAAGGAGCATCCACCACCTCCCGAGGCAGTCTGTTCCACTGCTCAACCACTCTGACAGTCAGGAAGTTTCTCCTGATATTAAGCCAGTAACGACTCCCTTGTAATTCCCACCCATCAGATCTGGTCTTGCAATCCGGAGCAAGAGAGAATAGATCCACTCCATCTTCTACATGATAGCTCTTCAGATACTTGAAGACTGCAATCATGTCCCCTCTAAGCCTTCTCTTTCCCAGGCTAAATATACCCAACTCCCTCAGCCTTTCCTCATAAGACTTGGACTCCAACCCTCTCACCATCCTGGTCGCCCTCCTCTGGACCCACTCGAGTTTGTCAACATCCTTCCGAAAATGTGGTGCCCAAAACTGGTCACACAATTGAAACTGCATTCTTGAGATGATTTCACTGCCAACGTACTTTGAGAGGCTCCTCGTCGGCGAAAACCGAGGTTTCGTCACTGCCCGTGGCTGACGCCGTCTCTGAGCTGGGCGGCTGCATGACCGTGGCGGCCAACCGGTGAAGAATCAGCACAGCCAGGAAAAGGTCCCTGCCTAAAGACCTCCAGAGTTCCCCTGTCTCACTGCAGTTGAAAAAACACAGACGGTATGGGCTTCATCTCAGGTTCTCTTTTGCATTGCTAGTGCTAACAGAAGAGGCAAAGATGGGGGTCCCACAGCCCTGCCTGTCTCACCTTCTCCTGCCCTCCCGTACCACTTCCACCGCACTAGCAGCTGACAAGGGGAATGCCTAGGGATGCCAGCCTCCAGGTGGGTCAAGTAACAAATATATACATTGCAAACCCCTTTTTTTTTATAACTTAATGTGTTCTATTTATAACTAATATCTTATAAAGTGCGTTGTGTGCTATTATAATATCCTGAAACTATGCAGCCTTAAGAAAGACAGGAGCGCTCCGTCTACGAACGCCAGCTGCTTAGTGTGCCTTTTGTAGGATCAGCAACAAACATTGATAAGAACATAAGAACATAAGAGAAGCCAATGCTGAATCAGGCCAATGGCCCATCTAGTCCAACACTCTGTCACACAGCGGCCAAAATATACCAGGTGCCATCAGGAGGTCCAGCAGTGGGGCCAGGACACTAGAAGCCCTCCCACTGCTGCCTGCCGCCCCAGCACCAAGAATAGAGTGCATCACCTGCCCCAGACTGAGAGTTCCCATCTATACCCTGTGGCTAATAGCCACTGATGGACTTCTGCTCCATACGTTTATCTAATTCCCTCTTGAAACTGTCCATGCTTGTAGCTGCCACCACCTCCTGTGGCAGTGAATTCCATGCGTTAATCACTCTTTGGGTGAAGAAGGACTTCCTTTTATCTGTTCTAACCCGACTGCTCAGCAATTTCATGGATGTAACTATAAAAGAAAGCTTTCCCCCTTGGACGACTTCAAGCAAGGAGAAGCAGGCGTATAATCCTGGAAACTCCCGTTGGGGTTTGACTTTGAAAATAATGATGTAAATTGACCGGTAATTATTTTACTGAATGAACTGATTGTTATTGTTTATTGCATGGAATGAATATATATACCTGTTTTAGGATATTATAATAGCACACAATGCATTTTATAAGATACTAGTTATAAATAGAACACATTAAGTTATAAAAAAATGGTTTTTGCAGTGTATGTATTTGTTACTTGAATCTTCTAACACTGCAGCTCTGGTTGCCACAGCCTCCAGGTGGGGCCTGAGAATCTTCCAGGATTAAAGCTCATCTCTAGACTACAGAGATCAGTTACCCTGGAGAAAATGGATGCTTTGGAGGGTGGACTCGGGGGCATTGTACCCCGCTGAGCTCCCTGGCCACCCCAAGCTCCATCTCCAAATCTCTGGGAGTTTTCCAACCTAGTCTGGCATGGAAAAGGGGCAGGATCGTGGTGGCAGATATCACATATCAATCATCCATTCCCTTTGTGTGCAACAGCTGTGTGTACAAGGTACCATCCTGACCTAGATGGTTAGGTGGGGTTTGTGGCTATAATGATGGTTGCCAGCTCTGGGCTTGGAGATTTTGGGGGTGGAGATTAAAGAGGTGTATGGCCTGGGCAACTCCATCTTTGTTCAAAACATAAAAGGGCCAAATTTAAAATCCACTTGAAAACATACAAACATACGTGTCTACTGGACACAGATTGAAACATTGCATAGGGTCCATTCATACCGCACAGAGAATTGTGAAAATATACAAGGACTGATAAGATAGACCTGACGGGTTTGGCCATAGCAGGCCTTCATTCAGAGGCTCTAATACACAATGCACATGGAAGCACACTGGCTATTATGTCAACAGAAATGCATACCAGGCAAAGTCTGCAATCAATAAAGACCAGAAAACAAAGGTTACAATGCGTAACCACTTGGCAGAAGAAAACGCTAAGTCTGTAAATGAAGGTCTCCAGCCTACTATACCCATGTTCAGTTGGTGCTCTCTGGGGGCAACTAGTGTGATGGTTTCCTCAGATTGTCCTGGCCCAACTGTTCCTGGAACATTCCTTCGATGGCACCTGGTATTTTTAGCACACCATGTGACACATGTAAGTGCTCAGGACTCGGAGACGGCCCATTCAGGGCTCTGATCCACACATTGGCTTCTGGCTGTAAGGTAGTCTCCTCCTTCAATAATACCCTTGGAAACACTCTAGTCTTGGAAGGCCTCAGCCCTGATGCTCTGTCTTCTTGGTGCTTGGGGGGCAGCAGTGGGAGGGCTTCTAGTGTCCTGGCCCCACTGCTGGACCTCCTGAGGGCACCTGGTGTTTTTGGCCACTGTGAGACCCAGAGTGTTGGACTGGAGGGGCCACTGGCCTGATCCAACATTGGCTTCTCTTATGTTCTTGTTAGGCTCTGATCACACGCAGAATTAGCAGCGCGAGAGGCACGAATTCCAGACAGATTTTATACGTGCGATCACATGGGAACATCCAGCAAGCATCCTGCACCCATCGCCAACCCGCCTCGCCCCTCCGAAGAAGCAGAGTTAAAAAACACCTGGGAAAGCACAGTGGCAAGCGGGTTTGTGACAGGCCGCAGACGGACGCCCCGTGTGATCGCACTGGCGTGTTCTCATTGCGTCGGCAATCCCTCATGGAAGCGCACCGGAAACATGTGGCAAAGGATTGCATCTGATCACGCGGTGGCGTGTCAAATTACTACGGGGCAAATAGCCTCGCATCCCCTCCCCACTGCGTTATCTGGCACGTGTGACCGCGACCTTAGATATGTTTCTTGGGGCTTTTGTGAGTTCTCCATTAAATCAATTGCTTTCACTGCTAGGAATCATGCTTTCGTTTGCATTTTGAGTAAAAAAAATAACATTGTTAATTGGGTTTGTCTGGGTTTGTATCTCCGGTACCTGGCATTACACTATATGGCACACGTCGCTCAGCCCAACAACGTGGCATTGATACCAGATCTGGCCCTGGTAACAAATCGGTTTGACGCCTCTGATTTAGCATGTGTGAACGTGCCCCTAGTCTCAAGAGGGTAGATCGTGTTGAACACTTAGATCTGAGCCCAGTAGCACCTTGGAGGCCAACAAGATTTGGGGGGTATAAGATTCCGAGAGTCGACATTATGTGACGAAGGGAGCTTTGATTCTCACAGGCTTATTTTGGAAATCTTCTTGGTCTCTAAGCTGCTTCTGGGCTCAGATCTAGGCATTTTCTCCAGGAGGTCTGATCTCTGTAGTCTGGGGGATCCGCTGCAATTCGGGGAGTGTCCTGGTCTGGTGGGTCCAGGATGGGGACCGCCATCCGCCCCCCGACCACGCCCCTGTCACCCCTACTCACGTTGGGGCGCGGAACCCCACGTCAGCCCGACCAGCCCACAGCGACGACCATCAGGGAGTCGACTGCCAAAGTCCCCGTGGGCCGGGAGAACGACCCAGGGAGGAGGACTGGGCGGGCGTGTCCGCGTCGCCGCAGCCCACGAGATGCTGCGGGGTGGGCCAACGGAGCGAGAACCACACCCCTGAAGGTCCCGGGCGCCAAGGCCGGCACCAGCGGCGCGGCCCCTGGGCTGACAGGACCGCTGCCGGCTCAAGATTGGTCACGCCCCAGCCGACAGGAGCGCGTCCTGTCTTATCAAGGGGGCGGGGCTGGGAGGGGGGTGGGGTTGACGGGGGAATGGGAGCGGTGCTGGGAACAGAAAAAGGGAATAAAAGGCAGAGCGGGGAAAGAGGCCAGGGAGGACAAACGCGCCAGGACGACCCGATTGGAAGAGAGCAAGAGAGAGAGCCAAGGGCTGGGCAGTCAGAGAGACTCCGTGGCACGGGGCAGAGGGGCAGGAGGGGTGCCGTTAACCCCGCCCCCTGCCATTTCTGAGGCCTCACCAACCCCAACTCCTTTAAGCCCGTTGGAGCTCCCAGCACCGTACCCCCCGCAGGAGGGCTGGACGTCACGGCTATGGGCAGATGGCCGTCAGGGGAACAGCAGCGGCTTGACAGGGAGATCTCCAGGGCCCCCCCGGAGGTTGGCACTGCTATCAGACTCTCTCAGAGAGGCAATGTGGTGTGATGGTTAGCGTGCTAAGCTAGGAGCAGGCTGACCTGGGTTTAGACCCCTGCTTGGTATGAAAGGTACCGAATGGGCTCGGGCCTCTTATCCTTGGTCAGCCTAACCTACCTCACTGGGTTGTTGTGATGATAAAATGGAGGAGGGGAGAGCTGCATACTTTGCCCCTCACTCTTGGGAGGAAAGGCCAGGTGAAAATGCACCAAAGGAAGAACTCTGTAGCCACAATCCCACGCTGCACTAGGATATCTAATAGCCTGTGTAGGGCTGCCTGCTCTATGTTGGGAAACACCTTGAGGTTTGGGGGGTGAAGCCTGGGGAGGGAGCTGTTTTGGGAAGGACGGGACCTCAATGGTGTATAGTGCCTTAGAGGCCACTTTCCAAAGCAGCCAAGAAGAAGGAGAAGGAGAAGGGGAAGAAAAAGAAGAAGGAGGAGGAGGAGGAGGAGGAGGAGGAGAAGAAGAAGAAGAAGAAGAAGAAGAAGAAGAAGAAGAAGGAGGAGGAGGAGGAGGAGAAGAAGAAGAAGAAGAAGAAGAAGAAGAAGAAAAAGAAAAAGAAGAAGAAGAAGGAGGAGGAGAAGAAGGAGAAGGAGAAGGAGGAGGAGGAGAAGAAGAAGGAGAAGAAGGAGAAGAAGAAGAGGAGGAGGAGCAGGAGACTGGATTTATAAGAGTGGCTTGCAAACTCCTTTCCCTTCCCCTCCCCACAACAGACACCCTGTGAGGGAGGTGGGGCTGAGAGAGCTCTTTTCAAGAACTGCTCTTTCAAGGACAGCTCTGACAGAACTATGGCTTGCCCAAGGTCATCCAGCAGCTGCATGTGGAGAAGTGGGGAACCCAACCCGGTTCTCCCAGATTAGAGCCCACGCACTTCACCACCACACCAAACTGTTTCTCTCTATGTAATTCCAG
Organism: Gekko gecko; assembly: GCA_029375565.1. Lineage (NCBI taxonomy): Eukaryota > Metazoa > Chordata > Lepidosauria > Squamata > Gekkonidae > Gekko > Gekko gecko. The sequence continues at coordinate 240,333,757 of JAPDNY010000003.1, read as the reverse complement.
GAGGTCTCTGGGCGCCACCTGGAGGACAGCAGCGATATGTCAGGACATCCGCCTAACACTACAGCATCATGGTCTGTCACCTTGGAGGAATGCAGTAAACCAGATCTTAAGCACCCAGATCCTGACCACAACTATGGGCAATTCTGCATTGGCTTTTCCCTCTGTTGATTTACCAAAGGTGCAGCTCAAAACCACATTCAAATACCCCGGGACAACACCACTGGACTGTCTGCAAAGTCACCCCTAAATGGCCATGAATCTATGCAGAAGGTACCATAAAACCCGATGGTCAAAGAAAAAAGAAGAACAAGAACAAGAAGAGGAGGAGGAGGAGATTGGATTTATACTCCACCCTTCACTACCCGAAGGAGTCTCAGAGAGCGGCTTACAAACTCCTTCTTTCCCTTCCCCTCCCCACAACAGACAGACACCCTGTGAGGTAGGTGGGGCTGAGAGAGCTCTGACAGAAACCGCTCTTTTTCAAGAACAGCTGTGATGGAACTATAGCTTGCCCAAGGTCATCCAGCCAGGTGCAAGTGGAGGAGTGGGGAATCAAACCCGGTTCTCCCAGATTAGAGTCCGCGCACTTAACCACGACACCAAAGTGAAAGCGGCATGCAATGCAGAAGGGAATTTCTGTCCCCCACCTGTCCATGGGGAGGCGCCGTCCCAGGAGGCTGCTGAACACTGCATCCAAGTGATAGTGTGCCACGATAGAAATGGCGTCCACCAGGACCTGCCGCAAGGACTCCTCTTTGATGGTGGGCAGGCGGCTGTAGAAGACGTCGAGGATCGTCGAGACCTGGGTGGAGCACGGCCACAGAGAGTTCAACAGCAGCCCTAATCCTTGTAAGAAGTGCAGGGCCTACGAGACGGAGCTCTTCCACCAGGTATCTGATTGAGGAGCCGCACTTAACACTTAACCTCTTAACGTAAAAACAGAGCCTACCTTGGGATCTATCAAAGGCTATTGCAACTTGCTGATAACTTAGATACCTGTATGCAGGGGTCATTTCGTAGAAAAAGAGGTGCAGGAGCTCATTAACATGACTCATTAGCATAACTTATTTGCATATGCCACACCCCCTGACATCACTGGAAGTGTGTCAGGAGGCAACACCCACCGCTCAGGCTCCACCCCTAGGAACTGTCTTTCCACTCTGGGGGCTGTCATTCCAGTCCCACAGTAGCCTATCTGGGCCCAGGAGGAACGCTACACGTGCTGCTTCGCGCTCCTCCTGGGAGCTGGGGGCGGGGCTTGCTGCTGCCTGTTCTTCAAACTGCCGGAGCTCCGCTCTTGCGCGCTCCTGCTCCAAATGACCCCTGCCTGTATGGATAAAAATCTAAAACCTATGTTTCATCGCCATATATGTAATATGTAATAATTTATACGTAGCACCTTAGAATTGTTTTATGGCTTTAATCTGTTTTTAAATTTTAATTGTAAGCCACCCTGAGCCTGGCCTTGGCGGAGAGGGCAGGGTATAAATTTAAATAAATAAATAAATAAACTTTCAAACAAACACCCATGGTGCACGCTCCTAATTTCTAAATGCAATTAAAACCCTAGTGTGAAGCGGGTCAAGTTGACAGGGAGAAATGGGGGTGGGGGATGGCAAAAGCTCTATTTTGGTGTAGTGGTTAAGAGCACGGACTCTAATTTGGGAGAACCGGGTTCGATTCCCCACTCCTTCACATGCAGCCAGCTGGGTGACCTTGGGTCAGTCACAAGTTCTCTCAGAGCTGTTCTCTCAGGAGCAATCCTCAAAAGAGCTCTCTCAGCCCCACCTGCCTCACAGGGTGTCTGTTGAGGGGAGGGGAATGGAAAGGGATTGTGAGGCGCTCTGAGACTCCTTCGGGTAGTGAAGGGTGGGGTATAAATCCAATCTCCTCCTCCTCCTTTTCTACTGGTGAAAGAGTCTAGGGCAGGGACCATGGTCTTGTATGTGATGTCAGTGACATTTTTACATCTTTTCAGGGAAAACCTGGAAGGGTAGCTCTAGGAATCATTGGACATTTTATGGTTTTACCATAGAGCTTCCGTGGATTCCTAGAGCGACCCCTTGTAACTTTTGGGTTTTCTCCAGAAGTGACCTGGTGATTCCACTGATATTTTTGCTTTTAATGGCGCTGGGGCAATTTATTTACTCCCAGTTGTATCAAAAGGAAAATGTAAACAGCAAGTAGGTCAAAGATTTTCTTAAGAGCCCTTCCTCTTTTCCCGTTCTGCTCTCTTCCAACGGAAGCAACCTGGGTACATTTGCAAAAGAAACTAAAACAGGGACAGGAACGTAGCATGTAATTTGGCCTCCCAAACCAGCTTTTTGCCATATTGTAAACTGCATTATGCCCTAGGGAGGGATTAAGACTAAAATTACATACGCCCCCCCTACCTGAGGGAGAGAGAGTCAATATGTAATTATAGATAATAAGCAGATTAAAGAAATAAAATTTGCAGATTCGTCCCTTGGACATAAAAGGAGATTTTTGGAAACGTTTATCCCACTTCACAGGGAGGTCCCTGCTGCGCACGAAAACGTACTTAATGTTTGTGCCAAAAGGAAAAAAAAGATTCAAGCACAGTGTGGGCGGCTACGATAAACACTAGGTAGGCGGCTGGCTCTGCACACAGACGTGGCTTACAGAAACAGCCCAAAGAGTATAATTTACAGACTGTCTCCTGAACTGAGATCAGATACTACTGCTAGTACTTTATTCAAGAGGTTTCTAGGCTGCCTCATCAGAGTCCTACTTGAGCTGGCTGGCAATTAAAATGATAAGTTTTCAATGTACGACTACTAATAATACTAGCCGTAGTTGGAGATTTCTGTGCTGCCTCATCAGAGTCCTGCCTGAGATCGTTTACAATCAAAACAGAAAGTTTTCAATATACCACCACCAGCACCACCATAGTAGTAGTAGTTCTGCTATCAGTAGTAGTTCTACTAGTAGTGGTAATTATTTAAGAGATTTCTACGCTGTCTCATCAGGGTCCTGTTCAAGGTGGTTTACAAATAAAACAATATGTTTTCAATATACTACTACTACTACTACTACTACTACTACTACTACTCACTAATTGGAAATTTCTATGCTGCCTGATCAGAGTCCTGCCTGAGGTTGTTTACAGTTAAAACAGTACATTTTCAATATATTACCACTATTAGTATTACTGTAGTAGAAGTAGTAGTTCTACCTGTAGTAGTTCTACAACTAGTGGTAATTATTTAAGAGATTTCTACGCTGCCTCATCAGGGTCCTGCCTGAGGTAGTTTACAGTTCAAACAGTAAGTTTTCAATATACTACCATTATTAGTATTACAGTAGTAGTAGTAGTAGTAGTAGTTCTACCAGTAGTAGTAGTTCTACTACTAATGGTAGTTATTTAAGAGATTTCTACGCTGCCTCATCAGGGTCCTGCCTGAGGTAGTTTACAGTTAAAACAGTAAGTTTTCAATATACTGCCACTGTTAGTATTACAGTAGTAGTAGTAGTAGTTCTACCAGTAGTAGTAGTTCTACCAGTGGTAGTAGTTTTACTACTAGTGGTAATTATTTAAGAGATTTCTACGCTGCCTCATCAGGGTCCTGTTCGAGGTGGTTTACAATTAATAAGTCTTCAATACTTATTAGTACTACATAGTACTACTACTACTACTATTGAACAACAGCATCTGTTTTCTCAGGGGCCTATATCTGTCCATGCATCCTGAATACTTTGTTCGGAGGGCCCGCGGTTCAAAGCCCACCATTCTAACCTGCGCTTCCATAGCACCACCACAGTCTTGCAGGATCGTGAGCAACCAAGACCCAGCCGTGATGGCGCACATTTCATTTCCGGACACCAGCTCTTCCAGGATGGCCTCGATGAAGTTCAGGGCTTGATCTGGTGGGAAGTAGGCACTGACCACCTGTAAACGAGTTGTCAATTGGGGGATGGGCTCCAAAACCCATCATATTGGGCTGCCAGATCTGCACTGGGAAATCCCTGGAGATTTGGGGGAGGAACCCCAGCGGGTCATAATGCCATAGACTCCGCCCTGCAAATCTGCCATTTTCTCCATGGGCACTGACCCCTGTTGTCTGAGGACCAGTCATCATCCCGGAAGATTCCCAGCCACCCCCTGGAGGCTGGCAGCCCTACGTGTAAAAGCCTGGCAGTGTGTTCAACACATCAGCGAGATTCTTTTTACAGAACTGAACTCTGGGTTCTCAGCAGAGGAGACACTCATTGGTTATAACTAGCTTCAGTGCCTCGAACATCTCCTGGTGGTCCTTAGACCGAAGGACACCTGTCTTGCCTCGACCAGGGCCAGGGCTTTCTCTGTCCTGGCCCCCGCCTGGTGGGACATGCTCCCTATTGAGACCAGAGTCCTGCGGGATCTCCTTCAATTCCACAGGTCCTGCAAGATGAAGCTCTTTTACCAGGCCTTTCCATTCTGCAGGTCCTGCAAGACGAAGCTCTTCCGCCAGGTTGAGGCGGCGGGTGCCCATTCATGGCCTCCCTGAGCTTGTTGTCACCCGTCTGTCACCTGCCTACTGACCACCGACAACTGGTCTTTAACTTGTCGTACCATCGGGCCAGAACTTTATAGCCGACTGACGCTGTCTCAAGCCGTCCCCGTTGTTTTAATTGTTATGATGTTTTATCGTGTTTTAATGTTTAATGTTTTAAACCGAAATTGCATTTATTCTAATGATGTGACCCGCCCTGAGCCCACCCGCGGGATGGGCAGGGTACAAGTGCAAATAATAAAATAAAATTTAAAAAATAAACCTGGACACCAAATTCCTTTTGAGTTGTGTATACCAGGGCCCCCCCAGCCTGGTTGTGAGCGGTTGTGGGCAGTTGGCACCAGCACAAAATGGCAGAGTGGGCTATAAAATGGCTGCTGTGGGGGGTGGAGTCAGCCACAAAATGGCTGCCACGGGAGGCAGAACTAACCACAATGTAGCAGCTGTGGGTGGCGGAGTGATACACACAGTGGAAGTCCAAGAGCAGAGGAAAGAAGAGCGAGAGAGAGACTACAACAGTGGGCTGAGGCAAATAAAATGAATTTCAATAGAGATAAGTGCAAAGTCCTACACCTGGGCACAAAAAATCCAAGGCACAGATATAGAGTGGGAGGGACTTGGCTTGACAGCAGCACATGTGAAAGGGATCTGGGTGTTCTGGTTGATCACAAGCTCAACATGAGCCTGCAGTGTGATGTGACTGCGAAGAAAGCTAATGCAGTCTTAGGGTGCATTAACGGAAGCACTGTGTCCAGATCACGGGAGGTGGTAGTTCCGCTCTATTCTGCTATAGTCAGGCCTCACCTGGAGTCCTGTGTCCAGTCTTGGGCACCACATTTTAGGAAGGATGTTGACAAGCTCGAGTGTGTCCAGAAGAGGGCAACCAGGATGGTTGAGAGGGTTGGAATCCAAGTCTTACGAGGAAAGGCTGAAAGAATTGGGTATGTTTAGCCTGGGAAAGAGAAGGCTTAGAGGGGACACGATTGCAGTCTTCAAGTATCTGAAGGGCTGTCCTGTAGAAGATGGAGCAGATCTATTCTCCCTTGCTCCAGATTGCGAGACTAGATGTAATGGGTGGAAATGACAAGGGAGTCGATACTGGCTAGATATCAGGAGAGATTTCCTAACTGTCAGAGTGGCTGAGCAGTGGAACAGACTGCCTCGGGAGGTGGTGGATGCTCCTTCCCTGGACGTTTGCAAGTGGAGGCTGGATGACCATCTTTTGGGGATGTCGTAGGGCTCTCTTTCGGCTGTGCTCCTGCAGAGTGCAGGGGGTTGGACTAGATGGCCTGCAAGGTCCCTTCCAACTCTAACATTCTGTGATTCTACAACCAACACTTCTGGCAGCTGCTGCGTATTTTAATCCGCATGGCCAATCAGAAGGTGTGCTGGGCAAAAGCTAACATCTGGTTCCACCCACATTCTGAACACTCGCCAGGTAAGTGAAGCTGGGCACCATGGTGCCCATAGGCAACATGCCGGGGACCCCTGAGGTAGAAGGATTATATCTTGTACATATATCTACCAGATATATCTACTAGAACTCAAGGGCATCCAATGAAGGCATCTGGCGAAGCTAATGTATACTAGGTTTATGATGGACAACAGGGAATTCTACTTTACGCAGAGTGTGGCTAAAATGTGGAATTTGCCGCCAGAGGATGTTATGATGGACACAGGGATGAACAGCTTTAAAGGAGGACTAGATAGATTCATGGAGGGTAAGTCTGTCAATGGCTACTGGCCGTGGTGACTGAGGGGAACGTCCACACAGAGGAGGCTTAAGGGAAGAGACGAGATCATCTCCTTAACTTATAAGTCTGAAAATGGCACATGGGAGGCTTTTGAAAGTTCGAGAACTAAACAGACGCACTAATCCTCTGAGAGCCAGGAGACCTCTCTGCCCTGTTGTTGGCCCTCCAGAGGAACTGGTTGGCCACTGTGTGAGACAGGAGGCTGGACTAGAGGGACCACTGGTCTGTTCCAGCAGGGCTCTTCTGATGTTCTTATGAAGACCTTGGCCTCTCTGCCCTGTTGTTGGCCCTCCAGAGGAACTGGTCGGCCACTGTGTGAGACAGGAGGCTGGACTAGATGGAACACTGGTCTGATCCAGCAGGACTCTTCTGATGTTCTTATGAAAGCCTCGGCCTATCTGCCCTGTTGTTGGTCCTCCAGAGGAACTGGCTGGCCACTGTGTGAGACGGGATGCTGGACTAGATGGGCCACTGGTCTGATCCAGCAGGGCTCTTCTGATGTTCTTATGAAGGCCTCGGCCTCTCTGCCCTGTTGTCGGCTGCCCAGAGCGACGGGTTGGCTAGTGTGTGAGACAGGATGCTGGACTAGATGGACTAATGGCCTGATCCAGCAGGGCTCTAATGTTATTATTTGCTTCTCATAGTGTCCCGTCCCCC